>JAUPFV010000001.1:201290915-202490915 GCA_036936605.1 Limnanthes douglasii subsp. nivea | reverse complement strand
TGCTGTCCAAACTACATGATGGTGAGGGATCAGCGCACTGTGGTTATAGAGCTTTAACCAGAAGATTTTTGTTGGTCGGATACTACTGGCCCTCCATAATGAAAGATGGCAAGGAATTGGTGAAGAAGTGTGATTTATGCCAAAGATACGGTAATGAAATTTATATCCCAACTGTCCCTTTAGAGTCAATTTCTGAGCCAATACCCTCGTTGGGGGCTGAATCTGGTGGGACCTCTACCTATGGCGTTCGGAGGGTGCAGAACTATCATTGTTGCCATCGATTATTTCTCAAAGTGGATAGAAGCAACCCCACTGACAGGAACTACTTTAAAAGTTGTTATAAAATTTATCTTATCTAATATTTGCTGCAGATTTGGGGTTCCACAAAAGATAACCATAGACAATGGGCCACAATTCGATAACAATGATATGGAGAGTTCATGTGCCTCTATAGGCATTCAGCATTGTTTCTCTTCTTCTTTCCACCCACAGGCGAATGGTCAGGTTGAAGTGGCGAACAGGACCATTCTGTCTGGTCTTAAAAAGAATCTAGAAGGGGTTATTGGAAAGTGGCCAAGCTATCTACAAGAAGTACTATGGGCCTACCGAACTACTCATGGGGCTGCTACACAGGAATCCCCATTTCCTTTGTATATGGTATGGATGCAATAAATCCTATAGAGGAAACTCTTCCTTAATTTAGAATCCACAATTTTTCCGAACAGGCTGATGAAGTGGCAATCAGAAGTCAACTCGACTTGATAGAAGAAAAAAGAGTTAAGGCTCGTCTCAGAGCCACACACTATCAGGGATTGATGAAAAGCGGGTTTGCTTCTAGAGTCAGAAGGAGGGATTTTCAACCAGGGGATAAAGTGTTGAGAAAAGTCTTCCTACATACTAAGGAGAAGCAGTTCGATAAGCTAGCTCCAAATTGGGAAGGATCCTATGTGGTCATTGAAAAGCTTAAGCCTGGGACATACAGGCTTCAAGTAAATATGGAAGGATCTTGAATCACCCCTGGAACATTGAACACCTCCGATTGTATCTAAAATGAAAGTTATGTAAATATTTACTTATTTAATGTCCATGTAAATATCAGGGGGGCATACTCTTTCCTACCCTGGTGGCGCGAGGAGGTTTTAATGAGGTGTCCAGGCTTTTTAATGAAATTTGATGCCTTCTTAAAAAATTCGGAGTGGTTTGATTGATAGCTTATTTATAACATTGTAAGTATCACTGACAAACCGGATTGATCTGGTGGAGTGATGACCATTTAAACATTTGTCATCTAAGAATTTAAACACTCTCACCTTAAAATATTTGTAAAATAGCTAAGGGCTATTTAAACATTAGCCATCAAAATTGGGAAAACATAAAACAATGCAAGAATTGTGTAAGGTAAAACTACCCGGCTAACACCAGGGAATGATATTAAAACACTTAAAATGCCTTGGCCATCCAAGGGGCTTTGAAGTTTTAAAAGGAAAGGTTTATCCGGATAAGATCCGGACACGGTTACAAAAATTCTTTGGCCATCCAAGGACTTTAGTCTAACACAAGAATTAAAGGAAAATAAAAAGATAGTTAAAACTTTAAGGCTAGGCTCCCTTTGATGTTCCAACCTAATCTGGTTTCTTCTTGGGGTCTTTGGGTTCTTCATTATGGCTCTCTCCAACGCCTTCATCTTCATCAGTGGTATCATCATAACCGCTGGAATAGTTGTGCCTATCACCATCAACCATAATGTGGAATGGGAGGTCTTCGTATTCCACATATCGTCATAAATCTCCGAGCGTCCTCTTCGGAAATGTTCGATAAAAGTGCAAGACCATGTCAGATTTGACTTCAGCATACCTTTCCTCTTGGGAATCTATCACTTTATTGGTGTATGCATCAATCTTAGCTTGGATTGTCTTCTCCTGCTCCTTTATCAAATCGTCTTTCTCCTGGTTAACTCTAGACACAGCATCTTCGAGCAAAATTTTGTCACTAGTTAGGGTCTGGATGATATTATCTTTGGCCTTCACCTCCTCTTTCGAAGTGGAGAGATCCTTCTCCAATCCAAAACACTTAGATTAGAGTTCTTTGTTAACCCCCTCCGAAGTGGCCAGCCTGGTGGCCAAATCATCTTTCCCTTTCTTCAACTCCTCGATCTTTCTCCTTAATGCCTCAACACTCTCATTGGCGTTAATGAGGTTGTTAGATAAAGTCTCTTTGTCTGCATTGAGTGTGTTGATAAGGGTAGATTGACTTCGCACTTGTCTCTCCAGGTTGAGCACCGGTTGAATGTTTCCCAGCAAGGAGTGAGTCACCATGTCATTCTCCCCTGAAATAAAAAAAGACTTGCCATTGAAAGTGACCATATTCGAGGATCTTCGAGGGAGGTAAGGGGCATCAAATTCGTCTTTCTCGAGGTCTCCAAAGTAAAGACCAATCCTTTGAAGGACACTGATGTCTACTCCATCAATGTTGATATCCCCTCCGGTACCCTCTCCAGTGTGGAGATCACTTGGGATTTGCTCTGCTTGTGTGAGGTCTATTGGGTCAACCGGAGGAAGTGACTCCGGAGGCCGGAGAGCTACTTCATCCCCCTTGGAGATTTTATTTTTCTTGGCTTCCCCGTCTCCACCATTTGCCCCCGTTTTCGATCTTTCTTGGGAGCCTTTGAGGGGTTTGGAGGTCCAACTGCCTCTTTGGTACTTTCATCTTCAACCACTTGAAGAAGAGCATCATCGATTCCCCCTTGGTCCTGCCCTTCCTGATTTGCTGGGATGATTTCCTTAGCACCACCTTAAGAAACCTCAGTTGCATCTTATTTCTTCTTGCCTTTCTTGCCCTTCATCTTACTTGGGGCTTTAGACCTGGCAGGCAAGGCCAGCTTCCCATCCTTTGCCTATGTCCTTTGCAGGATGACACCCGGAGGAGGTGGTGTGGTCAATTCTTCCCAAGTCAGGTCTCTCCGGCCGGTTGTGTTCCAGAGGTGGGACCTCACTAAATTCTCGGCAGTAAAACAATTGTGGAAGCGATTTTCCCATTTGTCAGCAGCCCAGGCGTTCAGCTTGGCACAGGTTGTCTGCCCTTCCTCCAAGTAGTTGGAGAACTCCTTCGGCAATACTGCCCAAAGAAAAAGAAGAGAAATTAAGTAAGTAGATTTTTTTATAAGGAAAGAAAACAAACATGATGAAATATTTACATGTGCTTTTCCATCTACTGGTGAGCAAGCTTGGGTTGACACCAGCTTTAATCTTTCTCCCATTTTCTCAAGCTCCACTAATGAACAAGAATTGGGTCTTCGAATTCTTCTCCGATTCGAGCAGATCATTTACCACCTTAAAATTGTCACCCATGTTGTAATGGTAGAAGAGGATGATATGATTCTTGCAAAGGCTGGCCACAACAGCAAATTGCTCCATCAGAAGCGGTATTCCGGAGAGCCTAAAGGTCATGATGCAAGCCATGAGGGTGTACCAAGCATTGGGACTCATTTGGCTTGAACAGAGCTTTATCAGATGAAAATATCTGACGATCTCTGGGTACAAGGGAAATTTGAGCCCCCAATTGAACAGCTCTGTGTAGATAACTATCTCACTCAGCTTGCAGTCCATTGGCATCTCCGGAGTGACCGGTATCCTCACTTTGACAGATTCAGGGATCCCTCACTTTGTCTGGATCCGAACTAATTCAACGGTATGAATGAAGGCATAGTTGATGTTCTGCATGGCTAGCAGATACTTTACGCTCACCTTATGGAAGCAAGGTCCCACTCTGCCTTCCAGGGACTCCGGCAGGTCCGGATGTTTCAAAAACAGTTTCTCTTTACCCTTGCCCTTTTTATCAGTGACAGCTTCCCCTGTCTGCCCGGAGACGTCAGTCTCAAATGAGGCTTCTTCAATGCTGTCCTCCATCACCTCTTCCATCACCATGGAAGGATTGTCAGTTGTCATTGGTGGAGGAGTGATGGTGGTTGGCTCAGTGAGCTGTCCGGACGGCTGAGCATCGCTTTCTCTTTGTGGTCTGGTGTCCGACTGGGGCTCAGATCCGGAGGGTTCATTTCGAAGACTTGTTCCAGTAGCCTCCAGACCAAATGATTTATCCTTAGGGACTTTGATGGATGCCTCTGACCCTGTAGCTTTGTCCTGGGCCCCAGACTTAGGGGGCCCTGATTTCGGAGACTTAGACTGTGAAACAACAGCTTGTCCTTTTACTAAGCGGCCTTTTCGGCGAAGTGTCAGTTTTTCTGGGGATTTTTCAGCATTGGATCCCATATCTATGAATGGAGAGGGTCTCCTTTTGCTTGTAACAACCTTTTCCCATTCGAAAGTGGGTTGTGACTCCTGAACCGAGGAGCCTGATACGATGGGTGAAAGACTTGGTTGAAATAACCTCCTGGGTTTGGAGCTTCTAGCAGAAGATGAACCTCGATCAGGCTCTGAATATGGTGTTTTAGACTTGTCGATTGGAGAAACTGGAAGACCTGCAGCAATGCGCCTTTCTTGCTCAGCTCTTTGTGCTTTTTCTAACTCCGAGAGATTAAGCCACCCGCTTTTTATCAGTGTGTTTCTTGCTGTGAACATAAACTCACAACAAAAGGATTTTGAGAAGAGAGATGAAAGTTTTGAGATAAAGGAATGAGAGAGTACTGAAGATGGTAAAACAGTGAAAATGAAGTAATTTATACTATTGAGACAAAAAGAGATGCCAAAAACCTAGGAGAATAGGAAAAGACAAAAGTAATGATTGAAGACGGCGCCGGCATCATGGGCATTAAATGAGAAGGTTACTTTTGGGGATTAGTGGGAGTGCCATTCTAGGATAAAAACGGCTGGTGAGGCAAATCAAAAGATGACACGTGTCCCACGATTCCATGGCAGAACCTTTGAACTTCTAAGAAGTTTTCAGTCCGGATAAATCCTTCACTAAACACTCAATCAGTCCGGGAAATGTTACAAGTGCCCAAAAAGATTTTTTAAGTCTTGCCAAAGGCCTTCGAACAAAACCTAGAAAATGGGCTACTGATGAGTTTGGAACTTTTCACCACTAACTGTAGAAGCCGAACAGGGGCAATTCAGACAAAAGCCACCCACTGAACCATCCGAACTGGACAAAAGTACTAAAAACTAATCACCTTTTGACTAAGCTAATTGCTAATCTTCTTATTAAACTAATGGGTTTTTGAACTCGACCAGGTTTCATAAGTTTGACATGAAAGCCCATGTGGCCCATAATTAAGGGTATAAATACCCAACCACTTTCATTAATGAGGGTAATGAACATTTAATACAACCACGGAGCTTAAATCTCTTACTATAAAACACCCAAACATTAAATACCTTTGAAACACCACAAAACACCTGACCAAATTACCCTCAGTAAAAAATAATCCACACCAGGTCTTATAAAAAAAACTTTATCGGTGCCCTAAAGACATTTGTTATACTCTAAATCCTAACAAATGCCTCAAGAATGATCGATTAAACTGAATAAATTGATTAGATTCCTGCAAGAGCTACCTCTTTGGATCCCACCAATCCTTTTTGGGAGTGTTATGGTCTAAAAAGGCTACTCTGACCTGCTTTAATTTTTGAAGTTAAGTGCTCGAGGAGATCAATCTCTTTTGAAAGACATCTTTTGAAAGGCATCTTTTGAAAGTAATTCGGAGTCTAAATGCCCAATGGGTATAAAGCATGGTTTATGAGTATCCTTTTGAGAATCAAATTTCGAGAGGAACAACTGAGCTTCGATGTAATGTTAGTGGTTTTGTGAAGGATTGTTTGGAGAAATTAGAAGAGAATGGGGGCATGGGTTTGGTTAATTTCTTAGTTGGATCGAAGCAATCGTAGGTCAAGACTTGTATGACGGTCTTTGGTTTCTCGTCTACTATCCTTGTGGGTTTTATTTCTTTGGCTTGCTCGGCTATCGATAACCAGTAAAGAGCGTTAAACTTGGTTTTTATATAAGGATATTATTCGAGGGGTTTGAATGAACTTATAATAAATACACCAAAGTAATTTTTGTGGTGGCTATTTGACTGGGTAATGGTTTTTGTGGCGGAAAAAAAAATAACTCTCTAGAAATAGTTGCTAACAAGGATTTTTAGAGGAAAAAATAATTTATTTATAGAGAGGATGTTGAAGACTCAGCGTTAACCTTCTTAGGGAAGTGGAAAAACACCCAGTTGTCTTTTAACGCTCCAACGGGTAATAATATTGGGAAGAGGAAGAGTCTATCTACTAATTCCTCAAACAACATCATAAAGATGAAAAACCTACACCAAATGTTATCACAACTTGTGTACATAAGTAAACCATGTGTAGCGTGCGTAACTTAAATCATTGTTAGAAATATCGAACCGTGACGTTACAAAACATTTAGTTTGTAAGATTACCAGTTTGGTTTACCCGATGCGGCGTCACCTCAGGTTGGGTTGTAGTATGAAGTAGAGCCACCTCAAGATGACTGTAATCTAAGGAGACATTAAAGTTAGTACTTCCTCATAATAATTTGTAAGATTAGGGGACTACTAATAACAATACGATTTATTCAAACTATCGGTCGAACTAGTAAAATATTGAACCAATATGGTCTAATATATTTATTTTACAACAAACCCACATTGACGGTATTTTATGTAAAAATGAGTAAATATGTTTAAGCTTAGTAAAATAATAGGATGGTGATAAGGATATATCCTTTAGATGATGTATATTATTCATATTGACGAGATATATTCATGTTAAACTTTGTTAAATGGATAAAGTGCAAGGAAGATAAGGAGTTAGCAAAAGCACTAAGACGAGGATCTTTAACTGAGAGACATCTAAACTACTTTTAGATGATGCTATCAAAATAGAAAAGAGAAAGGTCTTTCATTAAATCTCTAACTGAGGGACACACGAAAGGCTTTGGACGAGAAGCTATAAAAAGCAATAACACAAGGGTCTTCTAAAGATCTTTAACAGAGAGATATTCATCAAACGTTTAAACGAGAGGCTAACAAAAGAAGAAAGATTAGGGTCTTTCATAGCCATTTAACCGAGGGACCTATAGAAAGCTTTAGACAAGAAGTTATCGAAAGAAAAATGACGATTTTCTTTCATAGATCTCTATCTAGAGGACACCCAAAAAGCTTTAAACAAGAAACTAACAAAAGAAAAAAATGAGGGTCTTCTAAAAATATTCAACTGAGAAGTGTCCAAATTTTTTTAGACGGGATTGTAATAGAAATACAGAGTAAAGTAAAAGAGTCGAAAAGGATGCTCGAACAGTTATAACTATAAGACACGTATCATTATTTAATTAGTCACCAAGATAGGTTCTTGATTAGTTATAACACTTGTATTGTGCTGATTGGAGGAGAGAAAAATGTAAATTTTATAAATAAATACTCAAATCCTCATTTAAGGATCATCACAACAATATATAAAAAATATTTTGACTTTGAGTAATTATTCGTTCTTAATTTTGATTTATTATGTTGGCTTAACATTTGATAAGGTTTTTCTCTCCTTAAATAGTGTTGTGTGTGGGGAGATTTTTCTTCTCAAAGTTTGAAGTTCTTAAGTAAGTACCAATGGTGATGATAAGATCAGGAATTGAAAGATGGACTCCGAGGATTAGACCAATTTGATCTATTCTGGAAATCGTTCTGCGAATCGTTAAAAACTTGCAAACTAATTAAGTTAATCCATTACAAGTTCAACCTTCTGGTATGGCAGCTGGTGCACGTGTTTCAATAATTAAAGAACAAAGAACTCTGAGAGTAGTTGAGGCAGATGTAAATCAACCAATCAGAGTTGTAACTAGAGCACCTAGATTTTTTACACTGACTCATGGCAAAAATGTCCAACGTATGCATGGCACTCCCTACAATGTTCAAATTTCTCGAGCTTCAGATTGAGGAAATGAAGTCAGAATAGGCTATATTAAATTTGATACTGAGAGAGATCGCGTAGCCAATGAAAGGATGGAAATATTAACTAAAGTGTTGCAATTTATATTTGAAAAATGGTTTCAAAAAGTAAGAATAAAAATAAGTTAAAGGTTAAAGAAAGCAATGCAAGTTATACAAGAAAAACAAAAGAAAGAGAAGTGACTTTTATGGAAGGAAAATGAGAAGGAATAAGTCAATCGGAAGAAATTAGTAACATAAAGTTGAAAGAATGGAAGTAAAACGATTCTGATTTTGAGGCTCAGTCAATTAAATTGACAGTAACGAAAAATAAGGAAAAGAAAGAGGTAGAATACAATGAAGAATGTCTGAAAATGACCGAGTATTCATTAAGAATATTTTTGAAGGAAAACTCTCAAGGAAATGTGATATTTTTAAGATGGTAGCTTACGATGGATTATGGGATCCAAAAAATTACTTAGAACCGTTTAGAAACATGAGGGTGGGCTTCAATTTTGATGATGTTTTGTTATATAGGGTATTATCTATTAGTTTTAAGGGAAATGCCCTAGACTGGTTCATAACTTACCAAAAGGACCAATTCTAGATTTTGAAGTGATGTAGAGAGCGCTTAAGAATCATTTTGTAGGTAACTGGGCGCACAAAAATGAGGCACACTCAATTATGAACATGTATAAAAAAAGATAGTCATTGAAAAGTTATATGCAAAGGTTCGTAAAAGAAAATTAAAAGTTTGGTGACGTGCAAAGAGGCAGTTGTTGTGGATGCTTTAAGGAGAGGTTTAGATAATGAAGGAAATATTTATGAAGATCTTGTAAGGAATCCTGTAAAGGAAATGGGTGGCATTTTTCTTAGGTTGGAACAATTTATCATTCTCGAGTGTTGCAAAAAAGAAGCCTCTTCAGCTCCTAAAAACCAAGAATCTAACGTTGTGCTACCCGATCAGAGAAAAGTATAAAAATCTAAACAGGACGAGGGGAAAAGAGGGCCAACTAATAGATCGCGATTTCTATTTTAAGACAATCCAACTCGAAAATATACCACTCTAAACGAGAATATTGCGGTTATTTTTTATAAGACAAATAGGAGACTGAAATACAATCCTCTCAAATCAATATTTTCATCAGCTAACGATAGATGTAAAGGTTCTCTTGTGCTTTCCATAATGATCATGGGTATTCTTTGAATGTTAGCAGTTGCAAGATGAGATCCATAGACTTATTGATAACTCAGATTTGATACAATTCATTAAAGCAAAAAAAATAAAAGAAAATGAGCTAAAAACAAAGAGGAGTCTCAAAGTGGAGAGGAAGTTAGAAGATGAGAAGATAAGGAGAAGCAACAACATGTATTTACCATATCTGGTGGAGATACCATATCAGAGAAAACCATTTCTTCAAGAAAGAAGCACAAATGAGATTTATAAGTCCACTTGGTTGAAGAATCATCTTACCATCAGTATCGTAAGCTACTGACTAATTTAACATTCAAAGATGATGATATAAGAGGAGTCATGACTCCCCAAACAAATGATTTAATCATGGCTATAGATATTGTTGTAGTGTTGGCTCTAGAGTTTTGCTTGATAGTGGGAGTTTGGATAACATCATTTTTAAAAGTTGTTAGGATCAAATACAGGGTATGTCCATGCAAGCCAACTGATAGGCAGCTTCACAACTATAAAGAGAATGTTTTGGCTTGTGGTAGTGAGATTGAACTACCAGTTCTTGTGGGTTATGGAGATACCAAAAAGGTGATAATAATCTTGTTCATAATCTCTGATAAACCCATTTTTACAATGTTACCATAGGGAGACCATGGTTGCACAAAATCCAAGCTACACCTTGGAAGGTCGGTTAGTATAGTTAGGAGAATTCAAAGATTATCAAGAAGTTGTTATGTAATTTCAATGGAGCCGAAGAAGTCGGGACAAAGGCGGTTAAAGAAGATAAAAGAAGATTGTCAACAAATAATAACAATAAATGTGAAAAAAAGTTGACGATCCTAGAGAGAAAATACAGTGTATAGATTTGTTGATAGAATTAATCAATGAGGTAATATGAGAGGGATAAGTTATGAAAATTGGAAGGGATTTGAATTTATATTTAAGATAAAGTTGATAGAACTACTAAAAATAAAGTCTTATATTTTTTCTTGGACTGTTAGTGTTGTAACATGGGTTAGTTTTCCATTATTTATCATGAGTTGTCGGTTGATAAAAAAATGAGGCTGATTCGTTAAAAAAGAAGGCTTTCTCTCCCAAAAAAGTAGAAGTGATTGTTAAAGAAGTAGAAAATCTTTTAAAATTAGGGCATATCAAATGAGTCAAAATACCCGATGTCGGTTGCTAATTTAGTGTTGGTAAAGGAAAAAAGAGAATGGCGGATGTGTGTAGATTTTACTGATCTACACAAAGCATGTCCAAAAGATGCCTTCCCATTACCGTGTATTGATTAGTTGGTGGATGCTACATATTGACATGAATTCCTTTCATGTATGGATACCTATTCAAGATATAATCAAATTCGTATGCATCATAATGATGAAAAAGATAAAAGTTTTCAAACTGAAAGCGGTTTATATTGTTATCTAGTTATGTATTTTGATTTGAAGAATACGGGAGCAACCTATCAAAGGCTGGTTAATCGATTTTTTTAAGATCTATTGGGTAAGAACACAAAAGCTTACATAGATGACATGATAGTGAAAAACAATAGTGAGGATCAGGAAATTGAATTATTATCTGAGATTTTTGAGAAGATGAGGCAATAAGCTTAACCCTTTGAAATGCTCTTTCGATGTACAAAGCAGAAAATTCATGAGTTATGTGCTTAGTATAAATGGTATTAAAGCTGATCCTGAGTAATTAAAAGCATTATTGAATTTGAAGCCACCAAGGACGGTTAAAAAAGCCCAAAGATTGACAGGGTGTTTAGCGGCGTCATCAAGATTTATATTTAAAGCCTCTTATATAAGTCATTGTTTCTTTGATGTGCTTAAGGGATAAAATTTATGAATTGGAATGAAGATTGAAATAAATCCTTTAACGATTTAAAGGAGTAGTTGACTTCAACAGAGATTTTGCCGACCCCGATAGAAGGTAAAGCTTTGTACTTATATCTTTTTGTAATCAATTTTGCTATCAGTATAATACTAGTTAGAGAAAAATGGAAAGTGCAAAAGCTAATCTATTATGTTAGCAAGAGCTTGATTAATACGGAGATAAAGTGTTTAAATTTAGAAAAGTTAGCTTTGGCTTTACTTGTGGCTGCTAAGAAAATTAGACTATATTTTCAGAGTCACACTATTATTGTAAGAACTTCTTATCCTTTTAAGAAATGTTTTGAAGAAATCGAAGGCTCACTCGATGGTCAGTTGAATTGGAAGAGTACGATATCTTTTATGAACCCCGAACAACAATTATAGCTCAAGCAGTTGCTGATTTCATCAATGAGTTCACTGGAAAACGAAGTAATAATAATTAAGATGTACACATGGAAGAATTAAAAAGCTTGGAATGGGTTGTTGAAGCCGATGGAGCATCGGGTAATAATGGGGGAAGAGCTATAATTGTTTTAAGGATACCTTACCGGGAAGAAATCAGGCAGTCTGTAAAATTCAGTTTCGAAGTAACAAATAACATAACACAATATGAAATTATTTCGATTGGTTTGAGGTTAGCTCTTATTTATGGATCAAATATTATACGAATACAATCATATTCTTAAATATTAATCAATCAAACGAATGATTCATACGAGTCTAAACAAGACAACATGCGGGGGTATCTTGAAACATTGAAGAAATGAGAAGTAGACTTTGAGAAAATAAAATATGAGTAGGGGCCACGGGAAAATAACTCGGTAACTCATTTAATAGATAAATAAGTTGTTTCAGGAGTAGAAATAGGTGGAAGATTGGAGACAATAATATTTTTATACTTAAAAGATCAAATACTTTTCGAGGATATGTTGCTCGAGCTTTGAAGTCGAGAGTTGTGAAGTATAAATTCTTGATAATGTAATCTGCAAAGAAATTATTACCATTCCAATGCTCATGTGTTCAAACAAAGATGATTTTATTTTTATACTCAGAAATTTGTATGAGGGTGTTGTAGGGCTCCAAATGGATACAAGAGTTTGATCAGACATTTTCTTCTTACGAGTTTCTGTTGGTTTGCACTTACAGTAGATGTTGAGCTCATGATATAAAGTTGTATTGCTTACCAAGATGCTCAAATACCAGCCATTTGTTGAGTGTACCCATGAGCATCGTTCTCTTACCTTGTCTATTTGATAAATAAGGAATAGATTTTGTGGTAATTTACCGATGCTATGAGAAAAGGACAGGTTTCGGTGGTAGTCGTTGATTATTTTACAAAATGGGTTGAAGCAAAATCTTTGTATAGAACAAGAGCTCAAGATATTTTCGACTTTTTACAGAGTCATGTTCTCTCTAGATTTGTGATTCAAATAATTTTAATGAAAAATAAAATGCTAAAATTTCAAAAAGACAGAATGATGGTTTTTTTTTGTACAAAGATATAGAATAGAGCAAAAAGAAGTCAACTCTATATTATCGACAAGCAAATAGACAGGTTGAGGTAACTAATAGAACATTGATGGATGGAATAAACAAAAAGATTGATGGAGATTATGGGAAATGTCCTGATAATTTAGCCGAGTTTTTATGGTCTTACAAAATGACTCGTAGGTCAACTCCATGAGAAACTTTTTTTCATTGGTAAATGGTATGAAAAAAATTGTCCGGCCAGAAATAATAATTTCTAATCGTAAAATAATTAACTATTCAGAAGAGGATAATAACGTGGGAAGGAAAGTATCTATTGATTTGGTTGAAGACTATAGAGATCAAACACAAACCCGAGCATAATATTACAAAAGCTTAACAAATCGTCGATTCGATTCAAAATTAAAGCCGAGAACCCTTGAAGAAGGTGAGTTAGTTATGAATATTATTTTTCAACGATCGAAGGATAATAACGCAATGAAGCTTGCTCTGTTATGAAGAATATTTTCAAAAGGGCATCATGGAGCATACATGCTGGAAAATTTGGATAGAAATATCCTAAAACACCCATTGATCATAAGTAATATAAAGTTATACAAAGAAAATAAAAACGTTGCTTTTGAGAAAAATAAAGTGTTATCCTTATTTTTTTTAATGGAAGAGTTATAGTTTTTAGAAAATAAATTAAGAGAAAGTATCGGTTACAAGGGTCAACCAGGTAAACAGGAGAGGGGATCAAGTATATGTTGACGAGTAAGCGATATAGTTGAAATAACCAAGCCTATAGCTAAAAAATTAGGAACACAAGTGATCATACTGGAGTCCTGACTTAAAAATGTCAAATAAGCGATATGGTTGAAATAACCATGCATATAGTTGAAAAATTATTAGATCGCAAGTGGTCATACTGAGCACTGACTAAAAATATCAAATAAGTGTTTTGTTGAAATTACCAAGCCTATAATTGAAAAACTATTAAGAACGCAAGTGGCCATATTGTACCCTGACCTAAAATGTCAAACATACATATTAAAGTTTGCAATAAATCAAAAATAAAGAATATGTTACTAAAATAAATAAAGTTGAAGATCAAGAAGGAATCAAACAACAGTAAAGAAGGAATAATGCATGAGCCCCCATTAAAGTACAAAATGAAATTTTAAGTTCAAGAGTAACAAACACGATTGTGAAAATGTTAATAAATAAAATTTCATTAGGAATGATCAATACGAGGAAGGTCCAGGTTGATAAGATCATTATTAATCTCCGTAGGGGCAGAAGTATAGGCAATTATAGTAAGTTCGTCACCAGTAAATTTCTCGTCAACATCATCTTCGTCAAATGATGTAAGACGTTCATCTTCAAGTAGTTTGTTTTATAAGTTTTCCCAAAATCATGTTTGAATTCTTATGTAAAAGTTTTAAAATAGTGTCTTTATCGATTCCTATTAGCATGTTGGTAGCAGTAGTTATGACCCTTCTTTCTATTTCAGCATTGGATTTTGGTTTTAAAATAGTGTCTTTATCGATTTCTATTAGCATGTCTTCAGCTTTCTTTATTTCAAAACTATTCACTTTTTTCAAGTGTTTTAACTTCAAAATTTAAAGCAATGTTCTCAGATTTCCGAGTAATATCATCATTAGTTAGAGTACTGACTTTAGTAGTCATACTCTCGAGTTGGCTTGATAAACCAATATTTGTGTTCCCTAATTTGGATAGATAATGTTATTTATTTAAAGCAAGTTGGCTGGAACTTTGATAAATTAACTCTAACCTTTGATAAATCAGTTTATCTGTTTCTTTCTTTAAAATATCTTCTCAGCAGACAAGGTAATATCTAGGTTATGTTTCTCAGTTTTTTCTTTGGTGCAGTTTGTTAGACTAAAGCTTCAAATACGAGCACTCCTTTTGAAATCTGATCAAATATTTAGTAAACTTTGTAACTTTCCCAAATATCGTAGTCCCCAACTTTTGAGTTTGCATTTTCTCAATGTTTGATGAGGTCATAGACCGATAAATGAGGGTGACTGAGTTGTGATAACAGTAAAAAAGAGCAAAGATGATAGTAATAAGTGAAATAACTACGAATAAAAACAAATAATAAAAATGTAATAAATAAAACTAACCTCTACTTGAAGCTCAAACTGCCTTTGCAGGATATCAGCCATACTCATGTTATTATATTGCACATGACTGGGACTGTATTTAAGTTGCTGAGCCGTCAGTATAGTTGGGCTTGGAATGGTATTTGGGTTGGAATGTTGATCAGGTTTTAAAGCAGGGGTTACTTGTTTATCTGAGGATTAGCATGTTGACTCAAGGTACCGTAGAAATTGACTATTTGTCATGAAGTTGGTAAGGGCCATAACAGATGGGTTTGTTGGGAATAATCACTTTTCTTTTCTTTTTTCTTGAGAAAGATATGTTTTTTCCATCATGAAGATTGGTTTTTCTTGGTGGAAGATGAGAAGGTACATTTTCTCGAATAACGATTCATTTTGATAAGGCAGTAGGTTATTTCTTCACAATAATTTCATGAGTGGTAGCAGCAGAATTTGGTTTTTTCAAAGAGGTTGAATATTTCTTTTGTCAATAGGAGTTATCCATTCAAGATGAGTTGTTTAATGAAGGATCGTCTAGAAGAGAGTCTTTCATTTTTGAAACAACAACAAGTAAAGTTGTTTGTTTTACGATACCTCAACTTTGTTTAACTAGCGTTCATCCTTTTTTATTTGGGTGATTATCAAATGAAGTAGTGTCTTGCTGAGTTAAATATGAGGCATCAACTGGGGGAATAGTAAGTGCATTATCAGTTTGTAGTGTAACAGTAGTTGTGTTTCTTTCCTTCTTATGAATATTAATTTTCAGCTCATGTTGATCCACCTTCTGCGTCTTAATCTCGTATACCTAGTTTTTTTTATATCCTAAAATTTAAAAAGAAGTTTAAACATAGTTTTTTATAATATAGAAGACGTAATCAGAATGATTTTGGTCTCACTTTCTTTGTGATCCATTCTAATATTGACTCGACACTTGATAATGCTCACGCTTCCATTACTCTCTTTTTTATCTACTCATCATTTTTGACCCCATGATAGGTATAAGGTTTTTTATGTTTCTTTTCTTATTACTTCATCCGCTATTTCAATTATCTCTATCTACAACCAAGTCATGTAACATGAGTGTTGGCAACATGCAATGCAACTAGAACTTTAATCACTTGAGAAGAATCACACTTGAGATATTTCGCATTGTCCTCCTACAGTTAAACCAATTAAGAGTTAGTGGATTTTCTCTATAAAAATTTATTCATAACGCTCATTGGACCGGTAGAAAGATTATCTGGTAGCTCTGGGTAGAGGTGGAAAATGGTTCTGGAACCACGGTTCAAAGCTGACAACCTGCTTAAGAACTGGCGGTTTACCTGCGAAACTGGCCCATTAGGACTGCAAACTGGCAGGACCGCAACCCGCCAGGACTGCGAAACCACGGTTTATTTGTAAAAAACCGCGGTTTATTGGTAAATATTATAATTGTTTTATTTATTTTATAACCAAAATGTTATATTTAAAAAATATTGAGATATTTCATATTATTATAGAATTATTATTACATTTTTGTTAATATTAATTTGTTTTGGTTATTAATATTTTAAGTGTTGTAATTATTATATAGTCCAAAATTTTAAATATTACTTATGTTATTACTTATTATCACATTTTGAATATTATTATTATGTTTTTAGATCTAATACAAACCAAAACTATATCTTATCATGTTAAAATATTACAAATTTTATGGTTATAATCAAAATGTTATATTTAAAAAATATTGAGATATTGCATATTATTATTGAATATTATTATTACATTTTTGTTAATATTAATTTGTTTTGGTTATTAATATTTTAAGTGTTGTAATTATTATATAGTCCAAAATTTTAAATATTACTTATGTTATTACTTATTATCACATTTTGAATATTATTATTATGTTTTTAGATCTAATACAAACCAAAACTATATCTTATCATGTTAAAATATTACAAATTTTATGGTTATAATTTTAATATTACATTTTGATTATTATTGTGATTTGGTTTTAAATTTTACAAGTGTTGTTATTATTTTTAAAACCAAAATTAGATCTTATGAAGTTATAAGTATTTCATAATACAGTTGTTGTTATTATAATAAAAGGTAAAATCATTTTTGGATAATATAGCCGTTCACAGTTTATACTCTTGCGGGCCAGGAGTTGTACAAATGTTTTCAAATTACAATACAAAATAGCAAAAAACTATTACAAACATCATTCATCTCCAGCTTCGTCTTCTTCGTAAGTAAAAGCTTCGTCTTTGTCCTCACTTGATCCACCTTCAGCTTCGTTTTCTTCCGCAATTGCTTGTTCAAGTGTATCTTCGTAATCATCCAGATAATCTTCGAAGATGTCGTCTACGTTCACTTCGTCTCTAAAATCTTTGTCTTGCATCCTTTTATCCGCTGTTGTCCAATCCTTAACTGCCACAAGCACTCCAAGTGCTTTGCCCGTCAATCTTGTTCTCTTAGTCGTGTATTGCAACCTCGCTTGGCTGAAAGCACACTCACTTGCAACTGTAGACATAGGTATAGCATAAATTTCTTTAACAATCCTGCAAAGAATAGGAAACTCTTCAGTTTTGGTACCCCACCATCTTATGATATCTTCAATACCTTGGTTTTGATAATTCGTAAAATCAAACCTAGTGCTCCAATATCTAGACAACTCATTATCAGATTGAGGGGTTTCTGTAACATTGCTTCGTAACATTGCCAATTGAACATAGTTAGTAGAAGATCTCCCTCTACCCCTATTGTTACTACTCTTTACATTTGTAGATGTATTTGATCTATATCTTGCAGCATACTTATCATAGATATTATACAAACAATCATATATACCGATAATATACCCTTCAGGGTCAATTGGTTCCTTCGGTGGTTTAACTATAGAAAAACGTACGGATTGATAAAAGCATCTAACTAGCAATTCAAATTTTTCTTTTCGTGAAAAAGGATCTAAAAGGCAAGCAAATGAATAACTATCAGGGATTGGATGAAAATACTTTGTGAACTTATATTCCATTCCGGGCACCATGTCTACGCATACATAATTTGATCTAAATTCATTCATATGCATGGCAAGATTAGTAATCGTGAAAAAGGTCAAATGAGCATTAGGTTGATTTTGTGAAGAAAAGGTTAGAGTGTTTTCTTTAAAAAGTCTTAAAAATCTTAACATGTGTGCACAATATTTCCAATGATCTGGTTCAATTGGTGTTTCACGATAAGATGCATTATAAAGCGTCATAATCTCTTCTTTAAAAACATGCGCACGTGCAAGCATTGTGTAAGTAGAATTCCATCTAGTTTCGACATCTAATATAAGTTTCTTATATTTTTTCTCATTTGAAGTAACAAGTGTTTTAAAAGCTCTTTTTTTAGCAGCGGATGTCGAGAAAAATAGGACCCCATTTTTTATAGGGGTAATATAATCACCGAGAACCTTACGTATTCGTTCTTTCGTAATTAATTCAAGTACGTGGCATAAACATTTGGTGTGAAACAATTTTGGAAAAGGGGGATTGCAATCTTCTATAAGCATTTTTAATGCAAATGCATTAGAAGATGCATTATCCAACGAAATAGACATAATCTTGTTTTTAATGCCATAAACATTCATGCATTCAATCATACTCTTCCTAATTATTTGTGCGTTATGCTTTCCAATTGATTCAAACCATATAATTCTCCTTTGGAGGACCCATTCCGCATCCATCCAATGAAGGGTAACACATATCATATCAAAATCAGTAAAAGTAGCTATGTCACTAGTAATCGAAACATTCCATGGCTAAGTCTGCATAGTTTGAATAATGCCTTTTTTCTTTTTAAATAATATTTAAAGGCTAGCGATTTTAAAGAGCTACGTGGAATGTGTTTTGCGTGTGGGTTTACCCCAGCTTGCATCCAATTTTCGTATCTCCAAGAATCCCCAAAACTAAATGGTTGTAAACTACCGACTGCATAAATTATTGTTTCTTCCCTATACGTATCGTGGTTAAACTCAAAAGGAAAACCTGTTTGAGTGTTCATGCAAACATTAGTTGTGTTAGGTTTTGTAGGATCATATACTTCATGTTTAAATAAATGTTTTATCATAGTGCTAGTGCCCATATTTCTAGCTCCACTTACGTGAAGATAATGTTTTTTGCACACGTTACAAATACAAGAATAACCATCTTCTGATAGAGTATAGTGTTTCCAAATCCAAAATGTTTTCTTACGAGATCTCGACCCACCACTAGTACTTCCACCACCACTTCTGTGGGAGGAGAGTGTGTCAACGTGAGGGAGTTCTGTAGAAAATTCCTCTATGGTATTGAGATCCACATTAGATGGTGGCTTTATCCCAGTATTTCTACGTTTTGAATTCATTTTAAAACTAATAACAGTTTTTTTAAAAAAATATGCAATAAAATACTAATAATAAAATCTAAATTTAGAATAATAACAAGATAGAACAACTAAATTTAAACTAATAACAAGATATAACAACTAAATTTAGACTAATAAGAAACAATTTGCGGAAAAACAAAAATCAAACAATTTCGAACGTAGGAGTAGAATATGTAAAATAAGTAATTATAGTTTTCTAGAATTTTTCGAACAAGTAGATAGATTTAGAGTGAAGTAGAGAGTTGTTTGAGAGGTGTGAGTATTGGTGTTGGGGTCTCCTCTATTTATAGGGGAGACCCAAAAAAAAACGAAAAATCAAAAAAAAAAATATTCGTCCGGACCATCCGGATCAATGTCCAGATGGTCCGGACACACGGTCCGGGGCATCCAGACGAAATGTCCGGACGCCCGGACAGAGAATTCGGACCATCCGGATATCGATCCGGATGGTCCGGACGTAATCTGGGGCATCCGGATGCCCCGGACTCAACGGCTAGTTGAAGTTCAACTACCCGTTGGCAATTTAAAGCTGCGGACCATCCGGACGCCTGGCCGGATGGTCCGCACGACGACGTCATCATGACGTCATCTAACGGCTAGTATGAAAAAAAATAAAAAAAATAAAAAAATTCCCTATAAATACAACCTACCTCCTACTCTATTTTTCACTCCAACTCCACTACAAATCTATCCCCTCTCTCCCTCTCCACTACAAATCTATCCCCTCTCTCTACTACACTTCTCTAAAAAAATTATATTTTTCAAACTCTATTTAAATTTCAGGTTTCACTAAATGTCTTCGAAAAAATCAAAGCATGTCCGTCAAGGTGGATGTAGTGAATCAACCTCGAGACGAGTAAAACAGGTGGCAGATATGTTGTTTGAAGATATGGAGCTAACGGAGAGCGAGACTATCGAACATCGCGGCGAAGGGGAGCTTCGCATCCGTAATCAGGAAGGAGGTCGAGGTGTAACCAAAATTTGGTCCGGTATGTGTCTGGACTATGAGGAACTGATCCAAATAGAGGGTATGCAAAAAAATTCAAACTTATTGAACCAAATAATGGCCTAGGTTGGATGACACTAGCTAGATTCAAATGTGATTGGTATCTAGAACTAGTACGCAAGTTTTATGCCACCGCAAAATTAATCGAAAATTATCCAAGAGGTTTAGGAATGAATTTTTTGGTTGATGGTAAACCCTATACTTTTTTTGAAACTGATTTCGAAGATCTTTTTTCCGTTCCAACCCATGATATGTATACCGGTAATAAATTACCTTCCATTAGTTATCGCCCTACGATCTGGAGTGCTGATTGGCCTATGTCTTACGAAGAAGCAGTAGAGCTTCTTATTTGTCCTGGTGCGGAAGCTCCGAAAATTAGCGGTAAATTTCGAGCCATGCGGGGTAATTTGGATGCTAATGGGAAATTAGCTTTGAAATTGGTAAATAGTATATTTCTTCCCCCTAGTAACAATGATATGCAGATTTCATATATTCAAACATTTATTACTGCTTTTATCGTTCGAAATCAGGGAATAATTAATTTACCTAGCTTGATGATTCGAAATATGGCTACGAGGTGTGGTACGGATAAACTACCTTATGGGATGATAGTGAGTAACTTGCTTGTTTCGAAAGGAGCTGATGTGAGTATGTACACTCTGATGAAGGTGAGGCCGACTAGTGTTATAGGTAGAAACTCTTTGCATTTGCAGAAAATATACTCTTGGGATGGAGAGTTGATTTCAAAATTGGAGGCATGGAACCACCATAGACAAGACTTAAATCAGATATATACTGCGAACGGTCTTACAAAACCGCCAAATCCACCTACTCAGTATCGAGTTGAGGCTGAAGCGTCTTTCGATCCAAATGCTAGTGGTTCTTCTGGAGTACCGCCACAAGAAAGACGAACCGATCGCGAATTTGCTGAGTTTTTGCATCAGCAGCATATGGATTATATGCAATTTGCGCATACTCAACAAAAGGAATGGCATGATGATTTTACAAAATGGCAAAGTGAATTTCAAAATTGGCAGGGGGGGGGGGGTAAATGACCAGCATAGCCAGATACAGCAGTGGCAAGTAGGGGTGAATGATCAACTTGGTCACCTCCAGCAGTGGCATGGTCAATACGAGCAGTGGCATGGTCAATACGAGCAGTGGCATCATGGACAAGATCAATGGAATGAGCGATTTGCAAACTCTCAAGCCGAACAGTCAGAGTATATGCGACAGATGATGGAGAACATACATTTGCAAGGTCCACCACCTAACAACAACAACAACGATGAAGCTCCTTAGTTTTTTGCATTTGATTTTCATTATCGTTGTAATGTTTTTCTTTTTTATTTGATTGAACAATTATGTTACTTGTTTGGTTTTTATTTTTAATGAATTGTTTGTTTTGCTTCTATTTTTTATTAAATGTTATTTAAATCACTTTCACTTTCAATTTTTATTTTGTTCTTTACAACTTACAAGTAATTTATGTTTATGCGTATAAACTTCTAATATTGAATAGTTTGAAAATACAATAAACTATATAATTCATCTAACCATAAACACTTCAAGCTTGAAAGAATCTAAAGAATCACCTAATAATTTAAAATTAGAATACAATTATATGTCTAATAGGTATATATTATTTAATATGTACATAATATTAAATATAACATCTTAAATATCTAGTATGTTCAAACAATATACAAATCATCTTAAATATCTACATAATATTAAATAAAATATCTTAAATACATAAATACATAAATATAAATATATAATCAAACGTATCAAAATCAAATTACAATTTTTTTTAGAATGTAATTGATGATTATAAAATTTCGATTAAAATGATAACATATTCAAATTAAAATACATGAAATAGAATAATTAACTCGTGTATATGGTACATATCTCAATTATTGAAATTAGATTCAATTAACACTTACAAATCAATTTTAAATAACATTATAAAATATTCTGATAAACGGTTCTTAAATGGTTTGGCTGATGGTTTGAACTGATAAACGGTTCTTAAATGGTTCGTCTGGTGGTTTAACTGCAAAACTGACTCATTAGGACTGCAAACTGGCAGGACCGCATAAGGAGCAAACTGGCAGGACCGCAACCCGCCAGGACCGCAACCCGTGGTTCTGATTTAAACGGGTCGGACGGTTCGCGGTTCAGACCGTTTGCCACCCCTAGCTCTGGTAATAAATAAGTATATGGGATTAATTATTATTTGAATTTTTCTCTTGTTTCCAAAATGACCACAGTTCAAACCAAATTAGTTGTTGTCGCTTTACAGTCATGGCACATGCATCAAATGGATGTCAAAATGCTTTTCTTTATGGTGATCTTCATGAAGAAATTTACATTAAACTTTCCTCTATTATAAATAGTTCATATCCTCATAATGATTGTAAGCTAAGGTTTTCTTTGTATGGGCTAAACACGCACCAGAAATTTGATTTGAGAAATTTCATCGTACAATTATTTCTTTTAGTTTTACGCAAACTCAGTATGATTCTTTTGCATTTTTTCACGCGTCTACACCAGGTTTAGTAATTCTCTTAGTTTATGTGGATTGTATTATTATCAATTATATTGACTGTAGTTTGATTACTAAGCTTTAACAATAGTTACATGCAACTTTTGATATAAAATATCTTGTCCAACTTACATACTTCTTAGGACTAGAAGTTCAGTATCGATCCAATGGTATTTTTATAAAGAAACATAATTATATTCAATATCTTAACACTATGTTTGGTTTGGATGACACTTCTTTATGTTGATACTCATATGGAGATAAATTTCAAATACAGGAAAGATGAAGGGAACCTTTTATATCATCTTACTTTTTATGGGCAATTGCTTAGAAGTATGATTTACTTGGATGTTACGCATCATGATATCTCATATGTTGTTCATCATGTCAGACAGTTTATGTTATATTATCGATATCTCCACATTATTTCAGTTCTACATATCATTTGTTATCTTCAACTTTCACCTACTCATGCTTTGTTATTTCCTATTAGCTCATCTTTTCAAATTGTTTCTTATACTTATGTTGATTGAGCTAGATGTTCATATATAAGTCATTATATTATTGTTTGTGTATATTTTTAGGTGATACTTTAATTTCTTGGAGGTGTAAGAAATAATATCATGTTTCTAAATCATTTACTAAGATCGAGTATCGTGTTATGTCTGTTGCTTGTTCTGAAATTATATGACTATGAGGTCTTCTTGAGGAGCTTGGATTTTCTCGTATAATTTTTACTCCTCTTCATAGTGATAATACTACTATTATTCATATTACCACCAATCAGTTTTCGTGAATGCACCAAGCATATTAAAGTATATTGTCATTATTGATAAGAGGAAGAAATATATGAAAGAATAATTAAATTGATTTAATAAATGAGATAATTTTGCTTTATAAAAGTCTTGTAAAGAAATCCAAAAAATGTGTAACAATGAGGGAACCTTATATAATAAATAATAATTATGGTTTGATTAGTAAAGTAGTGGAGTGAGATAATCATAAAACGGGGTAATCATGTAATTTATGGACCAACTCATTGTACTATAAAAAGTAACACCCCTTTATGGGAAATGGGATCAATCATTACTCAAATTGCTTCATTATTCCTCTTATCAATTTCTCTCTCGACCTTTCTCATGTTTATCTCTCTAAATATCCACCTCCAAACATAGCTTAGACAAATAACCCCTATAAGAAATCTTTAAAACTATCATTGGCATCGTCTATGGGAATGATTGGTACCCAAAATCGTTCTTCCAAAACCATTACGGAATTGACGAATATTTTGAGAGAAACGGATACAGAAGCTTTGTACGAGCTTAATGTTGGCACTGGTGATCTTCTGGCTAGACGCTTATCCGGAGGTTATCTTACCAAAGAATAGATAATGAAAGAACATAATGATAATCAATTTTCCGAAAAGCAACTTGAATAATCTGTTTTGGTAGCTCAGAGGAATGAACATCTATAGGACATATAAAGGCTAAACACAGAAAATTATGCATCTTTGAGTTTGAAGAGACTCGGGTCGGATGTTCGAAGGGAACAGGTATCAGGATCATATAAATTAGAGGATGCTCATTGGACCAGTGATAGGCACGAACGGCTTCAGAGACAAATTCATTATTCTTCAAAAATAAAAATTAAACCTAGACGTCGATACGAGTCTATTGAGTCTAGTGATTCCCTTTATGACTCATATGACTCTTCTTCTCCGGAAATGGATAATCGACGTGAAAAATTTCTAGAATAAATGGTTCAAAGTAGCATAAGGATGGACATCAAACGTCTCGATAGAACAGAAGTTCGAGAGAGAAATAAATGATAAAGAGAAAGGAAATCTTGGGTCTGATAAGCGAGATAAGGTTGTTAATATTTCTAAGTAAGAGAAAGTTGCACCTCGTGTACAGATCCCTTCGGGAAGTCACAAACTTGAATATCGAGTGAGTAATTAATTCACATACCTATTCGAAGAAGGTTTGTATACTACTATGAAATAAGGTCATATGGGAAGTATGTATAAGATCAGGCATAATATGAGGTCTTCTCCTCTCTCCGCATTAATCCTATCCGGACATATGCCAAAACACTTCAACATCTCAAAGCTAGAGAAGTTTGATGGGACACACGATCCAGATAGTTATATTGAGTTGTTCAAAAAACTTATGATTAATTATGATGGCGACGATAAATTATTGTGCGTGTTTTGAAGCATCTTCCGCCAACACTTTATGGGAAAAAAAATATTTCAAGCAAATAGTGATACGATAACTTATTGTAGATAGAAAGTCGAGGAGAGCTTGAAGGATTATACTAATCATTTCATCAAAACCAAGAACGATATGGAGGGTTTCGAAGACCAAGTGGCTTTAGCAAAAGTCTGAATGGGACTTCTCCCCGGTATCTTGGAAGATAACAGTACAGAGAAGCAGGCTATGACGGTTGGGGTATTCTTGGATCAAGTTGAAAATAATTTTGGTAAAGAAACCCATGTATTGGAAATGGCTTCTAGGGGACAAATCAAACACCAACGCAAATATCTTTGAATTATCATCCGACTATAATTGTCTAACCTAGAGCTTCAAGCAAGTTACCTCTGAGACCGTGGGTGAGTTCACAAGTGCCAGATGTGCAACAAAGTGTCAGGCTAATGTCAAACAAGTAGGTTTGACCAGCTCATTTCTTCGAATTGACAAAGTGTGTAGCAATAATTTTTGACAAAGCTCGGAATCACATACAATTCTAGGGACCTGCCCAATACAAGATTTAAGGAAGAGCAGAAGTAACCAATATTACAAATGCCATGAAGATGTTTGGCATGATACAAAAGATTGTGTAACATTGAAAAAAGAAATATAAGGATTCAAAATAGGAAGTTGACAACATTTGTTAAGAAAAATTCTCTTAGTGCTCCAAAGCAATAAAATAATTTGATGGTACCGGAGCCTATTAATTCTTTTGATGTTTCTTTGGAGTACTTAGATCCAAAACTGGGTAAGAATCAGACGATGTTGGTGGAATAACCGGGTGTGAATGGAAAGGTTAGTAAATTGTGCGCTTTATTTGAATCAGTAACAATTTTTGGAGGTGGCACTATTTTAGGGACATCAAATTATTCTCGAATAAGGCATATTTCAATCTTAGAAACCCAGCTAGAGGCGGGCGATTTGCCATATTTGTAGAGTAGTCCATATCCATTACTTTGTATTGAATATGATGATATGAGGGAAATTGTTGGCCTGCATGAGGATGTCGTGGTGATTGTGACATAAATTGATGAGATTGAGATACAAAGAATTTTGATAAACACTGGTAGTTCAATCAATATAATATTCATGATAATTACGAAAAGATAGAGAACCCCCCGATAATTCTTCAGTCGGATCGGACAATCGTAGGATTCGCTAGGGTGACTACTGAAGTGGTTGAGTAATTTGAAGGAATAATAGAGCTGGGTGACAGACCGTTTAGAAAGAGGTTACATTATCGTTCATTGTGGTAAATGCGCCAACATTGTATAACGCATTTTTCAGAAGGTCTTGACTATCTAGAATGCATGGAGTACCATCAATTGTTCATCAATGCTTGAAATATTTTACTCGAAATAATGTAGAAACGATTAGGAGCAGCCAAAAAATGGCAAGAGAATGATACTGAAAGGTTTTGCCCCCAAAACAAATCAAGGGAGCGAGTCAAAAAAGGCATAACAGTTAGTGGGGTATTCCTCGGGCTCTGATCCTGTTGATGATCCAAGGGAGACCCTCGGGTTTCTTGTCCCTGACAAAATATTTCAGGATCGTGTTTTTCAAACAGAAAGAGTTTAAAGATTGGTATAAAGTTATTTTTGGAGGTGAGGGAGAGGTTAATTCAGTTTTTGCAACAAGGCCACATATGTTTGCATGGTGTATCGAAGATTTAACGGGGTTACGTGCGGAATCATCTGTCATAAGTTAGCAATTCAAAGCAATGTGCGCCAAATCATCCAAAAAAGTATATTTTTTTCTCAAGAAAAATCTGAGGCCATCATGGTCGAGGTAGATCGGTTATCCATGGTTGGGCACATACGAGAATTACAATACCCTTTGTGGACCACCAATCTATGTTTGGACCACCAATATATTTATAGTAAAAAAAATGGTAAAAGGCGAATGTGTGTAGATTTTATAATTTAAATAGAGCATTTCAAAAAGATCATTTCCCGGTTTCTCGGATAAATCAGGTAGTGGATTTTACCTCAAGAAATCGATTACTTTCATTCATGGACGCATATACTGAGTACAATTAAAAATCACTTTGTATATCACTCGAAGGGGATTGCACAGTTATAAGGTTATGCATTTTGGGTTATAAAATAGCGGAGAAACTTATCAATGCTTAGTGAATAAAACTTTTGAGGCTCAGATCAGACGGAATGTTGAAGTGTATATTGATGATATGCAAGAGAAAATAAAAAAGGATGAGGTCCATTTTGCATATTTAGAGGAAACTTTTTCCAACCTAAAGATGATAAAATTGAAGTTAAATCCGGAGAAGTGTACATTTGGGTTACGATATGGAACATTTTTTGGGTACATAGTTAGTGAATGTGGGATAGAGGTTGACCCTGTATAATTAAACGCTCTAAGCATAATGGAACCACCTCAGACAATCAATGAGATATGAATCCTTACAGGTAGGCTGAAAGCTTTGAATAAATTTGTATCTCAGTCCTTGGATAAATGCGCTCTATATTTCCAAGTGTTGAGACAAGCAAAATTTTTTAACTGGACCCAAGAGTGTTCCAAAGTGTTTGTACGAATTAAAGAGTATTTATGCTTCTGGAAATCATAACAAGCCTAATCTAGGAGACAAATTGTACATCTACGTAGCGGTATAAGATTATGCAGTAAGCATCGTTTTAATTCGAGAAGTATATAAATGCTCACGACCAGTTTACTATATGAGTAGAAGTATGTTGAATGCGGAAAAGAGGTCTTCAAGTTAGAAACGTTAGCCATTGCTTTGGTAATTTCAACATGGAAAATGAGACCTTACTTTCATGCTCACTTTATAATTGTTCGAACATTTTTTTCACTAAAAAACATGTTACAAAGAGCTGATATGTCGGGTAGAATGACTAATTGTCTATGGAGTTGAGTGACTTTGACATAGAGTTTGAGCCCCAAATTGCAATCAAAGCACAAGCTTAAGCAGATTTTTTAGTGGAGTTTCATTCCAATCGACCAGAAATGGAAATAAAGGAAGAAAGTACGAGAACAAATAGAGGTTCAAGTACATAAGGATGTGGAGTAGGGGTCCAGTTAGTTTCTCCAGTTAGTATTGCGATGTATCAAGATATTTGCTTTGATTTTAGAGCGTCGAACAATAAGGAAAGGTATAAAACCACTTTGGCAGTTTTAAAACTTGCTAGCATTTGTAGAGCTAAAAGACATTATACTAGTAAACGATTCACAACTTATTGTAAATCATGCATTATATTAATTCATGGTTAGAAAGGATAATTAAATGAAGTACTTGAGAGAATTAAAGGCCTTAGCGATTGTCTTCGAAAGCATCAAATACAAACTTGTCCATAGGGCTAATAATTTTGTAGCTGATTCTCTGGCTACTGCTGCATATTCCGAGGAGCACCCTTGGATCATTACAGATTCCTTTGGGAAAATTATTCACTTATGATATTATCCAAGCTACAGGATGGAGAAGGATTTGCACATTATGGGTACAAGACTCTGATAATAAAAGTTCTTTTGGCAGGTTATTATTGGCCTGCAATTGCTTCCAATGCTAAAAAATTGGTGAAAAGTGTGATACTTTCCAACGATTTTCTATTACAATTCATGAGCTAAGATTAACTCTCGAGTCAATATCTGAAGCATTGACTTTTGACCGATGGGGTATTGATTTGTTCGGACCTTTGCTAATGGCATCTGGAGGATGAAAACAATGATAGTTACAGTAGATAATTTTTTTAAGTGGGTAGAAGTCGAACCCCTTGGAGGAACAAAAGCTAAAGATATGATCAAATTTATTGTTTCAAATATTTGTTGTCGCTTTAGCATTCCAAGGAGAATCACGATTGAAAATGGGCCACAATTTGACAATAAAAATATGAAGGATTTTTGTTCTTTTAAAGGAATACGACAATGCTTCTCGGTGCCTTTTTATCCACAAAAAAATGGCCAGGTTGAGGTAACTAATCAGACAATTCTTGATGGGCTTAAACAAAATATGGAAGGTGAAGCTAGAAAGTTAGCAGATTATTTATAAGAAGTCATATGGGAATATCGGATCGCCCCTCGTTCAACAACTCTAGAATCTCCATTTGTGCTAGTTTACGGGATAGATGTTGTGGTTTCATCCGAAGTAGTCTTTCCATCGTATCGAATCATTGAACATTTCGAGAAGTATAACAGTGAAGGGAGGCGGGCTGATTTAGATTTAGTCGAGGAAAAAAGAATGCGAGCACAATTGAATTCTTTGCATTAAAAAACTTTGATGAGGAGCATATATGCGTCTAAAGTGAGAGGGCAAGAATTCAAGATTGAGGGAAAAGTATTAAGGGAATTTTTTTTGCATAAAAAGGAAAGCGGCTTGGTAAATTAGGACCTAATTGAGAAGGCCCATACATAGTAATGGAAAAGTTAAAACAAGGGACATATCGACTCAGAGATAGGAATGGAAGAGATCTTCGGTCTCCCGTGGAATATTGAGCACCTTAAGTTGTATTTGGAATGAATGTAAAAGTATGTGTATATTTTTGAACTTGTGAAAATATTGGGGGCATACTCTTTCCTACCCTGTGGCGTGGAAAGGTTTTAATGAGGTGCCCTTGTAACCGATTTATATATAATATTAATTTTTTATTTTAAAATCATTCTTACAATTGTTTATCTTTTGGACCGGAAGGGTCTTCCAACGAATGTTGGTCAACAAATTTTTATCTTTTGGACCATAAGTGTCTCCCAACGAATGTTGGTCAATAATGTTTTATCTTTTGGATCGTACGGGTCTTCCAATGAATGTTGGTCAACCATTTTTATCTTTTGGACCGGAAGGGTCTTCTAACAAATTTTGGTCAACAATTTTTGTCTTTTGGACCGGAAGGGTCTTCCAACAAGATATGATCAACATTTATTTGGTTATCAATCAGGAGGGTCCTCCATTGAAAGTTGGTGGATAATAATCTTTTGATAAGTAAGAGTTTCGTAAAGAATAATTATCCAAAAAAGGAATGTTTCTATTAATAAAACCTTCCAAGTATAAAATACCCTAAAATAATATGAAAACTTTACAAAAAATGCACAAGGCACATCCAGTTCACAAAAAAACATACAAAACCAAATTTAGTATTTGTTTACCCTGAATGGGTACTTTCAGAGTCATTTTCCGATGAGCTTGATGAAGATATGTTCAATTCTTTAGAGTAGTTAGGCGACTTTTCATCCTCCAAAGAAAATACCTAATAGATGATACTTGTCACAAATGAGTTCCCAAAAACTGCCTAACCTTAAATCTGAGAAGCTTTCATGAAAATTCAACACCATGGCAGATTTAATCTTTACATCATGATCCTCCAACTTGGAAACACAATCAGCAGCAAACTTTTCAAGGCAAACATACTTATATTATTCATCCTGGTCTATAAGACCTTACTTCTCAGCAGTATATTTTTCAAGATCTTTGATAGCTCGTTTGAAGTAGTCTTTGGTTTTGTAATAGTTATCAACAAGAGTTTTCACGAGTGTATTCCTATCAGTATCCCTAGCAATAAAGTATTCTCTCTCGTTATCAAACATCTCATGCTCCAACTTTAACTGATCTCCCATTGTCTTGAGTTATGTTAAATGTTCGGAAACAACTTCTTTGTAGTAGGCAAGCTCTTTCTCAAATGTTTTCATAGCGGATGTTTTATGGGAATCCTCGTCTTTATATTATTTTTTCGTTAAGCCTTTCTTTCAACAAGTATCACAACGTGAAGCATCTTATTAAGTTCGAGGTCGTGGTAATCATCCTTGTAAATATCAAAATCCACCAACGAAGAACCAACTTTGAAGTTCCCAAGAACTTGTTCTTCATCACCTTGATCTCTCTGGCTATCAGTTGCCTCGTTTTCTTGAGGAGCAGTTTCTTCGGTTGACACCCGAGCAGAGCATGAGTTAATGACAACGAATTTCTCAAGAAAAGGCAAGTTAGGATCAATTTTCTCATCACCCAAAGGGGAAACATTTTATGCTACCTCTTTACCATCATCTTAGAAAACTTTACATTTGTCTTTATCATTCGATAAATATTTTTTCGATGGCCTCTTGGAGCCACCTACCCCAGCGGGATTAACCTCTTCGGTCTCAATTTTTAACATTGTCTTCCTTCTCAACTTCAACTCCAGCTTTAATATTTTCTTCCTCAACCACAACGTTTTTAGGGTTCGAATAGCTTGGAGCCCTAGCTCTTGCAGGAAGGTAGACGAGAACATATGTGGCTTCTAATCGTTCAAGTATACTGCCTTGGTGTGGCTGGCATTTGGCCCGTATTGGTAGTTAGCTCGGCTGGCATCTAGGCCGGATTGGTAGTTAGCTCGGCTAGCCTCTCGAATATTAGCAGCAAGACATGCAGTGCATCGTTCATCTCAGCCATAGTAGGGTGCATGGCTTGCTCCCTAGCATCGCACTCACACGCCGCCCTAAGATATTCTTGTTGAAGTTGTTGTTCTAACTATTGGAACATAGATGTTGCCACTAGATTATTACGTGGCGCTTCATGCTCAGCGGGAGCCATCACCTACTCTGGTGGATTAATCTCTGGTTCGGTCCCGGCTACTGGATGTCCTAGCGGTGGCACGGTCTCAATGGTGACAGTCACTGCTGTCTCTGGGTTGTTAGCAGTGACGGGAGGTAACTGGTCCAACCTACTCGGTAGATTTGTCCCAGCTCTCGGTTGTCTGTCGTCCGGCTTGCTTCCGGAATATCCCTCTCAATCCCTGATCTAGTAACTATCATGGTTAAGATTCTTTAGATCTCAAGAATTTGTCATTCCCACATACGGCGCCAAGTTTATTATAAGAAAAACTAACAAAGGAAATGTCAAGTAGTAAACCAACTTAATCGGAGAAGAGAAATTACATTCTGCTTTGTTGATCTATCTGTTTATATTTTTCCTAGTAATTACTAGAAACATAACTCCACTAACAACGCACGTAACATTATAATTTTGACGTGTAAACTAGATTAATGACCATTATGTTAGTGGGTTGATTGAGTCATTAATGTGGCTAAACCATTTCCTTAACGATCCTTTCGTAAGTATGTCTCAGTTGGCTTCATATGTGCTACAAACCGAGCACTACCTCGTATTCAATTCTTCTTCTCAACCATATGCTTCCCCCAGCTCTGTCTTCATCCGGTAAGAGTCTGGGCAACTTTCTTCATCCTTGATCTTCTCTTGCCCTGCTCGGAAAAGTATCTGCTCTGCTCGCCAATATGTTTAGTTTGGTCCGATTTTATTTCCTAACTAGATGTTGGTCAGCTTCATTGTTTGTTCGGTCAACCTGTCTCAATCTTACCTGGAGGCTTATGACCCTCTATCATGCCTTGACTCCGATTTGATTTACCCTCGACTTTATTTGTGACTTCAGCCTGTGCCATATTCTGCTATGATTAGCTCGATTCATTATTTTCCCATGTCTCAGTCCTTGCCAGTTGCTCGTATGTTTATCCTCTTATCATAGTGCACAACTATGAAGTCAGCAATGCGATCAGTGGTGTCATAAAGACGAAGAGATACATAAGGAAAAAGAGGTTGGATATATCTGATGTGGCTTTCCAGTCTAGTTTTTCTCGAAAAGCTTCGCAAGGATTGGGGGGCTACTAATAAGGGGAAGAAATATTTGGAAGAATAATTAAAATGACCAAATAAAGGATAAAATTTAACTTTATAAAAGTCTTGTAAAGAAACCCAACAAATGTGTAATATTGAGGGGGGCTTATGTAATTAATAATTATTATGTTTGAGATTAGTAAAATAGTGGAGTGAGATAATCATTAAAAGGGGTAATCATGTAATTTATGGACCTACCCATTGTACTATAAAAAGCAACACCTGTTTTTGGGAAATGGGATCGATCATTAATCAATCATTGATTTATTATTCCTTTTGTGAGTTTCTCTCTCTACCTTCCTTGTGTTCTTGTCTTTAAATATTCACCTTCAAACATAGCTTAGATAGATAACCTCTCTAAGAAATATTTGGATCTATCAATTATATTCGAGATACCATGAAAAATTGAGTGATATTTCTTCCTCACTTATCTTATAGTCTTTAACTGGCTAATATTTTCACCAAAGTTAGGACTCGCAAGCGATATTGATTTCTTGTTGGAAAATTATTATTGGCTGACTGGCCAACTTCACTTTGAGGGAGGGTGTCAAATAAAATAGATTAGATTAAATAATAATCTAATTTATTAATTAAATTAGTTAGATAACATAGTTTGTTGATATTAATTATATAGTAACAACTATAGTCAATTATATAATGAGTAGTCTATGAAATTTAATAGATAATAAATAAAGTAAATATTGTAATTGATGTAAACTATTATAAAAAGAGAATGAGAACAAGAAAGAAAGATATATTTCACAAATAATTTTGTTTTGACACGCATGTCAAATTTATAGAAATGTAAATAAGTGAAAAAGAAAAAAAAGAAAATTATATTTTTTTACAAAAAGAATCATTATTCAACAATGAAAATGTGTATTTATATGTACAACTATTTCGAATTTTATGAATCTTAGGGAGTTCTTGTTCTGCATTAATTCCATGGGCTTGGATCAAACAGACGCAACCCTAAAAAATGTAGTTTTATTAATATCCCTTTATTTATTGCTAAAGAATCAAGAGAACGCTATTAGTTGAAGTGTTTTAATGACGATCAAATCGTTGTTGAGTATAAGTCATGGAAACTCGTGTTTAAGCTATTTATTGAATTGTTTATGGACGTTAATTATGGTTGTATACATGAGAGTCATGAAGTCTACTACCCTCAAATATTCCTCATCCAAATTTTTGTTAGTTAAAATCTCTCTTAACAAACAAACTCTATTTTTTCGAAGAAAAAAAATACAAACATGAATAGTATTTACTCTTTACTTTTTATTTTATGGTAGTTGATATTTCATAAGCATGGATAGCATTTAAATTCGGATTTTAAAAAAACTTTAAAAATAGTTATGCATCTGGCACCTCACTCAGTTTTTTGAAATATTAAAAAAATAACTTAAATAACAAGACCAAATTCGATTGGATGTCACTAATAAGTTAAACTATTTATCGTTCAGATTACCAATCATTGTAACAACCAAGACGGAATATTAGATGACTGAACCAGTTGATAGTCGAACTTCTTGAACTCTAAAATGTTATTGCTTAATCATGCGAACCTTTTGAATAACTGAAACTTTTGTAATTAGAAAGCCACGGGTTAGTCATGCCAACATTTTAAATGGTCGAACTGTTTGAAGTCCAAAATGCCACATGAAGGCCAACATATTGCCATATGAGATTAATGACTAAGCCTAATATATAGGATTGACACATGATGTTTAAATGATGTGTCACTTATCACATGCTACTTGTTGAATCTGCATCATTAATCTAACAATACACGTGGTATGGTGTTCGTTTTGGCTTTGATATATATGAACCGTTAGGATGAACTTCCCAGCCATATGATCGCAGAGTTTAAATGAATAACACTTGTACTTTGTATGGTAAATTTGGATTGTATGTTATTTAATTAACTAAATGTACGAGATTAACTTACATGATATATAAATAGGTAGGTGTCTATATTATTTGATATTTTAGCCACCTTCTTAAGCTTTTTTTAATGTTTGAGTCTCATCTCTAAGATTATTTCTTTCATATTTATTCTTCAAATTTTTATCTTTTCATCTCTTACCCATCATAATGGTTACAAAACTATGCTCATTATTCGCAACTCTAACAATGAGGGTTCGGAAAGTCATCATAATTGATAGTGTTGGTTGTTTAGAAAATCCACCCCCTGTCCTCCTAGGCTAGATGAAAATTCTAATGGCAGCAGTCGGGAGATGAAATCAACTATCTTGTAATCTAAATCCCTAATTGTTTTGCATTTGATGTTTTTTTTACCTCATGGCTTAACAAGGCGTGGACTCATGAATTTTGGAATGTTTGACATTAACGAAGTTGTTAAGGATATGATATAGAGCGATGTGTCAATGATCATTGATGGTGATAGCTCATTTACGCCTAATAGCATAAGGTTTTAACAAGATCTGAACCTCATCCAACTATTTATAGAGAAGGAATCTCTCTATACTAATTATGGATCAGGTTATTAATGATACATATATGTATTGGGGTCTAAGGCTCTGACAACCCTAAAGGAATCATAGAGAATTCTAAAAGATGTAACAATTTTGTTAATGAGGGTGAGGGAGAGCACGGACGATAAAATGTCCCACTAGGTAGTTTTACTCACTTATATTTTTTATATATGGGTTCAACTTGTCATGCACCTCATGTATTGGAGTTTTCCTAGTATAACCATATGTGTTGCAGTTAACTGATAACCAATTGGTGAAGGTTACTTATCACCTTAATAATGGTCTCTAGTTTGGTATAATATTTCATTAATATTAAAGATCTCATCATCTTAACCGATGTAATCTTCGCTAGTAAGAATTAATGAGCTTATCGTTATCGATTTATGCTTGCAAGTTTAGTCTAGAATGGTTTGAGAATATATTGTTGACCAAACCTAGGTAAGTTTATCCTGCATTTTTTAGGCTAAATATCATGACCTTATAGTCGTGGAGCCCTCTTTAGAATGAAAATAGTATTCTCATGGTCATCCACGTGCATTGAGATTTGTATTTAACTATAGTATCCATCCATAAAAGACAACATATGATTTCCTAAGGTGATATCCAATAGTTTTTTAGTGCAAGAAAGTGTAAATATATCATTTAGACACGGCTTATTAAGGTCTTTGAAGTTCACACACATCCATTATTTTCCATTTTGATTTTTTACCAAAACTGGATTGGTGGTCAAACTAGATAATTATTTATCCTATATAGATTAATTTGTTGATCTTATCGACTTTGGCTGTAATAATTGGGCATTTCTCTTAAAAATAGTATGTACTTATACTTGTTCATCTAAAACCTATTGTGTATAAAAACATTTATGGCATATCACTTATGCATATATGTCAGTGGCGTCTTGTGTAGTCCAAGAAAAAAGATTCAAATTCCTAAATAAAAATGTTTAAATATTTGTTTGATCATTACTTTATAGGTCTCTATATTCTCTTAGAGTTACATTCTTAATTTATTCCCTTAACTCTACCAAGTGGGAGGCCTCTCACATTTTATCCACATATTCAAGGATGACCAAAACCTTAGTGGTTTCTACTTATCGAGATCTAGAGAATCAGAGTAGTTAATACATGGCCTGCAAAATAACATGTTATAAGATGAGGGAGCATCTAGAACCATGTACAAACATTGAACATATTTTGTGCTCCCATTGGTACAATATTACCTCTAGCTTTAGCTCTCCCACTATCGGGGTGTCTAGCCCAGTGAATCTAGTCAATAACCTTTTTATGGTGTCAAAACCTGCAGATTGTGTATCTTCTCATAGTTAATCATGAACATGACGTTAGGTGAAATTCATGTGCCCACCATAATTTTATTAACCTCTATCTTTGCGATCTTGATGATAATGATATTGTATCTTCATGTGGTGCAATGACTTACCAAAGGTCGTCGTCATCAAAATTCATAACTTGATAAGGGTATATAAACATGCCCCGAGGTCTGACATTGATGTTGGATCTTAAAATTAGATAGTGTGCCATTTCTTGTTATGTAAAACAGAGTAAGTCGGTTTGGATTAGGTTCAATAGACTCGTTGAACCTGTCCATAATGGCCAATGCTTCATACACGCTGAAATTGTTCAATTATAGTTACAATCTATAGAGGCTCTGCTCGTGTAGGTTGCTGAGGTTTGGCCGTGACTGCTTTCGATTTGGCTCGGGTATCTCATTTTTAAAAAATCTATCAGCTTTTCATCGTAAATAAGTTTTTGAAACTCCTCTTTCAGGGCTCGATTACTCCCGCATTAGCTACCTGATATCATTGTGTTATTTGCATAACTTTCTCATATTGTGTTTCTTTTGGGGAGTTTAAGTTTTCTCAAGCTGGCGGAACCATACCAAGTCTTTGTCCATGTCTAATATTATCTTTAGGTTCTTAGTCGCCTCTATAAAATATTTCTTATTGCTCTACTTTATTTTATTATTTGTTATTATTTATTTATTTTTACCTCTACCTTTAGCATTGATTATAGTATTTTTCCTCCGTTTTATGTGGCTCCGAGGTTTTATAGGACGAGATGCGAGAAATTGTAAGTGACTCGTTGACATTAGATATTAAATGATAATATGTGTACAATTTGTTTACCCAAGGAGACGCGCACACATTATTTCATCGATTTTTATTTACCTCTTGATCTGGACTAACAGGTTGCTAAAAGTATCTTCATTTTCATTATGTCATCTATCATGAGTAGTATTATTTTTCAATAAGCTATACATACAATAAATTTATGACATTTTCCCATAATGTTCTTTGTTCGTACAAACCTTTGGGTGTACTATTGGAAGATCTTATTAGACTCTTACTTGTAGTGGATGATATAGTCTTTATCATCTTTGATGATTTTTTACGTGTGAACTAGTTTTGAAAGGTCGTTTATAGTATTTAAAATTATGAATTGTCTTAAGTGATAACAAGTTGAACCCAATTATAATACTATCTCGAAAGTTCGTGGAAGAAGTACGATAAAGGGGCATGTTATCTCTCTTCGAGTCGAGCTTCTATTTTTAAATGTCTTGATTTGTTATTAGGAGTTTCAAGTCTCATTTTATTATATTTGTTTAATTTGGGTCATAAAATCTTCTAAACTATTTTTTATGCTAACAAAGATAATGCAATGCTGAACTTAGTCTGGATGTAATAGTCTAGGTGTGTCGGTCTGAGAAATTTTACTACAAAATATTCATAAGAACTTAAAATATATATATATATATATATATATATATATATATATTTCAAAGATTTATAGTCTAAGATTAAAATTATAGTCAATATTTTTTGAAATTTTATATAACATTAATTATCTCTATTGATCATTTAAAAACATATATAAATAATTTAAGTATAAAATCTATCATATATTTTTAAAAACAATTTATATGTATGTTACTCCACTATCCGTTAATTTTAGAATTAATAATCCGTATATGATACACAATGAAGTTATTTTCTGATATATATATATATATAAAAACTATTGTTTGACTTTTATGATTAATGTAGTTCGGACAATAATTATTTAAAAATGTACTAATTAATTAAAACTTATTATTATTATTCTATAGATATTTTTTTATCATTTTCTTTACCTAAATTTGAATATAATTTAGTACTATTTTATGTATTATTTTTAATTTAATAAATATTATTTATGAATTTAAAATATTCTAAAAAGATTTAATGTAAAAAACTTTATTTGACTCATTGTATTTTAAAAATGCAACACAAATTTTTTATATTTGAAGAAACATTCAACCCATTATAAATACTTGATGTATTTTCTAATACAACTAGAAAGTAATATAATATAATATGTTTTATGAATGTAATATAAGACATGTTTCAAATGGATTAAAAACTGAAAAAGAAACAAAGAATAGAATTATATTTAAAAAATTGTAATATATATAGGATTGGTGAATTATCAATTTATATATTATTTGGATCATATATTTATGAAATATATTTTTTAATTTATTATTTTATTATCTTATCAAATTGCTTATTCTTTTAATTGGTTCAAATCGGGATCTGAAATATATTATTTTATATATCTTATTAATTTAAGGAGTATTAACGTATAGAGGTTTTACTGTATTATGCTCGTGTAAAATCTAGTAATGCATGTATCAAAATTATACTAATTCGATTTGATTGATGGTATGAGTAGAGTAAAACTATGTATTTTTATTATTATTATTATATATTTTTAATATTGATTTATAATAACTGATATCAAAAAAAAGTTCTTAAAGAACTTGGAAATAATCTATGGCATGAGTAGAGTAATACATAATGGCAAAAAATGGTGTCAGCATCATATGCGATATGGATCAGGTTTTGAGGTGTTACAATCGGATTTACAAACATAATTTAAAAGTTTGGTATCTTGAACTTGGTTACTTGATAATACATATTAAAATTGCTGATCCATATTAAATGAGACTAAAATTTATTTGATTCAATGAAGTCATATAAAGTGCTGAGATATATTGGAAAATGTTGGATCGAGATGTTGTTGGGGTTATTTGAGTAATCCTGGCCAAATTAGTTGCACACAGTGTTATGAATTAAACATGACATGAGGCGTTTTAGATACAAATCACATGAAAAGGTTCAATAAAATAATGAATACTCTGTTATATGTTAATATTTGAACTAGATGATGAAGTTTGTGACCAAAGGACCTATGTTAGTGTATCGAGGTATAAGACATATGCTCTATGTATATATTCAAGTCAAGATACTTCTCTATTGTTGGCATTAAAGTAGTATATATGTACGCAATAGATAAAGTTATAGTTTCTGACAATAATGATACTATATAACACAAAAATCTTGGATATATAAGTGATACATGTATGAACATACTTTAGTAAAACATAAAACTACTATAATTGAAAACCATTGATGTTGGTATGTGTGAGAGTTGCATCTTTGAGAATGAGAAGAAATTTATCTTTATCAAATGCGGTAAAGCTCCAAAACTAGAAATGTTAGAGTTGGTGGTGCATACTAATTTATGAGGACTATCTAGAGTACCTTCACATAATGGTTCTTTATAATATGTCACGTTTATTTATAACTTGACCATAAAGGTATGCCTTTATTTTATGAAAAATAGAAGTAGCATATTTTTTATATTTAAGAAATAGAAAACCTTTATACAGAATAAAATATATTTGAAACTGAAGTGTTTAAGGTCACACAATGGGGGTGAGTATGTTGATGGTGTATTCAAAGAGTATTGTTCTACAAATAGAATTAAAGTGGAGTGGGTCATTCGAATAACACTATAGCAGAATGATGTAGTTGAGCACATGAACCATACCCTAAAAAACGTGTTGCAAGCATGTGATTACATGTTGGTTTACCAAAAATGAAATTGGGTTAATGCAATCAACACTGCAACTTATTTGATCAATAAACTTTTATAGTATCAACGGAGGTATGAAGTGGTAATGAGGTAAAAAAAATTAAAAGTATTTAGTTGTTTGTTATATGTACATATTGATGCCAATGCTATAAATAAACTTGATCTCAAATCCAAGAAATGTGTTTTTATTGGCTATAGAGATGATAATTTTGGTTATAAATATTCAGATGTAGAAAATTGAAAAATTATACGGAGCATATCATTTTTCAATGAGTAGGTTTTGTACAAGGAAATATCAAATGTAGTTGAAGAACCAGATGCACTAGAAGTAAACTATTATGCTTGTGTTGATTTGGGTGAGATATTTTAAATCAATATTCATGACAAGATTATCTATGAGCACGAAAATAAAGTTCTTGAGATAGATAATGGTAGTCCACATTCTCCAAACCTCATTATTTTATTTACCACTCGTAGGAAAAACAATGGGCTACCCAAAGTATTTAACCTTAATTCATCTTATATACATCACATCTTATTATCAGATGGAGGTGAGCCTTAAAATTATACTAAAGTTTTGTAAGTTGATTATTCAATCAAGTGAGATTTAGCTATGAAAGATGAGGTGAACTTTTTTTCTCAGGAATTAAAATTGGTAGCTAACCGAGGTAGCAAAAAACAGGTTTTGCATAATAAATGGGTGTATAAATTAAAAGAATAGCATGATGAGAGTACGTGTTACAAATTCAGGATTTTTATAAAGGGATTTCAACAAAAATAATGAATATACGATATTGATATTTTATCTCTAATTGTAAAACTAAATACAATCATATTGGTTTTGAGAATTGTGGTTGCACATAACTTATATCTTGAGCAGTTACATATGAATATGGCATTGTTTCACGGTGATATGACAAAAGTCATTTAGATGGTGCAGTTATAGGGTTTCACAACAATAATAAATGAGAATTTGGGTTGTAAATTTTAGAAAAATTAGTATGGTCTTAAACAAGTTTCAAAGGAGTGGTATGTGAAGTTTGACAGTTGTATAGGTACTAGTGATTTCACTAAATGTGGATAAGATTATTGTTGCTACATAAAGAAAGTTTGGAAACACCTTTATTATTTTGCTGCAATATTTAGGTGACATACTTACTATCGGGCTTATAAGCGAGAAAATAAATGATTTGAAGAAGAAACTTTTATATGAATTTTAATAAAAGATTTGGGAGCTACAAAGCAAATTCTTGGTATGAGGATCGCGAGAGATAACTCTCATGGTACCTTGATTTTGTCACGACTATAATATGTGGACAAGATTATGAAAATGTTTAATACAGAGAGTGTCAGACCAACGAACGCGCCTTTCAGTATACATTTTAAGATAACAAAAGACAATTAACTCATTGAAAGCTTTATTTATGTTATGGTTTGCACCAGATCAAATATTGCATATGTAATTAGAACTGTGAGTAGGTACATGAATACACCAAAAAAACCAATACTGGAAGACAAAAAGATCCTGATAATAAAAAAGAAGTGCTAATAGCATTTGGATAGTATTAATGTGAAGGAAGATCTAATTTGTAAGAGATAGTACCATTTATTGAATTTGTATAAACAGATCAAAAATTGATATGATTATTATTTGTATGACTTATATTGTATTGTTATATTTTTTAAATTGTTTTTTAAATATAATAAAAGATTATAATAAAGTTTAAAACGTAATTGATTTGGTGAATGGTATGTTTTTATTTTTAGTTTTTGTTTTCATTTTCATTTAGATAAGATCAATTCCTTAATAAATTTCAAAAACATTATTTGCTATTAAGAACATCTTTAAAACGTTCTTAATAATAAAGTACTTCATAAAAAGAACATATACAATAAATATATATATATATATATATATACCCCTGAACCGACTTTGCTACCAATATTGATATTCAATTGCCAATATACAAATATAATTAATTAAATCACCTTACAACCAAACAATTTTGAAAATCCATGTATATATTTAAAGTTTTTACAACAAAATGCTATAGACTTGCTAGTTAAACAATACATACACAAACAATTGTCAAAAAAATAATATAGACATAAAATGTTAATTACATAATCAGCGTTATGAAAATGGCGGATATATTAGTAAGTACACTGGAGACCAAATGAGTTTCTTAATATAATACCTATGTATAAAACAAGACAAAACTATAATATTTTCTATCAAAAGCAAACTATAAAGTAAAAGACTTCCCAAAAAACAACAAATTTGATTAATACACCCATTTATGCACAAAAATAAGAGCATCATTCTATTAGGTTCAAAGTTGGTAGTGGAGCAAACAGAATCCTAATAAAGTGACCTCATCAACATCACTAATGTTATATCCAGCTAGTAGAAATTTACAATCTACCTATCCATAGGATACAACAGCCACATAGTGTAGCCCCACAGCTACTTTAGGATTAACAACTGTTGCGTCGGAGCAACAAAAAAACGAACCGCCAATTTGATCGCGACAAAATTTCGAGGCTTATTCCCATTCTTTCTTTTAGTCTTCAAAATACAACATAGGTATTTTCGGAGGAGAGGGTATGGTAGACACACATTTCAACTGATTCACGAAAAACAAAGCAGCATCAATACAATGAATGAGTTAGACAATTACAAAAAGACATTTGAAAAACATAATCCGGGCTAGTCTTTAAAAACAAAAAGAATCTCAATATTGTGGCCATAACGAGTAGTGATACCTTTGATTGTCTGTACTTGTCTCTTGTAGCTTTCAAATTGGCTCCTCTTTTGCCAAGATACAAGTCATGTAAGATAAGAACACAATCTTTCAAATCAGCTGCTGTGTATTTGGAGTTTTCTTGAAGGGATTGAGTCTGCACAACACATTAGGGTTTCAGTAATAGATATTAGGTATACAAACTTTTATTATCGGCCATTAAGAAATTAAGTACTACTAACCCAAGGTTTTATCTTTGGTCGAATGATGAATCTCGCTAGGAAAATGGCAGACGCAGCCACCAAAGAGGGCAAGAACTTAAGGCAACCATAGTCTAGCAGACTTAACTCGGCAAGGTAACAACCCATGAACTCCAACCGCAACTTCAAAGTCTGTAAAATGAAAAACTCTATAAGCAGATGCTAGAAAGATATGCTTAGATATCTTCGTCACATCAAGAAAATGAGTGTTGTGCTTACTCTGTATTCTTCTTGTGCAACCATTGTGAATTTTCTACAAACCAAATGAAACTCGGTAAGATAACTAGATTACACAAACGCAGAAATACAATACATAATCGAGATCCAAAAGTTTACGAAATCAAAAATTAAAATTTAAAACAAACTATGTTTAGAATTTATTTTGGCTAACAAATTCATATGGTTTTCATACACTAAATTTCAATAACCTTTAACAAGCGCAAGTTTTATAGAAGCGTGGCTAACCTTAAAAATGTTTTAACAGTTGGATTGCCAAGTTCAAATTTCAACGAGTTGAGTATATCTGATTCCATATTCACCACATCTTCTTTAGGAAATGTGTTGTCCGTAATGTAAACAAAATCATCCACTTTTGGAGGAGTGATTTCTTCGTATTTCCTGTTTGTATAACATCAACAAAGAAACTGAGTTGAGCATTTTCTAACATGATCATAATATATTTAGACAACGCAATGAGAACAAGAATACTTACGAAGCAATAAGCATCGAAGAAACACCCAAAAGCTGAAGCCTCTGCCTGTTAAAGAGATTGAGAGATAAAAATCTGTCGATGTAGTTAACAGCAAGGAACAATGTCTCCGATACAAGTTTGTATTCGTCTGCTACTTCCACCAACCAGTCCACCAAAATCCCTCTCATGTTTGCAGTTACATCCTTCTGAACTATTTCTATGTAATTCGACAAAACTCTTCTCTTCAACTCTATCTGGAATGTAAATTAACACAAACAAACCCTACCGTCAACCCACAATCAGCTAAAACTTAACATTTCTAATCTTCTAATTTCAAATTAAAATAATAATCAGATTGTAACCATCAGTTTCAACTTTTCTCAGTTACCAAACAGAAAAGGAAAAAGAGGAAAACAGCCAGACATGCATAGATTTTAACATAGATCTTAAATCAATCACATTTATAATGGAAATGAATTAAAACTTTACCTCCATGCGGCGAAGATATTCATAAATATGCTTTGCATAAGGCCCAGCTATCTGAGGATCGTCACCATTAGCAGCGGTGACATCGTTCTTGTGCTTAGTCGAAGGTTTCTTTGTTTTTGTCACCTTTATCTTGCTTTTGGGTTTCTGGGTTTGTATCTTGGTATCTGGATCCGAAAGATTCGACGAATTCGGGAGATCAGCGAGCACAACCCTCATTTTCTTGAACTCCGGCTCATCCACCGGTGGTGCGGCAGCGACCCTCTTCATCGATCTAGTAACCCTAAGGGTGTTGCCTAGCTCCGCCATTTGAAGTTTCTCTAGTTGAGATTCAACCACTGGTTTCCTCTTCAGGGAAATCTATGAAGATCGGAGATAGAAGAGGAAAGGGGTCGGTGTAATAGGAAGAATAGAAGATATATACTAAAAATTTAGTGTGCGGAGCGCCATCACTAAGTTTGGCGAAAAAGAGGAAATTTTGAATTGGCGCTCTGTTTGGAAATATTTGATTTTCATTTTGGAAATAAAAAATGACATCTTTGAAAAATTAGTTGGCGGGTTATTTTGTATATGCAATTAAATTCATGGTATAGGTAATTAATCATGCAATACAAATTTGTTTCCAAATGCTCTACAACTATCGAATTTATAGATATATTATTTAGTTATGCAATTCATTTTTTTTTTATATATACATTAAAGGTCAAGTACTATCCCAGCACAAAATCAAATATATTTATTACTTTAATTGTCGTTTATTATTAAATTAATTTTGCTTATTATTATATGTTATTGAAATAATTGATAATTAAATAATTTTATTGATATAAAAGAACAATTATTGATTATATAAGATTAATTTATTTTTATAATGTGTAGGTGAAGTATGATGCTCAAAAAATCAGTTTCTTCATCTTTATTTCTCTAATATTTCTCTAAGTTTTAATATGCTTTTTCTCTCTTGCAGGCTCCATTTAACTATTTTCCAAATTCATCAGTCTCCATATTGAATCCATCAATATCCCTCCAAGATAAATTCCCTCTGCTTCGGCTTTCAAAGTATCACTAGATTTCACAAGATATCATCAACAAAACCTGTAGCAATATAGCCAAAGAAACTACTCGATGAATCATCATGAAAAAAACCAACATATCCTATGCTCAAATCTCAAGACCACATAATACAATCCCTACCACTAAATCCCTTGAAGTTATCTAAAAAAATGGATCACATATCTATTCAATTTCGCCAAAGTATGCTCTTATTGGGAAATTCTCTATTGGTCTGCCAAAAAAGACTCTCCTTAATAAGTTCTTTGATTCCAAAAAATGCTCAGAAGAGTTTAGTATCTCTAACTGGGACTCAAGATACATACTTGGTGAGTTAAATTGTTAAGAGTTATCTTATGAAAGAGTAATACGTGAGTTTTAGTGTGTGTGTGTGTGTGAGAGAAAGTTTTAGAGAGAGAAAGTCAGAGCACAATTGAGTTAGATCAAAAAGTGCTCAACCCGTTTATTAGTTCAGCCCTGGTCTTTCTATAGAGGCGCTCAGACTTATCTCAAAACTGAAATCGGTTACATACAGGGATAAATTACCCTTAATCCTCAATATAAATACATAATCAGAATTGTTCCATTAAACTTCTATTATTTACACAATCCCTAAATATCTACTTCCTTATCAGTAACCCCCTAATTCTCATGTCAGTAAATGAATGAGAACTAACTGTCTTTGAATCTTGCTAAAATCCATACTAGAAACTCACAGTTTAAAATCAATAATATCTTTATTTCTCCTCGAATCTTTTCAAACGCAAATTTGCTTATCTAAAATTTAAAATCGTAATCATTAAATTTTACCATAGGCGCCTACATATCAGAACTCTCAAACAAAAAATCATAACGCGCCTACACATCAAAAATCTCAAGAAAATAACCAATTCACGAAGTTGTTTCGAAATAAATCTTTATAAAATATAACCGTTCAGATTCGTCATGAATACCTAGCTACTAGGCTTATAGCTAGTCTGACAGATGTCGAACTCATAACCCTCTCACCGTTTCGTATTTGGCTCAATCATCACAAAATATTTTCCACTTCTACACACCTCCTTATCCTCATATAAATTCATTAGTAACTTCATTATTTGCTTAACAACCCAAATTTCTTGAGAGAGAAACAACACACCCTTGGTTACCTTCAATGCTTTCTTCAAATTTCCCAGTTATCTTCGATGGAAAACCCATACTTTCCGGTCAATCTTCATCCAGATTATGAGAAAAAATCCAAAATCTAGAAGATCTAAGGCGAGGATACCCAAAAAACTCAAATCTCTGAAGCCTGACGATAATCTAGTCTTCGGAGTGTAAGATTATTTTTGCATAACTGAAATAGCAGAGGAGTACAAAGCTGTCGGATTAATCAGCAACGCTCCCATCAAAATATTAACCAAAACCACTTATTAAGGTAACTTTGATCCATCTAAATTTCCCGTTTTTATACCTTCTCCTGCTACTGAAGAGGGTCGTTCCTCTAGAATTCAAACGCCCATAACACCTCGAACCTCTTCTTCTCGGGTCAAAGCATCACCTCTGATTAGTGGGGAATCAAGAAAATCTTCTTCAAAGTAAACTGAAACCACTTCTTCTTCAATTTATCCTCCACAAACTCGCAGAAGAAAAACTTTCATAGCCATGGGAGGTGATTCTAATGCTGCTCCAACTTTCCCTCATCGAATCCATCTACTCAGTCTCCTTCTTGGGAGGGAATTGTTGAGGAAGCTCCATTACCTCAACCAAATCCCTCAAAGGATCCTCCTCAACCAAGTGATAAAACATCAGAAGTCGACGAAGCTGAATCTGAAGCTACCCGGTCTGACAACGAAGCTGGCTCTGATGAAGGAGACTCAGAAAATGCCACATAAAAAAATATCATAAGCCTCGAAAAAAGAAGGCACTGATTACTATCTATCTTATGGTTGCTTCCAAACGTTTATCTTTATCTCAAGAGCATGGGAGAACGGTAAAGAAATATCTGATACCAACCCATCGAAATTGAACCTTATCTAGAGAATCAACTGTGAGTATTTCAAACATTATATATTTTAAGATAAATTAGCATTAACTATTGTCTTCCTATTATGTATTTGTATGATCATTTCAGAAATTCCGAGGATGTACGTTATTCGTCGAACAACGGCCAAATATATACTCAAAAAGCTTTCCACTTGGGCCAAAACAGAGTGGAACAACGCTTTCCACACCGTCTTCCAACCGATAAACTTCCTCAATAGTCACCTCTTTCATATCACACCTGGAGCCTTGCCTCCTCCAGATTTGATGGATCGGCCCAACCCCTATCACGCTTGTAAAAGAGTAGTTCAACCTGACTGTAAGGTATTCCTCCCTATCCGCAATAGGTCAGACAATCACTTGCCTTAAAAGAAAAAAGAAAATAACAAGAAAAAATATTTAAAAAAAAACAACTAGCACGTATGGTGCTAGCCCTTCAACACAGTTGAAGCCTAAACATCTAAAAAGAAAAGCAACAGAAAAAAACTCTTTCAACCATCAAAGAAGGGGAAGAAGAAGAACCTTCTGCAAAGGAAAAGAAGACTTCCACGCCTTCAAAAAACAAAAGTTTCATCAGTCCTCATGGGAGAAAAACAAAAAATCAAAAGTCATCGAATACACATGGTTCGATGAAAATGAGGTCAAAACTGTTGGGAATCAACAAAGTCCTCCTTACGAAAAGGAAACAACCAATGATGATGCTACAATCATTATCAAGGACAATGCAGATGATGATAATCAAAACGACGACCACTTCGATCCCGATAGCTTCATTAATTTCAACGAGTCACATGAACTTGCTGGAGAAGACGATCCTGTCATCCAAGATATTCAGACTCGTATACACAATTTTGGGAGAAGGTCTATCGTCGAAGCGTCTCCATAAACTATTTGTCCTTCTGTTCCAACTACATCTCTGGATATGATTCCTCGTCCTAGCCCAAACATTTTCATCCTCTACCACCCAACCCCGATGTCCTTGCTACACTTCAACCATTTCTCGATCTGGATGCTGCAGCAAAGTCACTTTCTCAACAAGTCAAAGCTTCCCACGGTCATTTGAAATGATTGGCCAATGATATGGTTCGTTATAAGGGAATTTTCGATGCTGAGAAACAACTGAGGGAGAAATTTCAAAATCAAGTAATCAATTAGTTCCACACCTTTGAAAAAACAATATTTTAGCTTATTCGAGGACTGCTATTCGTCAAACGCCATTTGCGAGGGCAATATCTGCTGATAAAGAAAAATTGATTGTCTCAAAACTAAACATGCTGAAGACTTGGCTGCTGAAAAGCTTAAATCCGAAGGTCTTCAAACTTCTTTTACTGCAAGCGAAGCAAAAAAGAAAAAACTGACTGATGATATAGCTATACTGAAGGCTAATTTTGAGAAGGAAAAACAAGTTGTTGTCACTGCCGCAAAAACTGAATGTTCTAAGGACATGTTGGCTGCTATTAACAATGGTAAAGAAGAGACAGCTATCACCCTCTTTCGAGATATTCATACAACTTATCCAAAAATCAACCTTTCCAGATTTTGGAACGATATTCCTGTCGAGCGACGTCCTAGTGAAGCCTTCGATCGTATCCCAAGCTCATCCTCAGAGAAAGAAGAATAATCCGAGGAAGAACCATATGAACGATTTTACTGTCCTTTGAGTTTATGTTTATCTTTTTTGTATTTATTAGATTAGTATCATGCCCACTATACTTCATCGAATTAATCTAATTGAAAAATGTCTACTTATTTTTCATTTTTATCATTAATATTAATTATTCGAAGTTAACAATCTTGAAATATTTTTTAAAACATAACTCTTTAAAAATGATAACGTACTTTGAAATTCAAAATACGTAACACTTTGAATAACTCAGTGAAAATTTCGAATATAGTACTTCTAATAACACAGTGCATTTATTGAACGTAGCACTTCATATAATCACAGTGCATTTATTGAACGTAGCATTTTGTAAAATCACAATGCATTTATTAAATGTAACATTTCGTAAAATCACAATGTATTTATTGAATGTAGCACTTCAAATACGATTGTTTCTTCGAAAAGTGTAATAAACACTTCGAAACATTCTACTCTTAACCAACCTAAAAGATGATCAGTATTCGATAAGTTGTTAAGATAGTTTTCAATAAACACTTGTAAATAACCATTGGCCAAAATGAATTTTATTGATAATATTGAATATGTACATAGTGCCTTGTTAAAACCTTCTTGGGCCAACTGGATAGGAAAGAGTGCGTCATTCAATAGTAAAAAATTCAAAATACAATAGATTTATTCCCAAATTGACTTCAAATATTGTATATTCCACGGGTGTTAAAGCATCCTCCCTTGAATATCACAAAGGCGATAAGACCCTGGTTTTATCCTTTCAACAATCATATAAGGCCCTTCCCAATTTGGGGCCATCTTTTCTGAAGCTCTTCTCCTTTGTATGCAAAAAAAATTTCCTCAACACTTTGTCACCTGATTTAAACTCTGTTCTTTTTACCTTTGAATCGTATTTGTTCCTCATAAGAGTCTGGTAATGGATTATGTTTAAATGAGCTCGAACTCTTTTCTCCTCAATCAAATCTAAATTTTCCCTTTTAGCTTCATCATTAGATCTTTCAGAATATTGAGTTATTCTAAAAGATGACATCATAGATTCCACAGGGCTAACTGCATTCATTACATATGCTAAGACAAACGGATTTTCTTTAGTAGCCTCCTCGGGAGTTGTCCGATAAGCCAAAAGTACCTTTTGTAAATAGTTCGGTTATTTCCCTGCTGCCTCTGTCAATTTTTTCTTCAAACCATCTAAAATACTTATGTTTGTTACCTCGACTTATCCATTGGCTTGAGAATGAAAAGGCGTCCAAAACAATTTGTTGAATTCCCTTTGATGCGCAAAATGAAGTCATTTCTTTATTATTAAACTGAGGGCCATTATCTGTAGTAATTCTCCGAGGTACTCCGAAGCGAATACAAATATGGTTCACAATGAATTTGATTACATATTTTTCTTTGGTTCGAGATAGTGGTTCTGCCTCAGCTTATTTTGTAAAGTAATACATTGCTACAATTATCATTTGTCGTCCTCCACATGCCATCACCAAAGGCCCCACCAAATCAATCCCACATATATCAAATGGTATGGCCTCGGTTATAGACACAAGTGGAACTTTCGACCTGTGTATAGCATTAACAAACCTTTGACAAGTATCACAGCTTCGAACCAAATTTTTAGCATCGTTCATGATTGTAGGCCAATAAAATCCTGGAAGTAAAACTCGACGATATAAAGCTTTAAACCCGCAATGAGCTGACCCCTCTCCATCATGCAAATCTGATAATACTTCATGTGATTCTTGCCTGTCTAGACATCGTAGTAATGGCGTTCTTAATGTCTTCTTATACAAAATTCTTTCTAAAATTATGTATCTGAAGGCTTTACCTCTCAATTTTTTTGCCAACTTCGTATCATCTGGCAATGTTCCTTGAGTCAAAAAATTAAGAATATCTATTTGCGAATCTCTTCGGCCTGCATCGGAGGTGACAAAGAGTTTATCTGTACATTCACATTGATCTGATTGAGTCAAAATTGAGGGATTTTCTTGTAACGAAATCCAAGGATAATCCTCCTTATAAGCACGTGTTACTGCATCGACTAATATATTAAACAACAACATGATAAAATAGTAACATTAAGTTCTCAAGCTCCTGAAGATATAAAATCAAACGATCCTTTCTTGATTTAGAAAACCCATACACTTGGTTTGCTACCAATTGAGAATCCATTTCTAAAAGCACTGAAGTTGCTCCACATATTTTTGCCAACCTCAGTCCTGCCAAAGCAATTTCATTATCCAAAGCATGAAAGCCAAATTTGATGGACTGAATCATCGTTTCTCCGGTTTGGGCTATTAGTTGAACCCCAACACTGCACCCTGAAACACTAGACCTTCAATATGTTCGAATGATCCACCTCGAATTCACTAGTGCAACATCTTTACTTTCTTTAATATCTGATCTGTTCGAATGAAATTCAACAAAAACGTTTGCCAACGCTTGAGATTTAATTACACTTCGAGATGTGAACAAAATATAATAATCTCCTAACTTCACTGACCACCTGGCCATCCTCCCCGAAATATCAGATCGTTGCAAAAAAGTTTTTTAAAGGGAATGCAGTTTGGACTTCGATAGTATGAGCTTGGAAATAGGGGCGCATTTTCCTAGCAACAATCACCAATTCTAATGCTAATTTCTCCAGCTTCAATTACCTCTTTTCTGTTGCCACTAGACTTTTGTTGATGTAGTACACTCGCTTTGGAATACCTGAATTTTCACTTATCAACACCGCACTTAACGCCAAATCTGATACCGCAATGTACAAAAAAAACTTTTCCCCACTACGAGGTTTTGACAAAATCTTTGGTGATGATAACAAGTTCTTTAGGCTTATAAATGATGCCTCACACTCCGATGTCCATATAAATCTATTTGATCCTCACAAAACTTGAAAGAAAGGAAAGCATTTGTAAGAAAATCTGGAAATAAATCGGTTAAGTGCTGCTAACCTTTTTGCCAAAATTTGCACTTCTTTAACAGATCAAGGAGAATTCATTGCCATTAGAGCCTTCACTTATTCCAGGTCAGCTTCTATTCCTCTTTTACTAATAACATAACCCAAAACTTCCCTGATCGATTTAGTTTGATTGCCCTTAAATTCAAAAATGTCTACTCTAAATCCTCCAAATGCACATCATCTATCAAAAAAATTACCACAATATCATTTATATACACCTCCATATTTCTTCTGATCTAAGTGGCGAAAGCTTTATTCATCAACCTTTAATAGGTAGCTGCAGCGTTTTTTAATCCAAAAGGGATAACCTTATAGAAATGCAATACATTCTTGGTCTTTTTGATCCATCTTAATCTGATTATATGCTGTAAAATCATCCATGAATGTTAGTATTTTATTTCTTCCGAAAAAGTATACTCCTCTATTTCTTCACTTATTGTTAAAGACCCTGGGGTTTCCCTCAGATCGTCAACTCTTTCTTCTAAACTTGAGGTTAATCCCTATGACTGTTTTTCATTCATGAAGTCTCCACTGCTGGATCCCAGAATCGAAGCACAGTGCTATAAAGTTATCTTGATACTTGTTGGTCGCTTCGAACGACCCCGATACAATCCCCTACCGCATATTTAAAACATTGGTGTACCGTCGATACAACCCCATACATTCTAGAAAGCCAAGACCTTCCAAAAATAACGTTGTAGCTCGTGGGATAGTCCACCACCATAAAAAAACACTTGGACCTTCTTTTTGAAAGGTCCTTTTCCCAAACTCACTTCCCCTAGAAATTCTCCAATTACACGAGTTGTCACACCTGTAAACCCTATGATTGTACGCTCCGATTGAGAAATTCAAGGATCCGCATTCTGTCATAAGTCATTTTGAAGAGGACGTTCGCAGAACTACCGGTGTCTATAAGCACAGGTTGAATTTCAATACGAACCACTTATGAACCAATAACTACTACATCTTCATGCGGCCCCGTCGTGCCCCGCAAATCATCCTCATCGAATAAGATGAAAGGAATGACCTTTTTTTAATATAAGTGAGTAGACATTTTCCCTTCAATTTGAGTCATCAAATTAACAACATGCCTATTTCTCGAGCTATCAGTGTTACCAGCCATTGAATCTCCTCCGAAAATAGCTAATAATTCAAAACAATTACACAAGTATCGCACACGCCCTTTCTTTATCGGCTCTTCAACATCCATCAAGATTAACCTGTTTGGATCTTTATCCAAATATTCTAAAGAGTCATCAAATTCTCCAGCCTTTGAATCTAAAATCATTAAATTCTCAGCTGGTGCAGCTGGGTTAGCCAGTCGTGAAGTTGATGCTAGAGTTTTCGACCCGCTCCCTTGTGACTTCACATAAGTCAAGAGCTTCCCATTTTCAATCAAGATTTGAACTTATTTTTTTAATGCGATGAAATCATTAGTATCATGTCCGATGTTCTCATGATACCTGCAATATTTTTTATTCTGCTCCTCCCTTAGCCTATTTATTAGAGCTGGCTTCCTAAAATTTATGAAGCTTTTGTTCTTGTCAAAAATTGCAGCCATGCTTTCTGTCAAGTCCGTATAATATTCTGGCCTAACCCATTGATTCGGCCTCAGTCTATTGTAATTATAGGATGGAGCCTGATTTGAATATCCACCAGTTCGAGGTGGCAAATTATTATTCTTCAGATGTGACTGTTGATTACCATTCGAGAGTTGCCCTTGGTTATTGGCCACCTGACTCGAATTCTTTGGAGTACTAACTAGTCCTTCTCGGACCCTGGTCGACTCTTCAACCTTGATTTGATCCTCTACCTAAGTCATCAATGCTCCAAAGGGTAGAGATCTCCTCTTCGCCGTGTCTTTAGCAGATCCTCTAGCAGTAGACCCTGGCGAAAAGCTGCCATTGCCACATTCTCTTCGCAATTATCCAAACTTTCCTTAGTCAAAACAAACCTCTTTGTATCATCCTTTAATTTCTCTCCAACCGCTTGTTTGCACTGAATAATCGTATCTCCGTTCGCTCTCATCTTTTTACTTGCAATAAATTGCCTTCGAAAAATAGTGTAGAAATTCCTGAAATTCAAAATGGATCCCCTCGGAATCCGATTGTACCATTTTAATGCTGTTCCTTTGAAAAATTGTGAACAACACGACATACCAGCTGGTCGTCATCTTCAAAATTCAACATGTAGTTCTTGAATTGTTCAATGTGGTCATCTGGATCTTGCATCCCATCGAACTTCTCTACCTTAAAAATATCAAAACGCTTCGGAAGCGTTATAGATTGAATCTCACTTGTCAACGAAGAGTTCTTTCAATCGACACCTTGCACATATTGATCATCAGTCCCTATGGCTGCATACAAATTTCGATCAGTCTCATCATATTTAGTTCCCCAGTGGAGTCACAAATTTGGTGAGTTTAATTGTTAAAATTTGTCTTATGAAAGAGTAATACGTGAGTTTTAGTGTGTGAGAGAGAGAGAAAGATAGTTTTATAGAGAGAAAGTCATAGTACAATTTAGTTAGATCAAAAAGTGTTCAACCTTTTTATTAGTTCAGCCCTGACCTTTATATAGAGGCGCTGGGACTTAGCTCAAAACTGAAATCGGTTACATAAAGGGATAAATTACCCTTGGTCCTCAACAGAAATACATAATCAGAATTGTTCCATTAAACTTATATTATTTACACTTTGATCCTTAAATTTCTACTTCCTCATCAATACTCATCGAGTTTTCATCCAAAACAAATATGTGCAAATTGTGGTGCATAAGTGTTTGGACTGTTGGAAACAAATCCATAAGGATCTTAAAGTGGACTCTTTCTTTCAACCCAAAAAATGAAAACATAATGTGCCCAGTTTGGATAAGAATTGAAAAGGAGTGAGAATACATTTATGATTAAGAATTCATCCACTCCATAGCATCCTCAATTGGACAACACCTCAGGGTTTGGGTTCTTGAAAAGAATCGCGTCATGTCTAACACATGTTTTGCATGGATTGAATTGGCTATCACCAAAAACATTTAACACAATGTGTTGGCTCGTTTGTAGAAAATGATGGTTGCTCGCTCCAAGTAAGCTATGAAGACATTCCACAATGTTCTGATTTTTATCATCAAATAGGTCACAATAATGAAACTTGCAAGAAATCCATCAATCTTGATAAGAGAAACAAGAATGATAAAGGCAACATAATATAGGTTACTCAAAATCCTAACGACTACACAAAAGAAAATGAAGGGAAGGCTAAACTCAACTCTATTATAATCAAAACTACTCAACAAGGTAGCAAAGAGAACAGTCTAAAAATCCTAATTAAACCTCTTGAAAACCAACTCACAACTCAAGAAACAATTCACAAAATCAGCACAAGCAAAACTCATAGTGAAAAAGAAATAATAGAAGTCATACATAACTTCATCGAATCATATTCATTAACTACTAACCTCGATTATGAAAACCTCGCTTCTTGATGCCTCCAACACCTACACTCGAGAACAAAGAAATGGATCAGAGCTTTAATGATACGCTAAACAAAATAATCAAAGACACCAATATAAGGAAGAAAAACGGAAGCATAGTCATAAAGTCTATATTTTAGACTAATCATTCTACAAACCATGAGGCTAACAATGATTAAGTTCATAAGTTGAAACATTCATGGAATGGGTAATAAAGATTCTACGAGGAGGCTGAAGTCTATATCAAAAAGGAAAAAAATCAACGTTCTAACAATCCATGAGCCATTCACCAAAGCTGGAAAATTCATTATAAAAACTATTCTTGATCACCATCAGCTTCCACATACTAGGGTAACCTACAAAGGTTTTTACAAAACATTCTACCTAACCTCTGTCTATGCTAAATGTCATAGACTTTAATAAAAAAATCTATGGAATACTCTTAAACCATCTTCACGTTTGTAAATGAATGGTTGGTAATTAGTGACTGCAACTCGATTCTTTCATCTAATGAGAAAATGAGCTGATTTTCGTTATGTATAAACATTTTTGATGATTTCAATGATTCTCCAAGAGATTACTTATCGGAAGAGACTAGCTACATTGGTTCAATATATAAATGGACTAATAAAACTAAGTGTAAGACGTTTGATCGTGCCCTAATTAATATTGTTTGGTCTGACTACTTTAACAGTACTAAAGTCTTGCACGTGGCTAAAACCTGAATAGATCAATCACCCATGTATGTGTTTATCTACAATGATAATACTAACTACAAAATTGGTTTTAAATTTCTTAATTTTTGGAGTTTACACGAAGAATTTCTATTTGTAGTTAAAACTAACTAAAATTTGGACTTGCATGGATTTCCTTTATACTTTTTATTGAATAAACTCAAAAGAAAAGCAGCTCTCAAGAATTGTAACAAGCAGTGTTTTAGAAATATATATGACAACTTGTTGGAAGTTAGAACAAGGTCAATGAAATGAAAAAAACTCTTCAGGACAATGCAAATAGTGACAACATCAACTATCTATTTAAAGCCAGTGTTTTGCTTCTTCAGGCCTTATCCGTGGAAGAAACCTACTGGCATAAAAACTCGTTCTCCTCTTGGCTTAAAGGTGTAGACATGAACATTAAGATATACCATTCTTATGTTAATAAGAAAATAATAAGAAATTGTATCATTAGTATTAAAGAGGACATCAAGTGGATTACTGATGGCATATTGATTGGTACTTCTAGTGAATCATATTTCAAGCATATTCTTTCTAGAAAATCCCTACACCAACTACCAAGAAGACCAAGTACATGAACAATACCATATTTGATAATATCCTCAAATACATTAATGAGGAGGATATCAATTTTATTATGAAGCCTCCTACTGAAGATGAAATCTACAAAGTTATTAACAATATTTGCCCTAACAATGCTTCTGGAATGGATGGTTTTAACATAATTTTTTTCTTACCTACTGGTAAATAATAAAGAATGAGCTATGTGCTACATTTTCCTCTTTCATACTTGGTCAGAAAAATCCCCCACGATGTTATGACAACCGGCATCTGCCTCATACCTAAATCCTGCAACCCTACAACATGAAAAGAGTTTAGGGAAATCAGCTTATGCACTCTTATGAACAGATTAATGTCTAAGTTACTCAATAGCAGACTTGTTGATATTCTTCCAAAGATTATATCAGATGTGTAAGGAGCCTACGTAGTAGATAAGTCAACTCATGATAATATTTTAATTGCTAAAGAGCTGATATATGATTTTAATTGAAAGAGTAAAGTTGGGAACATTCTTACCAAAGTCGATATGGATAAGGCTTTTGATAGAACGTCCCATAACCTTATCTCTAGATTTCTCACTTTATTTGGCTTCAATTCTAAAATTTTCACTCTTATAACTATCATGATCCAAAATGTTTTTACATATATTCTTCTAAATGGTAATACCATTGGTTATTTTAATCCTAAAAAGGTATAAGACAATGAGACCCCTGTCCCCTAGTCTTATTATAATAGTTGAAGAAGTCCCGTTAAAAGGCTTAAAAAGACTATTCATGCAATGTAAATCTATGAAATATGCATCTAGAAGTAATATAATAATCTCTAACATTGTCTTTGCTGATAATATTTTAATATTCACTAACATAAAAAGTTCTATTATTTATCTTTTAAGCAATTTTCTACAGGAATATCAGAATACCTCTGGTCAAACAATGAACAAAGAGAAGAAAATAATCATCACAACAAATAATTTCTCTCTAATCATAGCTAATACCTTGTCTAACGTCAATGGCTTCAACATTAGCTTTCTTCTAACTACCTATTTCGGTGTTACTCTTAACAACAAAAATTATACAAAGAACTTTGATCCTCTGCTTGATAAAATAAGGCAAAAGATTAGTAACTGGGAAAGCAACAACTTGTTGTTTCTGTTATTATGGCCATCCCCATGTACTAGTTATAAAGTTGTGTTATCCCTAAAGGAACTATGAACAAAATAAAAACTATGTTTAACAAGTTTCTACGGGGCTCTAAGAATGATATTAGTAGTATTCATTGAACGGAAATGGATCAACATTTGCAAGCCTTTTGAAGAAGGAGGCCTGAATGTTATAAGCCTCAATGAAATGCATGACACTTTCTTATACAAGTTGTGGTACAGGTTTAAATAGAACAAATTCTTTTGGGCTAACTAAATTCATAGTATAACTGTAAGAATATTCATCCCTTAAAAGCTAATACCTTTACTAGTGTTTTCTCTACTGTATGGAAAATACTCTATGGAATCAAGAATATAGCTGAACCTAAAATGAAATGGGATATGGGTCGTGGTGAAATTGATTTCTGGATCGACAGCTGGTTCATAAAGTCTCTTTTAATTATTCTGGATGACAACTCTAATAACAATTGGTATACTTACGATAAAGTCATGAACTACTGGAGTGGAGGTTGTTAGAACAAAAATATATCGATAGCTTTCTATCTCCTAATGACATTATATCCATTGATATGAACAAAATTAACAACAACTGGGAGGATTCAATCAGATGGCTTGGATCTAAGGATGGTACTTTCAATACCAAGACTATGTTGAACCTAATTAGAAACCACCACAACAAGTCTAACATATTCAGTAAGCTATGGAGCTCTGTAACCCCTAAGAAATCCTCATTTATGACTTGGAGACTCCTCAATGGATGAATTTCTACTGATACTGCTATGTAAAAAATATATTTGGTGATGTCTTCAAAATGCCAATTTTGTGAAAATGTTGAGACTGCTAATCACATGTTTGTTGGCTGCAACTACTCGTGGAATCTTTGGTCTCATTTTGCCAATAGTTTCAAGGTCAACACAAAAAGATTTTTTACCATTGCAAATATGGTCAGAACTTGGTTTTAAAAGTCAGATAAAGTTATTCACATTACTTTTATTCTACCTCATATTATTTTATGGGTTATATGGGATACCAAAAACAATTTTAAAATCAATGGGCTTTCCTATTCTGCCAAGTCCTCTAATAACTACATTAGGTAAATAATTATTGGCCTCGATCATGCTAGGCTCCTAAACTAGAAGTATTGGTCTCATCACACCTTTGTTGCTATTTAATTGGGTTGTATTAACCTACTTCATCTTATCTCTAATACTGTCTACCTTAAATGGATCCCTCCTCTCCCTAACAGAATCAAACTAAATAATGACATGTCTTGTATAGCCAATGGAAATGCTAGTGGTGCAATCATTATCAGAGATAAAAAAGGCTAATTAATTTATGGGATAAAGTATCTTGTACGATAAAGTTACCCCTATCATGGCTGAAGCTAGAACGCTCGTGGATGGCCTCCTAATCTGAAAAAGAAAAGGCTGGATTAATGTAGATGTGGAAACAGATTCTCAAACCCTAGGGGATCTCCTAACTATGGGTAAAAATCCTTGGTCTCTTAACAATATAAAAGCCTTTTATCTCCATCAATGGCTATCTCTCACATTTTAAGAGACCAAATTAAAGCAGCTGATTGGTTTGGTAAATAGACCTTAAAATGAAAAATGAAATTTGAATTTAATAAACTTCATCCCCCCTATCAACTTAATGCAATAACCCTATTATAAAGGTTGGGTTTACACTATATTATAAATAATATAAATCTTTGATTATATTGAACTCTAATTTTTGTTTAAGCTAACCTAGTAACTAGCAGTAACCTGACAAGAAAATGTTAGGTTTTCTACCTAACCTTTGTCTATGCTAAATGCCATAGACTTTAATGAAAAATCTATGGAATACTCTTAAACCATCTCTACGTTTGTAAATGAATGGTTGGTGATTAGTGACTGCAACTCGATTCTTTCATCTGATGAGAAAATGAGTTGTTTTTCTTTCTGTATAAACATTTTTGATGATTTCAATGATTCTCCAAGAGATTACGTATCGGAAGACACTGGCTACATTGATTCAAAATATATATGTACTAATAAAACTAAGTGGAAGACGTTTGATCGTGCCCTAATTAATATTGTTTGGTCTGACTACTTTAACAGCACTAAAGTCTTTCACCTGGCTAAAACTTGTTCTAATCGATCACCCATGTATGTGTCTATCCTCAATTATAATACTAACTGCAAAACTGCTTTTAAATTTCTTAATTTTTGGAGTTTACACGAAGAATTTCTATCTGTAGTTGAAACTAAATTAAATTTGGACTTGCATGGATTTCCTTTATACTTTTTTATGGAATAAACTCAAAAGAAAAGCAGCTCTCAAGAATTGTAACAAGCAGTGTTTTGGAAATATATATATATATGACAACTTGTTGGAAGCTAGAACAATGTCAAGGAAATGGAAAAAACTCTTCAGGACAATGCAAATAGTGACTGATGAATTAAGAAATAGCTCTAGGGTGATTTTGTGTTATGTGATTATTTAGGGGTCCAAACAGTAAATAACAAATACTACGTGAAAGCCCCCTTTTAGAGAGAGAAAGTGAGAGTTAAGCTAAGTAGAGAAGTTATCTTATATTAATCAACCAAATTATCGTCTCGTGTGTGGTCCTTTTATAGTATAATAATGAGACCCCACACATTTTAATTCCTACCTATTACACATTTAGTCCCTATATTTCCTCACTTATTCACAACAACTATTTTTATTGTACTTTTTACAATACTTCCCCAATAAAAATACTTCCTTACAATTTTCCCATACATCTTTTATTCTCCCTCATCAGTAGCCCCCAGCCCTAGTAAAAATATTTTTACTGGGACTGTGAATGCATCTCCGAATTTCATCTTGTTTGTTTTAATTCTCCTCGAAAATGCACTTCCTCGAATATCTTCTACTCTTTATCTGTCCTCGAATAATACTTCTTCGAATACAAAATGCTTCTTCGAACAGCCTTCCTCTTCGAATACCTTTTCTCTTCGAATATCTTTACTCTTTAACTGTCCTCGAACAATACCTCTTCGAAAAATGCCTCTCATGCAATACTGATCAGCCCCCAATCGTTGCAATGTCTTAGCAAATCTTGAACCGTTCCTCTCATCAATTTTGTTCATCGGAATTAATTGGCTCGACATTATATAGCCTCCCATACTTGGATAATAAATTGCAAGGATTGGACTCATCGAAATTAGTAGTGCGAACTTGCAAAATTGGGACAACAAACTTCCACCTTTTTTCATGACGTCATTAGTCGTAATTCATTGTCACCAAATCTCTTTAGAGATCTTATCCCGGTTCCCAATACTTTTCATCATTTGATTTCCTCTTCATCTTCTCCCTCGTTTTTCGAATCAACATAATTGTACCTATGTTACCCGTAACACCCCTAGACAAACAAAGGAAAATGTCCCTAGGCCTATCTGACGCTAAAAGCCCATAATTCTCTATAAATACTGATATCCTTCATTTGCACTCCAAACTTTTCATTCTAATCTGTAAAAAATTTCAAGAGAGAGAAAGCTGGCTTATAAACCTCGTCGGATTCCTGAGTGGCTTTTAATCTGTAAAAAATTTCAAGAGAGAGTTGATGTTGGTGAATACGTTGAACCTCAACCGCAACCTTCTGTCACTACATTCTACGGTTCCTGGCATCCATCGGAAAACTCTGCTGCTATCATACCCCTCGAAATTTCACAACAAAATCAAGCTTCCGATCTCAGCCCCCTCGAACTCATGGGTAAAGATAGGCACCCCAGATATTCTTCTGGTAAGAGGAAAAGGCATCACAAGGATAAAAAGAACTCGCAGGAATGCAAGCGTACCAAATAAACTCCCTCGGAAACCTCAGAGCCCACTTTGGCTTTAGTAGTTAAAAATTCTCCTCTGAAAACCGACACTTCTGGATCGAGCCTTCCAGCTATCCCTTCAATAACGGCAATCGGGAGCCCTCAATTTTCCCCAGGAAGAACCACCGTCATTGAAGATGATCTTCAAGCGATGCGGAATAAATCCTTGGCTGATAAAGGGAAAGCAATTACCTCGGATAATCCTGAGCCAGCAACTCAACCGATTTCTACTGCAGAGCAGAGTAAAGCCATTGATCTTCCCTTGGGCTCTTCTAGTCGAATGATTACCGCTCCCCCAACAATGTCTGAAGAACAAGCTCTTCGGATCATCCCTAAATATAAGGGAGACATCACTCTTCCCTTAGAACTTGATGCCATTGCAGGAAACAACATTCGAGGAATCGAAAACAAGGATATGGTTGCACTTCACAACATACCTTATAAGTAATTTTTGCCTTCGGAGGAGCCCATGCTGAGGACCCATTGGTGCATCCCCTCGTACATCGAAATTAGGTTCCCCTCGGAAGGTGAGAACCCTTTATCAGTTAGGGATAATGAGTTAGTTATTTACACGGAAATTATGAACTAGGGGTTAAGGTTTCCCTTACACCCATTTTTTATTAAGTACTTTGCCAAGATTGACCTCTGCCCTTCACAAGCCGGTCCAAATATATGGTTCACACTCATGGCATGTATCATGGCTTCGAGGATTTCGGGCAACGATTTTTCCTTAGAAGAGCTCATCAGATTATCTGGCTTAGCAAAGAATCCGTTTTTCCCGTTTTATTCATTAACTTTTGGCCGAAGATAAAAAGTATTGAAGGACTTGCTAGAAGCTGATAAGAAATGGAGGAAACAATTTGTCTACTTCTCTGGCCATTGGGAGACATGATCGGAATCGACTTCGAATCCACACAAGCTGTCTCTCTTGTGGACTAACAAATGTAAGTCCATTAACTTCTTCGTTTACCCTTCCTCCTCGGATAATAATGTACTAACTAAATTCTTTGTAGCTATGACCGGAGTTTCAAAACCATACGCAGACTACGTAGAGAGTGCTACCACCGTCTTCACCAAACTCAGCGAGTGGGCCAAAGAAAATTGGGACAATAAATTCCACATGTGCTTCATGAATAACAACTTGGCCAAACATCGACTCTGGAGGTTGAATCTCCTTGACCGGTTGACCATGAAAGAATTGATGACCCCTCCCTCTCGACAAGAAATTCTGGATCGAGTGACCAAGAAAGATATAGTCATCTATCTTCCGAAACGCTGTCGTGCCAAAAGTCACCTTGGTGAATCCGACGAGGAAGTGTCCACAAAAGACCTTCAGTCAGACTCTGAAAGGTTAGTTGCTAGTTAGGAGCCATCCTCTTTGGCAAACATTGTTGTACCCATTTTCGATTTTCCCTTCAAAGAAATTTGTCCACCCTAGCAAGAAAAAAGATACCAAGATAAAATATGACAAGAAAAAGGTTGTTTTGGAACCCCATCCAATAATTATCCGAGGACGATAAAACACAGGATGATGTCCAAGAAATTGCTCAAGGCACTGAGACCCAAGATGTGTCAAGTGAGCCTGAAAAAGAAGCTATAGAAAATTCAAGTCAGACACCTAATTCTACTCTTACCCAGGCTTCAAGTCCCTCTCCAATTGAAAATTCTCCTACATTAGCACCGCTCCCAGTTCCCCGAAGTGATCCTCCTCAAAATGTGGATCTCAATATTCTAACTGGTGAATCTTCGGATTTTGACCCCGCAACAATCGGCTCGCCTTCCAGCTCCTTCGAAATTCCTCAGCATGATGAATTTTCACTAAGTCTTCGCAGCCTTCGTTATGCTTTTGTCAACATGGGAAGAAGAATGCAGCATCTAGAAGACCGAAAAAACCATTATAAGTTCAAGGCTTCTCTTGCTTCCTCTCAACTTGAAGAGGCAAAGAAGCAACACACCATTTTAGAGAGTCAAGCAGATGCACTTTTTGAAAGATTGTCTGCCTCTGAAAATTACGTCATTATGCTTGAAAGATGATTCCAGGAAGAAATACACCTCTACTAAAAGAAGACGGGGGCTCAAGAGAAACTTTTGGTAGAACTCCAGAAAGCTCACCATCTTACATGCAAAGGATTTAACGATTGTTTTGCTGATTACGAGAAAGTTATGGAGGACAGAAAAAAGTTAGTAAAGAGAATTGAAGATTTTCCTAAACAAGTTGAGTAGGAGAAAGAAAAAACTGTGAATGCTTATGCGGCCAAGTGTGCGGACAATCTCAACACTCGAGATGCTACAACCCGAGCAGGGCTGATCACCCTAATTCAAGCAAAATACCCCGAGTACAACTTAGGCGGTTTTTGGAAGCTCGTCTACATCGACCTTTGTCCTCCTAACATTGTGGTTAGTGATCGTGAGTCATCGGATTCCGAGGAGAGCGACTCCTCGGAAAATTCTGACTAGATAAACCTTGTAATACAAATGTTAGCATGTTTGGTAATCTTTCCGTATAAGTCCTTGTAAGGAAATTTTTGCAATCCATCTGACTTGCTCCGAAGAGTATCCTCCTGAAATTTTTGAGTATGCCACTTTTTTGAAATGACAATTTTATAACTTGTTAATCTTCACATTTTTTATATGAAAAAATAAGTGTGTGCCAACTTGCGTTGAATGGTTGCTTTATGCCGATTTTCATCATAATATTCGTTGTATGATGCGCTAAGGCAAGCTTATAAAGAATAATTCGAGGCAAAAAATATTGTCTCATAAAGAATAATTCGAGGAAAAAAATATTGTCTCAGAAATAATAATTCGAGGCAAACAATATTGAATAATTCGAGGAAAAAAATGCAATTGTATTGATCAGCTCATAATGACACCTCGTTAAAACCTGAAAATACACAAAAGATAATTGTTACACGCTAACTTCTTCCTCATTCGAGATACAATTTTAAGTGTTCGATATTCCATGGATGCCAACGATATCGCCCTTCTTTGTTTTTCATCTATACGTTCCGTGCTTTACTTTCTCTGTTACTTCATATGGGCCCTCCCAATTTGGCCCTAACTTTCCAAGAATCTTCTCTTTGGTGTGCAAATTTTTTTTTGTAGCACTTTGTCCCCCACCTCGAAGTCTTTTTGCTTTACTCTGGAAGCATACCTACTCCTCATCAACGTTTGGTAATGTAAGGATTTTAACTGTGCGCGTCGTCTTTTCTCTTTCATTAAATCCAATTCCAAGACTCTGCTTTGATCGTTCAAATTTTCTGTGTAAGCTGCCACACGGTACGATGAGAAGACAATTTCTGAAGGGACAAAAGCATTCATACCGTACACTAAGGTAAATGGAGATGTAGCAGTCGTTGTTCGAGGCGTCGTCCTATAAGCCCACAATACTTTGTGTAAATAATCGGGCCATTTTCCAGCCTTTCCTTCCAAATTCTTTTTCAATCCATCCAAAATCGTTCGATTGGTCACTTCCACCTGACCATTAGCCTGGGGATGGAATGGGGCAGAAAAACATTGCCGTATGCCTCTAGAAAGGCAAAAACTCTTAAACTCTTTGTTATCGAATTGAGGCCCATTATCTGTTGTGATTTTTATCGACACCCCAAAACGACAGCAAATATTCGAGACAGTGAACTTGATTACATCTTTTGTTTTTGTTCCTGCTAGAGGTTCCGCTTCCACCCACTTGGAAAAATAATCCACTGCTACTATTATGGTCTGCCTTCCACCAGACGCTTATCGGAGGGGCCCAACTAAGTCAATGCCCCACCTGTCAAACGGTACTGCTTCAGAAATACTCTCCAAGAGCACCCCAGGCTGATGTATTATGTTAGCACATCGCTGACACGTATCACACCGTTTTACCAAATCTTTCACATCAGAAGAAATTGTCGGCCAATAATAACCAGCCAAAAACACCCGTTGAATTAACGATTTATACCCACAATGGGCCGATTCTTCCCCGTCATGCAATTCTGACAGGACAAACTGCGACCGTCCTTAGCCAGACACCTAAGTAATGGTCTGCTCAAGGAATTTTTATATAAGACTCCTCCTAACAGGATGCAACCATGAGACTTAAACCTGACCCTCCTAGCCTCAGACTTTTATGTGGGTAAACTATCTTTTTCCAAGAAGTCTACAATTTCTGACCTCCAATCTTTTGTGGTCACATTGCTGACTTCCTCCAAATTCATTGAGTACTCGGTACCACCTGGAACCGAAGGATGCTTGTGAATTAGGACCCATGGATAAACTTCCGATCGCGAAGCCGCTGCTAATGAATTAGGGATGACATTTGCCTCCCGTCGAACATGCTCATACTAAACCTCATTAAACTCGGAAGCCAAGTCCTTCAACACTTTCAAGTACTTGTCCAACTTATCTTTTCTCGTCTCAGACTCTCCCAAAGATTGATTTATCACCAACTGTGAATCACTGACCAATTTAACCTTTCTGGCTCCACATATCTGAGCCAATCGTATTCTTTCCAATGCTGCCTCATACTCTGCCTCATTATTAGTTTCCTTAAAACCGAATCGAATAGCCTGAAACATGGCTATTCCCTCCGGGAAAATTAATCGGACTCCTGCACCACTTCCAGAATTATTCGACCCCCCATCCGTTCGAACCAACCATTTGGTCTTTTCTGAGTGGTTAATAACCTCCAGGTCATCCCTCTCTGAGTAGAATTTGACTAGGAAATCAGCCAAAACCTGAGCTTTTATTGCCGTTCGTGGCTCGAATGTTATGTCGAAATCTCCCAGTTCAACTGACCATTTTGTCATCCTTCCAGATATATCTGTTCGCTGTAACAAACCTTTTAAGGGGAATGCTGTTCGAGCCACAATAGGGTGGGCTTGGAAATATGGCCTCATTTTCCGTGCCGCTGTTACCAATGCCAAGGCTAACTTTTCCAACTTAAGATATCATTTCTCAGCATCTAACAAACTTTTGCTGACATAATAAATTGGTTTCAACATATCGACCCCTTCCCGGAGTAAAACGACACTGACTACACAATCTGATACCGACACATAGATAATCAACTTCTCTCCCACCAAAAGTTTGGAAAGTATCTTCGGGGACACCAAGTATTATTGAATCTGGCGAAAAGCGGTTGAAAATTCCTCGGTCTAATTAAACTGTCTCGCGTTTCTTAATACCTTAAAGAAAGGCGCACATTTATCCGATGAACGAGAAATAAACCTATTTAATGTTGCCAATCTCCCTGTCAGAATCTGGACTTCTTTGATATTCCGAGGTGGCGTCATAGTTGTCAAAACCTTTATCTGTTCTGGATCAACTTATATGCCCCTTTCACTTATCATGTAACCAAGGAACTTCCCCGATCGTACCCCAAAAATGCACTTTTCTGGATTTAACTTCAAATTGACTTTAGTCAGATTGTTAAAGGTTTCCTCCAAGTTGGAGAAATGATCTTCGTCCTGCAAAATTTTTACCAGCATATCATCGATGTAAGCTTCCACATTTTTGCCGATTTTCCCCTCAAAGGTTTTATTGACCAAGCGCTGATAAGTTGCCCCTTTATTTTTTAGGCCAAATGGCATGACCTTATAACAATATAATCCTCTCCCAGTAATAAACGATGTGCTTTCTTCATCTTTTGCATCTAATCTGATTTGATTATATCCTGAATAAGCATCAATGAAAGACAATAATCGATTACCCGAAGTAGAGTCAACTAACTGATCAATTCGAGGTACCGGAAAAGGATCCTTGGGACAAGCCCTATTCAGGTCCGTGAAATCCATGCACATCCTCCATTTTCCATTCTTTTTTCTAACCATGACTGGATTTGAGGCCCATACAGGGTACTGCGACTCTCGAATGTGGCCTATGCTTAATGATCGTTCCACTTCCGAGAGAATAGCTGCAGACTTTTCCTGAGAAACTGGTCTTATTTTCTGAACAATGGGTCGAGTATCATGCCATACTGCAAGTTTATGACATATTATTTCAGGTGGTACTCCCGTAACATCCTGTGCACACCAAGCAAACATATTTAACTTCGTTGACAAAAACGCAATCAATCGTTCTCTGAACTCAAAAGAAATTTTTACTCCAATCTTCAAAAAAATTCCCCCTTCAAACTTATACTCCTCGTGATCCTCCTCCAGAACCAGAAACCCGGGGGCCTCCCTCTGATCATCACAGGGAATGATTTCTGAGGAAGTCCCTTTTAATTGCTATGCCTTTTCTGATACTTCTCCCCGAACTCCTTTCAAGGATAGAGCTATCTGATAACACTCTCGAGCCATCTTTTGGCTGCTCCTAATCGTCCCTATATTATTTCCTACCACATATTTCAGACACTGGTGTACCGTAGAGATAACACCATGCATTCTGGATAGCCAAGAGCGACCCAGAATTGCATTGTACGACGTTGAAGCGTCCACCACTTTGAACAATACTCTAACTTCCTTCTTAAATGGCCCACGTCCTAACTCTACCACACACTGAAACTCTCCAACGACTATTGCTGTTGCTCCTGTAAAGCCCACTATAGTTATGTCGGATTGTTGTATAATAGACGGGTAAGAAATTCTCCTGTAGGTACTCATAAACAAAATATTCGCGGAACTTCCCATGTCAATAAGTATCTTCTGAACTTGGTCTCCGGCTATACCCGCAGCAATGACCATCGCATCTTCATGTGGGCCCGATATATTCCTCATATCATCATCGTCAAAACATATGATGAGAGAGGGAAAACGATGCATCTGCGTTGAAACCCCTGCTTCAATCTGTGTGGTTAAGTTTACCATATGTATTTCCCGTGAACTATTAGAATTCCCTGCTATGGTATCTCCTCCGAAGATAGCCAGCGACTCAAAAAAAGCACACAGGTAATTTACTTTCCCCCTTGGAATAATCTCCTCTACCATGTTCATGTTATTTCTCCCTTCATTGGGATCCAGATACTCTTGTTCAATATAAAAAACATCAACCTCTTCGGAAATCATCATTGTTGTATCAACAATCTTTGGGACAACCTTTACCGCAACGTTTTTATGGGAGTTCTTTTTCACAAACTCTAATAACATTCCATTCTCAATCAAAGCTTGCACTTCTTTTTTCAAGGCAATGCATTCTTTAGTGTCATGTCCAATGTCCTCGTGGTACTTACAGAACCTGTTAGCACTTCTAGTTTCCCTTGGAGTTTGAATCAGAAAAGGTTTTCTGAACTGCACCGTTGATCTTTCCTTATCAAATATCGTAGCCACATTTTCCGTTAACTCCGCAAAATAGTCCGGTCGAATCCATTTGTTCAAAATTGGCCTCGTGCCTTGGTTATAGTTTTGCTGGCTACTATAGTTCGTTCTCGGCCTCGGTGGCTACCGACCCACACTCTTAGCTGGAATACTAGTACGCGGCCCTTGATTATTAGAGTCAGTCCTTTGAAATTGGTTCTGCTCCAACTGATCGCTTGATCCTTTCTCGGATGCCTGAGTCTCCTCCACTAAAATCCTCTTCTCAACTTGATCCAATAGTACGCCAAAAGTCATTTCTTGACTTTCTGCTACCGTATCCTTTAATAATCCGGGGAGAAGCCCCATCCTGAATGCCGCGAGTGCCAAAGAATCTTTACAATACTCCATGTCTGTTTTTGTTTTAACGAACCGATTGGTGTAATGCTTCAAGCTTTCCCCCACTTTTTTGCTACAGTAGATTATTCTGTCTCCATTAGCTCAAAACTTCTTGCTCCCCATAAAATGTTGTCTAAAGATATTCCAGAACATGTCAAAATTCTTTATCGATCCCTGTGGAAGCCGGTTATACCACTTGGAAGCCACCCATTTGAAAGTTTGAGAAAATGCCCTACACAACAATTTATCATCGTCATCGAAATTAATCATAAAATTCTTGAACTGCTCGATGTGATTATCAGGATCCTGTGTCCCATCAAACTTTTCTAGCTTGGATATATCAAAGTGTTTTGGGAGGTTGCCAGCTAAAATTTCCGAGGACAAAGAAGAAGCTCTCCAATTATGACCCGTCCTATAAACATTTGCTCTTAAATGTTCATGGCTCGGAAAATAAAGTCCTTCTTTAGATGGCAAAGTATACTGATGCTGCCATTCCGAATTCCGCTGGTCGACATGCTGGTTCCCAGAGGGAAAATTCATCTGATCATAGCCCTGCTCATTAGCACGAGCGTGATAGGTCTTTTCCCTCGGAGATTTTCTCTCCGAACTTCTTCCCCTCCGGCTCTCCCAATGCCTTCGACCATATCTTTTCTTTCTGTGGTTTCTCCTAGGAGACGATTCTGGTGAACTGTAACGAGAATAATCGCTTGGATCAGAAGATTCCAGGTGGCGTTTTTCTTTCCTCCTCGAAGAACGTCGCTTATGACCTTTATATCTATCGTCTCTGTTTCTAGGATGAAAGTCGGTTGCACGCTCTTTTTTTCCACTGTCAGGCTCCCTCCTCACCTCAGAACGAATATTTGCCTGAACGATTTCTTTTTATGCCCTCAATCTTTCAATCTCCAGCAATAACTCATTCCTTCGAGCCAGCAAATCCGAGTCATCAATTTCTCCACCACGCTGGCCCCCATGCGCCTCGTATTCCATGTCATTCCGATAAGTATTCCCCACAAGATTCTCCTCACAGTCGTTAACAAAATCATCCCCTTGCTGTTCCATGATTCCGCTCGGAGCAGGAATAATTCCCAGAAAGAGATTATCGTTAGAACAATCTTCGGTTCCCACACTTATTCATTATATAATCTATCGTCTCTGTTTCTAGGATGAAAATCATCCTCACTTATTCATAACAACCATTTTTATTGTACTTTTTACAATACTTCCCCAATAAAAATACTTCCTTACAATTTTCCCATACATCTTTTATTCTCCCTCATCAACTGGAAATGTCACAAACTCAAAATCACGAATCTCTGTCTTGCAGATGATATTATGATTTTTTGTCATGGTGATGTTCATTCTCTCTGTCTCATCAAGGAAGGCGTTGACGACTTCTATACTCTTTCGGGTCTTAAATGCAGTCCTTCCAAAAGCCACATATTCCTCTCTGGAACCAATACCATTCTTCGTAATTAGCTCATTAGTATTTTTGGTTTTATGGAAGGATCTCTTCCGGTTAAGTACTTAGGAGTCCCTCTCCTTACTGGTTGCTTCTCTCATACTGAGTGTCGTTTTCTCCTTCACAAAATTACTGCTAGAATTGATTCTTGGACCTCCAAGCATCTCTCCTATGACGGTAGGCTCCAGCTCATTAAGTTTGTCTTATTTTTCGGACAAGTCTATTGGTCTTTAATCTTTATCCTCCCCTTTAGAATCCTCAAAGAGTTTTCCCAGCTATTGCACCGTTTTCTTTGGTCTGGCCCTTCAATGGAAATCTATGGTGCCAAAGTAGCTTGGTCTAAAGTTACCACTCCCATGAAGGAGGGCGTTCTTGGGATTCTCGATTTAAAAATCTGGAATCGGGCGGTTGTCCTCAAACACATTTGCTTTATCATCAGTAATAATAACTCTATCTGGAGTGCCTCGATTCATGCTGAGAAAATTTGAAATAACAACTTCTGGAATCTTGAGAATGACTCCTCTCCTTCTTGGATTTGGAGGAATATTTTACGTCTTCGTTCAATTGTTAGTAATCTTTACAGAGTTGCTATTAGCAACGGATCTAAAACCTCGTTCTAGTTCGACCATTGGCTTCTGCACACCTCTCTGGTTGCTCACTATGGTATTAATATCATCAATGATTCTAAACTTGGGATAAATCTCATGGCCTCTGATATTATTCTCGATGGTCAATGGAACTGGTCTTCCAATATTCGTTCGGTTAGAGCTCGAAATCGATCGAATCTCCAAGAAATTAATAATCTCATTCTTTCTCTCCCTCCTCTCAATATCAACTCCATTGATGTCCCCTACTGGACTGCGACTGCTGGCAATGCCAACTTCATTATCAAGGATACGTACAACGCCATTCGGTCGCCTGCCTTAACCGTGAGGTGGAACAAATTTAGTATTCCTCGTCACTCATTTATCTTATGGTTAGCCATTCTTGGCAAGCTCTCTACTAATGATATTTATATTAGATTCGAAAGTATTTTACAATCTAACAAATTATGCAATAAAAAATAAATCTTGATTTATATTTTATGATAATTCAATAATATTTATTTATTATTTATGGATATAATTTTATTTTATTTTTATTTAAAAAAAATCTATTAAAGATTCAATGAAACAAGGTTTTAGTTAAGTCATATACAATGGGACGGTGAGAAGAAAAATTAAGAGCCAAAATTTGGGACGGTGGCGCTTGATTTCAATAGACAATTGAATTGTTTCTCTCCAACTTAGCTGGTTTCCTATCATTCATTTAGTACAAGTTTTCATTTTTTTATGGCTCGAATGGAAGTTCGAGTGATTCTTTTGAGCTCAGAAAAAAATATTTTACTGAGCAAACTCAATGATAGATAGAATATGTAAACTCCGTAGTTGGAAATCGCATAGGTAACTTCATTTCGAATAGAATATAATTTTATTTTATAATAAAGTGCCATTTATTATAAAATAAAAATGGACTGTTCACGTATTATTTTTTTAAAAAAATGTTATGATTAAAAAAGCACAGAAAAATTAAAAAGAAATAATTGAAACTCTTATTACAAATAAAAATATATATATATAATTTCAAAATAGAGGAAAGTAACCATAAATACCTACTCAATTTTGAAATACCAAAAAGGTACCCACTTTTAGACTAGTTTCATAAAATATCGAGAGCTATGTTTTGGATAAAAAAACCCTTTAGGGTATTAAAGGAGACTTTTTGGTTGAAACCCACTTTTTTTCACCTTCTAGACCTGACTTTTGGGTTCCAATTCCTCCATTTTCCCATTTCTAATTTTAAGGAGAGAAACACGAAAACCGAGAGCAAATCGGAAAACGAAACTCAACCTAACCGTGAACCAACCGAAGTCGACGATTCAACTTCCGAGTCCGATCAACGGCCAGAAGCAGAGGTTATCGGCGATGCACCGTTGTTTCAATACAGATCCCGACGCCGTTGAACCTGAAGAGGTTAGTTTCTAATCGACGGTGGTTTTTATGTCGCCGGAATATGCAATGTAATGTACTGTAATAGTCTGTCGAGTCTCATTTTTTCCGGACGAGGCATTGTATGTAGCAACTTGTTTCTCAGTAATGACATTGACAGTACCAAGTTCTCCGGTGACGTTTTTTCTTCATTTTTTCAGTTCTTGCTTTTGAGATGTCGAGTTTTATCCTGACAGTTGGTGTGGTTGTTAAGAGAGGAAGATTCGCGGGTGATAGTGTAGCGGTTATGTTAGTGTCAACGTTGGTATCGGAGAATGTCGATGGATCAGTCAGTTGTTAGTTGTTTTTTGTCGAGAATCGCAACGTCGCCGTGAATTAGTAGCCATATCTAGCAATGTATCTGTTTCAGGAAATTTTGGTATCATATACATGAAATGTTGTACATATCTAGCAATATATGCAGTTTGTGTTCCCATGTCTAGCAATGTCAGTAGTTTCTTTACAGAAACATACAACGCTTCTTTACAGGAACATACAGCGTTTCATTACGGATTTGGAAAGCTGTTTTCAGAAGTGTGTAGAAGGGTGTGTTTCTTGCAGCTTCAATGTGGGCCCTTGTAATACGCATATCTTTCAGTAGCTTCAGAAGGCTCACCAACCCTGATCTGTAGTAGCTAGGTTTTGTTGTCATACTTTCTGCACAAACACAAATCAGTTGGAGGGTCACAAATAATTCGCATCACAAGCTGCGAATTGCATATATATGAATATTGTTTTAACAGACAATTCGCAGCATGAGCTGCGAATTGTTTGTAAATAAACGACATAAACATATAATCGAGCTGCGAATTGCTTGCATAATGGGTGATCAGGATGCAAACTGTCCCACTTTTTACATGCACGTTGCACGGATCTGGGAATTATTGAACAAACACCAAAATCAACAATGAACTACCTAATGCACATCTAACGTACATAATATTTCTCAGGAAAGTATTAGCATTACATGCAACTAAACTTCTACCCTGCCTTCGACGATAAACCCAGAAACTGAGCAACTATCATTAGTAGATACTTCATTCCAGTATAAAAAGCAACGCCTATCGTGAATTAACAGAAAAAAGTGGTTCAAATTCGTCAAAAACGCAAAAAAGTACACTTTCCACGATAATGCATACCTGTTAAATTTCACCGGTCGGAGAACGAGATTGAAGCTTTCAGAGATGACTTCACGATAACTTTGTCGAACAGAAGGTGTGTAGTTGGAGTGAGTAAAAGACGGTGACCGGTGTGATAGTGTCGAATGTTCGAACGGTGAGAAGCTGTAGGGTTTTTGGGTTTGAGAGAGAGAGAGAGTATCACGAATTCGAACGGTTTTCTGGTGGTTTCTAAAATTAGACTTTTTGTGTTTGTTTAGGGTGATAGGGAGGTTGAAAAAGTGGGTTGGAACTGAAAAATGAGTATATATAGTGGAAGGATATTTTTGTCCAATTTATTAATCTGGATATTAAGTAACACTATGTCAAATTTGAGTAGTACCGTGTAATAAGATAGTTGAGTGAGTATTTTTAGGTACTTTTCTCTAAAAAATAATCAAATTAACATTATATAATGATTAATACCATATCCGATTGATACATTACCTATTAATTTTATTAAACTTATAGTTATTAATTTGAATTAGATGTATATTATAAACCTGAAAAGAATCTACTTCGTTTCATTAATTTGAAGGGACAGTTACATACTATTAAATCGTTTTATAATCAAATGTATGGTTGGTTGGTTTTGTATTGTTGGTTTAGAAAAAATATAATTGAATATTATTATCAAATTCATATTATTTATTTTATTCAAATTTAGTTTTAGTCATTCTTCTTTATTTAAACAATTTTATATCATAATAATGTATAATTTTAGAGCTAAAAATATTTTAAAAGCATTTATATATTCATTAAAGTTTTTTCCAGTTTTATTTATTTTTAACTTATGTCAATTTAAATTTACAATTAAATATAAAAAAAATACTAAATTGTTAAATGGATAGTAATCGAAAGTAAGCATAAGAATAAATTAGTCAATTAGTACTTGTTCATCTCAATATATTACTTTTATAAATCTTGATTTATTATTCGATATGTTTCTCCGACGTTAAAAGAGTAAAAATAATAATTAAATATATTATTTTAGAAATATTTTAAATTTGATTTAATCTGAAGTATCAATTTCTTTATAGAGGGAGAGAAACTTTTAACGTTTTCCTTGCAACCTTCGATAAGATCCCCCAATTTGATTGAAGAAATCCTAACTCTCAATTTCTGGCTAAATCGAAGCAATCAATGGTGAAGTCAGGTCAACATCATCTTCCTGATGAAGCCTACGACAAAGGTGATTAAGAATAAGTCACTACAACGTCAAATCATCTCCTTACGAGTTTATGAAGAGTAAGTTTTTCAAACATGCAACCTCAAGAGACACTAGAAGATCCATTTATACTTCTCATTTCAAACCCTAAAGAAGCAAAATTTCAAGAAGATTTCCCTATTCTGGCCTTAAAGAAGACGAATTCGAGAAGCATGCAAACCCAGGAAGTATAAAATAAAAATGAGTTAAAATTGTATTCTTCCGGGCAACAACAGAAACAAGAAGAACAAAAGAATATCAGGACAAAATCGTTCGCTATAGTATTGAGGCTTACAGATCACTCGTTAAGCATATAAGTCATTCACTGAAAAAATGATGAGCATCAAGCCATTCTTTTCGAGAAATCAGATAATTCGTTCTTATTATCTTCTTCTAAGCATACTCTTATAGGATTTTTTTTCCTTTGGTAGACCAAACAAAGATGACATAAAATAATTTCTTCAATCTTTTAAATTTAAAGGTCTGTTTAGTATAACTGCAAGAGACTATAGACAGATTTTGATAGAGCTCGATTACTTGGAAAATATCAAAAAATTATGGACAAAAAATGTGGTCTCCTAATTTTAACCCCAAATGGAGTCTCCTGAGGCTCCAGTCTGGATAATATTTCCTAAAATTCATGAACACTTGATTTTTTAAGATACAATCACTTAAATTGAAAATGAAATTGGATTGCTTTTGTCAATTTGGTTCCTCCCAGATATAGAGCCAACTTTAATTGCTGCAAAGCTCTAATTATTTTGGACATATCCAAATATATTCGCCAAAAACTTTGGATAAATTTTAGGGAATATGGTGGATTCTGGCGATCTATCATATATGGAAACATGTCTAGCTACTGCAATATTTGTTATCATATATGACATAAGGAATAAAACTGTAATAAACATCAAAACAATAATGAGAGGTCAACTAAAAACTGCATTTAGCTCACCTCTAACAATAACTCAACTCAATTACAATCAAATCCTTCTCAAAAGAGGGGTTCACTAAAAAAAATCAGTAATAATTACAAAAATTGATAATGAAAGATGGATTATTCATAAACAAAGAAAGCAATTTAATAAAAGAAATACAAGTAACTCAAATGAATCTAAAGGACAAGATTACTCTAATAGAAAATATTCAAACATAGATATAACAAACAAAGTTAGAAATCTCACCAACATGGAAATAACAGAAAAAGATAAAATATATGCTTCAAATAATATTAAGTAAGAAAATAAAAGAATATTTCCATACAATAGACCTTTCCCCTCTTTAAATTGTTAAATCTGGAAGTCTTTCTACTTTTCCAATCAAAGATAGGTTTGCTGTCAGAAAGGATGGAAAACATTAAACAATAACTAAAAGATTAAGTAAAACTAAAAGTAAACTCTCAAATAATCAACTCGATCCTTAATCCCTCCATATAAAAATCCGTGTCTATCCTTAATTGAATTTCTTTATCAATTTGGATCTAATATCTACAACGTTGAGCTTTTCAAATGGAATATGTAAATCTCTTATTTTCTCCCAATTGACAATTAATAATTTATTTTTAAATGGTTCATAATAGACCAGATTAACTCGGAATTTGATGATAATAATGCCAATGTTTTGCTTCAACCTATAATTTTGTTAGAATGTTTAACTAATGTTATTTTAGATTTGAAAGATGACTTAGTGATTGACTATTCTTGTATGTTACCAACATTTTTTGGCAAGATAACTCCTGGCCACTGTACAAAATCAAAAAGCCTTATATGTTTGCAAGTACATCACTAAGAAATCAAAGAAGGCAAGATATGAATTCATTGGACATGATCAAGGAATTAAAGAATTAAAGATTGAGGCAGATAAATTGAAACATGATGTAAAATGACTAAAACACAAATAAAAGATTCATAGAGAAGGACTCGTAAAAGCAGTGAAATCTATGTATATACGAAAAGCTAATATTCAAAGACAGATTTTGATACGTTGAACATCAAGGTCTATCCCCTGTCACAGATACTCATCATAATTAGCGATAAAAGAGGCTCTAAATTTTTGTACTCATTTTGCAATTCTGGCTATATAAAATCAAATATGGTAACATTTAGGTACTTATTATATCTTTCACAACTCTCTTCTTGAAATTTTTAACTTAAGTTTAAGATTCATAAAATTGTTAAGGTTCAACTTCATGTTCTTTGAGATACTCCAACCTCAACCATATCCGAAAAACTAGTGCTCTATATCGATATTCCCGATCGAGAATTTCGGTTGTCACTTCATCTTAAATTAGTAAAATTTTATGAGCTCTTAAACCTCTACCCAAGTCAGGCTATCCGGAACACATAGAAGACTATCATAGGTTTCTTGTCCTTGATAATCTTGAGATTGGCTGGCATTCTCTTCAAGATAGATGATCTTGTGGCAATCTCCCGAGTTACCATAAATACTATTTTTTTCTAAATTTTACTATATTTTTATTTAGAATCACCATAACATGGTTGAAGATCTCCCAAATTCGGATATACTACCAGAATATATTATTTTTCGTAAGTAAGGTATGAGAGACCGACCACAAATGAGCTATGTAGAAAACCCAAAATAATTGGCAATATAATTGAAGCATATCCATTCAGTCAGACTTGTTAATTTAGCTTCTTATTTGTGTTTAATTTAATATTTACTTTGTACTTCAAAGATAAATTTTATATATGTTAAGAAGTTTGACAAGCTTTATCCCCTTTACAACGTAGAAGACAAAATATTTAATGATCTCGGAATGTTCACGGCCAGTAAATGGTCCAACTAATTTTATTTCTTATTTACCCCAGAAAACATTTTCTAATTAAATATTTTGTTAATGGACAACCAAGAATCAAACTCAAAAAATGACTCAAAAAAACTTTGAGAGAATACGAAGCTCACACTCAAGTCTTTGTCGCCATGTCTAAGCTCTCTGCCAAGCATGTTCTGCCATCAAGAACCAAATATGAAAGTAAACTCCCGCAAAGAACTAAGGTCATTCCTCCATATACGAATGTCAAGGTAGATGATATGAGAATAAAAGGGTTGAAGATAACGATAAACACAGATAGACTACCATCAGGGCCGAATATATTGTCAAAAAGGATAACACTAATGAGGGCTCGACTCAACAGGCGATGGAATATTTCTTGTTTTCTTCCGCAAAACTTATGGGTAAAGGTGCCAGAGAAGAATCAGTTTAGAGGAGCCGAGCTACCCTACATTGAGTATTAAGAAATTGAATACCAAGAAAAATATCCTCACTCCCCCTCCCTCCCTTCTTCCCATAGATGATACAGATATTCTCATAGATTTGTTGGACTAAGCTATCCATGTCAACTAAAAAACTATCAAGATTAATGTCATATGGACCTTAAATAATATACACAACAATGAAGATGGTGTGACCAAATTGGTATTAAGAGAAAAACTAGCAAAGGAAATACCAAGTAGAAAACTTTATTATCAGTAAAGAGAAATTATATTATATTTCGCTTATCTACCTATTTATACATTATTTACCACTTACCCATAATCCCTAAATCATCTCCCCATTAACTTTACATGTAACTTTACATTTATGATATGGAACCTAATTTAATGGCAATGATTGTAGTTGGTTGACTATTTTTCTACAGGTACCCCTCGGTCAGTTTCATCCGCGTTACAAGCCGAGAGTTGCTCCACGTTCTACCTTTACGCTTGTTACCACCATGTGGTCGGTCAACTTTTCTATTCGCCTTGTTGGAGGTCTGGTCGCTCTTCCTTGCCCTCGTCCTAGTTGTTCGATACTTGGCGAGGCGTCTGCTCGCTCTGATTTAGATTGCCAGGATTTTTGCCCTCTATTTGGTCTTCTATTACGTTGTTGAAAGGTCTGGTCCCCTCGACTTCGGGGATGCCAAAATTACCACCGTGCTCACTCACCCACTCAGTTTCCTAGTTAGATTTGGTGTCGACTATGTCTTCCCATTAATTCCCTCTGCTCGGATACCCTCTGACTTACTAACCGGTGGATACCCCTCATTAATTGGGAAGAAGAAATATGTAGCTGAAGTTAGCCACGAAAATTATTATATTCGAGATCTGGGAAAGCATTCATAACATGAGCAAAATACTTAATATAAATTTTTAATGACTCACCTCGCTTCCAGTAGAGGTTCATAACTGAAAGCTCGCACGTGAGTTCTTTGTTACCCATGAATATTTCTATGAAAGCTTTCCATAGGCCTACGGAATCATGAAAGGATACCTTGGGTAGACTACTGAACCAGTCCATTGTGTTTCCCTTTAGGGTCATCGACATGTCCCGATAGAGCATAACATCATTAGGGTTAAACGCCATCATGATATTACAAAATTTCTCTACATGTCTCTCTGGATCCCTTGATCCATTGTAGGCTTCCATCCTGAAGGGGTCGAAGTTTCTCGGTAATTGGGCTTCGAGGAGGTTCTTTATGAACGGAGACTCCTTGAGGATGTAGCTAGATATTCTCGGTCGCACGCATATGCCACTCTGAGCTGCTTTTGCTGCAAGTGTTGAAGCTGTTGTTCTAACTGCTGGAACATCGCTCTATTACCAAATTATTAACTGGCGTTTCATGTAAAATGGGAGATGCCACATAATCTGGTGGATTGATCTCTAGTTCGGTCTGCCACTGGCTGTCTCAACCGTGGTACTACCTCAACGGGGACTGCTGTCGCTACCTCTAGGTTATTGGCAGTGATGGGAGGTTGCTGGTCCAACCTCATTGGTGGGTTTGTCGTAGATCTCCAGTTTCTCGTCGTCCTATTTGGTTCCATTATATCCCTCAGAATCCTTGATCGAGTGACTACCATGGTTAAGATTCTTTAGAGCTAAAAGCTTTGTTTTTCTAATAGACGATGCCAAATTTGTTATGGAAAAAACTAGCAAAAGAAATACCAAGTAAAAAACTTTATTATCAGAGAAGAGACATTATATTATATTTCACTTATCTACATATTTATAAAACATTTTGCTGTTACACACAATGCCTAAATCATCTCCCCATTAACTATGTATATAACTTTACATTTATGATATTGAGCCTAATTTAATGGCCATGATTGTAGTGGGTTGACTGGTTAATTAATATCGCTTAATCGTTATTCTATATGTACGCCTCGATCGATTTCATCCGCGCTACAAGCCGAGCATTGCTCCACATTCTACTTTTACACTTGGTTACGCCCTACGGACGGTAAGCTTTTCTATTCGCCTCGTTGGAGGTATGGTCGCTCTTCCTTGTCCTCGTCCTAGTTGTTTGATGCTCAGCACGGTGTTTTCTCGCTCTGACTTAGCTTTCGAGGTTTACCGCCCTTTACTTGGTCTTTTATTACCTTATTGAAAGGTCTGGTCCCCTCAGATAGACTTCAGGGATACCAGAATTACCGTCATGCTCGCTTGTCCACTCAGTATGCCTTATAATTAGTTCAGTTTGGTGTCGATTATGTCTTCCCATTAATTATCTCTGCTCGGATACCCCCTGGCTTACTAACAAGTGGATACCCCCTCATCAGGGCACCCCTAGTTTATGGATTATATTTTAGTAGCATAAAATAGAAGAAGGAAATAGTATAGACGAAGCAGAGGCAGTTATTATCTGTAGAGTACAATTATGGTGACGTGTGACACATCATGATGGCGTATTTCAAACATTCTAACAGTAGGGTGACAGATGTCGATTATGTAAGTCACGTATGATGACGATGGTTCTGACACCAAAGCCATTTTAATATATCTGACGCTTTAAATTAATGAAATACCTGACACTTTGAATCAAAGGTTATTTTAATTTTGTGAAGAAAATTTCTCTGAATTTCACAACGTAAAGGCTCCTTCCTACAACAAGAACATTTTTGCGCCTCCACTAAAAAATGTATGTAAACATTTTCCATGCTTATCGAATTTTAATCTCTGTATCTAGCATTTTAACTTAGAAGAACCCCATTGGCTCAGGCGCAGTCGTTGATCCTATTTTTTATATACAAACTGAAATAAAAATAACCCTCATCACTGATAATAGCGCTCGCTCGTGAGTATTCCCTTCTTTTAATTATTCTCATACATCCTATTGGCTCATTGCAGTCACTTGAATAAACATGATGGCTCCAAAAATGGCTGGCAAGAAGAAGGTGAAAACTGTAGCATATGAATTTGAAGATCCGACGGAGTTAGAAAGTTATTTTTCTCGGTTGGCCCCCAAATATGGATATCTTGATGACAGTGGAATACTAAGTTTGGGGGCTATATATGGTATACCCAGTGATGTAATAGTGAAGGTGCCGGAAGTTAGCGAACACCCTTATCAGGCACAAGACAACGAGACCTGTTTGTTTACCACTATATACGACTGGGGTCTGCGACTGCCCTTACGGCCGCTTATACAAGACTTTTTTAGTATGATAGGCATATCTCCCACTCAGTTGGCTGCAAATGGGTAGAGAATTATGCTTAGTTTTGTGCTGAGCTCGCGCATATTAAATATTAAGTTCTACATGGCGGACTTGCTCCTTATCATGGATGTAGCAAAACTAGCAAAGTGCTCATTTTTCTAAACTCAATTGACTGGGGTGAGTAAGATAGTTGAACTTCCTAGCTCTTGGAAACACTCACTCGTATTTTTGTCGGGGAATTGAGAGCATGAGAATGCAGTTATGAACCTCCAACTAGAACAAAGGTGGAAAGTGAAATGTAAGATAACTTTAAACCTTTTTAATTGGTCTGACTAATGAATGCGAGTGTTAACGGTACTGTTCGTTTGTGCAGGTGAAGGAAAGCATCAATAGTGGTGCAGAGAAGCCTTGTCAAAGGAGTATAAGAGTCCACTTATATAAGTAGTCAACTTAGCTATCACTACTTGGTTGCAGGAGCCCGCTCGGTTATTCACCCAGATAAATTATCTAAGTGTTGGGTTGTGACCAGTGCCAGAGCAAGTTATTGCTAAATACGGGAAGGTGACCATGGCTGGAAGTGAAGAGGCAACCAAAACAGTGTGCACTCGGGCACTGATGGAGCAGAGGTATCAGGAGCGAAACAATAGAGGGATATGGCAGGTTGCACCTCATAATCGGAGAGCAAGGGAAACGAAGGGGTCTTCATCTCTGCAGGGTCAAAATAACAAGAAATATGATGTGTTAGATATCATGTATTAATGTGATAAATGTTAGTCTAATGCCTCATTAATAAACCCTCTCGCGCCATCAGGGGGGAAGCAGAGAGCACCGACAAGGGAATAAGCTCCTCTATATCCCTTGGAGATAACCTTGTATAGGCCATCCCAATTTGGTCATAATTTTCTCGCTGTCCTATTAACGGATCCATGTAAAAACTTCTTCATGACCATGTCTCCTACTTGGAAGTTGCGTGGCTTAAGGCGAGAACTAAATCACCCCCTCATTAGGCTTCTTAAATGCTCTTCTCGAACCCGTGTTTGATCATGACACTCTTCTATGAGCTCCGCAATTACAGCTCGATTGATGGCGTTATTACTCTCCTCATAACTAGCTATCCGATGGCTTAGTATGATTATTTCTGCTGGTATAATGACTTCACTATCGGAAACAAGTGCGAAATGAGTATCACTTGTAGCTGTTCGAGGAGTAGTCTGATACGCCCAAAGACTTCAGGTAGCTTATCTGGCCACTTTCCCTTAGCGTATTCAAGCTTCTTTTTAATGCCTTCCAGAATGATGAGGTTGGTGACTTCGCCTTGGCCATTTTCCTAAGGGTAGTAAGGTGTGGAGAAGTTATGTCTGATCCCATAACACTTGCAATGCGTTGTTACCACGACATTTTGAAATTGTAGACCGTTGTGTATTATCAAGATGCGGGGTTTGCCAAACCTAGTGAGGATTTGATTGTGGACAAATCCATATATCTCATGAGCTCGGGTTTAAGAAAGGGTTTTGGTTCCATCCACTTTAAAAAGTAATCCAATGCGACAATAAAAAAATATCGCTTGCCAGTTGCCATAGGAAGTGGCCCTACAAGGTCGATACCCCACTTATCAAAAGGAAAATGGACGACTACACGCTGCATTAGCTCGCTCGGGAGATTCCTCGTATTGGCGAACTACTGACATTGGTGGCACTGCTGGACAAGTTGATATGCGTTGGTGGCTAATTTTGGCCACTAAATAACTTGCGAGCAGAAAACGTCGAATAAGACTCTGGTACTCATATTGTGCCCCGACTTCTCCAGTGTGTAGGTCATGCATAACTGAGGTAGATTTTGCTTGATCGAGGCAATACAATAAGGTTCGGGTTGCACGCTTTCGATATAGGATGCTATCTAGCACACAATATTTGGCAGCCCGTAGCTGGAGAGCACGAACGACTGTCTTACCGGCCGGGAGAACAACAGAATTTAAGTATAAGAGATAGGGTTGTCTCTAATCACTGATGTTATCGATTACGTGGATGGTTTTCACTTCAAATAATCAGTTTAGTAGTCGGCGGTTACTGTGTAAGGATGAGAGGGTGCTCACCGAAAGTTATGACCTTGGTCAATAAGTTGGCGGTGGAGTTTGCTTGACATTAGACTTGTTCGTAGAGTACCGTGGAAACTTTGGACTCACACTCCTTGAGTGCTGCTAAATAGCCCCGAATGCCTTCTTTCTTCGCAACATAAGTGCCCCTAGCTTGATTTATGACTGATTGTGAGTCTGATTGAATTTGTAGGAGACAATCCCTATATATTAGAGCCAGCTTCATGCTGCAAATGACCGCCTCATACTCTAAAACATTATTGGTCATCGGAAAGCTAAATTGGATGGCTTGTTTGACCTCTTCTCATATAGGTAATCGGAGGACGACCCCTGAACCACCTATTCTCAACAACCCATTCCATTTTCTGTAGTATCGGTGTAGTGGTGTTTCGATGAGTTATGTCCCTAGGCAAAAAAAATATGTCAATAAGAAATTTGTCAAGAAGTCAGCTATGACCTGCCCCTTGATTGTAGTACGCGGTTCGAATTAGATATTATATTCCTCGAGCTTGATGCTCCACTTAGTCAATCTGTGCCTGGCGTCAGGTTTTTGGAGCATCGTTTTAAGCGGGAAACACGTACATATAGTAATTGTGTGCCCCTGGAAATATAGGTGCATTTTTCGGGCAGCTGTCACCAGACCCAATTTAAAATTCTCGAGGTTGAGGTATCTAGTCTCGACATCAACCAGAGTTTAGCTAGTATAGTACACCAGCTGGTTCTCTGACCAGGGCTGCACTGACAGAAAAGGGTGAAACAGATAAGTATAAAAATAGTGGCTCACCGACTAGGGGCGGATATAATATTTGGAGATGTAAAGTAGTTTTCAACTCGTTAAAGGCCTTATTACATTGCTCAGTCCAGTCGAATTTCTTAGTCCCTCGGAGAATCTTGAAGAAATGGTGGCTTTTGTCTTAGGATTTGGAAATGAAGCGGGAAAGTGCGGTCATGTGTCCAGTGAGACATTGCACCTCTTTAATGTTTATTGGTGGTGTCATTTGTATAACTGCTTGCAATTGGGTGGGTTCGGCTTCAATGCTATTTTTCCTGACTGTGTAGCTTGGGAATTTTCCGCTTCTTACTCCAAAAGAGCACTTGATCGGGTTAAGCTTTAAATTATCTGACGCAGTAGGTTGAACACGGTTTGGAGCATCTCAAATTGTTGGTCGGTTGTTTTTTTTAACGATCATGTCATCGATATATTCTTCCATATGTATACCCAATTGTTCGCTAAAAATGTGGTTGACCAAACGTTGGTATGTAGAGCCCACATTCTTTAATCCAAACAACATCACCATGTAACAGTACAAGCCTCGCTTAGTTTGGAACGTTGTGTGCTCTTTGTTCGACGGGTTGAGGCAGATCTGATTGTAGCTCGTGTATGCGTCCATAAACAAAAATAATTTGCATCATGAGGCCGAATCCACAAGCTGGTCGATACGGGGCAGAGGGAATATATCTGTAGGGCATGCTTGATTCAGGTCGGTAAAATCCACACGCATGCGCCATTGACCCCCTTTCTTCTTTACCACAACCGGATTTTCTACACAGACCGGATACCAAGCCACATAATATGTCCTAGTCTGGAAAATTTCATCACCTCGAAAGATATGGCTTCTTGCTTCTTGGCAGAGAAATACCATTGCTTATGTCGCACGGGTTTCACATATGAGTCGATAGCTAACTCGTGGTAGATAACTGAGGGGTCGACACCTGAAATATTGTTAGCATCCCATGAAAACACATCCAAATTTCTTTCTAACAATTCAATTAAGGATTGCTTAAAGATAGAGGTTAAATTTTTACCCAATCGTAGAGTGGGGGCCTCTACTACTATCTCCTCGAGGGTTCTCTTCTGGCTACTCTATTTCTCTAGGTTCGTCAACCGGTTCAGGCAAGGATGGTGCATTTCTTCTTTCCTTGGGTCCCCCATCGCTAGTTAATTGCTATCTGAGGGGCTTTGCGGGATCGAAGAAAACTGCATAATATGTCCTCGCAGTACGTAAACTCCCTTGGATGATACTGATTGCGTTTACCACTGGGTACTTGACTCATTCCCTAAACGTGCACGGGGTAGCCTCCATCATATGCAACCAAGGTCAACCAATTATTGCATGATAAGAACTGGGGGCGCCGGAGATCGTGAAGACTGTTGTAAGTTCGCGCGTAGTAGCTTTGTAACCTACTTTGACCATCAACTCGACTTCTCCAATGCATTGAGATGCACCTTCATCTCTGACCAAGGTTCGTTGGGTAGGCTTGTAAGGTGATAATTTATTCATTCCATCGTAGTTATATTTGAAAATGATGTTGGTTGAGCTACCCTCATCCACTAAGACGCAAATTACCATCACTCCCTCACTGTCCAAATTTATCGTCAGCGCATCCTCATGAGGTGCACTGAACCCCTCAGGTCATCATCATTGAACTTGAGGTCTACCACATGATCTCGATAGTTATGATAAGAGAAAGCTTCAACCTCATCTACGCCGTGATCGGCCCGTGCCCTTTTGCTGGTTTTTATCTTTGGGTTACCTCAGAGTTCCCACCGGCAATAGTGAAGAGAGATGGAGGGTTACCTCCCTGCTTTGGAGATTGTGCTACTGGCCACTCTGATTGTCTTCCCCTGCTAGTGTGAGGTGATGGTAAAGCGCCATTTCCCAAGTTGCTGGTTATATCAGAATGTCCCCCCCGCAATGGTGAATAGTCATTGTTGTTTTCCTTTATCTGCTCGTTTATCGTCATCAGGCTTATCCTTATTAACCGGCACGTTTCTTCCCTATGCTCGGGCTGGCGGTGGGGATATTGTTTCTTGATGAATCGGATGAGTTCGCCACTGTCTATTAATCTCTAAATTTCTTCTCGGAGTTTCCACCACTCATTAGTTGGGAGGTCATGATCGTTGTGGTGGGAGCAGAAATACATGTTTGATCGTTTAAAAACAGGACGCTCATTACACGTGGTGTTTGATACTTCATTCTTCTCTTGGTTGGATAATAGATAGCTGATATAGACTCGTTCAATGGGGTAAATATCTTGGACGGATTTTCATAGTGTATGGTCCTCGGCTAGCACCCAGACGTGGTGCGTTGTCAATCTTTTTTTGATTGGTCGATCCTCTTTTAAGATTAGAGACATGTATGTATGGTGAGTCTCGTTTTCGAGCATCATCTACTCGGATGAACGAATATGCAGGGGCAAACAGGTCTCCAATGACCTTCATTTGGAATCTAATTAGGTCAGGATAGATATCCCCTCGTTGGTCGATACCTCTCTTGAGGGAAGCCATGGCCATTTTTTCTTCAAGATCTAGAAAAGCATTGATAGCGTGAACAAAACGCTTAATATAACTTTTCAGTGACTCACTTCGCTTATGGTAGAGGTCCATAATGGTATGTCGCTCGCACTTGAGCTCTTTGTTGCCCATGAATGTTTCTCTGAAAGCTTTTAATAGGCCTGCGAAGTCACGAACGGATCCCTTGGGTAGATTACTGAACCAGTCGATTGCGTTTCCCTTGAGGGTCATCGACAGGGCCCTACAGAGCATAGCGTTATCACGGTTGAACGCCATAATCATATTGCAAAATTTCTCCAGATGCCTCTCTGGATCCCTTATACATTGTAGGCTTCCATCCTGAAGGGGTCAAATTTTCTTGGCAACTGGGATTCGAGGATTTTCTCCACAAACGGAGACTCTTTGAGGATGTAGCTGTACATTCTCGGTCGAACATGGTTGTACTATACATTTTCATCATCTTTAGCCTTTTTAAATGTACCAGGGTTTGCATCTTGTCATGAATCCTTCTGATTTGAGTGTTTCTTGCCCTTACTTTCTCATTCTCTTACTATTTTATCGTGACGCTTGGAAGATAGATTCCCTCAGTTGTCGTAGCTGACTTGAAACCCTGATTGATGATTAACTCAGCTAGCCCCTCGAACTTTGGCAGTCAGGGCGTGCAGTGCATCATTCATCCCAACAATAGTAGTGCGTGGCTTGTTCTATAGCATCACGCTCACACGCCATCCTGAGCTGCTCTTACTGCATGTGTTGAAGATGTTGTTCTAACTGCTGAAACGTCGGTACTATCACCGGATTATTACCCGACGCTTCATACACAACGGGAGTTGCCACATACTCTGGTGGATTAATCTCTGGTTCGTTCCCTGCCACCGGCTGTCCCAACTGTGATACTGCCTTAACACGGACTGCTACCGCTACTTCTGGGTTGTTGGTAGTGACGGGAGGTTTCTGGTCCATCCTCATTGGTGGGTTTTTCGCAGCTCTCCGGTTACCCATACAGATCTCATAACAAATAAGTTATTGAAATAAAAATTAGATAAGCTTGTTAAAGTTGCCATAGAAAACCAATGATAAATGTCGTATACAACATATTTATAATAAATACTTTGAGGTAGTTTATCCATAAACATATTAACTTTGAATATTTTATACAAACATAAATATTATGACTGTTAATCGATCAAATATAAATTATCAGTCAGACCGTCCACTAAATTAGATAAATCACATTTCAAACACGTGCTAGATGCAGAAAAAGCAAGTGCATTTTTATGTGTAATATTTTTAAAAATCTGTATGTTAAAGTCACGACACAAGTGAGTGACCATACAAGCGAGTGACCATATATACTCATAAGATAAACTTTCATTAGTTGGAATTTCTATGGTGGCGTCACTATCTAGTGGAACGGTAAGTCATAGTGAATCGGTAATAGTAATCGAAGAAATGATCCTCATTATCTAAATTACTATTTCATGATCTAAAAAATTAAATTGAATAATTTATGGTTTATTATATAGATTTTATAAATACGATTAATAACGTTAAACCCGGTGGACATTGCAAGTATTGGTCAATTTTATATGGCTTGTACAACCAACATGATAGGTGGAACGTGGTTAGGAAAGACCTTTACGATTACTTTATGAAATATGTGAGAGTTTATACGCATATATCTAACGGTATGATTGAGGTACTAAAGGTTGCTGAGAGTAAACACCAATATAAAGAGACTGTGGGTATAGATAAATGAATGACAATGTTGTTATTAGGTGTTATGATCGCAATAACATTTTAACGCCTTCGTCTATTCTATAGTTGCAAGTGTTGAAAATGAGTTGAATTTTTCTACCATTACGAGATGCACCCCTTCTGATGAATGAAAATGAGGAAACCAGGTTTAATCATCGTAATAACACCATTAAGTCCATGTAAGTATTTAATGTTTACATTTGAATTTTATTGTTGAATTTAGGTGACATTTGATTCATCATTTATTTTTATTTTTTATATAACTTTCTATTATGATGGATGTACTATGCGCAAAGGTACATGTTTGTTGTATCAAAATTGCACAGTCAAAAAACGACCGACTAAGAACTATTAATGATTGCTCGTTACAAAAATATATCAAAAGATTAAAAATCGTAAACTTCGGAGTATCGTGACCAATTTAGACAAATTCTTTTAACATTACGTTCAATCTATATTAAAAATATTTGTCATTGTAATGTGTTTGCACTAAATAAATTTTCGTTTAATGTACCGTAAATGTTATTGTGATAATAATTTTATTGAACACAAACCTTTATATGCAAAAATCAAATTTAAACAATAACTTTAAACATGAAATGAATGACATAAAAAACAATGACAATAGCTTAAGAACATAAATAAAAACATGAGTACGAGATGCGAATACCACAACAATTTAGAAAACATTATATTCACAAAGATATATACATATATATATATATATATATATATATATATATATATAGACAACAAGCTTTCATCTTTGCTTGATAATCGAGGTACACAAATATGTTTTTTTAATGGAATCAGTAATACGCAAATAAAAAACCATGCATGCCTCTTGCCGATAATTATGCGGGAGGTAAAAAACTTAGAAAAATTTCAAATATTCGAACCCGATAGAAACTTCTTTACGACCTCGTGCAAGCGATATCATACATGAACAACACGTACGATTCGTACAGTATATGTAGTATATTATGCATATATATTCCTTAAAACACGATAGTTTCATCCGTTTTTTTCTCTTTATGATGACGGTGGATTTTAACAAGTTATTATCTTATTGCATAGTCTATTCCATATCGTAGATGCCTGAGATTTGTTTTGTTATAAAATTTGTAGATTAAGAAATACAAATGTTTGATTGGTATATATAAGAAGTAAATGATAAAATAGGTTAAAGTAGATCCATATAAGATTAGGTAGAGAAGGTTTGATGAAAACACCAATAACGGAGCACCGCTTATACACAATACAAATTTTATAGTTGAAGAGATAATGTTGTATTAAAGATGGATCGACGGGCTAGATAAATTCGTTTAAATTTGGACCTAGTCACGACAACTTACAAGTCTATGCACCGTGACTTACAAGTCTATATACTGGTAGACTGTTGGTATTGGTACAACCGGTATTAAGTGCCAATAATTAGAGTAGGTTTTCTATTTTTTGGGACCTAGTAGTGACAACTTCCAAATACGAGTACCAACATGTACATGCACCGTCAACTCCCTAGTATAGGTAATGACGGCCTTTTATCTATACATCTAATATTAATTGCCCAAAATTATAATAGACTGTCTTAAATTATTTGACCTAGTGTTGACGACCTCGAACTATAAGTACTCGTACAGTTACTAACAACCTTGAATTACCAAATCTATTTTTTACATAGCTACCAAGTCTACTTTTCCAAGTATTATATCTTTAGTAACGACGCTTACGTTATTTTTTAAAGATAAAGTTTCAACATCTTAAATAATCTATGAACCCTAATTTAGAACTGTATGAACAATTTCAGAATTAGTTTACAGAAAGTTGCATGAATCATTAAATAACAAAAAAAGACAAGTGCTAATATAATAAAACATCAAAAATTTAAACAAAACATTATCGTCGAAGGAGAACAAAACATCATCGTCTAAAAATGAACCAAAACCACATCTATGTAAGTGCTAAATACAAATAATTAACTAAAGTTTCTCTGTAACACCTGCCTTTCGAAGATCTTTCATTCTTCTTCAGTGTTGTTTCTTGGACATATGTTGTTGATTTTCCCATAACTGTAAATAATTTACCCTAACCAACCTCCTCGGGGACAATGGTATACCATCAAAACCTAGTAAGTAACCAAATGTACGTTTCTTATCACTGAGGGGGAATTCAATGCAAGGTTATCCATCATTTTGCTTACGCGAAGCAATTGGTTATGCCAATCTGTCCAAGCAAATTGTCGCCGCTCATATCGCCTATGATACTTTCCATTCTCCAATGATTCTTCGACTTGTAAATGAATTCGTGGTAAATCCAAAACCATTTTTAATTGCATCGTATATCTCAAAGGCATATAACATTCAATGTAGTCTATCTAACAAAACTGATAATCACATAACAAAATCTCTTGAATCGAAAAATGGCATCTCATGTTTTCATAGGATTAAAAAATAACCTATAAAAAACACCATATAAAATAATGAACGATAAATAAACTTGAAATAATAGCAAACTTGAAACAAGTAAATTAATCTCTTACCCCCGATCTAAATTTGGAACAATCAAACAAATCTATATACGATATGAAAATCAATGTTTCTAATAGTTATAATTGGAAATTTCTTAACTCGAACAAGAGAACTAAACATCCAAACTTTATTTGACAATGCATTAAACTTAGAATGATTTTACTAGTTTTTTTAGAACAACCAAACTCTATTTGAAATAATGCACTAAACAATGTAGTAAAACAATATTTAAGGACAATCCTAATAATTTCTAAGTAAATCAATGCATAGATCTAAAAGATTGGAACAACTAAACGAAATCAATATTTCTAAGTAAAACCATATACCAATTAATATTAAACTTGGAGCAACCAACTAAATCAAACCATATATTAAACAACACATACAAATTATGCCCTGAAAATGGTAGCCAAGTTGGTGGAGTAAGATAGCTTGTGACCAAAGATTATGACTTCGATTCCTTCTAGAAAACTTTTCAAATCGAGATTTTTATCATGTGCGCACTCGTTGAGTAGCAGCTGCGGGTTTATTTCAACGCATACAAATTATTATGAAAACAACCAAACTAAATAATTTTTAACGACTGAGCAGCTATAATCAATAGAAGATAACACCTGTATATTTTTTCACTAATTTCGCCAAAAAATAACAACTATAAATTTTGTAAATAACTTTTATATGCTCACAACTAAACAACTATAATTACTCGGGAAAACATATACTAAACATATATTCACATAGTTCTCTAAACATGACTGAAATAATAACGTAATAGTATTATTTTTGTAAAAGTTGCTAGTCAAATAGCTTCTTAGACAACAATCAGGATTTTCGGTTTCGACAGATCATAATTCGAGTTCCCCAATAAAAAACACAAGAAATGATCATATATCCAATATTTTAGCATAACCATAAAACCATACAAATTCATTGTTTCGAAGCATCTTTCAATCCATAAAAAAAACTCCAATAAACTAGTTCCTCAAGTGCAATTATTAAGCTAACTACCACACATATGCTCAAAATCCAAAATTCTATATATCTTCGCAACCTTTTGATTAGAATCAGTGAATATTATATTACATCATAAGAAGTATAAAAGTAATACACGGGAAGCACCACAAATGCCAACTCTCACCCTATAGCGATTTGAATCCATATATCGATCAATAGTAAAAATATTACAGAGCCAAACCAATCCTACACCCGAGAGAACTCCACATAAATAGCCATTCTCTTATCTTGCGGTGTCATATCCAACAAATTATTTACATCCATCTCGCCAAAACTGAATGGAACATATTGATTTCTTTTTATAATATCTTTATCTCATATTCGTATACCACTTATGTATATTGATTTCTTTGTGTAATCTCTTTATCTCATGTTCGTATACCACTTATGCAAATGGCCAATCACGTTTAGGCAAAATGCAACTCTGTTGCTTTCTACACATAAAACTCATGTTTCATCATTACATTGTTATGTGCCAAGAGGCCCAACACGCCTAAACTGGTTGAGACTTGTATCCAATGAAACTAATAAGTTTATATAACTAATAAAATATAAATAAAACAAAAACATTAAATAAACATATCAGACTCATCTTTCTTAAAAAAAAATGTTGTACGCCTCATGATTTTTATAAATAGGAAACGATAAATAATTGGGTCTCATGAAAGCATATAACATCTCATTATTACTTTTGTCTTCTCGTACATTAGACAGATAGTTTGGAGACCGTTGTCACTAGCGCGACTAACAAATTTCTTGCACGCAAACTGTATGAAGCCATCACTAACGCGACCAACACGCAACTATAGATACCGCAAACAATATACACAAACAACAATAACACTACAAAACAAAACCTAACCACCGAAACACAAAAACTCAAAAACAATCAACAAAGTAGTATTAATTATAAATCCAATACATACATTTACGGAATCCAACTTAAAACAGTCTAAACTAACTCATAGAGCTTATCTGTTCCTGTCAATCCAACTTAAAACAGTCTAAACTAACTCTTAGAACTTATCTGTTCCTGTCTGAAGTTGTCAGAATAGAGAGTTGCTAAAAAAAATTAGTCGTCAAATAAAAAGAATTAGTTGTCAGAATAGTTTGAAGAATGGCAAAAGGATAAAATAAAAACAAATTCTTCAGTTTAAATTCAAATAAAATGAAGAGTAAAATAGACTTTTGTGTTGAGATTGAAGAATAGAAATTTTGGAACCAATTATGAATTGGGCAATCAATTCGAGGGGCATAGTATGAGCCTATTATTATACTATTCACAACCGTTCGACTGAAAATCGACCATAGAAACCACGATTTAACAAACTGAGATTTTCAGACTTGGTTAGAATACATATCGACGGAGAAACACTAAACATTAAGACTAACCTACAATTAACAATGTCTTTGGGATAACACCGAGACCAATTTACCACTTAAAAACCGGTTCAACCCAACTAAACTACAAAGGTAATAGGGCGAGACTACTTTACCAGGACAACAACAGTTCAACTAAACCTTAGATGTATCTCTCTTGTTTTTCTTATAGAGATGAATATCTCTGATCTCTGTTGTTTTTTATTCATCTGATCTCTGTTGTTTTTCTTCTGCTATGATTCATTCACACTTGGAGACATATATAACTTTTGCATGATATGAATAAAATATCCCATTAAGTTTGAATGTGAGCGATCCCTTTCTCCTTATTGAGCTGCATCATTCAAGAACCCAAAAGAACACACAATCACAGAGTTTGAATTCTCTTCCACCAGCGCTTGTGATATATGAAGTTATAGCAGTAGACCACTATCATCAGGTGTGGCAAGTAGGCTTACAAATATGCCAACATACAAAAATATAACTAGCTATTATCACACCCACATAAAAAAATGACTCATGATAACAAAGAGGCAAACATAGCCAATGACCAAGCAGACTGAAGAGGATATATTACATCATTCCTTCCTACAATTGCTGGATGACAACTTCAACCTGGAGAGAGTGCCGCTGTGAGGATCAAAGCTATAAATATAATGCGACATGAATATTATCAAAAATCAAATATCTAGTCCGCTCAATTAAGAGAGAGACGCCATGCTTTGAACTAATTCAAGACCATCACAGATGGCTGATTCCAACAATATTTCAAGTTAGATGAAACATGTAGAATATTTGATCATTCAAAAAAACATGTAGATCTAAATCAATAAGGAAACAAATCTAGGTAACAAAGTTGCCCATCACACTCAACTAACTATAATGTGATAAGAATTTAATCAAACTCAAATATCTGATTCACTCAATTGAGAGAGAGCCATCATCATGCTTTGAGCTAAAACGTGATACCATTCAGATGGCTGATTCCGGTTACACTGAACCATGCAGAATACTTGATCAGTCAAAGAAACATGTAGATCTAAATCAATAAGGGAACGAATCTAGGTAAGAAAGTTGGCCATCACACTCAACTACGTACCTGGGTAATAAAAAGTGACTATCCTCTTCCTATAAAACATAAGCCCATTCCTAAGCAATTCCCTATGTTAAGAGATTATCACTTCATGGAGCAGATTAATAGAGCTAGAAGGGGAAAAAAAGGAACAGACCTAAGGGAAACCTAAAGGAAGATAAAATAGTATACTTAAGAAACTAAAACGTCGTTTGGTGCACAACTTACAAGCTAAAATACTAGCTTAAAAAACGTGACGATTGTTGTAGACAATAGATTAATTGGCCCATAGCTATGAAACCAAGTTTTAAGGTAAGTAGACCAAGTTTCTGATGAAAACATGTATAGAGAAAGAAACTCGGTGAAAACATAAGTTCAAAATTATGGAAACCAAAAAAGTCATCCTTTTAAGCTTTTAGCTTTTTAGGCTTTTAGATTTATATATTAAGCCATAAAGAAAGCTCTCCTTTTCAAAATCTAGGCCAAACAAACAAGTTTTTTCTTTTGTTGATGTGCACCAAGCAAACCAGTATAGTCTAAATGTCTAATGCTACCATTCAACATCCTATACGGATGGTAAGAAAAGTAATGAAAGATAACTGATATTAACACTATGCCTAGCAGAGATCAAACACCCAACAGATATAGATTGCGCAACTCTAAATGCAGGTAGGCATACAAAAATAACTATTGATTAAATTAGCCAAAAATTTCAACCAAATATAAAGACTCTTAAGCACAATAAGAACAATGACTTTAATATTACATGATATTATCAAGACGCACTAGAAATCAACGAGTGCCTAAGAATAGATCTTAACTAAACTTTAACATAGCACATGAAATAGTTAAGAAACCCTAGAGCGGAAAAGAGATAAGAATCATAACCGCAGTCAATCCTCAGATTTCACCACATTGGAAGCAACATCACTGTCATTTTCCGTCTCGGTTGGGCCGTGACCGGCATCATCCATGTCGGTGGGAGAAGCATTGGCCTCGACAGGAGCAGCGGGAGCAACACGACTCTTAACGGATTCAAGCATGCGTTTGCTGATCTCTTTGGAATACACTTGGAGAATCTCGATCCCATCATCCTCGGCGGAGACGGCGGCAGCGGCAGCACCAAAAGCCTCTTCCTCGATGGTGCGGGCGGTTACGGCTGCCTCATCCGAGGTAACCGTCCCGTATCGCTTTGAGAGAATCGACGGTGTTGATAGCGTCTCGATCAGACGAGTGATCACCGCCTCACGAGTGCGCTGCGTCGGAGGCCAAATGCGGAGGGAACCGGCGATGGTTGGTTTCTGAACTTCGTCGTTGTTTACGGAGTTAAGATCTCGTGGTTCGGTCGGATTGTTCATCGAAGCCGATGCCGAGGCCTCTTGCGATTCGAACGGAGTGGTGCCGTCGACAATGGTGGATCCGGTTTCTGACATTTTTGGGCTGAGAGATGAGGGAGGTTTTTGATTTAGGGGATTTGGGTGGGGACGATTTGATAAATAACTTGGGGGAAATATTGGTGAGGAAGTAACAATCAAGTGTGGCCCACATTACCGGTGAAATGGTGCTTCGTTTTTTGACTTTCAAGTTATGTTTGATTTTTTGGGTGTTTTTTTTAATCATTTATTAAAGCTAATAAATTTGTTTATTCAAACTATAAGTCCAAAGCTTAAGAGTTATAAAAAAATTATACTAATTTAGTAAATTAACAGGCGTCAAATAGATTATGAAATTTTTCAAAAGATCCTTCAAAAAGAGATACTAACATTATGAGATAGAGAATCAAAACTTCATTTTCAACTTCATCGATAGATTTTGAGTCTCATTATTCAGCTACCTCCGTCTTCAATTTTCAAATATTTTCTTCTTCAACTTTCAAAGCTAAACTGAAACAGCAATGAAGACGAATCTTCAAAATTTAATTCCATGACGATTCACTATTAAGAAATCAAAAACAAATTTCAAATTAAAGGATCTCAGTCTATTGTTTTTGCAAACTTCCAAATTATACTTGAGAGACCCATTGTAAAAGATTAAGAGTCAAAGTTTGTTGAGACTCCAGATTTCCGAAGAAGTCCCGGTGCAGTCCACTGATATACAGTTGTGATTCGTCTTCCTCTATCTTTTTTTAAAATAAGTCCAATTTTGAGTGCTTTTAGGCCAGTAGAAACTAAAAAAACGAGCATAAATTCCAGGTTAGTAGGTTAATAGTTAGATAGATAATGATTTTAATTAGCAAAAACCTTCAAATGATTTAAAAAACAATGAAGTCATTGTGAACTACAAGATAAAGTTAAGAAGTGTTCCTCATGTAACCCGTTCCCTAGTTTTCAAGATGATTAACAGCGCTTAAGTATGCAAGAGCACTGAGAGAGTTGAAGAACAATTTTATTTTACACTTATGCATCCATTTCGCCAACCAGTCAACGACGTTATTTTGGATTTTGTTGACTTGTTTTATCACCATTAATGTCTTGATTAAACTTCGAAAATATTTCCAGAACTCTTCTAATGGAATTAGAGAAGTTACCAACAACCAGCATATTGACCAGGTTCTCAGAATCAGTTTCAATATCACGTTAGTTAAACATTCTGATGACAGATTATAAGGCCATCGAGAAGTGCCCTCGCTTCAGCATGAAGAGGCAAAAATTTTCCATACAGACGACCATGACCAGAGACTAAGGTACCATCATTTTTTTCTGATTATAATACTGAGGTACCACCACTTTTTTCTGAATCAGGTGTCTATCTGGAGGTCCATATCTCTAGTCTCAATAGTCTATTTGACTTTAGTTTCAACTTTATCCTTGATAAAAACAATTATTTTCCAACTTTTAGAACTATTCTTAGCTTTAAAATCAGCAAGAAGAGAATGATTGTTTTTGCAATAAATATTATGGGTCTATCTAGCCCACAACAAACTATTATGTTTGAAATTAATCCAGAGATTACAAGAGACACAATCCTGGATATCCTTCAATTTTCTCACATTTAAACCACCGTTCGGGAAAGGTTTACAAACTTTCTTACGATTACACCAATGAATCTTAGAAGCATCCTGATTGGAAGTCAAAGAAAGCTATTGAAGAACTTCTCAATTATGTCGGTAATACCATTAGGAAATATGTTGCTTTAGATCTAGTAGCTAGGCATTTCCATCAGAATAAAATTGATAATATTGAGACTCCTTGCATAAGAGAGCTTCATGCCCTCCCAATAAGTGATTCTAGTTCTAATGCTATTAATCATATTCCTAGTCTAGTTGTTGTTGTTTAAACTAACTCCTAGATACATAACAAGAAAATGTTTTCTTTTAAAACCAGTGCCAGCTGATATAACAATAACTTTATTGATTGGAAAGTTAGCAGAAGTGATGATGATAGTCTTATCTTTATTAATCATCTGGACAGAAGTGTCTTGATAATCCTGTAAAAACTTACTAAGAGAAGAAATAACATAGTTAGATCCACTACTAAATATTAAGAGGTCATCTGCGAATGCTAACGTAGGAATGCACATGCGACTTCTGGTTTTATAAAATACGAGGAGATAGAGGTCTTCTTGTCTTAAGCCCCTCATAGTGTTGAAGTAACCAACTGAATTACCGTTAATGAGAATGGAGGCTTTGAAAATGTATGAATATGGTGTTGATTAGATTAACAAAGTTGTTGTTAAGAATAAAAGTTAAAAGAACTTCCTTTAGAAACCCGTGGGCCATTTTACCGAAGGCTTTAGCCATTTCGACTTTAATCATGATGTTCCTAGCCTTGGTTTTTTTATTAAAGTCATTTATCAATTCATTGGCTAGAAGAATATTTTCTTGAATTGATCTGTTGACAACATAAGCCTCTTTGACAACATAAGCCTCTTTGATTCTCAGAAATGATTTTAGGCAGAAGTTTGCCAAGCCTATTACCAAGAAGTTTAGAGATGATTCTATTAAACATGGAACACAAATTTATGGGCTTAAATTCCTTCCAACTAGAAGGGTCACATGTCTTAGGGATTAGACATAAACTTATAGCCAAGACCCCTTGAGGAAGGGGATGACCGTTAAAGAAATAGATGATTTCTTCCTTCAGGTCAACCTTGATGATATTCTAACAAATAAGATAGAAATATAACGTTAAAACCATCCATTCCAGTTGCGCTTGCTAGATTTAGACATTTGATAACTTCAAGAACTTCCTCTTCATTATGCAGAATCATAAGATCGGTATTGTCTAGCTCTGTTATAAAGTTAGAGATAACATTAAGTATGTAGCTGTTTAAGAGATTTAATTCAGAATCATAATTAGTATAAGGGTTATCAGTTATAGTGTTCTTAAAGTAAGTTCAACATAATTATTAATTTGATTATCATCTGTGATCCAATTAGAGTCATCCTTGATTCTGTTGATTATATTCATGAGTCTTTTTTTTAATAAAGTTTTGATAAATTTTAGTGTTCATATCGCCATTTTTTATCCAGCTTGAGTAAGTCTTTTGATACCAGTAGGCTTCTTCTTGAGCACTAGCTTGAAAAAGGTTAGCATTAACCCTGGACCAGTTATTCCCGTTAAGCTCATTGTGGCCCTCCATTAACAATAGTTCCATCTTGTTGACTTCCTTCTATGCATCTAATACTTTTTCGAAAATAATACCGAAAACCATTGCATTTCAGCCTTTAAGAGCTATTTTTAGTCTCTTTAACTTATTCCAAAACTTGTTATGGGGAAAACCCTGCATTTTAATAAACCAATTAGTTTTAATAAAATGAATGAATTCTTCACTTAAACCCACATGTTAAGAAATTTGAAGCAAGATTTCTTGTTAAGTTTATCATTAGAGATAGAAACAAGAATAAACATATGGTCAGAGCAGGTTGTAGGTAGGTGCTTGACATAAGTGTTGTAGAAGTAGTCAGTCCAATCATTATTATGAAGAACACGGTCAAGGCGCTTCCATTTCACTTTGTTAGTCCAGGTGAATATATTCCCAGCGTACCCAACGTCTTCTAATTTGCAGAGGCTGGTTGTTTCATTAAAATCATCAGAGCTATTGATATTGTAATTAACACAGCCCTTTTGGCCAGAGGGATTGGTTATGGTGTTGAAATCCCCATTCATAATCCATTTTTTGAAATTAAGAGCAATATTATTAAGAGTAGACCAAAGATCTTTCATGTTAAGTCTTTGACAATTTGCATATACAGAGGTGATGAAGAAGACTTTGTTGAAAGTTGTGTAGGTAACCTCTGCGTAAATCAGTTGAAAGTGGTCAATATCAATATTAACAGTAAACCAATGATTCTAAAGAAGCCAAATTTTGTTGGTACAGTTAGAAGTGTAATGGCAGAGACCAATCTTAACAGCAATAAATTGAATCTGATCAGTTTTAACCATATGTTCTTGAATTGTAACAATACTGATTTTCTCCTTATCGATAATGGATTTGAATCTTCTCAATGAAGCTCTATTAGAAATATCCCTTATATTCCAACTAAGTATATTTATCACGATCTGAGTGTGATTTGCTTTGCTTGTTGGTCCTAAGGAGGTTTTAACCATAAGTTCCTTGAATTGTAACAATACTGATTTTCTTTTTAACGATAATGGATTTGAATCTTCTCAATGAAGCTATATTAGCAATACCCCTTATATTACAACTAAGTATATTTATCATGATCTGAGTGTAGTTTTCTTTGCTTGTCGGTCCTAAAGAATGGCTTGTAAATTCCTCTTTTAGTCTTGCTTCTGTATTTGGCTTATTTAAGTCTATTGTTTAGTAATTCATGAAACTTTGATCCGTTTCTTTATTTTTAAAGATTGGTGAAGGATGAATACTTCTAAATTTTTGTGATTGAGAGTGTAGTTTACCTTGTCATTCGTCTCTAGATCTTGTTCCTTGTTACCTCTATAGTATTTTTTAAGATTTTTTTATGGCGTCTATGTTCTCATCACTCTTAGATGTGCTATCATTCGCTAGGGTGGAATATTAAATTTGAAAAGGTAGATGATTACAACTTTCATCATTTTTTTGATGAAAGTGTTTCTTGAAATTAGGAGGATTGAGATTTAAACTTTTAGTTGTGGTAGGTTTTCGAAGTTCCTAATTGTCCTTCACAATAGAGCCGGGCTTGATTATTATGGACTGCAATTTTGGCTTATTCTATAAATTTATTTCATGGTTGCATTCAGTAGTTTGGTCAAGGTTGGAGTCAGTTGTATTTTCTTGAACTTTTGTTGTCATCTGTTCTGCAACTGATTGTGTCATAATCGATATGGTAACAGAAAACATCTATGTAACTTATATTGAGCCAACACTATTTATTAGCTCTAAATCCCACCCATACTTCACGTTGAAGTTTCTTTGTAATGTCCAATTCAATCAGAGTGTAGCAAGCATTGAATAATGCTTTGTTATTGGGGGGATCCAACATTTTAATGGTTCACCAATGGTTTCAGCAATAAAATGTATTATTTCTTCATTGAACATATATTCAAGCATATGTGCCTAATACGGATCCATGTAGGAACAATTTGGTTTTCGTATTTGGGATTAAAGTAGGGCGACCATTTGAGAACCCTCGTTATCTTTTCACCAACTGTCCATATTGTTCTAGACCACAGCTTACGCATGTCTTCTTTGATTGAGAATTCAATTAGTATATGCCTTGAATCCCAGTTGCTAACATTAACCTCTCCAGAAATTTTTATCAATTCTAAGAAATGATTAAGGGTATGTCTTTTTGGTATTCCTAGAGAGAACTTTCCAACTAACGTAAATTTGCAAGAGATTTTAAGGATGTCTTTGGAATCTTTGTTGAACTTGAAAAATATATGGGAATCAAGATGTTTGATCATGGATGCTTTTAGATCTTCAATGTTAGTTGATGATTTTGATGGCTTAACAATGCTAGCAAATCTTTTTGAAATAAGGGCATGATTCATTGTTTGCAGTTTTGCTTCATCTGTAATTGTATTAGGCTTATGGAGATATGAGAATCCTCTTAAATACTTTTTGTTTCTTGTATTTTGACAGGTACTTGAAGAAAAGTTTCATAAACAGAGAGAATGGAGGGATGATGATGCCAGGTTTTGCAAACAGGATAAAGAACAACAATCAACAAAGTTGATTGGGATTGCTTGGAGAAAATGCAGAAGATTATTAGAGATAAAAAAAATCGGAACCTCTCTATTTCCTAGAGAAAATTATCATTTCAAAAAATCTTGTTTTTGGTTTTAGTTGGTTTAAAAACGTAATTAGTGTTATATTCATTATTTGTTTTGTAATTACTGTTACTATCTGTTTGATTTGGTTTGTGAATTGGAATGAACTGATAATATTAGTGGTTCGTGAGCCGATAAAAATATATCATTTTGGTTTTTTAATAATTAAAAATAAAAATAAAAATAAAATATTATAAAAAATAATAATAGTATAGATCGATACACAAATAAAGATTGGTTTGTTTTCGATTGAAACCATTAATAACCTACTCATAATCGTCTATTTCGTTCATTTTTGTAACATATTAATAAAAAAATTAGTCAAATTATCGTGAATCGATTCCTTTATATGTGGAATTAATCTCAAGATGCCACGTGTCACACCGAATAATAGAAATATTTCTTGCACTTGAAGAGTTGGAGGTTTAGTTCTCCTAACATATAATTGGATGCTAATTGGAGGAACGCCACTTGACACAAATTTTCTACTATTTTATGTGATACACAACGCTATAAAATTAATCATTGGTGTGAATGACTCGATTTGCAACACGTTGATATTAAAGTGGACTGATATATTAGAAAATAAACGAACGAAATTATTGTGAGATAAATAGTAAATGTGCCGGACTAGTGACGTTTTTTGTAATTTTATCTTGTTTTAAAATGTATATATCTTAATTAGAGACTTCGAAAAATATCCTACAACTTCTTAAGATTAAATACAAATTGGAAATAAAAAATTAAATTTTGAAATAATTTATAAATCGAAAGACTAAAATAATCAAACATTTGAAACATAGTTACTCCGCTTATTTGAGTTTATAATAACCGATTGAATTTGAATATAACATTTATGTTATTTTATATAACATCTTGTTGAAAAGTTTGAAAATAAATTATCATAATATTTTATAGTTTAGTCAAACTCAATTTATATTTAAAGTGTATGTTCACAACGAACCTAAATTGTAATCGGTCGAATATAATATTATAATTTATTTTAGTATAAATCTCTCACCAATAAAAATACAAAATTGAAATGTTAGATGTATTTTTAAAACTATACTATAATTTAAAAAGTATAACATTATAATTTCATCTTATATAAAAATATATGAACTAGCTCATATTGCTTATAAGATTCGTCTTAGTTTTTCTCTCATTTGCAATATTATGCGTGCATCTGATGACTTTTCAGAATTCATTGACACCGTTTGGATGAACCAAGCCACTATGCGATTAAATACTATGTGTTGCCAGCTATATGCATGTGATGCTTCTCTTTTGGCCACACTGTTGAAAACTGCATGGAGAATCCGATCTTGCATGAAGGTGAAGATTTCACTAGTTCAGCATGAGAACCCCAACCTTGCAAGTGATGCTGACAATTAAACCGGGGGCTATTGTCCTGAAAAGGAGCCCATGATAAATATAATCACATCCTTGAAACCGAAAACTAGTACCCATTTAGGAACTGATTAAAATTCAGTTCGGTTCGGTTCTCGGTTCTTTTGGTTCTTTAAAACTAGTACCCATTTAGGAACTGATTAAAATTCAGTTCGGTTCGGTTCTTCTCGGTCCGGTTTGGTTACATTCGGGTTTCGGTTCCAAATGGTTACTTTCTAACCAAATGGTTACTTTGTAACCAGAAGAACCGTTTGGAACCGAACCCGAAATGAACGAAATGGTTATTTTCTAACCAAATGGTTACTCTCTAACCAAAAAAACTGTTTGGAACTGAACCCAAAAAGAACAAAATGGTTATTTTCTAACCAAATGGTTACTTTCTAACAAAAAACTGTTTGGAACTGAACCCGAAAAGAACCAAATGGTTACTTTGTAGCCAAAAGAACCATTTAGAACCGAACATAAAACCATGGATATTCAAAGGTAGTATTGCTTATTCGATTCTTTATGGGTACTATTCGGTTCTCGGTTCCGAACCGAACCGAACCGAGAACCGTGGGTATTTAAGATAAGGAACCGTACGGGTATTTATAAGGAACCGGAACCGAACCGAATCCGTTATTTCGGTTCGGTTCGGTTCAGTTCTTCGGTTCCATACCCATATGCCCATGCCTATTATCCATGATCACTCGTCTCCACTTGACTTTGGAGACAATCATATCAACTTTGCTGACTCTAAACCATCCGTTGAAGTTATCTCGCCGAACTCCCGTTTCAAGTTCTTTATTGTTGACCATGTTGTCCCTGTTGCTCATGCTGATCTTATGGTCTTAGACTAGTAACAAGGTATCACTCCCCCAATATCTTATGATTAGTATTGATGAAATGTTAGGGGTCTAAATGACCCAAATAGACAAGATGATGTTACTATATATGTTTTTCAAATCACATCATGTTAATTTTCCAATTAGATACCAAATTTCAAGAATGCAATGTTGCTAGAATCATGAAAATTATGTTGTCATTCAGGCATTATAAAATCAACCATTACAAGCACCCTCTTGGCCGTATCCGGTTATCTTGGAACTCTGGTGTATTTAGATTAAATTTCAACACATCACTCCCCATATCATTAACTGCACCTTTACAAATATTGCCTATACTAGTTTTTTTCTAATATATTTGATTTATATGCCTTCGATGATGAATCCGACCATATACTCTTGTGACAAGATATCACCTCAATCTCTAACATGTACCAGGACACCCTTTGGAGTGCCATGGGAGACTTTAGCGTCATCTGCATGTCAAATGACCGAACAAAAAATTCAGAATTCTAGAGAGACTCAATCTACATTTCAAAAAATTGTTGTTATAACATTGAGCTTATTGACCTGAGGGCCATGAGTTTCAAATTTTCTTAGTCAAATGCTATAAAAGTTGAACACGTTCAAACCGTAATATTTTTAATTATAAGTTAAAATATAAAATCTAAATTGAATAAAAAAATTATAAAATATTTAGTACGACGGATCTAACTTTCTAATTTTTAATATAATTAAATCAAGCTTATTTTTATTAAGAACAAATTGCATACAAAATATTTCATTTTAGTCCTTCTAATCTAATACAGTAAAAAAATTATTGACGATAAAATTTCTCATAATATCATAATTTGGATTTGAGTAAATTATAATAAAATCTCCATATTTTGGTTTAAATTTAAATTTAAATTCTATATTTTAAATTGTTAAAAAAAATAGTTTGTTTGAATTTAGCCACGATATTTTATAAAACCTTTTAAAATTTAGAATGAGAAAACACGTTAAAAATACACTATTAATTTTTAAATAATTAAATATTTATAATATTATTATACATGGATTATAAAAAATATGATTTTTTGCTAACTAATTATATGTTATAAAATTTATATAGATAGAAATTAGAAATATATAAAAGAAATTAAGATACAATTTAATATATGAGATTTAAATTAAGTTTTGAACTTGTTTCTTATTTACCTTTTAACATGATGAAATTTATGTATTATTTATATTTAAAAGTGAGTATATCTTAAAAAACATATTTTTTCTTTATATATTTTTTAATTTTTTTAATTAATTTATACATAACATTTTTAATATGAAATTAATTATCACTTATCCAAAATATATCATTTTTTATGTTTGATTTTTTTTTATAAAAAAAACTTTAATTAAATCTTTGGAAAAACTAAGCAATATAAGTAGAGATGAAAGATGATTAATCAACTTTAAAAATAGAAGGTGTCTCATGGTCCATAAACGAGATATACATAACATACATAAAATTAACATTATTTAGAAGCATTTTTTGATATGCTTGTTTTTTCTTTTTACATTTCGTTGTCGTTTAGTCTGAATTTCGTTGCAGTAGAGTGAGATTAGTTGTTTGTTTAAAAAACAGTAACACTATTTTATTTTCTGAAAGAACAAATATAGCTGCATGTTTTGAGAAAAAAATATTTTTTTCGCTCCAAACGAGCAAAGATATGTATGTTTTTGTAACATGAAAAAATAATTATTTTTGTAAAAATAGTTGTTGTATTTGGGTTGTAATAAAACATATATCTTCGCTCGTTTGGAGTGAAATTATTAATATTTTTCAACTTGGCATAAAATGACTATTTTGATCAATTTTGAACTAAGCTATGTGTTTTTAAAATTCGTAATAAGTTTAATTAAATTAATGACATGATTAATTATTTGAGCAATTTATAATATTCAATTTGTTGGGGGAACTGATCAATATATATTTGTTAATCGGTTACTTATAAGAAAAAAAGGTATCTTCAGAAGAATTTGGCTACAAGTCCATGCACCTAGGCCCAGTGGTTACTTATCAACTTGTCTCGTAGAGTTCATCCCTTAGGTTCCATCAGGCGTCTTTGTACCTAAGTTTTGGACGATGTTACTGCCACTTAACGATTCAGCAGTTACAACTTTTAAGTCTCAGTTTACTCAAATATTTGGTTCTTAAGTCTTGATTACGCCAATCATTTTTAGTCTACATCTAATATAATTATTAATGTTTATTCATTTTTGAGGAACTATGTACTAAATTACAAACTAGTATTATATAAAATACAGAATTGTTACACCTAACATGAAAGAAGATTGACGGGCACATAAAAATATGACTGCACTTTTGAGCTACATGTATATCATGTTCGTGAAATACTTTGGTCTATGCAAGCTATATACGAGAAGCATAATCACATATGTGTAAAACACTTGAAGGATGCTAGGCAATGAGAAATTAGAAAAATAAGAATAATATTTACTGAATTAACTATTTTTAGCCAATTCTCGTCCTCGTGGTATTTGTGGATTGAAGAAGGTATATCCCGAAAACATGTCCAACATGCGTAACATTAATATTTAAAAAAACATCACACGTTTGAAAAATATCGACAGTCACACATGCAATATATATTGAGGAAGGTGAAGGAAAAGAAATTACATCGAATGTCACACAAGATTTTCAGATTCAAAAGTTATCACATATTTATTTTTTGCACATCTGACATCCATCGATATTCTACAGAAATTTCACATTTATTTATTATGAATTCACAAGGGAATGAGATATAAGATGTCATATTCATAATTATAGGTGTTACTTTAACAAATATCACATTTTGCAATGCATTTGTTTATACGAGGGCATACAATTTAGACAATTTCAGTTAGGCAATAGATCGTCTATGTTTGTTCATTGAAAGAGAAATAGTGTGTGTTATATGATATTGTATTGATGACTATAGTTTTTAGTATCATGATCCATGTCGTTGGTATTTCAGTTAGGAAATAGATCGTAAATGGTTGCTCATAGAATAGAACGAGTGTGTGTTATATGATATATAATTGACGATCATAGTTTTTAGTATCGTGATACATATCGTTGGTATCGCGATATCTGTTGGATTCTAAACCCCCAACAATACGTATCTTATTATGTATTGCTGGGTTTATGTATCAGACGATACATATACGATATCTTACGATACGATAAGTATCAACGATATCGTATTATCGTATGATAATTGTTTTTTTTTTTTCAGAATTCAAAGGTTTTGAATTTAAAAAATGGAGATCTGAGTTAAATTTAAAACTTTAAATTAAAGTTTAAAGTTAACTGTTATAAAAGTGTTTAACTGTCAATAAATAACATATAAAGTCTGTAATTCGTAAATTGTAATTTAAACTGCTTGAAGTCGATAAACAATTATATCAAAAATCTACTAAACAATTATATCAAACATCTACTAAACAATTATTAAAACATAAAAGACGCACTTGTCACTATATCAGAGTTTGAATTATTAAAATATGAATATTCGCACTAAATGAAACTATGTAACCCATGAAAATTATACAGATATGTTAGTTCAAATTTAATTTTAAATTTTAAACTAATCTCTAACGGAAAAAGAATATGGAAAGTCTTTTCGCCTTTGAGATACATAGAAAAAGAATATAAAAGAGTGAAATTCACGGTTCTTTCTAAACTTTTTCTTCTCTCGCATGGAGAAAGTTTTCTTATTTCAAATTCTTTCAGCTACTTTTTTTTTCCTCAAGTTCTTTTCTCAAGTCAAATGAAACTACAAAATATAAGACTTGGGAACATTGTAAGAGCATTAATCTGAATGAAAAATAATTATAGGTTTCATTTGTAGTGCAATTATTGATTTATAATGCAACTATTATTAAAATGTTTTTGGGTAGAATTAGTAGAATGAAGCATCATCTGGCTCGAACACACCAAAATGTTGCTACTTGCAGCAATGATCTAGAAGAAGTCAAAGATTACTTTCCAACATTTTAGCAAATTAAAACATTCAAAAAAGAAAATAAAATATGGTGATAATATTGAATGTTTTGAAGAACATGATGATGAATTCGAGACAGGAAATATTACTCAAGTAACAATAAATGCTCTTATAAAAGGAATACAAAAAGAAAAACAAAAGGGAAGAAAAAAATCAACTTTGTCGGGAATGATGAAGGAATGAGAACCGATATGTTTAGATATTTTTAGATTTTTTAATGGTCATGCATTACTTTTTTGTTAGAGATATAAGGCCTAGGTCCATTATCCCATATAGTTTGTTTATAAATAAGAGATTTATACTCTATGTAATTGGTACGCTTTCTGAATAATAAACCTTAGTCGTCTTTCTTTGTTTTTATCTTTTTCTACATGGTATCGGAGCGTAGGTTTAGATCGTGAATTTTTAGTGTCTTCCACCGTGTCGGCATGAAGTTGTTTTAGCTGTCCTTCGGAAGAAAAAAAAGTGATTTTTTTTTTGTTTTTAGATTTGGTGTGTGCAACCAGAATCAACAAACTTGATCGAGAGGTAAATAGTGCTTATTTTTTCTGAATTTTCGACAGTGGATTTGAGACATCTAATTTTTTCAATCCGACTGGTTGGATTATGATTTGGTGCTACGATTTGGGAGAAATCGCTTCTGGAACAGTTCAAAATTTTGTTAATAAAATCGTAGATTCAATTTTGATTGGAAATTAGATTTGGTATTTGAATTTGGTATTCAGATTTCGTTTGGATTTTGTTTGGGTATTTGGCGTTGAGATTTCATTTGGATTTTGTTTGGTGTTTAGATTTTGTTTGACGTTTGGACTTTGTCTGACGTTTGCTTAGATCGACGTTTGTCGTTTTGATTTCGTTTTGGTGTTTAGATTTTGTTTGACATTTGGATTATGTCTGAGGTTTTCTTACATCCGTGTATATCGTTTTGCTTTATTTAGACTCGGTTTGATTTGTTTCGTGTTTAAATTTCGTTCTTTATTTGGATTTGGATTTGGTATAAACTTTGTTTGGATTTGTTTAGCTTTTTTTGACTTCGTTTGGATATGTTTGGATTAGTTTGGATTCGTTTGGATTCGTTTGGATTCGTTTGGATTCGTTTGGATTCGTTTGGATTCGTTTGGTGTTTAGATTTTGTTTGGATTAGTTTGGAGTTTGGAGATTGGAGTTTGGATTTTGTAGAATGGAGAAAAGAGATTGGAGTTTAGAGTTTGGATATTGGAGTTTGGATACTAGATATTGGAGTTTGGAGACTGGAGATTAGAGGTTGAAGTTTGGAGATTAGAGATTGAGTTTGAAGATTGGAGTTTGATTTGGAGTTTTGACGTTTCAATTTTGATTTTTTCGTTTTCTTTTGATTTTGGATTTCGATTATCGTTTTGAAGTTTGGTGTTTCGTTTTTGTTGCAATTCTGGTTTTGATGTTGTGTAACAAACTCACAATGCCAGAATACGCATTGCGAGTTTGAGAGAGGGCGTTAAAGATATAAGGCCTAGGTTTATTAGCCCATATAGTTTGTTTATAAATAAGAGTTTTATACTATATGTAATTGGTACGCTTTCCAAATAATAAACCGTAGTCGTCTTTTTGTTTCTCTAGTCGTCTTTATTTGTTATACCTTATTTTACACTTTTAACATTTTGGAAAGTCATCTTTTCAAGAAGATGATGGAATTTGTAGCTAACTATGGAAAATGTCTTAAACTTCCTTCTTATTACGAAACTAAGGTGAATTTGTAAAGAAATAATGTGATAACATTAATACAATTTTTAAAAAAATATAGAGTTGAATGAAAAAGAAAAGGTTATACCTTGATTTCCGATGGATGAAGCGATACACAAGAAAAATCTATCACTATCGTTTTAGTGAATAGTCCTAGTGGGATGATATTTTTAAAATCTCTTCATACGTCTTTAATTTCTAAATTATCAATGAGATTGGGGAAGAAAACATCATCTAAGTTTGGAAGATAGTGTTTCGGCTTATCTATCGACTGGTGAAAAATTGATGAACAAAATACCAATTATTTGGTCTTCATACACTAAATATTACATTAATTTGATTTTACAAGATATTGACGATTTAGAAGTGCATAAAACAATAATTACGAAGGCAAAAATGCTAACAGTTTACATTTATCGCAATATTTGGATTCTTAGTTTGATGTGAAATTATACAAATAACCGATAGTTGGTAAGGCCGACCGTTAGTGAATCTGCTACGACCTATCTCTATTTGAAAAGTGTACTATATCAAAAAAAGGATAATGAGCTATGTTTACTTTCGATAAATAGGCTCGAAGTAGTTTTGTTATAAAAAAGATGGTATGTAGATAAAAAAATTGTTTTAGGTGATAGTATGTTTTGAAAATCTATCTAATATTTTTCGAAGTGTGCCCTCCTTTGGTGAAAGTCTTAAGAATTGTTTCTAGAGATTATATACCGGAAATGAGATATATTTATGAAGTAATAGATAGAGTGAAAGAACAAATAATAAAATTTCAATTTCGTAAAAGAAATGTACTCAAATATTTGGAATGCCATTGATCTTCGTTGGAATTTACTACTTCATCGACCTCTGTATGTCGTGGTATATTATCTAAATCAAAGGTAAAACTCATTTAATAATAAAATTTCATTCCATATTATATTTATGTTTTTAAAAACTATTATAATTTTTTAGGTTTCATTATGCTCCCAATTTTGATTTTTTTGTCGAAGTGAAAATGTGGATTTTTACTACCATAAAGAAGATATGTCTGGATCATGAGACAATAATTCTAGTTGATAAATAACTAAAAAGTTCCACAATTCGGAAGATTACTCGCAATAAGAAGCACTCTGATAAATTATAAATAAATTATCTTATTTTGATATTTTTATAAACTTAAAGTTATTTATAATTTCTATACTTTATTTGAATAACTCTATGGTGGGAAAGTTATGGTGGTGAATGTAAAGAGTTTCAAAGACTTTCTATTCGTATTTTAAGTCTCACATGTAAAGCCACATGATGTGAAAGATATCGGAGTATCTTTGACCATATGCATTTCAAAGAAGAAACCGATCGGAGCAACAAATGATTATTTCGCTAGTATTTGTGAAATACAACATTAATCTAAAATCTAAACAAAAAAGGACAAGAGAAAGGAGAAATATATGATCCTATTATCCTTTCCAATATAGAATCCCATGATGAATGGATTGTGGAGGCTAAAGATCCAACTCTCATTAGAGATATTACATAGATGGACATGGATGATAATTTTAATGTCTAAATGAATGATGCTAAAACTGAAAGCTCTAGTTAAAAGAGGAAAAAGGTAAATAAATTTATTATTTGTTTATAATCGCAAGAGATTTAAATTTTTAAACTCTTATCTAAACTATTTTAGGACCAAGATATTTGAGTTATCAATTCAAAAAATGGCAAAGGAAACTCGTTGGATGTAATAGATAAATATGAAGATGAGTACTAAGAAGTTGACGATTTAGAATATGAAGTTATATATCAAGATGAAGACGACGACGGGGATATCAATCTTGAAGATAAAGACTAATATAATTATTAGTTATTATGAGAATTATTGTTTGTGTTCCATGAATAATTTTAATGTTTAATTTTTATTTTTTGATTAGATGATTTAGTTAATCAATATTAAACATAGTGAAATATGTTATATCACTAATATCTTCTAAAAATATTGAACTATGAACTATTTTATAATATTTTATTTTATATAATTAATATTTTAATAGATCTTTGTATCTTATGATGCGATACGATTCACGATACACGATATGGAAAAAATCAAAATTGATACATGATACGATACACAATTTGACAACTATGTTGACGACTAAAGAATTTACCTTTATGCGAGGATTCGATAAAATATTTGGTAATACGAATCATATGTAATGCATGTGGCATATAAGCGATAATATTCCAATCAATATGAAAAAACCGTTCAATATTAGAAATTTATTCAACGAGTTTATGCAAGTTTGGAATAAGATCATATGTTTTGCAACTCAATTCGAGTTGAGCTCAGATACAACACAGATGAATAAGAGTTATGTAAACTACCCGGGACTATCAAGTATGCGTAAACATCTTGGTTCAAGCCTTACGACTAAAACTTTATTTACACGAACACTAAGTATTTCAATTATTATAGAAATAGACAATCATTTAGTAGGGCATTCATATTATATTACTAATAAATAAAAATATTGATATATTTGAGAAAATTGCATAAAAATAGAATATATCAGGGTTAATGCACACATTCAACTTTAAAATACTTTATCGGGGTGAACAAACTTAAATTTAAATCATTTTAGAGAAATATTGATTCTTTGCTTGATATTCACCGACTTTAATAGAGGCCCAAAATATCATTTTCCAGTCCCTCATATTGATCAGTTAGTAGATTTTGCATCGAGACGTGAAGATCTAAGAGTGTGAGCAGTACGAGCTGAAAGGCTCCCATACTGTTTAGAGGGCAGGGGTCATAGATGCTAAACAAACCTGACCCCTATCTATCGTCATAGAAGCTGTTCCTAGGAAAGATTATGGTTCTCGGGTATCCAATCAATTAATCCCCCAAACCGGGGAAGCTTAAGCCAATAAGTTTCGCTACAACACCCGCTGCTCTAGCTAATTGTCCACCCTTTCCAAGTGTGATTTCTATATTATGTATGGCCGTGCCTAAGGGCATATCGGTTGAAGTAGATTCTTCTTTTTGATCAATCAAAACCCCTTCCCAAACTGTACAAGCTTCTTCCAAAGCATACGGCTTTCTGGATGTAGATGATGACATCTATACAGATGGATATGATCTATAGGGTATAATGAAGTACCACACGAGTGGATATATAGGAATCCAAATCTGCCGAATAAGTCATGTTATGATCTTCTACATCCTAGGTCTTCTTGTTCCGTCATCTGGCTTATGTTCTTCATGTAGCATTCAGACCGAATGACTCTATGAAATTACGTCGATATTTCCACATATTCGTAACGTAGGAGACATCTCTATTTCCCCCGCGGGGAATCTTTAGAATTACCACTGCTTAGCTTTCAATTCGCAAATCGATAACTTTCTTTCATGGATGCTTATATAGGGTATAATCAGATCAAGTTGGATATGAAGAATCAAGAAAGCACTTCGTTTATCAGTAGAAAGGGCTTGCATTGTTATAAGGTTATGCCATATGGTTTGAACAATATTGGGGCTACTTATCGATATTTAGTAAACAAAACTTTTGAGGCTCAGATCGAATGGAATGTTGAAGTGTATATTGATGGTATGTTAGTTAAAAGCATAATGGATGAAGACCATTTTATATATTTGGAAGAAATATTACCAACTTAAAAAAGATAAATGTGAAGCTAAATCTTCAGAGAAGTGTACATTTGGGGTGCGTTCTGGAAAATTTCTTGCGTATATAGTCAGGAAACAAGGGATAAAAGTAGACTGATACAACTAAACTCTTTTGAGTACCATAACTCCACCTCGGAAAATTAAAGGAAGTGAAAATTCTTATAGGGAGCCTGATAGCCTTGAACAAATTTATATCCAAGTCTTCAGATAAGGAACGCCCCATTTTTCTAAGTGTTGAGATACGAAAATTTCTTCAACTGACTCAAGGATTTTGTGAAGCATTTATACAAATTAAAAAGTATTTATCTTCCCCAAAAATCTTGACAAAACCTAGTCTAGGGGACAAGTTATTTATCTATATAGTGGTATCAGACCTTACTTTCAGGTGCATTTTAGTATTGTTCGAACATCTAAACCATTTAAGAGCATGTTACAAAGACCTAATGTGCCAAGCAGAATGACTAAATGGTGCATGGATTTGGGTGATTTTGACATTGAGTTTGAGCCCCGAACCGCAATCAAAGAACAAGACTTAGCAGATGTTTTAGTAAAATTTCATTCTGATGAGCTAGAAGTGAATGTAAAGGAAGAAAGTTCAGAGGCAGAATGGATAGTCCAAACAAACTCAGGTTCTAGTGCATCGGGATGTGGGTCAAGGGTCCCATTGGTTTCTTCAGATGGGATGGAAATGTACCAAACTATACGTTTTAGGTTTTGATCTTCGAATAACGAGGCAAAGTACGAAGCTTCTTTGGTGGACTTAAGACTTGGTCGCATTTGTGGAGCAAAAAAGGTTAGGCTAGTGAACGATTCACAACTTTTTATAAATAACGCGTCTGACCAATCTGAGGCTAAAAATAGATCATTTAATGAAGTAATTGAAAGTAATTAAGGCATTAATAATTGTCTTTGAAAGCATCAAATATTAATATGTTCATATGGCTGATAATTCAATGGTTGATTCTCTAGCCACTATTGTGTATTCCGAAGTGTACTTTTGGAATCTTACGCAAGAAAATCCTTCGATAATAAAGGGGACCAAACTGTTGGAAGGATTAGTTGAATATTTCTAATTTTATACAAGTACTGAAAAATATTGGAGATACGACATTAAGAAGTTTTTGGTTAATAATAAGCAGTCAATCGATAAAGCACTGGCAAAGAAAATACAGTTCATGACATGGCGAGCATCATGCTAAGGATAACTATGAATCTATGTTATTTAATGTCTATCATCATAAAAAATACTATAGTGGTTGAAATCATGTAAGTTGTAAAAATTAAGGCATCATGTATTCTGTTTAATTTAATTATTTGGTTCACGTATATATGATATCATATATTCTTATTTACTTGAGTGAGGAGAAGTTATTATTAAAACTTCCTAAACAGTAAATCATGCAGATCAAATATAAAAAACTTCAGTGTTACAAATAAAATAAGTATCAAAATAATAATACATAGTTTTAAATTAACAAAAAGGCCAATAAAAAAGTTTGTAAATCCTCAATAATGTATGTGTCTATAATCTTGTTTCTTTAGAGGTTGGAGTTGAGCGAATTTGACAATTTGGACGACCATTGGAGTTATCCAACTTCAACTCTCTACATAATATAATGTCGAACACATAAGATAAATCATTGGTACGGGTCCGCTAAAATGCATGAAAAAATATAAATAAAAAACTATAATAAAAATATAGGATAAAGTATTTTTATTAACATAATAAAAAATTTAATTTAAAACTTTGTTACACTAATAAAATGACATTTGTTCACGTGAAGCAGCATCAAAACTTTTACAAGTAAATGTGTTGTCAAGCCTTGTATAAAAATCGTATCGAAGATGCATTTAAACACAGTCACAATCACCAAATAAATATCATGCATCATCATAAAAAATCATATAGTGCCTATTTCCAAGAAGAAGTAAAACCTATGTAGGGGATAAAGTATTGTGTGTACCATAACGCATTCATACAGAAGTATATCTCATCAGATTGTTTTCACTAATTTTTATCTCACATGTGGCCAATGATGTTTCTAGGATAAGTATGAATGATAGATAATCCTAAAATTGCAATGATCATTTTATCTTACGAAAATCATCTTTGATATGTAGGGGGTAAAGTATTTGGAAAGATGTTCACAGTAAAACAACGTTTTTAAAACTAGCATACTTATTTTTATATTTTTTATGTTTAGTTTTCATCGGAAGATTGTTTTTTTATCCGATAAATATTGTGGATTTGACTAACTAATTTTCACGTCGTGCTTGAAATTGTAGTCAAACTAGAGGATTATAAAACACGGTGTGGTTGCGTTATCGGATTATTTAGAGAACATAAAACTCTATGGTCAATATTTATGCACTCAATCTACTGTCCTACTAAGCATCACTTCCAAATTTAAATCAAAGCTAAATATCTAAAACATGGAAAAAGAATACTTAACGTAAAAAACAAATGAAGCCTTCATTTTCTGGAATGTGGGAAAATGGGATATTGATTTTTGGCTCAAGAGATTGAGTCATACCCATCCTCTCATTAAGATTTCTAAAGATGATATAAACAACTCTTAGAAAAAAGAGAAAATACATCATTACTGGTAGAATGGATCGTGGAACTTGGATAAACTTAAGGAGAATGTTTTAACTTCAGATATTGATAGAAGAAAGAGGTCCACTTTACATGTAGAATATTGATAGAAGAAAGAGGTCCACTTTACATGTAGATAAAGATGATACTATTGAATAAAATGTTTCTCCTAATGATTGTTTCAATATTAAGAACACTTAAAATACATTAGAACAAAATATATACCATCTAATCTATTCAATAAAAATATGGAATAATATCACTCTAAAGAAGTATTTATATAATCTTTGCAGGTTACTTAAATGTCTAATATTAGTAGACAATTTCCTCTAAAAGAAATAATTTAGTACAACATCTAAATGTCAATTTTTCGACAACATTGATGTGAGAAATAATCTCTTTGTCCAATGTCAAACTACCTGAGAAGTATGGAAATAATTTTCAAGTTTCTTTAGCATCTTAATAGGCCATCATATGACATTTTAACATATCATTAGCAACTGGTTCTGGTCAATCTATAAATCTTTTTATACTAGAACTATCTTGCCACCAATTAAATGTTGTTCTATCTAGTCATCTAGAAACAAATTTAAATTCAGTAACAAAAGTATTTCAACAAAAACTATTGTAAGTAAAATACACTATATCTAGGGGTGGCAATTTTAGTTTTGTCTGGCCCGACCCGACCCGGCCCGACCGGGTTTTGTCCGGCCCGAACTCGTAACAGGCCGGGTTCGGGTTTTTAAATTCATGTTCGTAGACGGGTCGGGCCGGGTTCGGGTATTAACATTTGTCCGGCCCGTAAAATAAGACAAATATAAATTTATTTAATAATTATATATAAACAATAATTAAATAATATTATTAATATTATTGACGTATAATTTTAATAACGTAATATAATTATTAATTAGAAAAAAAATTAAAAAACTAAACAATTGATGAGATTTAAACGACTAAACCCTAAAAACTTCATTCTTTTCTTTCCACTGTTTATTTCTCCTCTTACAAGTTACAGCCGTTCGACTTCAAGAGAGCAGTGCTGCAGTGAACACTAATTTATTTTGGGCAAAAACCATCGACACCAGCAAAATCGACTATTTCGTTTAGCGAATCTTGGATCAAGGCAAAAAAGTCTAGCTCAAGTGGAGTGATTGATAAAAGCTTCAAGGTACCGTGCTTTGATTCTTGGATAAATTCTGAGGTTTAGGAGTTGTTTACTGAAATTCGTAGTTTTTCCCCCTTGTTTTTGTTTTAGAGCAGTTGTTTACTGATTATTTCCTTTAGGTGATATATGTATTTGCTTTAGTCGCATAAATCATCTCAGATTCTGTTTTCCCTCTCTCTCTTGCTTATGAGAGTTGTCTGTTTCTTTTATAAAAAAGATACTAATGCTAATTCAAAGTAATCTGCATATTATCAACCAAATAGTCTTCTGAAAAAAACAAATCAGCGCAAATGTTCATCCAACAATTGGGACCAACAAGTAAACCATACTTTTCCAGTTAAATTACAAACATGATAGTTAGTTTCTCTGTTTACCGTGGTTGGGTGTTGGTAGGTTGGGTGCAAAATGTTTTGTCATATTAGTAACAGTATCTTATACAAGTTCTTGGGTCAAAGGTTAAAATAAATTCTTTGTATGTTGTGGGATCGCTGTGGAATCAGATTCATGAATGAATGCAACATAAAGCTATAAATGAAAGAGTACCTTCAATAGATTAATTTCTTGCTGGTGTTGTAAACATTCACAAGAATTCAGTCACCATAAATCAAGAAAAAAGAATTTCGTCAGCCACAGAAGAGAGTATACCAAGAAAACATAGTATATAAAGGGACCAATTTGTCAAAAATAATGTATCATATCTTGCATCAACTTTCTATATTTGTGTATAATGATCTAGCGGGCATCATATCGTATAATAAGAATTTTGTTTAGGTAATTTTTGGTCTTATTCTTCACCATGAATTTGAGTATGGTTTAATTTTTTATTCAGGTTTTATACTTCAACAATGACATCTCAAGACTCCTAAGTAAATCGAAACATAACTTCTGCTTCTTCACATAATTTGGATGAGCACCACCCCGAATCTTTCGAGCCACTAGTTGAGGAAGATGCAACTCCTACACTGACACCGACAAATGATCATTCAATTCCAGTTTCTGGTAGTGAAGACATGGAATTGGATACTACGCATTTGAAATCAACCGTATGGACGCATTATAAAAGGAAAAAAGAAAGCGGGGCTATAAAAGCTTATTGCAAATATTGTTCGAAATCGTTTGCCGTAGCTTCAAAACTATGAACAAATCATTTATATAGACATGCTAATAATTGTGCAAAGCGCACAAATATCGACATCCGACAACAAGTTCTGATTTCGCAACAAAGCAAAGTAGATGGAAAAATAGCCTTAAATACTCACAGTTTTGATCAAGACTTATTAAGAAAGCATCTTGCAAGGATGATTGTGATGCACGAGTACCCACTTTCCATGGTGGATCATTTAGGATTTCGGATATTTGTCTCACATGTCCAACCGTTATTTAAAATGGTATCAAGAAACACGATAAAGAGTGACATACTAAATATGTACGCTCTTGAGAAACAAAAACTAATGAGAAGGATAGAAAAGAATCGTGGTAGAATCGTTCTAACAACCGATATGTAGTCTACACCAAACCAAACTAGAGGATTCATGGTGATAACCGCGCATTACGTCGACGATTCTTGACATTTACAAAGCCACATTATCAGGTACTACTGTTAATTCTAAGTTACACTTTTATGATTTAATTGTATATCGACTGTATATCGACTCTAAGTTATAAACTTTAGAATGTTAATATTGTTATATTGTAATGTTTATGATACTAACATTATAGTTATATAATTGTACTGTTATTTAAAGTGTTTATGATAGTAACATTATAATTATACATACAAAACCTTTGGTTTTTTAAAGATGTTAATCTTATATGGGTTCTTTTGGTTTCACTTGTTAGAGAGATACATGTTCAGGCATAGGAAATTATTTTCTGTTTGGTTTGGTTTTCATGTTCAATTATTTGAACAGTGACACATTTATTTGACAGTGATTACAAAATATAACATTCATGCGCTCGAAATTAAACTGTGTCAATTCTTTGACAGTGACACATTTAGTAGTGGCTCGAAAATTATATGATATAATTGATAATGTTAGAGTAAATCGTTTATATTTATTAAAATTAGATTAAAAATAGTTAAGAAATACCATTTATATTTATTAAAAGTCAATTAACAAATTATAAAAAAAAGTAGGTAAAACAAATCATATATATATATATATATTGTTTTAATATAGGATGGTTTAAATGGTATTATTTTACAGATTTGCGTACGTTCGTTCTCCGCATATAAAAGAAGTGCTTGCAGATGTACTTTTGTAGTGTTGTTTATAATGGAACATTGATAGAAAGATAGCCACATTGACGGTAGATAATTGTGCTACAAACGATGCCATGGTAAGACTTGTTTTAAGTAAACTTCAACATAATAAACTTATGTTATGTAGAGATCTATTCCATATGCGTTGTGCAACCCATATATTAAATTTGATTATACAAAAGGGTCTGTTTGTCATCAAAGAAGGCATTGAGCACATTCGGGCTAATGTACTATTTTGGACAACATCAACGAAAAGGAGGCAAAAATTTGAAGAAACGACACGCCAATTGGAGATTAAGTCTAGAAAATGATGAGTCCAGAAATTTTCACCACTCACTGTAGAAACCGAACATGGGCAATTCGAACAAAAGCCACCCACTGAACCATCTGAACTGGATAAAAGTACTAAAAACTAATCACCTTTTGACTAAGCTAATTGCTAATCTGCTTAATAAACTAATGGGTTTTTGAACTCGACCCGGTTTCATAAGTTTGACCCGAAAGCCCATGTGGCCCATAATTAAGGGTATAAATACCCAACCACTTTCATTAATGAGGGTAATGAACATTTAATACAACCATGCAGCTTAAATCTCACACTAAAAAACACCTAAACATTAAATACCTTTGAAACACCACAAAATACATGACCGAATTACCCTCAGTCGAAAATAATCCACACAAAATTGGCGATCACAGTGGGAGGAGAAGGTGCCTGAATTTAGCATTCGAAACCATCAAGAAAAACCAGTTCGGATGAATCCGGACGAGCAGACAGTACCACTGAATTTGGCAGAAGTGGTGGGAGAAAATGATGAATACACGATTGAAGAGCGAGATAGATTGAAAGTTGAGATAGAAGCCTTAAGGGCTGCTAAAAGGGTGGAGATGGGCTTAAAAGAAAAATAAAAAGTGCCAGTCGTTCACCACACTGACAATCCAAGGGAGCATGACCCATCAGCAAAAACCCATGTAAGTACTAAAAAGACTCATGCTAGCTCAAAGAAGTCTCACTGGTCTAAACCGGTGAAGAGCTCAGATTTAGATTCAGAATCTTCTAGTAGCTCCTCGAACGAAGATGGAGTTGAGGAGTCCCTGTCATCCAGCAACGATGAAGGCCGTCAGAGTATTTGGATCCTGATGAGGCTATGGTGATAATTGAAAGATTTGATGTGGAGTCAGAGTATTTGGATCCTGATCCAACCCGGAATAAGGTGGGCGTTATCATAGAACACAACAACTCGGTGTCCGGACTCATCAGTATTTTTTGAGCCACTTACCATATTTTGGGGGGACACCATGACTGCACCGACTGCTTCTTCGAGGAAGAGGCATGCTCATACCCTAGCTACTCAACTGGAAGGAGGCATGACTTACTATCAATCGCAAATTCCTTTTCCCTACATTGTTTTCGATGAAGATGATTTGAGGGACATAGCTGGTCCCCATGAAGATGCTGTGGTGATAGAAGCACCCATTGGGGGAAATGACGTTAGACGAATTTTGGTGGACACCAGTAGTTCAGCCAATATCCTCTTCTTAACTTCCTATAAACAAATGAAGAATCCAGCAGTGATTCAGCGTTCGAACAGCTCAATTGTGGGTTTCACTGGAAGCTCAGCGGACATGATCGGGGAGTTTAAGGAGAAGGTTTTGTTGGGCAAGGGCCCTTTTAAGAAGATGGCAGAGTACTTTTCATTGTGGTGGATTGTCCCACATGTTACAATGCCATTTTGGGAAGATCTTGGCTCTCCAGAATGCATGCTGTGGCTTCGATAGTCCATCAATGTTTAAAATACGTTGTGCAAGGACAAGTGGGAGTTGCCCGAAGTAGTCAAAAGATAACAAGGGAGTGTTATGCAACAACACTGGCCCCTCGAACTTTGGGGGCAATCCGGATCAGTGAGGATTAGCAGTTGGAGGGGCCCTCTTGGGGAGAGGGTGAAATTGATGACCCCATAGAGACCCCTGGTGTTTTAATGCCAATTGAAGAGATTGAAACTCACTCTCTAGCTGAAGGAAGAAACGTCAAGATCGGATCTAAGATGACATCAGAACTGAAGAGTAAAATGCTGACTTTTTTAACAGACCATCAGCATTTTTTTGCTTGGTGCAATGCTGATGTAACCGGAGTGCCAGCAGATATTATATCACACCAACTATCCATCCGAAGAGATATAACACCTGTTGTACAAAAAAGTAGAGCTTTTTCTAAGGATAAAGCTGATATCATAGTTCAATACATTGATCGGCTTACTAAGATAGGGCACACAAAGGAATCTCAGTACCCTTTATGGACAACCAATCAGGTATTAGTAAAACTAGAAAAATAACAAGTGGCGAATGTGCATCGATTTTACAGACCTTAATAGGGCTTGCCCAAAAGACCTATATCCGGTCCCTCGGATCGATCAGTTAGTGGACTTCATATCTGGGAACAAGTTGTTGTCCTTTATGGATACCTTCTCCGGGTATAATCAGATTCAAGTGGATCTGAAGGATCAAGAACACACTAGTTTTGTTACTAATAGGGGCCTTCATTGTTATAAGGTGATGCCTTTTGGGTTAAAGAATGCTGAGGCTACTTATCAGAGGTTGGTGAACAAAGCTTTCGCTAATCAAATTGGAAGAAATATGGAAGTCTACATTAATGACATGATGGTAAAAAGTGTGGAAGAAGAACTACACTTGGCAGATCTGCAAGAAACTTTTGCCAACTTGGTAAAAGTAAAATTTCAAGTTAAATCCAGAGAAGTGTGTTTTTGGAGTGTAGTCCGGGAAGTTATTGGGGTATGTGATAAGTGAGAAAGGGATACAGCCTGATCCAGACCAGATTAGTGCTTTATTGCAGATGGAGCCTCCTCAGAATATTAAAGAAGTACAAATATTGACAGGGAGGTTAGCTGCTCTAACAGTTTTATCTCAAAGTCTTCGGATATATGTGCCCCGTTTTTTCAAACTTTAAAAGGTGCAAAAGAATTTAACTGGTCTTCACAGTGCGACCAGGCTTTTGATGAAATTAAAAAAACACTTATCCTCCCCTAAAACCTTGTTTAAACCTGTTGATGGAGAGACACTGTACATATATTTAGCTGTCTCTGATTGTGCCATAAGTGCAGTGCTAGTAAGGGAGATGGATAATTATCCTCGTCCGGTGTATTACATCAGCAAAAGCTTGATAGATGCTGAAAAGAGGTATTTAAAACTTGAAAAGTTAGCACTGGCTTTAGTAATTGCTGCTAGGAAAATAAGACCATACTTTCAGTCTCATTCTATCATTGTCCGAACGTCTTTTCCCTTGAAAAATGTTCTTCAGAAGGCAGCCGTATCAAGTAGAATGACCAAATGGTCAATAGACTTGGGAGACTATGATATTGATTTTGCCTCTCGAACTATAGTCAAGGCTCAGTCTGTTGTTGATTTCCTAGTTGAATTCCATTCGGACAGAGACACTAAGAAAGCATCAGGTGAAAAGACTAAGAAAGTATGGGTTATCCGGACTGATGGTGGATCAAGTACCATGGGTTGTGGTGTTGGGATATGTTTAACCTCTCAGTATGGTGACAAAATGTACCAGGCTATATGTTTTGGTTTCAGGGCTTCTAATAATGAGTCCGAATATGAAGCTTCCATAGCCGGTTTAAAGTTAGCCCTAATTTGTGGAGCCAAAAGGGTCAGGTTAATGAGTGATTCTCAGCTTTTTATCCATCATGCACAAGGTCAATCCGAGGCAAAAAAAGAGCAGCTGATTAAATATTTGTTCATTCTTAAAGAAGTGGCACTTAACTTCAAAGATATCACCTATGAGCACATACCCCAAACATAAAATACGTTAGCAGACTCATTGGCAACCATAACATATTCTAAGTCCTACCCATGGATTCACGTGCAAGAGTGCCCATTCATTCAACTCAATCAGAGCAAGGATGGGGAGGAAAGTTTAAACATACAAGTGAGTCAACCTCAAGATTGGAGGTATCTTCTTTTTTAATACATCTCAGATGGCATTTTGCCTCTGGAAAAAGAAGTAGCAAGGAAAGTGAAGTATAAGGCTCGTGGATTTGTAATCCTAAGATACGTTCTTTACAAGAAGTCTTTTAGTAGACCACTCTTGCGATGTTTGGGGATTGAAGAACCCCAAATAGTGTTGTCCGAACTACATGATGGTGAGGGATCAGCACAATGTGGTTATAGATCTTTAACCAGAAGAATGTTGTTGGCCGGATACTACTAGCCCTCTATAATGAAAGATGCCAATGAATTGGTGAACAAGTGTGATCCATGCCAAAGATACGGTAATGAAATTCATATCCTAGCTGTCCCTTTAGAGTCAATTTCTGAGCCAATACCTTTTTCTCGTTGGGGGCTGTATCTGGTGGGACCTCTACCTATGGCGTCAGGAGGGTGCAAAACTATTATTGTTGCCATTGATTATTTCTCAAAGTGGATAGAAGCAGCCCTATTGGCAGGAACTACTTCAAAAGTTGTTAGAAAATTTATATTATATAATATTTGCTGCAGATTTGGAGTTCCACAAAAGATAACCACAAACAATGGGGCACAATTCGATAATAAGGATATGGAGAGTTTCTGTGCCTTTAAAGGCATTCAACATTGCTTCTCTTCTCCTTTCCACCCACAGACGAGTTGTTAGGTTGAAGTGGCGAACAGGACTATCTTGTCCGGTCTTAAAAAGAATTTAGAAGGGGTTGCTGGAAAGTGGCCAAGTTATCTACAAGAAGTACTATGGGCCTACTAGACTACTCATGAGGCTGGTACACATGAATCCCTATTTGCCTTGGTATATGGTATGGATGCAATAACTCCTATAGAGGCAACTCTTCCTTCATTTAGAGTCCATAATTTTTCCGAACAGGCTAATGAAGTGGCAATCAGAAGTCAACTCGACTTGATAGAAGAAAAAAGAGTTAAGGCTCATCTTAGAGCCACACACTATCAGGGTTTGATGAGAAGCAGGTTTGCTTCCAGAGTCAGAAGGAGGGATTTTCAACCAGGGGATAAAGTGTTGAGAAACGTCTTCCTACATACTAAGGAGAAACAGTTCGGCAAGCTAGCTCCAACTTGGGAAGGACCCTATGTGGTCAGTGAAAAGCTTAAGCCTGGGACATACAGGCTTCAAGATAAAGATGGAAGGATCTTGAATCACCCCTGGAACATTGAACACGTCCGGTTGTATCTAGAATGAAAATTATGTTAATATTTACTTGTTTAAAGTCCATGTAAATATTAGGGGGCATACTCTTTCCTACCCTTGTGGCGCGGGGAGGTTTTAATGAGGTTTCCGGGCTTTTTAATGAAATTTGATGCCTTGTTGAAAAATTCGGAGTGTTTCGATTGATAGCTTCTTTGAAATTTTTTAAAGTATCACTGACAGACCAGATTTATTTGGTAGAATGATGACCATTTAAACATTTGTCATCGGAGAATTTAAACACTCTCACTTTAAAATACTTGTAAAATAACTAAGGGCTATTTAAACATTAGCCATCGAAATTGGATAACTATAAAACAATGCAAGAATTGTGTAAGGTAAAATTGCCCGGCTAACACCGGGGAGTGATATTAAAATATGTAAAGTGCCTTGGCCATCCAAGGACTTTGAAGTTTTAAAAGAAAAGGTTTATCCGGACAAGAGCCGGAGACGGTTACAAAAATACCTTGGCCATCCAAGGACTTTAGTCTAACACAAGAATTAAAGAAAAATAAAAAGATTAGTTAAAACTTTAAGGCTGAGCTTCCTTTGATGTTCCAGCCTCATCTAGTTTCTTCTTAGGGTCTTTGGGTTCCTCGTTAGGGCTCTCTCCGCTCCCTTATTCTTCATGAGTAGTATCATCCCAACCACTAGAATAGTTGTGCTTATCACCATTGGCCATAGTGTGGTGAGGGAGGTCTTCGTATTCTACAAATCGCCATAAATCTTCGAGTGTCCTCTTCGGAAATTTTTGATGAAAGAGCAAGAACATGTCTGATTTGACTTCAACATACCTTTCCTCTTGGGAATCTATCACCTTGTTGGTGTATGTATCGATCTTGGCTTGGATTGTCTTCTCCTGCTCCTTTATCAAATCATCTTTCTCCTGGTTAACTCTAGACACAGCATCTTCGAGCGAAATTTTGTCATTGGTTAGGGTTTGGATGACATTGTCCTTAGCCTTCACCTCCTCTTTCGAAGTGGAGAGATCCTTCTCCAAGCTAGAACACTTAGTTTGAAGTTCTTTGTTAACCCCCTCCGAAGTGGCCAGCTTGGTATCCAAGTCCTCTTTCCCCCTCTTCAACTCCTCCATCTCTCTCCTTAATGCCTTAACATTCTAGTTGGCATTAAGGAGATTGTTGGATAAGCTCTCTTTGTCTGCGTTGAGTGTGTTGATCAGGGTAGATTGACTTCATACTTGTCTCTCCAAGTTGAGCACCGATTGAATATTGCTCAACAAGGAGTGGGTCACCATGTCATTCTCCCCTGAAACAGAAAAAGACTTACCATTGAAAGTAACCATGTTCGAAGAGCTTAGAGGGAGGTAAGGGCCAGCAAAATCGTCTTTCTCGAGGTCTCCAAAGTAAAAGCCTTTTGAGACTCCGGTACCCTCTCCGTTGTGAAAATCACTTGGGATTTGCTCTGCCTATGTTGGGTCTATTGGGTCGACCGGAGGAAGAGACTCCGGAGGCCAGAGAGCTACTTCATCCCCTTTGGAGATTTTTTTCTTCTTGGCTTCCCTATCTCCACCATCTGCTCCCCGTTTTCGGTCTTTTTGGGGAGCCTTTGAGGGTTTTGGAAGTCCAACTGCCTCTTTGGAACTCTCATCTTCCACCACTTGAAGTAGAGTAGCATCAATTCCTCGTTGATCCTGCACCTCTTGGTTTGTTGGGACGATCTCCTCAACACCACCTTGATTGACCTCAGCTGCATCAGGCTTTTTCTTTCCTTTCTTGCCCTTCATCTTACTTGGGGCTTTAGCTCTGCCCAGCAAGGTCAGCCTCCCATCCTTCTCATATGTCCTCTGTAGGATGATACCTGGAGGAGTTGGTGTGGTCAGTTTTTCCCAAGACATGTCTCTCCGGCCGGTTGTGTTCCAGAGGTGGGACCTCACCAGGTTGTCAGCGGTAAAACAATTTTGTGGAAGCGATTTCCCTATTTGTCAGCAGTCCAAGCATTCAGCTTGGCACAAGTTGTCTGCCCCTTCTCCAAGTAGTTGGAGAACTCCTTCGGCAGCACTACCCAAAGAAGAAGAAGAGTATTTAAGTAAACAAACTTTTTATAAGGAAAACAAAACAAACACGATGAAATATTTACCCGTGCTTTTCCATCTGCTGGTAAGCATGCTTGGGTTGACACCAGCTTTAATCTTCTTCCCATTTTCCCAAGCTCTACTAATGAACAAGAATTGGGTCTTCCAATTCTTCTCCGATTCGAGCAGATCATCCACCACTTTATAATTGTCACCCATATTGAAATGTTAGAAGGGGATGATGTGATTCTTGCAAAGGCTGGCCACAACAGCAAATTGCTCCATGATGCAGGCCATGAGGGTGTACCAAGCATTGAGACTCAGTTGGCTTAGACAGAGCTTTATCAGATGAAAATATCTGACGATCTCTGGGTCCAAGGTAAATCTGAGCCCCCAGTTGAACAATTCTGTGTAGAAAACTATCTCACTCAGCTTGCTATCCATTGACGTCTCCAGATCGACCGGTATCCTCACTTTGAAAGATTCTGGGATCCCCCACTTCGTCCGGATCCGGCCTAATTCAGCAGTATGCATGAAGGCGTAGTTAATGTTCTGCATGGCTAGCATGTACTTTACGCTCACCTTGTCAAAGCAAGGTCCCACTCTGCCTTCAAGGGACTCCGGCAGGTCCGGATGTTTTAAACACATCTTCTCTTTACCCTTGCCCTTCTTGGCAGTGACAGCTTCTCCCGTCTGTTTGGAGACATCAGTCTCAAAAGAGGCTTCTTCAATGCTGTCCTCCATCACCTATTCCATCACCATGGAAGGATTGTCAATTGTCTTTGGTGGAGGTGTGCTGGTGGTTGGTTCAGTGAGCTGTCCGGATGGCTGAGCATCGCTTTCTCTTTATGGTCTGGTGTCCGGCTGGGGCTCAGATTCGGAGGGTTCATTTCGAAGTCTTGTTCCAGTAGCCTCCGGACCAGACGATTTATCCTTAGGGACTTTGATGGATGCCTCTGACCCTGTAGCTTTGTCCTTGGCCCCAGACTTAGGGGGGCCTGATTTCGGAGACTTAGACTGTGGAACAACAGCCTGGCCTTTTACTAAGCGGCCTCTTCGATGAAGTGTCAGTTTTGGGGAATTTTCAGCATCTGATCCCATAGCTATGGATGGAAAGGGTCTCTTTGTTCTTGTAACAGCTTTTTCCCATTCCACAGTAAGCTGTGACTCCTGAACCGAGGAGCCTAATATGATGGGTGAAAGACTTGGTTGAAATAACCTCCTGGGTTTGGAGCTTCTGGCAGAATATGAACCTCGATCAGGCTCTGAAGATGGTATTTCAGACTTGTCGATTTGATAAACTGGAAGACCTGCAGCAATGCGCCTTTCTCGCTCAAATCTTTGCGCTTTTTATAACTCCGAGAGATTAAGCCACCCGTCTTTTACCAGTGCGTTTCTTGATGTGAACATAAACTCACAAAAAGGATTTTGAAAAGAGAGCTGAAAGATTTGAGATGAAAGAATGAGAGAGTAATGAAGATGGTAAAACAATTAAAAATGAAGTAATATATATTAATGAGACAAAAAGATGCCAAAAACCTAAGAGAATACGAAAAGACAAAAGTAATGATTGAAGACGGCGCTGACGTCATGGGTATTAAATGAAAAGGTTACTTTTTCGGATTAGTGGGAGCGCCGTTCTAGGAGAAAAACGGCTGGTGAGGCAAATCAGAAGATGACACGTGTCCCACGATCCATGGCAAAACCTTTGAACTTCTGAAGAGTTTTTCAGTTCGGATAAATCCTTCACTAAACACTAAATCTGTCCGAAAAATGTTACCAGTACCCAAAGGCGATTTTTAAGGTCTTGCCAAAGGCCTTCGAACAAAACCTAAAAAGAGGGCTACTGATGAGTCCGGAAATTTTAACCACTCACTGTAGAAACCGGACAGGGGAAATTCAGACAAAAGCCACCCACTGAACCATTCGAACTGGACAAAAGTACTAAAAACTAATCACCTTTAGACTAAGCTAATTGCTAATCTGCTTAATAATCTAATGGGTTTTTGAACTCGACCCGGTTTCATAAGTTTGACCCGAAAGCCCACGTGGCCCATAATTAAGGGTATAAATACTCAACCACTTTCATTAATGAGGGTAATGAACATTTAATACAACCAGGCAGCTTAAATCTCTCACTACAAAACACCCAAACATTAAATACCTTTGAAACACCACAAAATACCTGACCAAATTACCCTCAATAAAAAATAATCCACACCAGAAAAGAGTTGGCTCTTGATTGTAAAACACGTTGGAATTCTACATATTATATGTTAGCTACAGCTTTGGAATACAAAGATGTTTTTTCAGATTAAAACAACGAGATTCTACATACGATTGTAATCCAAGTGATAGAGAATGGGAGAAAGCTCAAGATATATGTGAAAAGTTGGAGTTGTTTCACCATGCTACGGAGTTGTTTTCAGGTACTCGATATCCAACTACTAATATTTATTTCAATAAAGTATGTGAGATCCGAATAGCATTAGGAGAATGATATATAACTACAAGTTCTTCAATGATTAAAACAATAGCGTATCGTATGTTTGAAAATTTAGCAATTATTGGAAAATAATTAATGGAATAATAGGTGTTGCTGCTGTTTTGGATCCTAGACATAAGATGGTTGCTGTGTTGTTTTATTTTAATTTGATTTATGGTTCCGAGGCAAATCAAGAGATAAAAAAAAGTAAGAGATGTGTGTTATGAGTTGGTTAAAGAATATGGCAATGATAGTATTGGTCATGAATCTAGTGCTTTGAATATGTTGTCGGTCACTCAAAGTTTGATGAAGAAACATTCTTCAAAGTTTGATGAGTTTGTTAGTAGTAGGAAAAAGGATGTTGTTGGAAGCGCAAAGTTGGAATTAAACTTTTATTTGGAGGATGATGTCTCACCAACATCCTATGATTTTGATGTTTTATATTGGTGGAAAGTGAATGGTCTGAAATATCCTAATTTACAAAAAATTGCGAGAGATGTTCTAGCGATTCCGGTATCAATGGTTGCTTCAGAATCTGCTTTTAGTACAAGCGGTTAGCTACTAAGTCCACATCGTAGCAAACTTGCTTCTAAAACCTTGGAAGCATTAATGTGTACCCAAAATTGGATTTGGAATGAGATCAAAGGTATTTATTTATTTACTTAAATTCTATTTGTTCTTAATTATTTTTGTAAGTTTACTAATAGTTATTCTAACATGATGTTATGTGTTAGGTTCTTCACCAAAAGCTATGGCGCACTTGGAAGCCACATTTCAAAGCTTTTTTGATGATTTTGATGATGGAGATGAAGATGAAAACATTGTCATAAGTGGTGAAGATGATGAAACCATTGGAAACTAAAGAAAATTCAAGAATGTTTTGTTTTATTTTAATGTTTCATTTCACTAAATGTTAGATATTTCAAGCGGATTGTTTTGTAACTTTGTTAAAGACTGTTTTATGTTTATTTTGGTATGGTTGTTGTTTTAAAATTTACATCTTCTATATTAATATTATTTTAAAAAATTTAAAAGTATTAGAAGTGGGTCGGGTCGGGTCCGGACGGGCCGGACAGTTTGCGGACAAAGGCAGGTCCAGACGGGACAGTCCGCAAACGTAAACGGGTCGGACCGGACAAATCTACAATCGGGTTTGGGTTCAACAATCCTAACCCAAAAGCGGGCCGGGCCGGGTTTGGTTTGATATAAAAAACCAGGCTCAAGCGGGCCGGCCCGATCCAGGCCTGCAGACGGCCCATTACCATCCATAACTATATCATAACTATACTTGACTGTACTAATCAAATGAAAAAGAAATTATGGTATGAGGATTTGAAAATTACCCATGAACTAGGGTTTTTCACCATCATACTAACACTAAGAAAACTATTATTGTCAAATGGATAAACCTCATGTAGACAACAAACTTAAATTAAATACTGATGACTCTTGTTTATTAAATAGAGAATCTAGTGGAGGTATTCTAATGAATAATCTAGTGGAGGTCTTCTAATTAGGAATAAAAAGGGAGATATGTTGTCTCCAATATGCAGATTATATGGAAAAATAATCTCCTCTTATTACAAAAGTTAGAGCTCTCTTAAATGGTCTTTTTTATGAAAGACAATGAATATATGCACCTAATCATAGAACAGACTCAATTATCCTATTTGAAATTCTCGTTAAAGACCATGCTCCCTAGTATCTAAACCATATTATCATCTTTTTAAAAATTGAATATCTTCCTCCATGACTATTAGACACATTTATAGAGAGAAAAATTATGTTGCAGATTGGGTTGCAAAATAGACACTCAACTTTAGAACCAAGTGTGACATGAACCTAAATCAGGCCCTTGCTCAACTCGACACCATTCTCCTATTGGAAAGCCTTGATGTTGGGTATCTAATATTAGATAACTGACAACTTAGCTTCCAAATATATGTTCATATCCATATCATTCAATACTAAATTCAAACCTTTGTTATCAACATCACAATTCAATACTCTGTTCACTTACAAAATCTCAAGCAGGTGTAATACCTGACTTTTATTGCAATTGCTAGATTCTTATCTTTTCCAGGTCCAATTTCATTTAACCTCTAAAAGAACTATTGGGAATCACTTAGCCAATTCCAAACTCGATAGTTGTTCAAAACTTTGCAAAATGGATATCTAGAATCAAAATAAACAAAACAATGATCAATGAGACTTAAAAGCAAAGAAGTCTTCAGCTACTTAGATCAACTTGAAGCACTTATTCTCTTGGCACAACTCAACTCCTCTAAAAGAGAAAATCGAGAATCAACTCAATCTGACTAATGAGCAACACAAAAGATCTCGATCTTCTGATGAACGTATAAAAAAAATAAGTGCATAATGCTTCTTCTTATTACAAACTCGAACTTATTACAAACTCGAAGAATAAAAAATTTAAATTCATAGCTATAATTGTTTTGGTTCCAGACTATTGCTCAACTTGAAAAGCTCATATCACTAAAATATAATCTAATTTGAGTTCTAAAATGAAAACTTAATTAACAAATAAAAACTACGGAACCAAATCAGGACGCATTAGAGAATATATTAGACAGTTGGATTTAATTGGAATTTCAAATTAGCTAAAAGAAAAAAACTATAATTTTGCTTTATATTTCATACCGATAATCAGAACTTAAAATATATTCAGTGGGATCAACTACTTCCAATAATAATACTAATCCAAGTCTATAGAAGTAAAAATCAATACATATAAAGAGAGGTGTGAGTTATTATAGAAATTTTTTAATCTTGAAACGGATTTTTCTTTTGTTTAACCGCGATAAAAGTTCAAAATGAAAAAGTGAGGTAATGAAGTAATGAAGTAAGGGCTATGCTAAAATGAGATCCGTTTTTTTTATAGTGAGACCCTCATTAATTACAAAAATGCCATCCATATAAATAGCTAAAAATCAGAATTTTGTACTCTTTCTTCTCCTCCGAAACCCTAGCTCTCTCTACCTCCAAAAATCCATCTTTTTTCAGCCGATTTTTTTTGAAATCCAACTCCAACAAGCTGTTAAGGTAACGATTCTATACTTCATGATGCAATTTTTTTTTTCATTTTCCATTACTTTTTCTAGAGATATCTAGAGTTTAGCATTCGGGTAAAAAACTTGGATTTTTATGTAATTGGGGTTGATTTGTTTGATTTTAAGTGCATGTATGCTGTTAGTTAGGAGATTAGGACCATTTAGGGTGTTGGGTTAGAGATTTAGGGTTGATTTCGGGCAGATCTGGGTAGAGGCAGTGTAATCTGTCGAACAGGTATTTCCACGCATGTTCGTGCGTGGAAATACCGGATGCACGCACAAAATTGCGTGCATCCGGTATTTCCACGCAAGAACATGCGTGGAAATACCAAATCCACGATGCGTGGATTTTCCTAATCCACGAATGAAATTGCGAATTTTCGCACAATCCATGATTTTTATTTATTTTAAACTTCCAATTCGTCTAATTGTTCGGTTTTGTCTTGTGCAGTATGCCTCCTCGCCCACGTCCTCCCGTTACCGATAGAGACTACGAGACGGATCACGAGACAGAGGATCTCGCTCGTGCTGAGACTTCTCGGAGCGTCCGGGTCCGTGTGAGAGGGACCTTACAGGCCGTCGACCGCCCAGTCCAGCGTCGCATATCTACGGAGCAGCGCTTCCGTAGATATAATGCTCACGTCGTAGACCTATATTTGACGTTTCATTCCTATAGAGAGCACGAGGCTTATAGCGTCTTCAAAGGCGATGTAAGTTTTTTAGTTGTAATTTACTTTTTAAAGTTATTATTATTATTGGTTTGTGTTAGAAATTTTATTAGTTTAGGTTGGAATCAATTTATATGTTACTGCATTGGATTTTATATTGGTTTGTGTTATAAATTTTATTAGTTTAGTTTAGGTTAGGTTAAAATTGATTTATATGTTACAATGACTTTAGGTTTTAATTTTTAACACTCTCTACTGAAATGGTTTGTGTTTTAAATATAATTAGTTTAGGTTAGGTTAGAATTATTTTATATGTTAGAATGAAATTAGGTTTTAATTTTTAACACTGTCTATTGAAATGGTTTATGTTAGAATGAATTTATATGTTACTGCATTGGATTGGTATTGGTTTGTGTTATAAATTTTATTAGTTTAGGTTACAATGAATTTATATGTTATAATGAATTTAGGTTTTAATTTTTAACACTCACTACTGCATTGTATTTGTTGGTTATTGGTTATTGGTTTATCTTAGTTGTTATACTGCATATATATTGAACATGTTGGTTATTGGATTATCTTAACTTTTAGATTGCATATATGTTTATATATATCGTATGTTTTTAATGCATGCAGGCCCGACATTCACTGCGCTGTTATGCGATGTACCACACTCATAGTTCCTGGGACTTGAAAGCCCGTCAGCAAAAGGTACTTGCACAGGTTAGGAGCACGTGTTTCTGGCCCTTGGTTGAGGCCTTGGGTAAGTGATCTACTAATGTCCACTTGATTGAGGGCTTTTTAGAGAGATGGCATCCCGAGACGAACACTTTCCACTTCTCGTTCGGGGAGATTACCGTCACCCTGGATGACGTCCATATGATCACGGGGCTCTCAGTTGTCGGTGTCAACTATGAGATATATGAGTACCCCACTGCTGATGAGCGTACTGCGACATACGCTCGCTTACTTGGGTGCAGCGCTGCGGAGCTTGAGGCGAAGATAAATGAGAACAAAGGCGGCGGTAAGAGGCATGTTCGCCTTGCATGGCTGAAGAGGAGATTCTGCACCCATCAGTATTACGACGATGACATCACTGTTCATGATGTCCGCCGAGCTACGAGGGGCTACTTGTTGCACTTCTTTGGCTGTACCATTTTGGCCAACAAGTCGGGCAACCACATTAGCCTCGACTACTTACAGTTCATCGACGATTACACTAGCTCGACGAGGTATAACTGGGGGCAGATGATACTGGCGCAACTCTACTACCAGCTAGGCAGAGGTTGCCTACACGCTACTTCGGGTATATCTGGTTTTTTGGCCATGTTAGAGACGTGGGTTTACGACCATTTCACGTCGTTTGTAGTTCATCAGTACCCGAGGTATAGTATCGCACATCCTACTGTATGCCTCCATGCGCCTCCTAAGTTTCGACAGAGCCAGGAGTCTCGAGACGGTATTAGAGTTTGTCTAGATAGCTTCACCGAGCACGATGTAAGTTTTAATCAGTTTCATTTCAATTATCGTATATATAATATAAGTTGGTAATGATAAATGGTATGTTAATATTTTACAGGTATTATTCATGCCGTATGCGGCCATGCGGGATGCTCGAGGTACCGCTGATATAGCTTGGATGCGACGCTGAAGGCGGCGGATATTGTCGAGGCGTACTATCCGCTACGGGTGGCTAGACAGTTCGGTCGCATTCAGCAGGTAATATTTTGTAACTCGAAATATTAATATTGTTTGTATTGCGCATGTGTGGTACATAGTTTAGATTTTTTTTTAAAATACAGGTTCCTGGTCCATTGCGTCCTCTTCTTACCGGTTCTAGTAGGGTTCGTCGTGCGAACACCCTCTACCTCTGGGATGCATTCAGTTGGGAGAACTGGGAGTCACACTGTATTCACCCGAGTCTGAAGGGTGCGGATTTTATTCCTGGTCAGGAGGATGGTACCACTGTGATCTACTCTTCATGGGTTACGAGGAACTTATGGTACATCATATCTGATCCAGAGGCTCACCGAGATGATGCGGAGATTGGGGTGAACCCTACACCACACACACATGCGACCACACTGCACGAGATGACTTCGCGCATACTGGAGATAGAGGAGTACGACCTAAGCCACCACGGCATTAGTGTGGAGGACCTTCGGGAGCCCTTTGCAGGAGATATACCGTACATCTCACGAGTATAGAGACTGATTATCATTTATGTCTTTTGTGTTGACAGTTTAAGACTTTATATGTGCTGTTTACTTTTGACCGGTTTATTTTTTGTGATGTGGTACTGGTTTGTTCTTTAATTATGTGTTATGTTAATTTGTTACATTTTACTGATATAACTTTCGAATGTTTGTTCAAACTCCAACTTTAAAACTCCAAGTTTAGGGGTAGGTATCAGAATGCAAAACAAATGCAACATAAACTAAAACATAAACGCGAACGTTTTTGTAAACACGAACAACAACACAAACTCAAACATAAACCGAAGCAGACACTTAAATATAAACTCAAACGAATGTTTATGAAAGATAACGTAAACCAATGACTTTAAAGATTGAGTCACTGGCTTACGAGACCCGTTTACATGTCTAGTATGTATTCAACATGGGACCCCAAGGTACAATTACGCAGGAGATGGTGTCACATGCGACGCAGCAGAGGGAGCAAGAAATGGCCGACGCAATTGCCAGCGCCGTTGAAACGTATTCAACTCCCGAAAGAAGTAGTGATTCAGATGAGTATGGAATGAACTATCTGACTCCATAGAACTAAGTGTGCAATGCTAACTGAGGGTTAGCCCACCTATCATTTGTCTTCAGTTATTTGCTTATGTGTTTCTAATTATGCAATGCTTTTGATTAAATTGTAATGTTTTTATGCAATCGGCATATTTTGAAGTTTTAGTGCTATTGTTTTCAAGATGAACATCCAAACATAAAACATCGAATGATTACATTCATTCGATCACAACTTAAAATAACAATAACTAACGAAATAAAACCTTCAAACAAATACTAGAATGAAACATCAGAAGTTCAAACAACAACAACTAACGAAATAAAAACTTCAAACATAAACTGGAAAGAAAAATCACAAGTTTAAATAACAACCGATACGAAAATAACAAGTTGAAATAACATCAGTGGAATGGTTATTCGTATCGAAGTTTGTATTCAACATCATCAATTCCCCCCCTTGCAATAATCTTATCCTCTAGAAATGCGACCATATCCCTGGTGATGTAGTCTATTGAGCTAAGGTTCCAGACGGTAGCAGCTTCTTGCTTAATTAACGATGGCAAGAAGCACAAATGCTGTATTGGCTGACAAAAAATATATCTGCGTTTGATCTGGTCACGAGTACGCACAACGATACCTCTTGTACCCAAACGGCCGTAGCCCATGTACATCGTACATAGGACACGCTCGAAAAACGCATCGCTGGTATCTTCCCCCAGTATCTGGCGGGCAATCTTCACAGCTTGAAGCATGTGGTAGTCTTCGTCCGCCGTAAACTCCATATGTAAACGTTAACGAGTTTTATATTTATGTTGAATGCTCAATGTTTGGCAAGTGTATTATGATTTCTTGATTTTATGTCATATTTATAGGGGACGAGTCAATTTTGGTGGGCGAGCAATAGTAGGGTTTCATTATAGCCTAACTTCTATTATTAGGTGTCTCGCTATAACGAGACCTCTAAAATATCTCCCGCTTTTATTCCTTGGCAGTATATGTTTGGCAGTACGTGATATCTAGATTCCATGTTTTTTTTGCACAAGCTAATGTTGAGCTTGTTATTTTTTTTGTTTAAAGTAATGCTCGTAATAGTTGTTTAAGTTTTTGAATGATTAGCCCTTAAGGCTTAAGTTTCTGTAGATTTTGTTTTTTCAAAATTTAGTCCTTAATAGGTACCCTTTTGCCATGATTTTTGGCAAAATGCCAAAAATTAATATTTTTTTCTTTTGGATTTTCGACCTCAAATGTTGTTAAAACTATGTTTTGAAACCATTGGCAACCATGAATGTTCCAAAAAAAATCATAAATGCCCCAAACCCCTAATTTTTTAAATGAACAGAACCGTTTTTGGCACACGAAAACGTGTGCATGTACAAGTACACGCACGTTTGTGCGAGATCTTGTACATGCACACGTTTTCGTGTGCCAAAAACGGCTCTGTTTATTAAAACAATTAGGGCTTTGGGCCATTTAGGAATTTTTTTAGCCCATTCATGGTTGCCAATGGTTTCAAAACATAGTTTTAACAACATTTGAGGTTGAAAATCCAAAAAAAAAAAAATTTGGCCTTCAACCTAAAATCATGGCAAAAGAGTACCTATTAAGGCTCTGTTCTGGAAAAAAAATTATACGGCCGCTTAAAAAACAAATATTTTTGTTGGCACATCAAGAATGTACTAGTTTACTTACTTTCACGAAATGATTACCGTGTACGAAACCAATTCAAACTTCGACAATAGGACATGATCTTGGAGGCACACCACGCAAAGGAAGATACGTGTATGATAGTTGGAGAGAGACATGATATACTATACATTGATACCGGGTGGCTATCACCAACCCATAGTCGGGTAATGTCATCCAGTGCCTAGTTCCGCACTCGTACATTTTGAAACAATCCAATCTCCGCAATAGATTGTCAACACATTCTGCACCGTCAAAAACCCTTTCCCAAAGATCACGTTGACTTGAAAGTTCAAACATAAAATCCCTTCTCACTGCCTCCCATGCATCCGCATTGCCTTTAATCGTCAAAGCTACTGCCCTAAATCCGCAATTACCGTCCGGAGAAACGTCTTCAACGCTAGCTATGTACTCGTGCAAGTACTCGGGAAAACAACTCCCGTAGACGCTCAATCCTTTTCCTTTATTCGATTTTCTAGATCGAGTCGCGGGAGTACTACTACCTATCGTGGCGGGAGTACTACTAGCGCCTACACTAGGGTATTCAAACCCGGATGGGTTCCGCTTAGTTGACTTGTCAACACCGGCTTTTTTCCGGCCTTTCGTGACAACCGGTTCCTTAGGTTCCAACACATGGCTTGTAGCCGGATCTAGGATTTGCATCATCCTATTTATTATGTGATCTTGCACTTGTGGACCGTAACCGCGTATGGTACTATCAATTAAGGATAGCTTTCTTGTAAGCTCATCTTCGGTACCAACCTTTTCCCTAGGCTTGATCGCTAAAGTACTCCAATAAACATCACATTCACTCATTTGAATCGACCTACCTTCTTTCGCGATCACATCACACTCACACGCACAAGGCAAATTGTGTGTTGTCCTAATTACACAACCACACTTTGCGGGAGTGAACCACAAATCCCCGGCCTTTCTAATAGTTTCTTCTAATATTTGAATGGCCGTACATGAAAGTTTACCTTTGATGTCGCGAAAGATAGCTCCCCTAGATGCTTGTCTAGGACGAAACAAACTCCATTCGAACGTTTCGAAGATGGTAGAGTGTTGAATGCGAAGCAACGCATGAACTTTATCCCAAAATTGTTCAAAAGTGCATAGGCTTGTGCCGATTTCCCGTTTTAGACTAAAGTGAGAACTCTCCGCCCTAAACCATAAACTTAGATTAGTTATAAGTCTAATAACTAGTTAAATATAGTAATGTATACATATGACAATATAACTCACCGGTTGCTAGTGTGGTTGCCCAAATGTTTAATCTTGTTAGTGTAGACATTAAGGAATTTGTGTCCGTGAGGGTCTATCCATTGTTTCATCAAGTACTCGAGAACCTTAGGACAATATGCGTAGGCTTTGTGAAGGTCGGAGAGGTTTTTGTTATACTCTTCGATCGTCGCCGAATGTTGAACCGCGACATAAAACTCTAGGAACTCCTCCCCCATGTCCGCTTTGGGCAACACTTTCTTAGAGTATGAGCTAATGTTCCTGTTTATATGCCAAGTGCATAACATATGAGTTGCATCCGGGAATACCTCATCGATAGCGTTCATTAAAGCCAACTCCCTATCCGTGACGATAATATTTGGTAATGCGCACATGTTGTTCACCATCACTCTCCTTAGAACGCTCATTGCCCACGTGTAGTTCTCTTCTTTCTCCGAGCTCATAAAAACAAAAGCTATACAAAAGGTCTTTTTCGTCGAAGTTTGGCCAACTATTTCTAGCAAAGGAAGTTTATACCTTGTAGTCTTGTACGTGCTATCCATTATAAGCACTTGAGGAAAAGTGCGCAACAAATCGATGCTCGTGGAATGTGCGAAAAACAATTCTAGGATTTCATCGATTTTTTTGTTTGTGCGCTCCCAAACATAGTACTAGTGCTCCTTTAACTTACAAAACAAGTATTGCATTTGGGATTTGCCCGCTTTATCAACCAATTGGTGCTTGTGCCGCATTGTAGATGGTACGCATACTAGATACATTTTCCGGATCTCTTAACTTCAATCCACGGTATATATCTCTTGGCCGAGAACCGATTGTTGTGAGTTTACGAACATACTCCTCCTCTTCCGCCTTTAACCTCGCGGCCCGTGAATGACCATCCAAATGCAAGAAGGGTTGGTGGTTGTGTTTTCCAATTATAACTACCAATTTCCAATAGCCGGGTGCTTCTAACACCGGATTGCCCCTAAGCATGAACGGACATCCGCATTTTTTGGATGAACAATCTCGTCGTTTCTTCACAATCCCCGGTTTAGGCGTCGGCTTGTAAACACCGTGCCTCTCGCACTTAAAATATAACCGCGGTGTTTTACCGTTTTTACTACCATCGTCATCTTTATCTACCACGACAATAAATCCTATACTCTTGCTCTCTTTGTCAACCCATTCGATCAATTCCGTCTTGGTTAAGAATTTATCCGTCGTAAATATTTGACTATAATCCGCCATGTGACATGGTGCTTCGGCCGCTTCCTACACAAACAATAAAGACAAGTCAAATAATAAAGACAAACCCCATATTCAACCAAAAAGGCATGTAAAACCAAGACAAACCCAATATTCAACCAAAAAGGCATGTAAAACCAAGACAAACCCAATATTCGCATTAAAATGTATTTACAAGTCAAATAATAAAGACAAACCCCATATTCAACCAAAAAGGCATGTAAAACCAAGACAAACCCAATATTCAACCAAAAAGGCATGTAAAACCAAGACAAACCCAATATTCGCATTAAAATGCAAAGATTTTGCCACATCTTCGCAAGAACATGCGAAGATTTTGCCAAATCTTCGCATGAACATGCGAAGATGTGTCATCTTCCACGCGTGTTCTTGCGTGGAAGTGTACATCTGAGGGCACGAAAACGCAAATATTTGTTCTGTGCATAAAAAAAACTAATTTTTACCTCAGCTACACTCTCCATGTGATTAGTAAGCGGCTCCTCCTCCTCCGAAAGGAAATCATGAGCGTTGCAGCTCCAATTGTCATTATAGTCGCTTAAATCCATGCTCAGAGTAATTGGGTTTAACTTTTGATAATTAATGTTTATTAATTGTTGGGTGGGAGTTTGCAAAATTTAAAGTTTGTGTTTTTTTTTGAATTTTAGAGAGAGAAGTGGGAGGAAAGAGAGGAGGAAAAGAAGAGAGAATGAGTTGGTGGAAAAATTATTGTTTTTATATGTGGGGGCAATTTGGTAATTTCACATTTGCAGAATTTTTTTGGATATGGGTCTCACTATAAAGAAACTAGGTCTCATTTTAGCCTAGCCTATGAAGTAAATCTTCATCTCTCCCTAAATGCGTAATATGTCAGCAATGTACTTTCCCTTATCATGCTTAGGGCTGTTATCGGTCCGGTTCGGTTCGGTTCGGTTCGGTCCGGTCCGGTTCGGTTCGGTTCCGGTTTCGGTTCGATCCGAGTTTGGTTCGGTCCGAATTCGGTCCGGTTCGGTCCACTTAAAAAAAATAAAATCAATTAAAAATTGATTTTTAATTTTTTATTATTAAAATAAATGATATAAAAACTAAAGTTTATAAGTTAGATCTTTCATTTTCTTAAAATGGTAATTAACTATTAATTTTGGTATTATAATTTATAAAAGAATATATAATAATAATAATCGTTTTATTGGTCCGATTTCTTATCGGTTCTACCGGTTTATCGGTTTCATCGGTTCGATTCCGTATCGGTTCATTCGGTCCTATCGGTTTTATCGGTTCGATTCCTTATCATTTCTATCGGTTTACCGGTTCTATTGGTTCGGTTCCTAACCGATTTTTTGTTTCGGTTCCGTATCGGTTTTCAATTTTTAAAATGGAACCGCGAACTGGACCATTAAGGTTTAATCCGATTCTCGGTCCGGTCCTTATCGGTTCGGTTCCGGTCCGGTTCTCAATTCCAAAGAACCGTTGACAACGCTAATCATGCTTATATTATCTCTTCCAAATTAGTACCCACCACAAGTGACAAGACACAATCACCGTCTTCATGGAAACAACCACATGGCTTTACACCATCTCTCTCCTCTCTCTACTTCTTCTTCTACTCCTCCGGAATTTTTCTCCCTCTAAAACTCGGCCACCGGGCCCACCTTCCCTCCCCATCATCGGCCACCTCCACCTCCTCAAAAACCCTCTTCACCGGACACTCCAACGTCTCTCATACCACTACGGCCCCATCTTGTCTCTCTCCTTCGGTTCACGCCCCGTATTAATCATCTCATCGCCATCACTGCTCGAAGAATGCTTCACTAAAAACGACGCCGCTTTAGCAAACAGACCGCGTCTTTCCTCCGGTAAATATCTCAACTACAACTACACCACCATAGGAGCTGTCTCTCACGGTCCTCTCTGGCGCAACCTCCGCCGTGTCGCCGCCGTTGAAATTTTCTCAGCCAACAAACTTGCTTTGTTTTTGAAAATCAGAGAGAATGAAGTCTCCCACATGCTTAAAAAATTATTCTCGTCATCCAAGTCAAATTTCACAAAAGTGGAAATGAAATCGAAGTTTTCGGAAATTTCGTTTAATATCATCATGAGGATGGTTTCGGGGAAAAGATATTTCGGGCTGAAACCTGAAGAGGAATCGGACGAAACAGTGAAATTTCGGGATATGATTAAAGTGAGTTCCGAAGTGGCCGGCATGTCGTATCCGGGCGATTTTCTACCGATTTTAAGGTGGTTTGATTTTAAAGGTGTCAAAAACAGGATGGTGAAATTACATGACAAATCTGATAGGTTCTTGCAGTTTCTTGTTGATGAAAAAAGAAGGAACAGCAAGAGCTCAGATTCAGATGATTGTTATGGAGAGATCAAATTCAAGACAATGATTGATACTCTGTTGTCTTTACAAGAATCTGAACCAGAGTTCTACACCGATGATATCATCAAAGGTCTTATCTTGGTATGTTTCATTTTGACCTTTTGTTATATTTCTTATATTATTTTACAAGTGTTAAGTCATTGATTATGACTCGATTGAATCATTGCTAGTTTAATACTCTGGTTGGTTAGTATAAACTATATAGTATATAGAACATTGAATTATGGTTAGTTCAACGGTGTGGTTGATTATTTTATATAGGACTAATTTGTACGTGTCTAATTAGTTTATTACTGTGAATTCAGTTCGGTTCAAAGAATAAACTTCAAATTTATTTGATAATCTCTGGCTGAGCTTGAATATCATCGTAAGATTGTGAACTATTTATGAGCGAGCTAAAAATGTTGTCATTATGAGTTTGATTTGAAATTTCGTCTTTCAGATACTACTAAATGCAGGTACAGATACATCAGCCGTAACAATGGAATGGACAATGGCTCTATTGCTAAACCATCCTTCAGTTCTAAAAAAAGCAAGACAAGAACTTGATAGAGAAGTCGGCCAAACCAAAATAGTAGAAGAATCAGATTTGCCCAAACTAACTTATATCCAAGCCATAGTGAACGAGTCGTTGCGACTATATCCGGCAGTGCCTCTTCTCGCACCACACGAGTCATCGGAAGAGTGCAACATTGGTGGCTTCCGGACACCAAAGGGCACAATGGTCTTAGTGAACGCGTGGGCTATTCATAGGGACCCTTGCGTGTGGGATGAGCCAGAATTGTTCAGACCGGAAAGATTTGTTGAAGGTGAAGAGAGTGACGGGTGGGGTTATAAAATGGTTGCCTTTGGTGTGGGAAGGCGAGGGTGCCCTGGTTCAGGTTTGGCTCATAAGATGATCGAGTTAGCGATAGCTGGGCTGATTCAGTGCTTCGAATGGGAAAGAGTTGGTGAAGAAGAAATTGATATGAAGGAAGGCTTTGGTCTTACTATGCCTAAAGCTAGGCCATTAGAAGCCATGTGCAAGGCGCGTGATTCCATGTTCGATGTTCTTTCACTGCTTTGATATAATATTGTCTTCGAATACTTTCTTCTCGGTGTTTTGTTTTTTCTTTTTCCTTGATTGTCAAATGTTTATAGCAAGTGCTAAAAAAAAAAGTCCAAATTACTCTACGAAGTCGTTTTCTTCTTCAATTTTTTAATATTTATAAAATTGTCCCTAGTCAAAAATCCGAAAAATCTTTAAATGTTCATTTAATTACGTTTTATGCCATTATTTATTTCATGAAGTTGTAAAACAGAAAATCTACTATGATCTAACATTTTACTTTCTAAAACTCACTAAAATCATAAAAACTCAAAATTTAAACTAACCAAAAACTTTTTTTTTTCTAACTTTGTAAAATTTAAAAATATTTGCCGAAATGGTAACAAAATTTGTTTTTCTAAAAACCAACACGAATATGGACCATTTGATCTTTTTGTTTTTTTTTAAAAAAAAATGACTTTTAAAAAGAAAATAAAAAAATGACTGTTTCCGCGAGACGATGACGTCCAGGTGGTGTTCGTCATCATCATGTCGAAGAAGATGATACTTTTTGCCAAGCAAATGGCGGACACGATGGTGCTGACGCCATTGCATGACGGAAACAGGGGTCTGTCCGTCATTTCCCGGCGTACAGAGCCATGTGTCCGCCGTGCAATGACGGAGAAACCCCCCTGTTTCCGCCATGTAATGGCGTCAGCACCATCGTTTCTGCCTGCATTAGCGGACATATCTGTATCATTTTTGTTTCTAATTTGTTAACATTTATCTTTTAATTTTGTCCTTTTTTGTAATTCTTTTTGTAGGTTACCACTTACTAAAGACTTATACTAACTAAAAACAATATCAATTTACAGTAAAACAAAATACCCATTATGGTTTGAGAAACCTTTTTAATAACTAAGATATAAATATGTTTTTTTTGCAAATAAGTCATTTAAGTGTTAGGATATATGATTAAGTGGTTTTGAAGGCAAAAAGTAACATTTTAATTGATAATGATAGTGTTAACTTCTTTAGTTTTAGTTCTTTATGTTTCGAGAGAGAAAGTAGAGAGAATGTAGAGAAATTGTATTTTTTTTTGGAAATTATAATAACTTCACAGAGTAATTTCTTCTATCTATACGATTTCGTGAAGGACAAAATCGAAAAAAAAACTTCGCGGAGTAATTTTTAAAATTCAAAACAAGCGACTTCACGAAGTAAAAATGATTTTTTTTAGTAATTCCCATGTTTATATTGTCCGTTTGGGTTCCGTGGTTTCATGTTTAAAGTTCAGTTCGCGTTGGTTTAATGAAGTTATTAATGATTTATGTATATATGTTTATTGAAACATTATTTGTGTTATCTTGCACTCTTATGGTTTAATATTTTTATTTTCACTTGACTCCAAAAATCGTATATATCACCTGATTTCCCATAACTTAATATTAAGATTCAAATATCGAAGTGAATTGGTGTAGATATTGGAAAATGAAAAAAAAACAAAAAATATGAAAAATACAAAAAAAAAATACAAAAAATACAAAAAATATAAAAAATACTACATTGAGTGAGTATTTTTAAAATATTGACGTCTTTAATAATCAATGTTATAACAGTCTTATAAAATGGAATGATATCGATGGCTTCTCTTCCAAAAAACTATTTATTGCAATCCATTGACTATAGTCCTTGATTGTTTATGGAGTCTCAACGACAACATCTTTCCAATGTTGACCCCGTTATTCTGCCACATCAACGAGCTTCCTTCAAGAATACTCATCACGATCTTCATCAAATCCAGCAGTTAAAGCATCCACAATCTAGACCTGTACCTTAAGCTGATCTTCAAGATTCAAATGCTCAAGACTTTCATCTTCTCAGCAAAACCTATACCTTAACTCAAATCAACAAACCTTCTTCCACCATTCCATATGATCTCAAATAAAACCATGTTTTTGAACATCAATCAACCAATCAGATGAGTACATCTACTCAACCTTAGATGAAATCATACTCTATATAGCCAGAACCACTCCAAAGTCCCTAGTTCATGAACATGTTAAAATCCAAAATCATCATGACTATATTTATTGTAGACTTTCAACAAAAAGATAAACTAACCCTTGAATCCATGGCCAAGCTCACACTGATAGGAAATTTTTCGAATGGTAGGCCATCAATGAATGAAATATAAAAGTTTTTTGAATCTTTAAAATTCAAATGGAAATTTAGTTTGGCCAACATCTAATGATAGATCTGGATTTTCATAAAGGCATAAAATGTATATTAAGAAGATCAATATGGAAAATAGGGAAACACACAATGCGTATCATCAAATGGACACCCAAATTCATCCAAGAAGGGAATCCTCAATCTCAGATGTCTGGATTACCCTTAGCAACATTCCTAACTACGTATATAATCTAGCTACAATCAGATATTTAGCAAAGTCTATAGAGAATCCAATCGATACTTGAGTTCCTTTTAAAAACCAGGCCATGTATAATTCTTGTAAAGCTTGCGTGGAAGTAGACCTCTCAAAACCTCTTCAAGAAAATATTTGGGTTACATTTGGTGATGAAGAAAGATTTTGGGTAATGGTTACATATGAAGTCAAACCTCAATACTGCTAAACATGTTATCATATGGGCCATAAGTCTAAAAGTTGTAGAAAGTTAACTCAAGACTCCATCAAGCCTCATACTCAACAACACATCATCAATGACCAGCATAAACCTTTTAAAGTCTAGATATCTAAAATGAATTATGTAATAGTTAAAGACTCATCTATCCCTATAATCTGACATTAAAGACCCTCAAGACTTTACTTCAATCCAAGTTACTAAAGATCTACCGGATCCTATTAAAACCAACCCGAACAATCATCAACTTACAATATATTGTAATGACATCAAAGACCATTTTTTCAAGATTCTACCTCAATCCAAGCTGCTAAAGATCAATCTGACCCTAACAAAACCAACCTCAACAACCCATTAACTTACAACCAAAGAAATTCAAACCAGAATGTCTTCCATACCTCAAACTGGCTCTTATAAATGAATTTATCAATACTTTTTTGAAATGTTAGAGGGGTTTGTAACAAAGCTACTCGAAGATGAAGCAAACTATTGTTAAATCTGAGAAGATTGAATTTTTGGAGATTCAAGAACCAATGATATTTAATGTTCATCTGAATAAAATTACTCAAGTGTTGGGGTTTCAAGATTCTATGTCTAACATCTCTAACAAGATCTGGTTATTTTGGAATAACTCTTATATAATTCACCATCTATTTGACCATGATCAACTTCTCATTGATAGTGTTAATCACTCATCTCATGATAAACACTTTCTGGTTTCTATAATATATGGAAAATGCTCTCGAGATCTCAGAACCTCAATTTGGGACAATCTAAAAGATCTTGCTAATTCATATAAGAAATGGATCATAATGGGGGATTTTAACCATATTACCAACCCTTCTCAATAACTATCATGCTTGGAAGCATAAATGATTTTAACAACCCAATATCAGATTGCAATCTAAATGATGCTAGATACTATGGTTCAAAATATACATGGTCTAACTCCTACACGTGGAAGCGTCTGAATAGAGTTATATACAGTCCTATATGGTCAAGCTTCTTCACTAACATAATTGTACTCATATGGCTAGAACAACCTCATACCACTCTCTTCTATGCATCATATTATGAAACTTTAGCTCCCAAGTCAAGTCTGGTTTTAAATTTAAGAACATGTGGATTGATCATCATGAATTCGAATAAACAATTAAGTCTAACTGGAATGATCCTTCTTATGGCTATCCCATTCAAATATTATAATAGAAACTCAAGAGACTAAAGGTCAAACTCAAACTATGAATAAATAAAATTTTGGAAACATATTTAACTCAATTACCCAGCCAGAAGAAGATGTCAAGTTTTATGAAGCTTGTTACAGAGACTCAACCACCCAAAAGAACACAATAAATCTATCCAAAGCTAAGTAATACATTTACAACTCCTTGCTGAAGAAGAAATCTATTGGGAACAGAAATTGCAACATAAAATGGACAAAGAATGCTCACATGAACACTGATGCATTCCATAACTATATCAAGAAGAAGTAGAAGAAAAACATAATCACTAAAATTTAAGTTAGCAATACTTGGATTCAAGACCCAAAAGATCTGTAAATATCTGAAATAAACCACTTCAAATCTCTCTTCACATATAACTCTAGCTACACTGGTCCTCAAACTATCCAATCTATCATTCATAGTATGGTTTACAATGAAGCCAACATCATCCTAATGGATTCTCCATATGGTTAGGAGATTCTTAACTGTATAAATGATTTAAATCCTAACAGCATGGCTGATGTGGATGTATTTAATATCAAATTCTAACAAAAGTGCTGGAATATCATATTTATTGACTTATGCTCTGATATAAGAGCAATCTTTATGAAGATCAGGTTCTTAGTGAGGTGTATGCAACTATCATTTGCCTAATTCCTAAAAATGATGACCCTAAAAATTGGAATGATTTCAAACCTATAAGTCTAAGTAATGTGTTCAATAGGATAATCTCGAGGATTGTCAGTGACAGAAAATATATTCTTCTCCCTAAACTAATCTCTATTGAACATAGTGGATTTATAAAGCGAAAAATCGTTCAAGAGAGCATCCTCCTCTGTAAAGAATTTTATTTTAACATCAATAAGAAAATTAGAGGAGGAAATATTATCCCAAAATTTGACATGTCTAAAGCTTTTGATAGATTTTCTATTACATTAATCAAGCCAATTCTATATGCTTATGGTTTTAGTTGCATGCTCACCAATCTAATCATGAATTCTATTAATAATGTCAAATTTTTAGTTATAATCAATGGTCAAGCAAATGGATACTTCAAATCAACTAATGGTCTTAGACAAAGGGACCATCTTTGCCCTATTCATTTTATCTTGGCTCAAAGATTCATAATAAAAGGTTTGAAACAACTGTTTCAAAATCATCCTAACTTGAGATACAAAACTTCTAGTAACATCAATATTCCTTGCCTATCATTTGCTGATGAAATATCTAGGTGCAATTATTCATAACTAAAATATTGTAATTCACTATGAAGATATTATTACTAAGCTCATAAAGAAAACTCAAGATTTGGATCATACCTTACTATCCTTTGGTGGCATATTAACTCTCATCCAATATGTCTTGCTAGCTATTCCTAGTTACCAGCTTCAACACTCATTGATTCCCAACTCCACCATCGAAAGAATTGAATCCATCTGCAGCAGATTCATTTGGGTCATTTGGGGCACAAATGATAACCATAGAGCCATTTCCTGGGCTAGTTGGAGGACGCTATGCTATCCCTACACATAATGATGACTAAATATCATGAAAATTGAAGACATTCAGCTTACATATTCTTGCAAACTATGGCTTAAATTCAAAGAAAATAACAGCCTTTGGGCTAACTTTATGCACAACATCTATTGCTCTATTCCTCACCATATATAAGAGCAACTTATTAATAGAAGATACCAAATATGGAAGCGATTACTCGATGTTAGAGACACTGTTGAAGGCTTTATCTACTGGAGTATTGGTCAAGGAAACTATGAATTTTGGCTAAAACGATGGTGTAACACTAACCCTCTAATTGATCTAACTAGTGAAATTGATACTACTTGGTATCATCAAGTCAAAGTAAAAAACTTATGGACTGACACTGGTTGGGATATTGATAGATTACAATCTTTTGTCACTCAATTGAACATCAATATAATCCTTAAATTCTCTATTAAAGAAATTGTTAAAGACAAAATTTAGTGGTTTGTAACTGATTCTGGGAATTCTCATTCAAAGCTACTTGGAATGAGTTGAGATCTAAAGAGACACCAACAATATTACTATCAATAACTTGGAACAATGTCATCCCAGCGAAATTTTATCTCATCTTATAGAGGCTACTTCATAATTGGGTATCAGTTGATACAATCCTTCAAAAGAAGAATATATCTATATCATTGAAGTGTCAACAATGTGATAATACTAAATCCCTCTAACACACATTTATATCATGCAACATCTCAAAGAAAGTCTGGAAATTTTTCTGCAGTATGTTTAAAGTTCATATTGGCAGATATATGTCTCTGACTCACATAATTAGGCTTTGGTATTTATCGTTTCCTACCATCATACACATCAGAAATAGTCTTCCAGCTATCATTTTATAGAGTATTTGGCATCGGAGAAACAACAAGAAATATAATCTCTCGAAAACCCCTACTAAATGCTAACCTCAAATTGGACATGGCTAATCTTCTGAAAACGAGTTTGTTGAATAAAGATCCTAATCTGGCTTATGAATTTGGTTGCTTCAGTCATTTAAAACATCCTAGAAAGATCATTGTTATTCATTGGTCTCCGCCTACTGCTCCAATGCTTAAGTTAAACACTGTTGCATATTGTTCTATTTTAGGTGAAGCTACAAGAAGTGCTATCATAAGAGACTCCAAGGGGGACATCAAAGCTGTTATTAGCAGAATCTACGAGAAATAAAGTCCTATTATAGCTGAGACTCATGCTTTCCTTGATGGTCTTTTACTTTACTACAAAATGAAAATAATTGAACTGGATATTACGGCTGACTCAAAACTCTTATTAACTATGATTGCTACTAATACTTCCCCTCGGTTTCTTACACCTATTCTTCAGTATTACAGGAACCTAATTTCATAAAAAATGTTTATAAATCATATAAATAGAGAGCAAATACAACAGCATATTGGCTCGTAAAATGGATAAATAAGTGCAAATACAATATAGATTTAGAAACAGATCAAATACCCAATCAACTCAAAGCTATTGCACCTCTAGATAGTCTAGAGACTAGCTTCATCAGAGATCTCTAAGCCTCTGATTCAGCTTTATCTATTCATTATCTCACTAAAATAAACAAAATAATTATGTATACAAATCACTTAATTAAATCTCATACATGACATTCTTGTATTTATACAGCTCTGTTTCAAGTCTGATTTTCAAAATCAACATAATCTCTCTTCAGCTTCTAAAACATCATATATTTGTAGTTGGTATAAGAGAAGATCTCTATCCTCTCCCTCCTAAGGCGATTGAAGAATCGAGCATGACCCTATCTGTTGATTTCTAAACTCATGTCCTCTGAATCATCTTCAACTTTTCTTCATCGATAAGAGGATATCCCCTCCTGCAAGTTATTAAACCCATACCTGCTCGACTTCTTACTCGTCATCGAGCTGATCGAAATCAAAACTCGAGTGTTGAATTTCACGGTTCCCTTCTGTGCCTTTATGAACTTCCAATTGTTGTAATATTTAGAAGCCCGAATTTGGCATTCTCTATTATTTAATAATAATTTTTTAAATATATGCATTTACGTACTCAATTTTTTTTTAAAATATTACGATAGCTTTTGAAAAAACAACATCTTGATAATATATAGATTTCAAAGAAAAAAAAATCATTTTTTGAAGATATTATGAATAGAATAGACACGATACAAATATGTACAAATTAACACAACTGTTTTGAAAACTAAAAACCGATAAAAAAAATAGTAGGCTGAGAGAGATGCACAAATAAAAACCCATATTCTAAAAAACTAATATTAAAGTTTTAAAGTAAAATAAAATAGACTATGATAGGTGAGGAAAAAAGAAGGTAAATTTCACATTTTAACCGTCGGGAAGATAAATTATCATTTTTTTGCTAAAATACAAATCAATTATTCGCGTTTTACTTTACTAGGTGGGAAGTTATTTTATATTTTAGTTATGTTGTCGGAAATTCTAGTAAACCGCTATCAAAACTTAATTCATTGAATATACATTAGAACAACTATTCATCATAGTCGACATACGGACCTTCATGCTCTAACTTGACACCACAATCGGAAGAGACAATGTTGAAGGCGTATTTTCATTGCTAATTGAAGATGAGGCATAAGACTTGGTGTGGCTAATTCAATCCTCTCGGCACACTTTCCACCACCCTTAGATAATGAGGAAGAGAGTGATGACTAGTTTGGTTCGTAAAACATGAGGTTGAACACCTAACCCAACAATTGATTGATTTGACTCACTTTGTCAGGACCTTAACCGAAACATGGGACTTACATTTTTGCCTACCGTTCTATTGCAACGAGCCTTACCGACCAAACAACTTCTAAAGGTAGATCCAACAACTTCTAACCGAAACACAGGGCTGAAGCATAGACGACTAATATCGTCGAGGACACAAGCGCACTGACCAAACATCTTCTAACGGCAGATCAATAAGAGAAAAACCATCGATAACTTATAAAAAGAGTGAGTAACAAGCTAAAATCCGACCTAAAAAAGGAATCCACTCTGATGTGTTTAACGCCCTTGAATTTGCCCCAACTTTTGTTTATACAAAAAAGAGTTTGAAATTCTCTAGAGTGAGTCACACGCCAAAACCCGGTTTAAAAAAAGAATCTACTATGATGTGATGAGATTAATTTTCTATAAACGGACCTTCAGGCTGGTTCGTATGGGTTTGTTTTTGGTCCACTTTCAAAAACCTCATAGGAATGAAATTATGATTTTACTTATAATATACCGATGATCAATCCCATGTGTAACCAGTGTGGGATGTGGGATTTTAACATGATCCACGCTTTTACAACTTTGAAAATATTTCATCAAAAGATTTATTCATTTTCAAAAAGATAAAAAAATAAAAAAATAATATGTAGACCTTAAAATAAAAGAAGGAGCTCACAGTATTTTTCATGTTGCATGAACCTAAGCGCCAAAACAATAGACTGTTATGATCATCTTAAGGCCTCGGCCGCTTGCTAGAGTATCGTGCCAGAATCTCATTTCTTCAATTTTGTAAGCAACATGGATCCATTTATAATAACAAATATCATAGCTTGAGCTCATAAATACATGAATCTAGAAGAAGATGACGTTTAGATTAATTATGGTGGACAAAAAGAGTCAAACCTTAAAGCGGAGGTGGTGAATATCTAGTAAAAAGTCACATCTACCAAGAAACTGTTATAAATCACTACGCAATTTATCATTTGCACAGAACACAAATAAAACAGAATACAAATAAATGACAGAAAAGAAAAGAAAACATGATTTAACGTGGTTCGACAATTTTCTATGTCCACGGTCGCCGCCAGAGAAAAGTGTTTCACTATGATAGAAAATGGTTATAGATTTCAGATTGTGTTTTGTGTAGTCATAGTATTCTATTTATGGGGAATAAATAGAAATTACTAGATAATGGACCTAATGAGCTCATACGACAAGACTAACAACGATACTGTCACAACACTTATTTGTAGTGTCGAACATAGTACAGTGTCAAGGCACAATAACACTATCACAGACACAAAACTGTACTGCCGCACATAATACATTGTCAAGGCACTATTCGACTCATTCACAACAAATCTTCCCCTTGAGGCAAATATCCTTTCTTCACTATCAACAAAGAAACTTCTCTTCTTCCGACTCACCAAATGCACTATATACTGCGAACACCAATCCAGTTTAGGCACTCCCTAAACTTTCAAACTGATACTGCATTAGTCATTATATCTTCTAGATTATCGCGTGTAGACATTTTCTTCACATCAACAGCTCCTTTTGATATTATATCACGAATAGAATGATACCTGACATCTATGTGCTTTGTACGCTCATGATACATCTGGTTCCCTGTAAGGTGTATGACACTTTGACTGTCACAAAATACTTTTGTAGTAGTCCCATCCAAGCCCAAATCTGTTACCAAACCTTGCAGCCGTATTGCCTCTTTAACTGATTCTGTTACCTCCATGTACTCTGACTCTGTTGTAGACAAAGCTACAGTAGCTTGCAACTGTGCTTTCCAACTGATCGCACTCCCAACTAGAGTAAATACATATCCTGTCAGAGATCTTCTTTTATCAATATCACGTGCAAAATCAGAATCAACAAAACCAACCACTGATCCTGCAACATCATTCAGCGATCCACCAATATCGGTCTTGTTAAACGTTAAGCCAACGTTCACAGTATTCTTAAGATACCAAAGTATCAATTTCACTGCCTGCCAGTGTTTTTTCCCAGGACATCCCATGTACCTGCTAACTACACTAACCGCATGTGAAATATTAGGACGTGTGCATACCATATCATACATGATACTACCGACTACACTTGCATATGGAACCTTCAACATTTATTCCAACTGAGCATCGTCCTTGGCTGCTCATGTTGCAGACAACTTGAAATAAGTAGCAAACGAGATGCTAATTGCCTTAGCAGCAAACATGTTGAATCGTTGTAGCACTTTCTCAATATAGTTTCGTTGAGATAAGTTTAATGATCCTACATTTTTGTTTCTCATAATCTCCATACCAAAAATCTTCTTTGCTCTACCTAGATCCTTCATTTCAAACTCGACACTAAGCTGCTTCTTTATCTGCACAACGTGTGACATACTACAAGAAGCAATAAGCATATCATCCACATACAACAACTAAACATAAGAATCATCTGACATCTTTGGATGATACACACAACTATCATATGGACTCCTCATGAACCCTTTTGACACCATGAATGTATCAAAACTTTGTACCATTACCTATGTGACTGTTTCAAACCGTATAATGAATTTTTCAGCAGACAAACCTTATCCTCCATATTAGGTTCGATAAATCCCTCTAGTTGTCTCATATAGATTAGCTCTTCCAAATCACCACGTGGAAACGCAATTTTCACATCTAAATGCTCAAGATCTAAATCTTTTAAAACTACTATGGCTAACAAAACTCAAATCAAACTATGCTTACCACTAGAAAAAACACTTCATTGAAGTCGATTCCTTCCCTTTGAGTAAAACCTTTAACGACCAGTTTTTCCTTGATTCGAGATGCATCAACCCCGGATTACCTCCCTTTTCTTGCACACCCATTTACTGCCTACTACCTTCTGTCATTTAGGTAAGTCAACAAGCTTCCATGTTTGATTCTTCTGAAGAGATTCAATCTCTTCCCCGTAACATCAATCCATCGATCTGCCTCTGAACTTGCTCTAGCTTCTCTGTAGCTACTAGGTTCCTGCATCTCAACTTCTTCTGCAACTGATAGAGTATATGCCACTAGATTCACATGGCTTTTTGGAAGTCTAACAATGTTATGTTATAAGGTTGTTGTTATGGTTCAGGTGCATCATCATCACTATTATCTGATGTTGACGCTTCACCTCTTGATTCTGGATCCACCTCAGAACCACTCAAATTATTAGACCTGTTGGGAACTGATTATACTTCAAGCTCCTCTTGTTTACTCACAACCAATCCTGATTCGACCATTTCTCATACTTCCTCTAACTGTCTATCGAAGCAAAATCGTTAAAAGTAACGTCCCTACTGATGAGAAAACCTTTAGATTTTAGAGAGGTACACCATAACTTATATCCCTTCACTCCAGTAGCATATCCTAGAAATATGAACCTATTTTCTCTAGGCTCAAGCTTACCATCTCTCACATGAGCATACGCAGGACAACCGAACAACCTCAAATGTTCTTAATCAGCCGACAATCCAGACTAAATCTCAAAATGAGTTTTACAATCAATAGTCGTTGATGGAGATCGATTCACCAAGTAACACACTTTATTGATAATTGCAGCCTAAAAATATTTTCCCACACCGGAATGCGAGAGCATACTTTGTGCATTGTTACAAAACGTTCTGTTCATTCTTTCTGTGACTCCATTCTGTTGTGGTGTTTTAGTACAAGTACGAAGACGCACTATTCACTCAGCTTTGCAGAACTCGTTGAACTCACGACTGCAATATTCTAGCTCATTATCTGTCCTAAAATGTTTTATTTTTCTTCATGTTTGCTTCTAAATCATCGTCTTCTATTTGACAAAGGTTGAATATGCCTCATCTTTCTTTTTCCAAAAGTAAACCCACACCATACTTGAATAATCGTCAATCAAACTCATGTAGTATCTGGCTCCGCTCTTTGATGAAATTCTGTATGGACCCCAAAGATATGAGTGAATGTAGTCGACTATCCTTTTAGTTTTTATTATAGATGATTTTTTGAATTTGACTCTAGTTTATTTACCAAACACACAGTGCTCACAAAATCCCAATGATTATATTTTATACATTTTCAACAAATCTCTCTTTCCCAAAACAGCTAATCCTCTGTCACTCATGTGACCAAGACGCCAATGCTACAACTGATTCTGAACCTACCTACCTTGGCTATTACTCCATGATGATGCTACTGCAACATCGCCCATAACAACGCTTCGTTAGAGAATGTAAAGACCCTTCTGCAAACTCCCTTGCATGCACACCATTGAGCCTTTTGTCACTTTGATTACACCATCTTCTGCACGGTACTTGGAACCCCGAGAGTCTAGTGTCCCAAGAGAAATCAGGTTTCTCTTTAACCCAAGAACATGCCAGCACGTTAAGATTCTAACAACCCCGTTAAATATTCTGATTATAACGTTACCGATACCACCAACAATCAACGAATGATTGTTCTCTAAATAGACAATTCCCTTCATTGGCTTATAAGTATTTAACCATTTCTTAAACGGACACATGTGATATGTAGCGCCAGTATCGAGTACCCAAGACTTTTTCCCACAGTCTGAACTCACGGACAATACATCTCCTCAACCATTGTTTTCACTATCGTCAGAATCGTTCACACATTCAATAATGTTTCCTGCATTTTGCTTTTGATTACCATGCTTACCATTAGTTTTGGAAAATCTCTCCTATCATGACCCTGCTCACCGTATTCAAAACAGTTTGAGTTCTTTACCTTTGATTTGGACTTCCAGTTCTTTGTTCTTAAGGAACTCGCTTTGTTTCTATATATTTCCCTACTCATAAGACTTTCCCCTTCAACTTGGTTGTCTAGCTGCAACTGTCTCATCTCCTTTAATTTCAGTGCCCCTTTGACATCTGCTGTGATAACTTATCTTTACCATACATTATGGTATCTAAGAATTTCCATAGGGAGAATATAACAATCTCAATACAAGCAAAGCTTAGTCCTCATCCTCAATATTGATATCTATGTTCTCCAATTCCATTATAATTCATTTAAAATTATCTAAGTGCTTAGTTATGGACATACCTTATTTCAATCTGAAATCGTACAAACACTTTTTCAAGTATAATCGGTTTACTACTTATTTCTCTGAGTAAAGATCTCCTAATATCTTCCATGCACAGGCCACAATCTTTTTACCACTAATCTCGCGAAGCACATTGTCTTCACACTCATTAAAATTCAGCACAAAGCCCTTTCTTGAAGATCTTGCTTCTCTTCTTCTTTCATCTCTTCTGGTAACTTATTCTTCACAGCCTTCCACAGCCCTTGCAGTATGAAGATTTCAATTTAATCTTCCACAACGCAAAGCTGGACCCCCCATCAAATTTTTCAATCATGTATTTTGTTGCTGTAGACATCATTGTGAAACCCTAATTGCAAAAGCCCTAATTTCACCATGTGGCTCTGATACCAATTCTTTTATAAATCAATATGCATTTTATCACAAATGGCTCAAACAGAGAATACAAATAAAATAAAACACGGATAAATGACTGAAAAGAAACGAACACATGATTTAATGTGGTTCGACAATTGTCTACGTCAACGGGCGCCGCTAGAGAAAAGTGTTTCACTATGATAGAAAAGGGTTACAGATTTCACATTGTGTTTTGTTTAAGCCTAGTAGTCTATTTATAGGGAATAAATAGAACTTACTAGATAATGGGTCCAATGGGCTCATACCATAAGACTAACAATGATATTGTCACAACACTTATTTGTACTGCCGAACACAGTACACTGTTAAGGCACAATAACACTATCACAGACACAAAACTGTACTGCCGGATACAATACACTGTCAATGCACTATTGACTCATTCACAACAGAAACAATAACATAGATATCGCCCGACACAGTTGAGCCTAAAAACTTCCTAAAAATAAGGATATAAATGCTTACCTATTCTAAAAATTTATAAAAATTGATATATACACCGTTCCATGACATATAACATCATACCCCCGCTGTAAGGAATGAAATAAAATGGTTCAATCATCATATGGACCAGTAGACCTTGAGTTATGAATATTGAGTACTCAAGGCCAATAGTAAATGTTACTTAAAATAATACGGTTGACAGTTGGACAAGCCAAGAAGACAAGCAAAGACATATAAATGATTGAAGATCTTTTTGAAAAAGAACCAGAGTGAGGAAGAATAATAAATCTTTTATCTTAAAAATCCATAGGTAACGAGCGTGACAGGTTAAAATCACAGTTCCCTTAATAGTTACATCTTTTAACCGAGTTTACCCACACACCCCTTACATAGATCTCATTTATTCCCAAGTGAAGAACGAATCAACTCTAGCAAGTTTCTTCATTGTAAAAGATAGTCTGGCAGTCTCTTTTCCAGATAAAAAAGGTTTGTTTATTACATACATATCGTTTGATGCATGGCAAGAAGGATAATTATTGACATCAGGGCGACGCTCAATGTTTTGTTATGTTCAGCCATGGAACAAATTTCATTTAAAACCATCCTCCCTCTCCCATTTGTCAAATGGGCCATTAGTCTCAATGGCATAACTATAATACTCTTAGGCATCAACATATGGGACATCATAGTTAGAAGTATGAGATGATCCAAAACCGAGATGAACACGTTTTTATTTTTAGATACCTTGACCCATATCATATCATCTTAGGCTGATCATAGCTCAAATCCGTATCCTCGTCTTATTATTAATGTATGAAAAATATGGTCGAGGAAATGTTAATATAAAGTGTTTATATAGTTTATGTTTGCCAAATAACGTGTTAACTTTGATTAATGTGTCAAAGCTTTTTTACTTTGTATTTAGACCATCAAACTATTAGTCAATATTATACAATACGCCTCTCTCTTTCCTTTTAATACATACTCTTGACAGTATTTTTTTCTTACAATAACAAATTGGTATCATAACTATGTTGTAAAGATATTTGTGAGGTTAAAATAGAAAAACAAATTCCAGTTTGTGCACCACCGATCTTCAATGGAGAGAATTATCAAATGTGAGAAGTTTATATGAAGGCTTTGGATGTTTGAGAAGCAGTATAAGATGATTACAATATACCTTCACTTCCACCAAATTCTACTATGACACAAATTAAATCACATATAAAGAAAATAATATAATAAAATCAAAGGCAAAAGCTTGGCTTTTTGCAATTGTATCTCAAATGATCTTCACACGAATAATGTCCTTCAAAGAAGCTTATTATTTTTTTCGGAATTATCTAAAAGCTGGATTTGATGGAAATAAAAGGATTTTTAAAATGAAAGCTCTAAATTTAATTAGGTTTTTTGAGTTGCAGAAAATAAAGGAGTCTTAGTCGGTGAAAGAGTACACTAAGAGACTTCTCAGCATTGCCAACAAGGTGAGATTGCTTGGTTTTGAGTCAAAAGACAATATGATTGGTGAAAAACTGTTGGTTATTATTTCAAAGAAGTTTTAAACCACCATTACTACTCGTGAGAACACTAAAGACCTGTCAAATATCTCTTTTATAAAACTTTTAAATGCTTTGCAAGCATAAGATCAGAAAATGCCAATGAGGCAAGAAGGGGTGATTGAAGGGGTCTTACATGTAAAGCACCAGGACAACATCAGGTATAGAAAGAAGAAAAATTTCAAAATATAATCAACGAGTGGAGATCCATTTAGAAATTATCAAAATAGAAAATAAAAAGATGCCAAGAAATCTTACCCACCTTTGTGCCATTATCAGAGGAAAGGTCGTCCACCATATAAGTGTTGTAGAATATCGAACAATGAGTTCTCCAAATACAATCACCATATAAGTGATATAAAACTTTGGATTTGGGGACCAAAAGTGATACAAAACTTTGAATTTAAGTGCCACGTGTTAGTTTTTAAATAGTTTATATGTGCGGGGGGGGGGGGGGGGGGGGGGGCGCTATATTTGCAAATTTTTAAAACGAAGGTGATGAGTTTTATGCAAAAGTGAACAAAAGGGACTATGTTGATACAAGTGGTAAACATGGAGAACTGACAGTGGTTTTTACCCTTGGTATAATTATAAACATTCTCTAAAGTTTCTTACAGTACGTGGTTGCTTTTGTTTCACTTATATTCCAGGGTGAAATATTATAAGCTTGATAAAAAAACATAAACCAACATCTTTGTTGGGTATAACACTATATCCAAAGCTTACAGAGTTTTTCAACCACATACTGGTCGGGTTATTTGAGTCAAGATGATCATATTTTAAAAAATGAGCAATAGAATTGGGAAAACTCAATCAATATGAACCATAATATTCCAAGAAATTTAATCGTTGGTAGAATGTTAGAAGAGTCTGAAGATGTAGGGAAAGATGCTTTGATTGATGATGCATATGTAAGAGGTACAAAGTCATTATTTAATAATTATCAAAGGTGTAATGTAGATGTTTGTGAGCCTACAAGGTTCCATGATGCAAAAGGCAGTCAACATTGGATGGCTACAGTGCAAGAAGAGCTTTCGATGATTGAAAAAACAAAACTTGAAAGTTGGTTGATCGAACTTTAAACAAAGTAATAAATGGAGTAAGATGGGTGTTTAGAACAAAGCACAATTTTGATGGTTCAGTTAACAGATTCAAAGCAAGACTTGTTGTGAAGAAATATGCACAAGTATTTGGAGTTGAGTATTCAAAAATATTTACACATGTTGCGAGGCTTGACACAACAAGATTTTTGCCTGATCTTGTTGCTAAAAAAAGTTAGAAAGTGTTCCAATTTAAAGTTAACTCTACATTCTTAAATGCAACATTATATGAAGATTTTTTTGGTTGAGCAACTTGAAGGATTTCGAAGCAGAGGCAATGATGCTTGCTGAAAAGAGACGTATAGGACCTAAAATAGGCTCCGAAAATATGATCTAGTAGAATTGACGGTCATTTGGTGGGTCTTGGATTTCATAAAAGTCAATCTAAGCTCATATTTTATGTCAAGCATGAAGGTACAAATAGCTTAGTCATTTTGCCTTATGTAGATAAGTTTTAATTAAAGGAAGTAATATTTTGAAAATTAATAATTTTGAACTGTAATTGGAGAAGGTCTTCAAAATGATAGAGCTTTGTCTGATGTCATACTTCCTCGATATTGAGATCAAATGAAGCCAAGATCAAGTTTTTATATGTTAAGAAAAATATGTAAAACATATACTTAAATAATTTCAAATTAAAGATTGCAAATGAATGAATACTCATATGAATTAAAAGGAGAAACTTGTCAAATATGATGGTTATACCAAAGTTATTAAAGCCGAATTCATAAGTTTGGTAGGTTTCCGGTGCACTTAACAACAACCAGACCAGGCATCTTAAATAATGTAAGTATTCTCTACAGATTCAATCCTTGTTCCAATGAGTCTCGTATGAGAGCTACGAGATGAGTTATGAGATGCATAAAAGGGACCTTAAATTATGAAGTGAAGTCTTTGAAAAATAAAGAGAAGACACTAATTGGTTTCTCTGACATTGATTGGGGTGACTCAATTGATGACATGAAAAGTATATATGGTTACTGTTTTTGCCTTGGAATATGTATGTTCTCTCAGAGCTCGAGGAAGTAGGAAATTGTAGCTCAATCTGCGGTTGGGGCTGAATTTATAGTTGCAATAAGTGCAGTTAATCAAGATCTATGGCTAAGGAAAATTCTCTTCAATCTAAATTTTGGAGTAAAAACAATGAACTCAAATAGTAGTTAATAACCAAGCTTTATTGCGATCTTCACTAGTCTAGTCTTTCATGGGAAGACTAAACATTTTAATATAAAGTTATTATGTGTTCTATAAGTTCAAAAGAATGATGATGTGACTCTTTATTACTATAAATCTGAAGATCAAATTGCATATGTCTTTACCAAACCTGGGTCACTTATCGAGTTTGAAGATTTCAGGAATAAGCTTGGAGTTTGCAGCATCTAAACAAACATGAGTGTTAAGGTAACATGTTTAGATAGATTTGTTTTGCTTATGTTTGTTAGATTACATGTTAACTTTGATTAACATGTTTCAGAATCTTTTTTTATTGTATGTATACCATCAAAGTTTTGTTTGAATATATTTATGGACCGACAATAATTTGGACCGACATGCTAAATAAACATATTCGGTCTTTGTCTTAAGAAAGTCCAAATTAAAAGTAATCCAGTTAATTATTTAATTAACTAAATTGGACCTATGAGTGAAAAGACATTTTGGGCTCAAGTGTGGTAACCAGGTTGAATTTGGGGACTGTGATGAAGAGGGCCCAAATCTCAACACTTGAGTCTGAATTAATAAATCAGGGATATAAGTTGAATTATCAATTTATCGGGTTATGGTCCCGGACACAATGAAGTAATAAATGATGTGCTTTACAATGTTGGCATTCACATTGTAAAGACTATAAGTAAGGGGATAGGTTTATGAATTTTATCATCGTAAACCCTAATTAAATAGACGACCGTTTCTTTCAGTGTCTGGAAATCTTTCCCTTCTACAAACTCGTTCTGCAGGTTTCTCAAGGCCATATACAGAATCGCTAAAGAACGAAAAGGAACAAAAGAGAATACTTGATGGAAAGCAACAGGAAAACCCGTAAGTGTTCTTGGTTTTCTGTTTATTCATTAGGTGAGTCCACAAAAGGGTTTTCTGTTTAAAATTCTGCGATTTTTTATATATTATTTTATGCGATTTCGAATAATAAATAACATTTGATATCAGAGCCAGGTTAACGTTTTTTTGGATTCGGTAGAATAATCGAATTGTGTATTGATAGATAAAGATGCATTTTTTATTCATCGCAAAGAATCCATGCCATTGGGATTATGTGCTAATTGATTTAGTTAAGGCATGTGTTTAGAGATTGTATGAAATTTTTTATGTGATTTATTCGTATTATAAAACATGTATATTTGTTTTTTCATGTTTATATGAGTAAATTGTAATTTTGATAGTTTCAGGATTTTTTCGGTTAAATTAAGGTTGATTGATGTCTAGAATTTCTTCTCCCGAAATTAGCATCAAATCAAGCCTAATATAACGAATGAATTCAAAACTATTGGGACAGTGACTCATCGACGTCTTAACCCCTTATGTTAACACTGATCGAAATCTGTCCAACGGTGTTGATCATGGCCAGTGAATTGATGATGCCGTGGTGAACGCTGTGACCTGTGAGGATTCACAAACCCACTATTACCGTGATGATATCAGTGGGAGGCTACTGAATTGGCATAAACTCAGTGAAAATAGCCTATTACGGGTTGTGCGATGCCCAGGAATCGAAGCAGTAACAGTTGCAAACTCAGCAGCACTATTGCGGACTGGGCGGATGCCCAAAATTTGCAATAGCTACTGCCTTTTGCAACAGGTTTGCTACAGGCTAGGCACGCCCAGGACCTGCAACGGGTCGGGAGGAAAATAAAAAATTTCCGAAATAAATAAAATTTAGAAAGTAGTTTTTTTTCTTTTAAATTAATTATGTTATTAATTTAATACATTTAAATTAATTTATTTCACAAATATGAGTTGTTTGACATGCTCATTGTTGAATGTTTATTTGCGAATTAAATTGTATGTCCTCGAATGATTAAATTGGGATGTATGACTAAGGTTTCGTAGACCGGTAGGTGAAACTAAGAATTAATTTAATCGGTCCTCCAGAAGGTTAATATTATTTTTTCATATGAATCCTAGACTTTGAAAGGTTCGGGGATTAATTTAAATTTTAATATTATCGGTCCTCCCGAAGGTTCATGTTTTGGTTTAAATTAATCATGAACGGGAGAAAATTACTAAAAATATTCCATGTGTTGACTTTCATTTTAAGTAGATAAAATCGGCCCTCCTGAAGGTTTCATTAGTACTTAAGATAAATTAAATTCATCCTTGTAATTTTTTAATTTTAAGTAGGTGAAATCGGCCCTCCGTAAGGTTTCAACGGTACTTAAGAAAATTAAAGTAGGGTTATTTTAATCTAAGTAAATGACATCAGCCCTCCGGAAGGTTTCATTGACACTTAAGAAATTAAAATATTGATCATGGTATTTTTCTCAAACTCATAAAATTGCATGTTAGTATGATTTTCCCTCTGGTATCTGTTATCAGAGAATTTTATGTTTTACACATGTTCATGCATATGTTGTCATTTATATGTCAAGATGCTAAATGTGCTTTATGTTGTTTGTTCTTATTATAGTATCGACTGGTTGCAATCTATTGGGGAACCGTCCACCCATGTTGGATTGTTTGAACATTCAATTGTTGAAGGAAGATATGTTGCTGTTTTTATCTATACATGATTATGACCATGCATTGTCAACTCCCAAACCATCCCTCTTTAGTCCGTAAACTACACCGAAGGAAACTAAGGCCGATGAAAGGTGGGAGACGTCAAATAAGTTATGTATGGAACTCTTGTTACATGACATACCAGTAGCATTATATGGGGTTGTCCCTAAAGGTGTTACCACTGCCTCGGACTTTCTCGCGGAGGTCGAGAAAGCCTTTGCTAAAACTAAGAAGGTAGAGATGTAGCGTTTGCTCATCGATCTAGCTACCAAAAAATATAATGGCAAAGGTAAAATCCGGGAGCACATTCTGGGAATATCGATGATTGGAAAAAAGTTAAAGGAAATCGGTTTAGACTTACCTGAGGAATGTATAGCGGGGTTCACATTTCATTCACTGCCAGACCAGTTTAAGTATTTCCAGTCCACCTATAATTTCATGCGGGAAAATTAGAATATCAATGAGTTAATTTCCCACGCTGCAGAGAAGGAGGATAAACTTAAAAGTTCAACAAATAAGGTTAATGTGATTACATCTGCAAAAGGGGCAGGGCCTAAGCAAAAAGCAGATGGAAAATGACAGAGTCAAGGTCCGGTCAAGAAAAAAAAGCATGAGGCCATAGACAAGTTCAAATATTTTAGGGCTGAAGTTGAAAAACAACTCGGTAAGAGCATTGAGACCGTTGGATATGACTGTGGTAGTGACTAATATGGTAGATATGACGAATCAGGTGAACAACATCCAGGATTCTTTGCACAATTCCTAGAGAAGTGTGAAATAGTCCTTCAATATACTATGCCCGGTTCACCTTGCATGAATAGTGTATCTGAGAGATGGAACCGAACACTAAAAGATATGGCTAAAAGCATGATAAGTCACTCTTCTCTAACATTATCTCTCTTGGGGAAGCCATCAAATGTGTCACTTATATGCTTAATCAAGTACCCACCAAGGCTACTGTTAGGACCCCATATGAGCTTTGGAACGGGCGTAAACCCAATTTAAAGCATATGTATGTGTGGGGTTATCCAGATGAGGCGAGGCCTTATAAACCTCAAGAAAAGAAATTGGACCCAAAAACAGTTAGTTGTTTCTTTATAGGTTATTCCGAACATTCTAGAGGGTTTAAGTTTTATGATTCTCTCACTGGTACGATATTTGAGACACGGACAACCAAATTTCTAGATGATGTTGAGTTTGAGGGGAAGAATAAGGGAACATATGTTGATTTTGATGAAGAATCCATAGAGATTCATGAAGGTTTTGATGGGGATACTCATGTATCAGAAGATTGGGTTGTAATGCCAATCATTTCGGTGCCATTAGAACAAGTTAATCCTCACATTAACATTTATTATCTACTTGAGGGTTCTAACCAGGATACAAATATGGTCCAAGTAGAACAAGAGGAACCTCAAGATAATCGTCCACAAGGGAATCAAAATGAAATTGTTTTATAATGATCAAACCGTATCTCCTCAAGAAGTGCAACAAGAGGAAATAGTGCCCTAAAGGAAGTCCACGAGAGAAAGGAAAAATACTATAGGTCCAAATATTTATAGTATATCTTGAGGAGCATGATGAGTTATGTACTGGAACAATAGATGATCCCTCATCATACAAACAGGCCATCGCTAGCTCTGACTCTCGGAAGTGGATTGACGCTATGAAGGAAGAGTATAAATCAATGCAGGACAATGCGGTACGAGATCTTGTCCCATTACATGAAGGGAAAAATGCAATTGGTTGTAAATGGGTTTACAAAACCAAACTCGATTCCCTAGGTAATGTGGACAGGCATAAAGCACGTCTTGTATGAAAGGTTATACTCAGCGTGAAGGGATTGATCTTAAATAAACCTTTGCTATGATATCAACGAAGGATTTCTTTAGAACAATCATGGCATTAGTTGCACATTTTGACCTTGAGCTTCATCATATGGATGTTAAGACCATTTTTCTCAATGGTAATACTGAAGAAACGATATATATATGGTGCAAGCAGAACACTTTTTGGAAAGTAACACAAACGATCTGGTTTGCTGGCTTAAGAAATCCATCTATGGGCTTACACAAGCCTCTCGTTCATGGTATCACAAATTCCTTGAGGTGATAGTCAGTTATGACTTTGAGATCAACTCGGTTTATGATTGTGTGTATCACAAGTTCAGTGAGAGTAATTTCACATTTCTTATATTATATATGGATGACATGTTGCTTGCCTCGAACAATAAGGAATTGTTACACACTACAAAAATATTTCTATCAGACAAGTTTGATATGAAGGATCTTGGTGATGCCAGTTTTGTGTTAAGAATCCAAATACACCGAGATCGTTCTCATGGTATTCTTGGATTATCACAAAATGCATACATTGAAAGTGCGTTAAAAAGTTACGGATTAACAAATTGCAAACCTCTAAGTACCCTTATAGCAAATGGTGACAGACTTAGTCTGGGTCAATGTCCTAAGACGAAACTTGAGATTGAGGCAATGAAAACGGTCCATTATGCTTCGGAAGTTGGGAGTTTAATGTATGCTCAAGTTTGTACTAGGCTGGATATTGCCTTTGTTGTAAATATGTTGGGGATATATGTTAATAACCCAGACATGGATCATTGGAAATCAGTTAAAAAGGTACTCGAGTATCCATAAGGAACAAATGGACACATGTTGACATATGGAAAGTCGGATCTACTGGAGATCATTGGGTATTTTGACTTTGTTTTTGGTGGATGCGTATATACACCAAAGAGCACATCAGGAAACAAATTCTTATTGATTGGAGGTGTAATATCTTGGAAAGTGTAAAGTAAACACTTATTTCATCATCCACCATTATGGAAGAATTTGTTGCGTGCTTTAAGGCATCTAACTGGTAATTGTGGCTGCAGAATATCGTAGTGCAATACTGTAACAGTAATAAGAACTTGTCTAGGTCTAAACACATAGACATAAAGTTTATGTGTGTTAAAGAAAAAATAAAGATGGGTCAGATAAGTATTGAACACATCAACACAAACTCCATGATAGCAGATCCTCTAACAAATGCGGTTTTGCCTAAGGTTTTTCAGGGACACACTGTGTAGTTGATTTAGAGGATTGTTAGTTTCAGTAAGAGAGTTTTTAATAGGATGCGATCTTATATTTTGTAGTATTCTGCACATTAAAGTTTATTGTAATATATATGTGTATATATGTATATATATATATATATATGTATATGCTTGGAAATATTTATTGATATTTGTATTATATTGGATCTCCAAAGGTAGGAACCATTTAAGATTAGTTATGTATGATTACAAGTCATATTACTCTTAGGTCACGCTCCATAATTGGATCAAGTAATTGATTGATAATGGTAATGTGATTATTGTTGCATCATATTGTTCACATTACGAGAAAGAAGATTTTAGTCCTTTATTGTTATCAGTCTTATACGGGGTTGTGCCATTTACCCATTGACAATGAATTTAGGGATCCCATTAAAGTTGAATATTTATTCTTGATTAGCATGTGTCGGTCCAAGTGGGAGATCAACCCTAATATAACGAACCAAGTGTTATATTATTATTCGAAATTATGTCATACAATATATAACAAATTACAGAATTTTAAACAGAAACCCTTTTGTGACTTCACCTAATGAATAAATAGAAAACCAAGAACACTTACGGGGTTGTCTCATGCTTTCCATCAAGTATTCTCTTTTTTAATTTTCGTTCTTTAGCGATTCTGTATATTTCCTTGAGAAACCTGCAGAACGAGTTAGTAGAAGAGAAATAATTCAGACACTTAAGGAAGCGGCCATCTGTTCGATTAGCGCTCAGGATGATAAAATTCCTAAACCTAGCCCCTTACTTATAGTCTTTACAATGTGAACTCCAACATTGTAAAACGGGTAAAAAACACTGTTAGTCCTCCATGTTTACCACTTGTATCAAGATAGTCCATTTCGTTCACTTCTGTATAAAACTCATCCCCTTCGTTTTAAAAATTTACAAATATAGTCCCCCCCGCACATATAAACAATTTAAAAACTGACACATGACACTTAAATTCTGAGTTGTATCAGTTTTGGTCCCCAAATCCCAAGTTTTGTATCACTTTTGGTCCCCCAGAATATCCAAAGGGACTAATCGTGCAAATTTTTAAAATGAAGGGGATGAGTTTTATGCAGAAGCGAACGAAATGGACTATGTTGATACCAGTGGTAAACATTGGGGACTAACAGTGCTTTTTAGCCTTGTAAAACCCATCATTTAGTACTTCCTTGTGTCCCGGACCATAACCCGATAAATTCTCCATTCAATTTATATCGCTAATTTACTTAAGATTCAGGCTTAAGTTGTTGAGATTTGGGTCCTTTTCATCACAGTGCCCAAATTCAACCCGGTTAACACACCTGAGCTCATAAAGCCACTTCACTCATGGATCAAACTTAGTTAATTAATTAATTAACTCGACTACTTTTAATTTGGACTAACTTAAAATAAATATCGAATATATTTATTTAACACGTCGGTCCAAATTACTATCGTTAAATAAATATATTCCAACAAATATTGCTTAATATAATAGATTGATTTTCTATAATCCTTCTCGAAGACAGTCGTCTTTCTCTTTCATTTAATACATACTTTCACCATTAAATTTATACCTTTACGGTGATAGGAAGATGTGGTTATTGTTAAGGGTTGACAAAAATATCAAGAGAAAGATTGGTATAAGTTCTAAAGAACCTGGTTCTCTTGTTTGGAAAAGATTATGTTCTATTAGGCAGCAGGCTGAGAAGAATATTACCTGGACTTTGGGAAGATGCAATTTGGATTTTTGGAAGGACTCCTGGCATGGCTTGCCTGCAATAGCTTCTGAGCAAGGCCTGACCTGGTACATTGATGTAAAAGTGAATACTTTTTGGCAGAATAATATGTGGTGTTTGAATAATGTGAAGGACAGAATTGATAATGAAAGATTATTAAAAATAATGAATACTCACATTTCTGATAAGGAGGATACTATATCCTGGTCTCTTTCAGATAAGGGTCAGTTTAATTTTAGAGACACCTGGGAGCATATAAGAGACAAGTCTGTTAGTTCTAGTATTTACACTAAAATTTGGAGTTCTAAAGTGTGTAGAAAGTTTTCATTCTTAACCTGGAAACTTTTGCATAATTTTATTCCTGTTGACTCTATAATGATTAAAAGACATTTTAGTATGGCTTCAAAATGTTTTTTTTGTGAAAACAGTGAGGATGTTAAACATTTGTTTGTTGATTGTTCCTTTTCTTGGCAGATATGGAATTGGTTCGCTAATCTTTTTAAAATCAGAATTAAAAGAACTATGGTTCTAAATCATATTCTTAGATGCTGGTTTGGTTTTTCTAATTCTAAATTTCATGTCTCCTATCTCATCCCTCAACTGATTTGTTGGATGGTTTGGAAGGCTAGGAATTCCTACAGACATAAAGGGGTTCTATTCAGTGTTTCTAGTGCTATTGATTATATTATTAGTATTGTTAAAGGTTTAGATACTAATGGGAGTTTCAGTTTTAAGCACTGGTCTAGTGTTCATAGTGCAGGAAATATCCTAGGTTGCTATTCGTCTAATAAAGAGAGCAAACTGGTTTACCTCAGATGGAGTCGCCCTGATTGTGATAGACTGAAGCTGAATGTAGATGCCTCCCGCATCTTCAATGGAGAGGCTTCTGCTGGTATAATTGTCAGGAACTCTGAAGGAGATATCTGCTCAGCTCATGGGTTCCTTCTAGGTAAAGCTTCTCCGCTCCAAGCAGAAACTTTAGCCTTGCTCCATGGGCTTATGATATGTCACCAGAACTGTTGGTCTTCTGTGGATGTCGAGACGGACTCTTTGCTTCTTGTCAATCAGATCTCCTCAAGGGCTGAGACGGAGGATCGTAATCTGAGTTGTTGCAGAGATTTTCTGACCAATAGAATGTCTCTGAAGCACATTTCGAGGGTCCAAAATCAGGCTACCGACTGGCTTGCCAAATGGACCCTCAAGTGCAAGCAGAAACTCTGCTTTCAGCAAGACAATGCTCCTTCTGAGTTGCTTGCCATTTCTTTTCTCGAAAGCCTTGATTTGGGCTATCTTAGCTTCTAGTACTACTTTATTGTGTTTTCTTTTTCAGATCTGGTGAGAGGGGCTGAATTTGGAGGATTTCGAGAAGGTGTGGAGGATTTGAAGGTTTCGATTTGGGAGCTGGAGCTGATCATTGACCGGTTTGAAGAAGGAATTTGGTGTCTTTGAGTTGAAAATCGAGCTTTGGTTGGTGATGGTTGTGGAAATCTGGCGATTATCATGATTTTAGGGTTGTGAATTTGTTCTCTGAAGAGGAAAGGGAAAGTTAAGTCGATGAAGATGCTGTTTTCTCTGTAACTTCTTTAGGGTTAGGGTTCAATCTGACTTCTATGTCAATTTGGACCCCTTTTTTTCCTATTGGGCTCACTTTCTTAATGGGTCTGTATCCTGTAAACTATATCTATTTGGGTTTCTTTTAATGAAATGGTTCTATTGATTAAAAAAAAAAAAAGTTCTAAAGAACCAATCACATAATATATATTGACTTCGGCTCAGGCAAAAGTTACCACGAGCCTCCAACCGACCTTTTCCTTGAGTTTGATGACCCGTGTGAACATCAATCTAAATTTTGTGTTACGGAAGAACTGGAGAAATAATAATTGAAAGAAAAGAAGAATAGTAATACAAAATAAATAAATTTACTTTTAGGATAAGTGTGGAAGCTCAGTGAGTTCGCACGCAGCTGATGATATAGCTCTACACCAAACAGTGTAATTAGACCAAAGAAGAAACCTAAAGAATATTAGACAAAGTTAGGTATTCAGAGTGGTTGACAAACCCGGTGTGATAAGTTAGAGCGATCAAGAGAAGATTGTGTTCATTATGAACTATGAGCTTTAATGTTATATTATGATACCATTCAGTGCTTAAAATGCATGAACAGTGTATCAGCAGATTGTGAACAAGACGTTCAAGATTAGAGCTGTTATCAGTCCGGTTTGGTCCGGGTTTCAACCAAACCGGACCGAACCGCTAACCTTGTCGGTTCGGACCGAACCGAACCGATAAGATTTCGATTCTCTAAACTAGAACCGAACCGAGATTGTTAAGAATCGGTTCGGTTCGGTCCGGTTCGGTTCGCCGGACCGAGAAGCAAAAATATTTTAACTATTAGATTGCTAAAATTTAGTATGGGCCGTCTAGTTATTTTGGTGAGCCTTTTTAAGGTGTTTGGTAATTTAGATTGAGTGGTTTGTGCTCATTTATATAGCTTTAGGAGTTTTGTTTCGTTTTCAACTAACCGATGTGGGATTCAATACAAACTTCCACTTTTAACACTACAGAGCAGATTCACAACACAATTTCATTCAACAATCATCACTCTCTCTCACTCCTCCAAAAGATAATTTCATAAACTCAACTCTAAACCTCCGTTTCTTTTCCGATCAACAATGGCTGAGGAGATTAAGAACAACGATCAAGTAGAGACTCAAGATCGCGGTATGTTTGATTTCTTGAAAAAGAAAGATGAAGCAGAGAAACCTGTTCCTGTTGCCGTCGATCAGGAAGGTCTGATCGCCGCTGACTTCGAGGAGAAGGTTCACGTTTCCGAACCGGTGCCGGTTAAGGTGGAGGAAGAGGAGGAGAAAAAACACGTTAGCTTGTTGGATAAGCTTCACCGATCTGATAGCAGTTCTAGCTCTTCGAGTGATGAAGAAGAAGCTAAAGAAGGTGAAGAGAAGAAAAAGAAGAAGAAAGTAAAGAAGGTTGAAGAAGACACGAGTGTCCCCGTAGAGAAAATCGAAGGTGAACAGCCTGAGAAGAAATGAATCATTGAGAAAATCAAAGAGAAACTTCCTGGAGAAGGTAAGAAACCTGAAGAGCACGTCGTCGTAGCTCCTGTTGAGCCAGCACATGTTGAACATCCAGCAGAGAAGAAAAGTATTCTAGAGAAAATTAAAAAGAAGATTCGAGGGTACCACCCCAAGGCTAGTGAGGAAGAGAAGGAGAAAGTGAAGAAAGAATCTGATTAAGTTTTCGTATCTGAAAAAGAAAAAAAAAGTGTGGTAATGGTTTGTGTTGTGATGGTGTTTTAGTGGTCTTCTTTGTTTGATTTGTGTTATTTTTTTTTACTTTTCTTATCAATATTTGGATCATTGGATGTATTTGGTTTTTATGATATGAAATTTTTAAGTAAAAAAAAAAACGCTACAGACAATATAAACTTTTATTATCTAGCGTGGGACTAATTGATAGGTAACCAACATAATTTAATTTTGAAAAAAATAATCATAGTATCAAATATTTAATTTTTATTCTGTTTGTGTATTCTTATATGAATAGTTTTGTTATATATATATATATATATATATATATATATATATATATATATATATATATATATATGTATATTAGTTGTTTTATGGATCGGTTTTTAATCGGTTTATCGGTTCGATTTCTTACCGGTTTTACTATTTCGGTTCTTTATCGGTTTCGGTTTTTAAAATGGAACCGCGAACCGGACCGTTAAGATTCGGTCCGGTTCTCGGTCCGGTCCTTATCGGTTCGGTTCCGGTCCGGTTCCCGGTTCCGAGGAACCATTAACAGCCCTATTCAAGATACAACTCGAACATTAAACTGAGGTATACATTAATGATATGGTCGTAGGGATGGCAACGGGGCGGATCGGGGGCGGGTACCTATATATCCACAACCCGCCCCGCAGTAAATAACTGATACCCGAACCCGCCCCGAAATCCGACGGGTATTTTTTTTTTCATACCAAATCCAAATCCGTGGGTTCGGGTTACCCACACGGGTACCCGCGAACTACCCGCGGAAGAAACCCGTTGTAGATACCCGAACCGAACCCGAACCGAACATAAACAAAATATGTAAAAAATAAAATATAAAAGTAAAAATCTAACAATAAATTTAACAAAATACTACCATAAATTATAATCTTCATCGACTTGATATTCTAAATAAAACAAACGTATAAAATTAAAATAAACATTTAAATAATTTTATATGATAAAAAAAATTGAATTTTAGTATTCAGTATCAGATCTATGCATATTCAGTATCAAATCTATGCATAAACAGTTTATATATACTATATATATATATATATATATATATAAATAAATTAGACAAAGAGAAATAAGTTATTGTAAAATCATTTTTTAGATAACATGAACGATTTTTAGAGAGAAAAAATAAAAAGAACCGATTAGTCTCAAAAACATAGAAAAAAAAAAGAAAAAAAATCATCGAAATAAAGAAAGAAACCTGAATATTAGGAAGGAAGCGAGTGACAACTGAAAACCAAAGAACGGAGCAACAAAAAACCAAAGAACGGAGCAACAAATCGTGGCGGTCGGTACAATAGTGATGGTTCTATGTGAGGAGATAAAAACGAGAGAAGTGATAGTGAAAATGAGACAGATTAGATATTGAAAGGTTTTTTTTCTTTTAGGGTTTGGAATATTATTGGGCTAGATTACATAGAGATTAGAGACGGTAATAAATAATATTTATAACGGGCTATAATTAATAATAATATTATTAAAGTTGAATATTTAGTCTTTATAACGGGCTATAATGGGCTATAATTAATAATAATATTATTAAAGTTGAATATTTAGTCTTTATAACGGGCTAAAAATAAAATCAGTAAATAATATTTATATATACAGAGATGGAAGGTATTTTTACGGGGCGGGTTCGGGGCAGTTACCCGTGGTTTAATATTCAAAACCGAAACCGAACCCGAACCCGAACGGATAGTAAAAATAAAAACCATAACCCGCCCCGTTTATTTTTTTCTTTTTCGGGTAACCCACCCCGTCGGTTCGGTTCGAGTACCCACGGTTTCGGTTTAAATTGCCATCCCTATATGGTCGTAAAGAACATCCGTAGAAGAACTCATTAACCGAATACCAAAAATGTTTGTTATGATGTAAACATATAACATGAAGTGGGACCCACACTATATATCTTCCATCTCACATTAAGAAAGTTCCTTAATTTTGTCTTCCATCAATCATATCATAGCACTGCAAGAGACGAACCCCCTCAAAACATTAAAAGAAGTATAACAATTAAACGAGATGGTTACTATTTGAAGTATATATTTAAAAGTAACGACTGTTGCTTACTCTTTTTTTATCTTTTAACGAGGCGTAAAAAATTTGAAGGAGTCGAATGCGATGTGACCTTCCAAGAGCTAAAGGATTATTCAGCCTCACATAAGCTCTTGTTGGTGCTAAAAAAAGGAAACATTCGTGGTGCCATAGTGCGGTTCTAGTAGGATAAAATGCAAAGTTTTGTTTTGTCCAAGTCAACAAAGCCTTCTTGAACGTTGAAAAACATGTACAGTGACTAAAAAATGGTCTTAGCCTTTAATATCTTATCCAAAAATCTAAAACGGTCATTTTCAAGCTCACAGCATCCTTGTCTTGACTTGCCAACCGATTATAACAATCTTGAATACGTCTGAGACCTCACAACGTTTAGCAAAAGAAGTTATATAGTTTGAAGAGTTTTGATATATGCCGTTACATGTATAATAGAACATATCTAAATCTCGGGTATGATTACGGAGACGCCCGCAATTTGGTGAAAACATGTCACAATCGGTAACCATGACCAACTAGACATGAAATTGACTTCACTGCTCAGGGCATACCCTTACAATCAGTGGGTATAATCTTAGTAGGACCCCAAATAATGTAAGGTTCATTGCTTTAGCCACGGATTACTTCACCCAAGTGGAGACTTTGAATCATTCTAGGGGAACGAGATGGAAAGTTCATGCGAAATCATATTATTTGCCACTTTTAACCTCCTAAAGATTCTCATTTCGTACGTGAGTTGCAATTTGATAACAAAAAATATAAAAAATTTACCCGAATTAGTGGATCCAGCATCATTTTTCATCCGTTTCTCTTTTATAAGTGAGTAGCTATTTTTGGGTCACCAACCAAACCGAACCGAAAACTTAACGATGCGATCCGATTTCAAATTATAAAAACTGAAAGCCTAGCGTTACGGTTCGGTCTGGTTCCACTGAAAACCCGGACCAATAACACCCCTAAGTCTCACTTGATAATTTAGGGTTTTCATATCCCTAGACTTCTATATATGAGGGCAAGAAATATGGGGTGATGAGACACTCACATGCACACAAAAAGAAACGGAGAAAACATTTTTCGAAAATACAAATAAAGAAATACAAAAAGAGAAACTATTTTTTTTTTCGGTTTTCGATTCCGGTGAGGGTCTTTGCTAAAATTTTGACAGCGTGTTCGGAACATCTGAAGCTTAAATATAACTTGTTAGATTATGATTTGTTGCTACATCTTAGAACAAATCACTACTAGAACATGACAATATTTTTTTGTGATATTTCCCCTTCGTACTTCTCTTTTTATTGTTTGTGTTTTTTAAAGTTATTGGGAAGTCTGATGCACTAACTTTTGGAGTCCACAGTTGGTGATATTTTTGTTTCGACGGATTCTTTTTAGTTGTTGTTTGGAACCTACAGTTATAGGAGAACCTCCTACGACTCAAGTGGTAAGGCAATTTACCAACTTACGATACGTAAGAAATTCTTTTCGTATTTCTAATATAATTTGTTAAACCATGAAATCAATTAATCCTATAACACAAGGTGGAAAACTTATCGGGTGTAAATATTATTTTCAGATTCCTAACTTGCCATATAATATTTTGATGATTTTTTGTTAATGGTTGTAATTCTTCTAAGAGATGCAACCAAACCAAAGTTTTATAATTGATTCGAAGGAAGAATCAATACGTTTTTCTTAAATGTATTTTCTCTCTATATTTGATATCGTGGTTTTCAAAAAAAGGAGAAACTCACTTCTCATAATAAATTCAAGAGACGGTTCTCCCTTTTAACTGTTTGTCACTTTCAGATAGTTACTTAATAAAAACTAGACCTTATTAAATTGTTAATCTTAAGGACCATAACCCAATATTATTTTATCTTACAAAATAATACTAAAAATTTACGTTTGCTTAAGTTGTTTATTTCCGAATCTAATCCTCCACAGTATTCGGAATTAAAACTGGTACCTATTCAATTACCTCAATAATACATATTTTATCTACTAATATGTTCATTTCTTGATAACTTTCATTGGACTAATGTTAACAATAGTCCGATACATTTATAAAACATGTGACGGTCCAATTCAATGGAGAAATTCCAACAATGAATGGTTGTTTGGGACCTACAATTATAAGACAACCCCATACAACCCAACTGGTAAGACAATTTCTCAACTTATGTATGGGATAAAAGTTGTTGTGTCAGTCAAATTTAGGCCTTGTGGACAATGATCTTCTATTATGACCAAAACACTAATAACCTCAATCGGTGAGAGATGGTGGCCTATAAAATTTCTTCGAGGTAGCCTTTCTACCGACAAGAAGTATTCAGAGTATTACCTTTTTGTTAGAAACAACATGAAGGGCATGGTGGACTTTTTTGAGTTTGGTGACAAAATGGAAAAATAATTAATTTTCGTGTGGGGGTTTAGGAGAACATGATCCCTATTAGTAATAATAACCCTCCTTGTATTAGCCTTTCTTAGAAATGTAAACAATAATGATCGTACCATACCGGATGACACAGTATTCCCTGTCTGTCTTTCACCAAAACTTGCATTTGCGTTGCTTTCTTCTTAGATTTGTCATACTAAAATCTTCCTTTGTTTTTCTTTTTTTAGAATATAAGAAATATGTTTCATTTGGAGATTGAAAAACGTAAAGAGCATATTCGGCAACTAAGATAGTAGGCTGAGGATGTTAGAATTCTTTAGAGGCTGTTATTTTATGTTAACCGTGTGTGTCTTTTGGTTGTCCTCTAAAGCACGCGATGATCAAACACCATCACTAAATGGTAATCTCTATTACATCATTTTTATTCATGATCTAACAAGAATGTGTTAGATTTATTGTTTAAAGCGAAAATCAGAAGTTGCTGGTGTGTTTTGGAAATTTAAATCAAGAGTGAGAATGAAAGGGGATGTATGATTCAGACTATAAGGTCTGATAATGGCGAGGAATACACTTCAGAAAATTTTAACAGGTTTTGTGAAGATGCTAGAATTGAACATCAAGTGACAACACCATACTCTTCTCAACAAAATGGAGTCAGTGAAAGAAGAAATAGATTCATAATGGAGATGACGAGATGCATGCTTCATGAAAAAAATCTTCCAAAATGCTTTTGGGGAGAAGCAGCAAACACTGCTGTGTACTTACAAAATCAAATTTCGACGAAAGCTGTAAAAGACTTGACGCCATTTGAAGCTTGGTATGGTTACAAACCTTCTTTAAAGTTTCTTAGAATATTTGGCTGCCTTTGTTTCACTTATATTCCACTGGTCAAACGAGATAAGCTTGATAAAAAAGCAGAAGCCGGAATTTTTATTGGGTATAACAGTATATCCAAAGCTTATAAAATTTTCCAGCCACTTACTGGTCGAGTCATAGTGAGCAGAGATGTTCATTTTATTGAAAATGAGCAATGGAATTGGGAAGAATCAACCAAGGTGAACCAGAATTTTAATTCAAAAAACAGTTCAATCAATGGTAGCATGATAGAAGAAGAAGAACCTAGAGTTGAGGGGCAAGATGCTTCAGTTGATGATGCTTCGGTAACAGGTACTAGGTCTCTGTCTAATATTTATCAAAGGTGTAATGTAGTTGTCTGTGAGCCTACAGGGTTTTGTGATGAAAAAGACAGTCAGCATTGGATGGCTGAAATGCAGGAGGAGCTGTCGACGATTGTAAAAAATAAAAATTGGGAGTTGGTTAATCGACCTCTAAATAGAAAAATAATTTGTGTAAAATGAGTTTTCAGAACAAAGCTAAATCATGATGGTTCAGTTAACAGATTCAAAGCAAGACTTGTTGTAAAAGGATATGCACAAGTGTTTGGAGTGGACTATTTGGAAACATTTGCACCTGTTGCTAGGCTTGACACAATAAGATTACTGCTTGCTCTTGCTGCTCAAAATAGTTGGAAAGTGTTCCAACTTGATGTTAAATATGCGTTCTTAAATGGAGATTTGCAAGAAGAAACTTTTGTTGAACAGCCTGAAGGTTTTGTAAATAGAAGGAATGAAGATAAAGTCTGTTTGTTAAAAAAGGCTTTATACGGCCTAAAACAGGCTCCGCGAGCATGGTACAACAAGATTGATGATCATTTAGTGGGTCTTGGCTTTTGTAAAAGTCAATCTGAACTCGCATTGTATGCCAAGAATGAAGGTACAAATACCTTAGTCATTTCTCTTTATGTAGATGATTTGTTAATTACAGGAAACAACATTGATCAAATCAATCAGTTCAAACTCGAAATGTAAGAGGCTTTCGAAATGACAGACCTTAGTCTGATGTCATACTTCCTCGGCATTGAGATCAAACAAAGCCAAGATGAAGTGTTCATATGTCAAGGAACGTATGCAAAGCAGATACTTAAAAAATTTCAAATGGAAGATTGCAAAGCAATGAATACTCCTATGAATCAAAAGGAGAAGCTAGTCAAAGATGATGGTTCCGTTAAGGTTATTGAAGCTGAGTTCAGGAGTTTGGTAGGTTCTTTGATGTATTTGACAGCAACCAGACCATACTTATTAAATGCTGTAAGTATTCTCTCCAGATTCATGTTTTGTCCCAACGAAACTCACATGACAGCAGCGAAAAGAGTTATCAGATACGTAAAGGGGACTTGGAATTATGGAGTTAAGTTTTTGAAGCAGAAAGAGATGAAACTAATTGGTTTCTCTGATAGTGATTGGGGTGGCTCGATTGATGATATGAAAAGTACATCAGGTTATTGTTTTTCCGTCGGATCAGGTATATTCTCTTGGACTTCAAGAAACCAGGAAACAGTAGCTCAATCCACTGCTGAAGCAGAATTTATAGCTGCTGCAACTACTATTAATCAAGCTCTTTGGTTAAGGAAACTTCTACTTGATCTAAACATGGAGCAAGAACAAAGAACTGAAATACTAGTTGATAATCAAGCTGCCATTGCGATCTCAAACAATCCGGTCTTTCATGGAAAGACTAAGCACTTCAATATCAAGCTATTATTTGTTCGAGAAGTTCAAAAGAGTGGTGATGTGAGTCTGCGTTACTGCAAATCTAAAGATCAAATCGCCGATATTTTCACTAAACCTCTGCCACTTAGCAAGTTTGAAGATTTGAGAAAAAGACTTGGAGTTTGGAGCTTCTAAACAAGGAGGAGTGTTAGAATTCTTTAGAAGCTGTTATTTTATGTTAACCGTGTCTGTCTTTTGATTGTCCTCTGAAGCACGGTTTACTTTACTTGTATCTTTTATTTAACTTGTGTCAGTCATTTAACGTGTGTTAGTGACTTTTATATGTATTTAAACCAACAATTTTATTAAATCAATGTAGTCTTCTCTTTTCACATTCCAGTAACTCCTCTGCCTCTCTCATTTTCATTTACTCTTACTGTTAAACCTTTATCTTCTGCACTAACATAAGACACTTATAGCATAGATCTCACAAGTGCTTCACAATCGATAATCACTTCAATTCCAAATCTTGGGATACGAAAATTGGCTGACACTCAAAGGCGATAAATAAATACCAGCAGCTAGTATTGATAAGCTAAAAGCAATCATGGGGAAGTTTCTTAATATGTTGGAGTGGGCTTGAGCCCATAGCAAGTGCCTTGTTAAACTTAAGAAAGTTGACGCTTGTCGAAAAGATGACTAAGCTGAGTGAAGGTGCGGAAGCTTCTAACTCTCCTACGACTGACGCAGATGCTTCCAATCCTGCCGAGCCGATAAAGAAAAACAAAGTGTTGGTGTTGAGCGATTCACCCGTTGGCCCAAAGGAGTAGTCAAAGGGTTCCGAGGAGAAGAGGGCTCACCCTGAGTTTATGGTTAGTCCGGATTCCAAAGGGGTGACAAAGACAAAAGACACGAATGGGAAAGTTGTCATGGTTATTTTGGAGCCTTAATACCTTGCAAAAATCGATACAAAAATGCTACAAAATTTATCATTGATGTCATGAGAAGACTCTACTCCACGTCATTGCTTAGAATATCACTTTTCAGCACGAGGTATCTTTCAGACTCTTTTCTTTGAAGCTCAGACTTTGTGTTCCCCATATTTTTATTCATAATTTCTATGTAGACTTTATATATTACATAGAATATGTTGTAAAGCTCGGATTTTCTGGCTTGATGAATAAACCTGTGAAGAACGTGATAAATGGTAAGGAATCTGAAACTGCAAACCAACAATTGGAAGCCTCGATAATAAAGCACCGACATGTCGAACTCTGAAACCTTGAGCTCCATGGGAAAACTATCAAAACATTTTGTGATACTGTGAAATCTCATAAAACTACCATCACAAGCTCGAAGCAAAATTCACAGAGGCAGATATGGTTCATTATAATACATAATGGTTTTTGTCTTTCAGAAACGCTTCCGAGAGGTTAACCTTGGCCCATTCTAGAAGAAACTCCCCAAAGCTGGACCGTGTGTATCTCAAATTTAATGTAGAGTCTAAGTTGGAACTTCATCAAGATCCTCATGCGCCATCAGGATAATAAATAGCATGCGACTGATCCCTTCATAATTTATAAATGTAGTTTGAAATAGATTATGCACAGTACATTACAACTTCACGTGTTTTGATTGGTACGACACCCAATGGTACTTAATTCGAATGGTACGCGTACGCCCATTAATTAATTGTATTGGCAAAATGCTAGCCAGAATCAAACCTTTTTACTTAGTTCTTTAGGTTAGATAATATTATTTTTAGCTTGTAAAATCTCACTAATAGATATTTCAGGGTTAATGCTTGAATTCCACAATGTGGACAAAATGGCCCTACAACAGTGAAGCTCTTTCAAAATCCGGGTCAAACCATCCTAACAACAGCCTCTTTAATATTTGCTTGTACAAAGCCCTCCTTAACAATAAGTATTTTTTCACCCTGGTCTTTAACCTTCAGGATGCTTTCTTGCCTTCAGGAAAAATAACATTATCAATGAAATGTAGGATATCAGACCTCTAATCACCAACATCGCTATCACATACCTCGAAGATTTCCTTTGAACTTAGCTCGTGCTTTTTGTAAATTAATAAATGTTCTTGTAGATCGACCCAAGGTTCAGTCTTGAAACAGGCTATCAAGGCCAATGAATCTGCCGAATAATTATTTTCCCTCGCCACTGGCTCATATTGAGTGCCTTAAAGTATTTAATCAAGTGTTCCTTATGCGACTCCATTTACCCAAGAGTGCCTTAAAGTATTTAATCAAGTGTTCCTTATGCGACTCCATTTACCCAAGAGTGTTATTTTTAAAAAAGTTGAGACTCACTTATCAACCATACTCTTTTTTCCCACAAATATAGGCCACTTGAAACGCTGTAATTGTGGCTTTATATTCGGCCTCGTTGTTTGACGCTTGGAAGCCCTAATGCATTGCTTCTCCGGAAGGAGTCATTAATTGGCACCCCGACTCTGTATTTGTGTTATGTTGTGGATGTTGCATCAATATGCGACTCAAAGAAATAGAGTTTCTTCATTTTGTTGGTGGGTATCGAAAAGTAGCCCCTAGTCCTTCAAAGCATGCATATAGGACTACTATGCTCATATTAGAAAACGTTTTGCATCCGGACTCTAAGAAATGAGTAGCCTTCATAGTTCTTGTTGAAAAATGAGGGAAGTACTGGAGTAAAGATTCATCGGCATGTAACTTGGAAGCATGGAATAGCACCTTTAATCCTTGTTGAATAATGGTGGGAGGGTTAAAAAGGCGTGTGATCGATCAGTGATATTGGATGCTCATTTTTCTCGAAGAATTTGGGTAGATCGAAAAAAAAAATAGTAATAGAGGTAAATATTGTGCATGTGTGAACATACTAGGACCGTGGTGTAATTTTCTGAAAGCACGCAGTAAGGTGAATTGTTGGGAGGACATGTTGTGTAAATTGTAGTAACTTCGCCTTATATACGAATCTAATTTATTTTTTATTTTTTAGAGCTTATCCATTGATTATGAATCATCTTGTCTGTAACATCTATAAATATATAAGTTGTTAGATTAAATAAAATATAGGGTTATATGTCACTTACATCTCTTATATGATAGTAAGGTCATCTCATATTCTTCTCTTTAATACAATAACCATTGTCTAGTATTTTCAGACTCAAAACTTCTATTATCTTCAAGCTTCCTTGTTTCTGGTAGAAGCTTGAAGCCTTAATTATCTTCTTCTCCTCCTAAAAACATTTTTTTTATCGTTTATCATGGTTCAAATGAGAAGTAAAGCTACCTCACCGTTGATGTCGACGTGTATGACTCTAGAAACTATTCAGATTCAGATCAAGTTGAGTTGCTCCCTTAAAATTAAATATTGATCTGAATGCATATGTATTGGTTTATGTTGATCAAACTAAATTAGAGAGGTGTGGGACTATCTCTATGACTATATTGAGGAGTCAAAGTAGGGTCAGGACCTGGTATATTGATGACTGGCCGAACCCACGGTTTTTATATATATTGATTAATTAGCACACAAAATACTGGGATAGGTTGAAAAAGTTAAGCTAGGAACCCATGAGGTCATAGGTTCTAACCTCCGCTCATGTCTTCTCATTTTAGGTCTTAAAACTTTTGTATAAATTGCTTTAAGACCTTTGTATTTAGGTCCTCACGTAAATATAAAGTCATACCTTCTAGTGTTTTTTTTTCAAATTTTTATAAAATTGCCTTAAGACCTTTGTATAAATTGCCTTAAGACCCTTGTATGTTCAATTGTTTTTAATACAAACAAAATTTAATTGTTTTTAATACAAACAAAATTCAAATAAAAAAAACTAATTTAATTAAATTAAGTAAATAAATAAAAGTAAAAACACTAATCTAATTATATTAAAATATTAATAGAGTTATTAAGTAAATAAATAAAAAATATAAATATAAATAAAAACGAAAACACTAATCCAATTAAGTTAAGTAAAAATAATTATATTAAAATATAACTAGTTTTTATGCAAATAAAAACGAAAACACTAATCTAACTCCCATAACACTAACCTAAGAAAAACACTAATTTAATTATATTAAAATATAAATAGAGTTACTAAGTAAATAAATAAAAACATAAATATAAATAAAAAACGAAAGCACTAATCCAATTAAGTTAAGTAAAGAAATAACTTGGATAACACTATCCTAAGGAAGTAAATAAATATAAAATATATATTTTTAAACGATTGTTTAAACTTTTATCATATATACTATTTTTGACTTTTAACAAGAACCTAATTTCAACACTAATTTAAGTAAATTATTAAAGTAAAACGAGTAACTTAAATTTGAAAATCAAAATAAAAGACTCTTATTCTAACACTTTCAACAGCATTAACTATATCATAGATTTGTCTCTAACACTTTCAAGAACATTGATTATATCATAGATTTCCAGTCTTTCGAATCCTACAGATCTCAACACAATCAAAGACGTGTCAAGATGCACACATTATACGCATATAAGTAAAAAAGACTAAGATGAAAAAGACCTAAATGTGAGGCAGCATTGTCAAGCTCAATAACCTTGGTGTTCATGATTATAGATAGACAAAATACTGAAGAAAATAACCAATACATAAAGGATTCATAAATAAAAAAACACTAGTTAACCAAACAAACCAAAAAAAACAAACATGATGGATAAAAGCTTTAAAAAAATTATTTTCTGTTATTTTATTTTTCGATAATAACCAGGACCCCACAAGGATCAAATCCTGGCTACGCTACATAAAATCTAGAGTATGGACTATGATTCACATTGTCCTACGAGCTCTTGTAATATTTTGAGGCGATAAGATTGTTTCTGATGCAAATGGTTCTGAATGCTTGCAAAGTGGTGATGGGGAGCATTATTTTGGCATAGAATCGGTTCCGTCAGTTTAATATTCAAGATATCTTCATCACGAACCCGAATTGTAGGCAATAAGATGAATCCTTACTTTTTATTTCAAGTGGAGTCCTATGATAGGGTTATGGAGAATAATCCTGACTATAGCAAGATCTGGAGGGATGAGTTCGTTTACATAGTAGGTTCTTTTAAGGGATTTTGTTATGAAGGAATGTTTTTCAGTCGGACCTGGCAGTCCAAAGGTAAGTAACAACTATATATGTTTGTTATATGGCTGGAGTTTGGGTAAGTCAGAATATCTTTTTATTTGTTTTTATACTCGTATTTGCAGCGCCTAAGTTAGATTATAGAGATTTTATGGAGGGGGAAAAGTTGAGTTATGCCCTAGAGTAATGATGAAGAGAGCCATTTAAAAAAAAATATTACAATAAATTATTAGTTTCAAGATATTTTCGGCGAGCGTGTTATGGCTTCATGAGGGTTGTTCAGGTAACTTTTGCTAACATGAGAAAAACGAGGTTCAATCCGAGGTATCATCGGTGAAGAAACTAATGACATATGCTTGTGTAAAGACGAAAGTATCCTGTGGAAGCAGAGAAAATGAGGCGTTCACCATGCAAAAAAAAGATCATTTTGAGAGGGGGAAAGAGGATGTTAGTCTCCTGAGCCTCAACAAGAATGGGAGAAACGAAGAAAAAAAATTCACGGGGCCACACCATGAATTAATCCGATAGAGGAAAGATGGTTGCAGATATGATTAAGGCAGTGATTGTGCTCGAGCGTCCAAGAAATACAAAACCCTTGAGAGAAGTCGAGCCAGAAAATAAGAAGAGATAAAGATGTTATGCATCCTCTAAAAAAATCATCCGAAGTGTCAGATACTACAAATGAAACGCTTCCCAAACCATGCAAAGTGAATCAATTGAGTAACCCAAGGGTTGATACTGGAGTCAATAGTCTAAGGGAAGTAAAAGAGATTGTTCATATGCCTGGTATGAAGCTGCTAAGTTTGCCGATAGTTGCAAGTGTTGTTAAACATGGGAAGACTTCCCATTGAAGAGATATATAGAGCCCACAGATGAGGGTGTCGAATACTGAGGTGAATCCCTTACGAAAATACTAGCGCCATGTTGAGAACAAGAATTTTAATTTCGGTACGTCGAATGAGGGCAATGAGTCAAAGAGACAAAAATTAAATGAGTTTGTTATTCATGTCAGCTCGATTCTTGGGTTTGGCGGTAATAACGAATATAATATTCTCGTTGGTTGCTGCATCGATCGAGGTTCCTGAAGAACCAACCATGCACAATCTGAAGGAAAAATACTTGGAACGAGCTGGTACGATTGAGAGTGAAATTAAAGAACCAGATATTGTTAATTTAAATGGCCCACATATTGAAGAGACGGAATCCCAATTTTGGACCATAGGAAATGCCCGACATAAGCTGGAATATATTTTGGGGAGGTAGCTTATATGGGTGTCCCAACCAGATTATCCTACGTGAAAATTGTCGCACGGTAGATGAATCTACGTATTGAGGTAATATTAAATTGTATTTATTATTTAGAAATATGTTTAAATATTATTTGTTAAGAATACATGAATCAACGTGGTTCGACAATTGTCTACGTCTACGGGCCCGCCAGAGAAAAGTGTTTCACTATGATAGAAAAGAGTTACACATTTCAGATTGTGTTTTGTGTAGTTATAATAGTCTATTTATAGGGAATAAATAAAACTTACTAGATAATTGGCATAATGGGCTCATACCACAAGACTAACAATGATACTGTCACAACACTTATTTGCACTGCCGAACACAGTACATTCTCAAGGCACAATATCACTATAACAGACATAAAATTGAATTGCCGGACAAAGTACACTGTCAAGGCACTATTGGACTCATTCACAACATGGTAGATACAAACATATGGTGGTGAATTATGTTTATCTTCTCCATCAAACAGTGGCGGTCTTACTATTCTTGTTCGGATATTAGAGTTAATGGTACAGAGACTTTCGTCTATGTATGAAGGAGACTCGGTAAGGAAAGATAAGATGCATCAGGTAAGGAAGATATCGAATGAGTTATGTTACCGATTGGTGGAGATGAATGTTTCGGAACCCAAAGTGAAAAAATATATGGAAGACAAAGAGGAAACAAGGAAACGCGTAGGAAAATAGTTGGATGAGGAACGGGTCTTTCAACAATCACTGAAGGTGCAGGTTTTTGGATCTGATATGAACCTTGGGGTCTAGCTGAGTAAATGTGTGAAGCCAAGTTAAAGACAACCAAGGTGTTGTGGCTAGAGAGCAAGTGACCATAACCACCAATTTGCTTGGCTTGGATAGCAAGCTAGATGTTCTTGAAGCTGGAAAATTCTACATAAAAAAGAAGACTATGGATATTGATCGGGAAGTGAATGATGAGCTTGTCGATGATAGGGCAAACAATTATACAAGAAAAGGTTGGTGGGGCGGAGAATATTGCCATATTTTCCACAACGCTACATAATTCAACGGATGCTGCCATACATATGGCAGATATTGATTTGTTTAGTTAATTTGTAGAGATGGTATGCCGATTTGGATTTGTCGGTAGACTGAGCTAGAGTGTTGTGGCATTGAGGCCTCTGATGCATGCACATGCAATTCCTGAGGCGCGTATGGGTGTTTCTGAGTTCATTGAGGATGGTAGTTTAGATAACCTACTAGACTAGTATTATGTCATATAAAATGATGACGATGTCACCAAAGAAGAATGAAATGGTGATTCTCTTTTTTATATGATGTGTGTTCTTTTGAACTTGTCTGCATCTTTCACATAGATATTGTTTTGTGATTGATTTCCTTGAATAAATACCATATTCTGGGGTATTTAAATTATGACTTGGCGTCTAATTTATGCCCGATTGTATTATTTATTTCTCGTGCTTTATTTGTTTTTATTTTCCATTTATGGCATTGCTGGTTGGATTTTAGTTTAAAATTGGTGAATGTTTTCCTTCTTTGCGGGGGTTATGTCTTTCTAATGAAGTGACCAACTAAAAAGGAAGAGATACCCGCATGGGCATATAGTTTCATATTGGGTTGTATATAGAGTATCCAACTAGTATTTTTAGGTTTTTTTATGAGAAAGGCCACATTGTCCTCTTTGGTATTAAGAAGATGATTCATGAATTCTGTTTTATGACGTGTTGCCACCTCAAGCCATTTGGTATTAGATGTTGTGAAAGACATCTTTTTTCGTACCATACATCATTGAATGGTGTAACATTATATCCTACTTTAGTAGTTCGGTGTTGTGGACTAATGTCATCTTAGTCTTATCCTTAAGGTTGGTATGATAATAGGGTGCCAAGATAGATTAGTCTTATCCCATGGTTTGTTGATTGGTTGTAATAAATGGGTGATGGGAGATCTCAGTCTTAGCTCTTAAATGAGTTCATAACTGAATTCTCGGCACAAATGACAAAACAAATGGTACTAATGCTCGTAGGCGTTGGTATGTGGTTTTAGGTAGGCATGCAATATAGTAATGCAATGATCAATAGTGTAGCAGCAAAGTGTTTATATTAAAGATAAGGGTGCCTTATCAAAACCGTAGTCGTGCCAATAGACGGGAAAGAGTACATAAAAATACATATGGAAATAATTATATTATAAAGAAACACTTACGAAGTGTAGTATAACTTTAAATGCTCCACATTTCTTGGATGTTGTAAAAGATTTCCATCATTGTCCATAATTTCGTAGATGTTGTAAGAAGAAGAAGTTGAATAAAAAATCAAAAGAAAAAACACCAAATGATCGACAGGAAAATCATTGAAAACAAATACCATTCTCCTTCAAAAACCAGTTTATCCAAAAAGAAAATAACAAAAAAAAAAGGTTATCGGAGACTCCACTCTCAACAAAACTCTTATTTCTAGTCTTCTTATAAGTCAATCAACTGAAAGATCCACGCCTATTGATCCAAGTAATCCACTTATTCTTCTTTTTATATTCACAATTTTTGTATAACTAATATTATCAATAAATTATTTTTTTATCAAATTAATTACAGATGCTTCACCAATGATATATCATTAATCTTTTACCTGTCACTTTATCACTCAATTTCTCAATTGATAGTTCCAAAGATTTCTTAGAGGGGTAATATTTCTAAGTAATATTCGGAAAGCTAGAGAGAGAAACTCAGAGATGGAATAATAAAGAAATGATTGATCCATCACAACCGTTTGAATCTCAAAATTCCATTTATAAATACTTGTCTCATTTAAAATTTTGAAGTTACCCATTTTCATAATTTATAGAGAGATAGATAGAAAAACATCTAGTTAGAGAGAAACAATTTTATTACTTCTTTAAAAATTTTCTTCCACCTTTCATGCCAAAAAATGATCAACTTGAAAGATACAAGATCTGGTAGTGGTTTAACATAGGTAAGAGAGCCGAAGAGAGAAAATCTGACGGCTTAGATGAGGATTCCAAACCGTTGCAGATTCTCAAAACCTCATATCAGGGTCGGTGGCATCCAATCAAAAAATATTATGAGGTGACAGAGACTTCGAACACCAATGCTTCGTCCAATATTTCTACTATTCAGCCCCCCCCCCCCCCCGGTCAGAATTGTTCGACGCTCAACAAGGATGACTCTAGCCTTTCAAAGAAACCAAATCACACTTCGAAATTCATTTTGATAGGTGATAAACACCAAGAAATTGAGAAAACCAAAGTTGATCATTTGGAGAGGAAGAAATCTCTTACGTCAATCTCAAAGAGGTATGTAAAAATTAAAATTACTTTTACTACTTCTGCACCTATAAACACTCCCTAAGGTACCTTTCAAACCAATCTCAAGGTTACTCATTGAAAGCTATCACGTATAATTTCAAAAATAGCCCCTCACTGACGACGACAGCAAATAGTGCTCCTTTAATAAAACCCTCAAGAGTGTCACCCCTCGAACCCATCAACGAAGTGAGAGAAAGAAATTTAGCTGATGAGCATGATGATGATCAAGATGAAGACATAAATGTTATGGATGTTCAACCTATCAGATCAACTGTTGCATCGACTTTCCACGCCGAGCCTTCCGTGGAGGCTCAAGAACCAACCCTAAGGGTGAAGCCAAAACAAGTTCTCCTCTTCACAAGAAGACTAATTCAAAAAATAAGAAAAAATATGTTGTCGAACGGTCCTCGAACATTGAGCCTATTTTAGGGAATAATTTAAGAGAAGTTAAGGGCAAACATCTTCAAGCGTTGCACAAAATAAAAATAAATACTTTCAACTGTGTGAGGAGGTCAAGTTCAGAGACTGACGGGGAATTCTGAACTCTATTCATATTCAATTTCATGAATCTAGGGAGACTCATGCGTCAGTTCGGGATGATGAGCTGATTGTCTACTCGAAATTCTCAACTGAGGCTTCGGTTTCTATTGGACCTTGCTCTAGTGAATTATTTTATGCTAATAAAATTATATCCAAATCAAGTTGGTCCAAACATCTAGTTCAACTTGATAGCCTGCATAATGGCTTCAGGATATATGGGTCGACTTTTCAACGAGTAGTTTGTCGGGTTGATCGGCGTTGCTAAAAATTCCTACTTTTCCTTTTATTCTCTAACCCTTTGTAGGAATTTTAGGATAGTGGATGACCTCTTGGAAGATGACAAGAAGTTAAAACATATATTTTTCCTTATCTCTAGTTTGTGGGAGACATGCTCCGAAGAATCTCGTGAAAAGTAATACCGGTTCACATTGAAATGGACTAGCTAAGGTACTAAATTTATACTTACCTTCACTTTATTTTATTTAATTGACCTATTATACCAAAATTTCTTGGGGGACAACAATGAAGGGGATCTATAAACCATTAGAGGGGCATAAAAAAGCTGGTCAGATCTTTGTTTTGTTAAGTAATTGGGCTAACACCTCTAGTCCAACGAATTCCACATATGCTTCACTCTGTCGAATATAGTGAAAGCCATCTTTAGAAGGCTGACTTGAAAAATATAGTTTATTTAGATGAGCTCATGGTGCCTCCCAAACAAAATAGTATACTTAAGCGATTGGAGGCCGCATATAATCTCGTCTATCCTCATGCAAGGGCAAGGTCTCTAAGTCATGGGGAACTTAACGTGGTTGAAGATGATGATGTCAATGTTGAAGCTGAAGTCGAGGAGGACAGTAATACTAAGGTTGGAAGTTATTCCTGCTGGGAAAGGTATCCTCAAAAGGCCATAAAAAATACTCTTCAAAAGATAAAAGAAAATGCAAACTTGTCGAAGAAGGTGATGAAACAGCTGATCCTTGCTTGCCTTCTCCTGAGAAGTTCGTCTTCGTAGACTCAGATTCTCCTTGGGCTTCAACTAAAGAGACTGTTTCCTAAGAAAACGAGGCGAATAATGGCCAGAGTACTCAGGAAATGAAGAACAATTTCTTGGAAACTTTGAAGTTGATTCTCTGTCGTCGGTACACTTTAAAATATATGAAAATGATTTTCTAGCCAAAGAATTTAACAAGTTGCTTCATGTTGTGGCGCTTCTTGAAATGAAGGTTAAACAAAAAGATCGTTACAAAAGTGAAACTCTCCAAAGAAGATCTGATATGAAAAGGCTTGAAGATAAGGTTGTTCACTTCAGTGATGTTATTTTTGAACGCTTAACACAACTTGATGTAGTGGAAGCTGAGTTATCACTAGAGTAAGAGATGTTTCACAATAAGCGAGAATAGTTTATTGGTAAGGATACTGATCAAAATACGCTCATCGACGGTCTTACTAAGGCTTATAATAAATCCAAAGAATACTTTGAAAGGGTTGTCAAAGATATAGAAAAACTTACTGCTGAAAAGCAAAGTCTTAGAGACAGTGCTAAAAAGTATAAGGACGTCTGCCTTGAGAAGTATGCTACTAAATTTGTTTCTAGTTTGGAAGAATGGGATGCTAAAATCAATCATGACCCTTCTGGTCCAAAAATAAAAATTGTTGGCCAACATTTTTTGGAAGACCATTGTGGTTCGATGTGCTTATAAAACTTCTTGTAAACAATCTGGTCATTTCCTAGCCTTGTCTTCCAAATTCTTTATGAGCCCATCAAGAATTGTCTGATTAGTCACCTCGACTTGGACGTTTTTAATGGATGGAAAGGTGCCGAGAAACATTGTTATATTCCTCTAGAAGAACAAAAAGCCTTCATGTCCTTATTCTCGAACGGTGGCTCGTTGTCCGTCGCCAATCTCCTAGGAACACTGTAGCGAGAACAAATAGTGGAGACAATTAGCTTGATCACATATTTGGATTTTGTTCATGTTATCTATTCAACTTCCACCCACTTAGAGGAGTATTCTACTGCTACTATTATCGTATGTCGTCCCCCAGATGTCATCGGTAGATGACTAACCAAACCAATACCCCATCGATCAAAAGGTAATTCCTCGAATTGATTCAAGAGGTACTCTTGGTGCATGGATTGTGTTAGAAAAGTTTTGGCCGGTATCTCATTTTTGTTACCAATTATCTGGCATCGGCAGTGATTGTGGGCCAATCATATTTAACCAAGAAAAACCTTCGTATCAAGGTTTTATATCCACAATGCGCGAACCCTTCTCCATCATGTAACTTAGACAATATCATTTGTGATTCATTTTTCCCAAACATTGAAGAAAAGATTTGCTAAAAGATTTTTTATATATGATATCCCCCTGTACTACGTAACCATGCTCATTTAACCATATTTTCTTTCCTATTACTTTATCAAAAGTCAATATTTTATTTATCGAAAGTTCCTTGACGTCATACATCAAATATTTTTTTGAACTTGTAGAAATTTGAAAGCCTTTGACTGATTCTTTCACCCACTTAGACCCCTTTATTATTGAAAGAATTTCTTGTGTGATAATCCATGGATGATCTCCAAAATATGATAGAAGTAGCCAAAGATTCAGCTATGAAATTACTTGTCCTATGAACATGTTCATACCTGACGCTTTCGAAGAAAACCGACAAGGCCATTAACGCTCTCAAATACTTCACAAAATGATCTTTTCTAACCTCGGATTGGCCAAATGCATGATTTATAAGAAGTTGTGAGTCACTCACTAACCTAACATTTTTCCCCACAGACATGTGCATGTCTTAAACCTTCCAAAGCGGTTTCGTACTCTGCCTCATTATTTTATGCTTGAAATCTGAAACAAATAGTTTGATACATCGCAATACCATCTGGAAATACCAATTACACTCCTGCCCCATATCATGATGCACCTGAACGTCCGTCTGTTTTGATTGTCCATTCTACCCCAGAAATTTCTTCATCAACTTTAATTTATATCCGATCGAAATGAAACTCGACTAAGAATGCGGCTCAAGGTTCAAGGTTGTGATTTGAATGCGGCTCAAGGTTCAGACTCAAGGTCAAACTCTCCTAATTTCATGGACCATTTATTCATTATGCCCAACACACCAAGCCTTTGAAACATACTCTTCAACATAAAAGATATTCACACAATGATAGAATGAGCTTGGAAATAAGGCCTCATATTTCGAGCAGTAGTAAAAAATGCGAGGGTTGACTTTTCTAATTTCAAATACTGTTTTTCCGCATCCAAAATACTTTTATTAGTATAATATATTGGTCTTAGGAAATTTTATACTTCTCGGATCAAAACAACACACAGCATAATCCGATACTCTACAATGATAGAATGAGCTTGGAAGCGCATTTATCTGAGGATCGAGATATTAATTTGTTCAAGGTTGTCAGCCTCCCTGTTAATATTTGTATTTTCTTGATCATACGGGGTAGTGTCATAGTACTCTTCGTTTAGTTGTATAGGTCCAGCTTCTATTCCATGTTCACTGACTATGTACCCAAGAAACTCCAGACCGTACCCCGAATGTACACTTTTCCAGATTTAACTTCAAGTTTATCTTCTTTAGGTTGGCAAAAGTCTAGTCTAGATCTGCAAAGTGGTCCTCGTCCTTTGAGATTTTTACTAACATATTATTGATATACACTTCGACAATTTTTCAGGACTGACCCTCAAAAATTTTGTTTACAAAGCACTTGTAGGTTTCCCTAACATTTTTCAACCTAAAAGGCATAACCTTATAACAATGGCGGCCACTTCCAGTGATGAACGAAGTGTTTTCTTGGTCCTTTGGGTCCATCATTCTTGATTTGATCAGAGCCAGCATACGCATCCATGAATGAAAGTAATCGGTTTCCTAAGGTAGAATCCACTAACTGATCTATTCGAGGAACCGGGAAATGATCTTTTAGACATGCTCTATTTAGGTCAGTAAAATCTCCGCACATTCACCATTTATCATTTTTTTTTATCAAAACTGGATTATTGGTTCACAAAGGGTATTGTGATTCTCGTATGTGCCCAACCTTGGACAAGCGATCTACCTCGACCATGATGGATTCAAAGTTTTCTTGAGAAAAATATCTCATCTTTTGGATGTTTTGGCATACGCTACTTCAAATTGCCAGCCTGTGAGAGAATATTTCTGCAGGCACCCTCGTCACATCATCGATGCACCATGCAAACATATGTAACCTTGTTGACAAAAATAGAAATAAACTCTCCCTCACCTCCACAGATAACTTCGTACCAGTCTTTAGACTATCTCCGCTCTAAATATCATGATCCTAAAAACTTTCTTCAGGGACCAAAAACTTGGGAGTCTCCTTGTGATCATCCACAGATCGGACACCGAGGAAGACCCAACTAACTTCCATTTTCTAACTCACCCCCTCAGTCTGCTTTGGGGCCAAATTCATTTGGTAACACTCTCTTGACATTGTTTTGCTGTTCCTAATCGTTCTTACGTTGTTTTCCACAACGTACTTCAAGCATTAGTGAACGTTCGATACTATTGCGTGTTTTTTTTATAACCAAGACCTTCCGAATATTGCATTATAAGATGTTAATATATCTACCATAATGAATAACAGTGTCACTTCTTTTTTAAACGACCCTCGACCTAGTTCCACCCTTTCTTTAAATTCCCCAACCACTTCAGCAGTCACCCCAGTAAACCCAACGATTGTTTAATCTGGCCAATGAATTGTGAGGGGATTCACTATCTTCTCATGAATCGACATGAATATTATGTTGGTAGAACATCCGGTGTCTATCAAGATTCCATTTATTTCATCCCCGACAATCTCCGCCACAATGACCACAACATCCTTATACGGACCAGTCACTTCCCTCATATTATCATCCTCAAAACAAAGTAATAAAGATGGATTCATGTACAAATGTGACGAGGTGCCTGCTTCCAACTCGGTTGTAAGGCCTACAATATGTCTCTTCTAAGAATAATTTGATATCCATGAAACAATATCCCCTCAAAAACTTATTAGTGACTTAAAGAAAGCACACAATTCACTAGTATTTTCACTAACGACTGGTTCTTCTACAATCAAGATGTTATTCATGTCCGGTTTTGGATCTAAATACTCAGTACAAACGTCAAAATCATCGATAGGTTCCGAAATCATCAATGTATTTACTTCCTTCAGAGCTACAAAAGAATTTTTCTTGACAAAGGTTGTCAACCTCCCATTGTCGATCAACATATATATCGTTTTTTCCAATACCACGCAATCTATTTTGTCACGCCTAACATCCTCATGGAACTATATATGGGTGGGTTTACGAAACTGTATGTGACTTCGAGCCCTCTCAAAAATTATTGCTACACACTCTTTCACTTCGGAAAAATATGATAGTTGGACTCACTTGTTTGACAATGCCTGATATTTTGTTATAGTTCCCAACTTGTGAATTTGCCCTTGGATTTGAAGGTAACTGGGTTAATGCTTGAGTTGGTATTCGAGGTCGGATAACATTTATTGAAAGCGGATTATTATGTGTCACCATTATCAAATCCATTTTTATGCTTGTATTTCTTCCATCAAAATTGTTTTCTCAACTTAATCCAGCAACGCCCCAAACGTCATCGCATATTTCGTTGTTGCGTTATCTTTCGTTATATTAGTGAGAATTATTATTCAAAAAGGGGCTAATAACACTTGATCTTCATAACTTTTCATGTCAATCTTAGTCTTGGTAACCCGATTCTTGTAATCTTTAAGGCTCTCTCCCTATTTACGCCAGCCGTAGATGATCGTATCACCATTTGTGCGGATTATTTTACTTCCCACAAAATGTTGGCGAAAGATATTCCAAAACATATAAAAAACTTTAATACAACCCTGTGGTAAACGATTCTACCACTTTGACGCATCGTTCTCTGAGCTACCAAGGAAGACTTCTCCAGTAGCCCTTCGTCATATTTATTATTATTATTTCGTTTTTCACTACTTGCTCTTTGATCGGGAGACCTCCAGATGATTTTCTGGTCATAAGACTATTAATGTCAGCATCTAGCTCTCCTAGTAGTTCTGTATCCATTACTCCCAAAGTATTTGAAAGGAAATAATGGTTTTAGAAAAATGATTCTAAGTACTAATCGTCTTTCCACAAATGACGCCAATGATAGTTCCAAATATTTTATAGAGAGGTAATTTGTCTAAGTAATTTTTAAAAGAGAATGTTTAGAGAAATAAACATGGGAAATCTAGAGAGAGAAATTGACAAATAAAATAGGGAAAGAAATGATTGATCTCTTTTTCCAAAAAGAGGTGTGGTTTTTTTATAGTATAAGGAGTTGGTCTACATATTACATAATTATCCCATGTTATGCTCACCTCATCTCACTACTTTTCTAATCTCTACCATAATTATTATTTATTACATAAGGCCTCATTAATCTTACCCATTTGTTGGGCTTCTTTATAAGATTTTCATAGAGCCAAATTATCTTCTTTATTAAACCAATTTAACTATCTTTCGAAATATTTGTTCCCCTTACGCAAACAACTACTCATCAAGCTTTTCAAATATTGATCCATTGGGTCAGCAAATAACTTCATACATTGGTAAAGCATTCTATCTTATTTTTAACATAATTTTAGCTCTTATATATATTTTTTTAAAATGCTAATTTTTTTGTTAATATTTTTTAAAAATATTACTAAATAGCTCATTTAATTTCATACTCATTAGTAGCATACTATTTATCCTTAATGAAATAAAATTTCAAAAAACTACTCTGATTGGTTCTATTAGATTTAATGATGGGTTATTCGAGTCAAAGTAAAATTTATGAATATGAGAAAATTATCAGCAAATTGAAAATTGCTGAGAATGAATGGTCGGTGCAAAAACTATAGCTTAATAATGACTTGAAATCAAAAAATGATAAAATTTTAACTCTTCGATCATCATAGACATCGTTAAAAAAAAGAAATCAACAACCTTGAGATTGAAGTTTAAGATGCTAATAAAACCAAAAATATAATTGTTCAAGAAGTTAAGAAAGACTAAAGTGAAAACGTTCTCAACCAGGCTAAAACATTGGTAGAATAGCGACGTGAAACGATATTGAAAAGAATACTGGATAACAATATTCACAACATAGTTTTCATGGGACCATATTTTGTGCCAGTCGGTACGCTCGTCATATCCTACTAATTCCAAGAAGAATATATCGATATTATTTTGCAAAAACGTTTTAGAAATTTATACCTAAGTTTTGTTAGAATATTTTTTCTGAGATGTAGGATTTTGGCACCCTAAATCTGTATATTTTATATTTCTTCCCCATGTTCAATAATGTGGGGGATATCGAGGATTTTCCATGTCATTCAGGATAACTGGTTCCTTGTTAATTTTTATGCATATGGTGCTTTTTTCTTACGGGTCAACTTATTACGTAACATTCTTTGCGACCTTTTGATTGCCACAAATAATTGTGATATTCATGTTGACTGGGAATTTCAGGCATTGATGAACCATGAATAAAACAGCATGCATTTGGTCCAACCAGGATCAACCCATAATAACATTATAAATTGATTATTCGTCGACAATCATGAATAGGAAACATTTGTTTTCTTAAACCATTGTCATCCCAAGACAACATACATGGTTAGCTCCCCTACTAACTCAGTATATTCCTCGTTAACACCATGGAAGATCTTTTGATAGCGGGTTAACGGTGGTATTCCTCTCATCCAATCATAGGTACTCTTGTGGCTAAAAACCCCGTCAAGTCACCGGTGTATGACACATGTTGCATTCGTGCCACTACCTTTCCTTCGTCCACAAAACGAATCATTGGTGTTTCAGATAGTCACGATTTTGCTACTGCCGCGTGCAAATTCACAGAAAGCTGACACGTGTCACCCCCATTTGTACTCAAGTCTGTTGCATATACGGTCACCTCTAATTTCCTTCCAAAAATACCCTTGTTTAGTTATTTGACCTCTTTACTCTTATTTTTACTTTTTACTACAATGTTTTACTGACCCTTTTAAAGTTTTACCCAAACTACTCTAATTACCCACTATTAAACCCAGCCCATCCCATTTACCCCATATATCTGCTTCTTCTCTTGTTTTCAAACCCTAATTTCCCACCTTCACCTTAGCCTAGTTCAATACTTCTGTAAAACCTTAATTCCCTTCTTCACCTAACCACATTCTACAAACCCTTAACAGTGAATCGTTTATCTCCAACAAACCTAACAATGTCATCCTTATCCAATACACCAAAACCACCATCTAATTTAGGGATTCACAAATGTGGGCTACCAAGCATAACAAAAACGGCTTGGACAGTCCCAAATCCTGGCAGAAGATTCGGTGGATTATTTTATTTCGGGGTAAGTTTTATTTTACAGTCAATCAGATTTTTTGGCTTCAATGGTTACTCTATTTTTTTTCTCTTAACCGCTTTTGTTTATCAGAAAGGTCACTAGTTGAAATACTTTAGATGGACCGATCAAGTGGTTAACAATAGGTCACAGACCGTGATTAACGGTCTATTGAAGAAACGTGGGAAGATCGAAGCTGAAATTCAAAGGAAGAATTGGATAATTAGGGTTCTATGTGTATGTCTAGTTTTTTATTTGTTTATAATTGTCTATTTTTAGTCTATTTATTTAAAGAATTTTGTATCAGATGTAGGTAACATATTTTGTATGCCTCCTGGATTATGAAATTTTAATTTCAATTATGATGTTTGAAATTTGAATTTTATTTTTATGTATTGAATTGAATTGTGATAGAAAAGCTTGTAGTTCTTGTTTTGTGTATTGAATTTTGTGGTGATGAATTCTTTTGGGATTGTATTCAACGTAAGTAAATACAACTTAAAACCAGAAACATATCATTAGTGAGTGACATAATTCAGTGGTTGTTAAAATCATTAACTAACAGCGAATGAATGGCATTCATTTTACAACCAAACGGCAAGCTAAATTTTCTTACACTAATCAATAATATCAACCAAACCACGAACAAAGGGAAAAATGAGTACACAAATTTAATCCAAAAATTGTACGATTTATTAAAAAACCATGAAATAAAGTCTTGAGTGCTTAAACAACAACATACAACACCTTCAAATACAGAAAGCATAAATTATGCTTGTGCAAAACATACAGCACATTACAAAAAAACTAAAACATGGGCAATCTACACTAAACATTTTTTCAACATAGCACAAAAAAACCCTTTAAGCTACTCTTGTGGTTGGGTAATATTGACAACACGATTACCACTACCTTCCACTGACGCCTGTGAACCACCAGTTGTCACTGCCTTGTTGAAGATACCATTACTAGCCAATGCTCTTGGTTCTTCAACCGGCTTCCACCATTGATTTTGCCTATTGTGACTCTCGTATTTCTTGTCATGCATGGGAGTTTATCACTCGGTTTCTTTCTCGATTTATGTCGTATTTATTGCACCTTTCATCTTTCTTCACAAACTCAGAAATCTTGCCATCATCTACTAATTTTTGGATTTGGTCTTGTAATTCCCATCAATCTTTAGTATAGTGGCCAACATCACTTTCAAATTGAAAGTACTTAGATGTGCTCATGTTCTCCTTTGGGTAAATCATCTTTTAAGGATTTTAGTGCCCACAAATGTTTTTGTATATAATCTGGAGATTTTCAAGTTTTTCCTTCCAAATTCTTTTTGAGCTCATCAAGAATTATCTGATTAGTCACCTTGATTTGGTTGTTTTCTTGTGGATGGAAAGGTGTCGAGAAGCATTGTCGTATTCCTCTAGGAGAACGAAAATCCTTCATGTCTTTATTATAAAAGCGTGGCTCGTTTTCTATCGTCATTATCCTTGGAACACCAAAGCAAAAATAAATATTGGAGACAATAAACTTGATCACATCTTTGAATTTTGTTCATGTTGGTGGTTCAGCTTCCACCCACTTAACGAAATAGTCTATTGTAACTATTATCGTTCGTCGTCCTCCAGATTCCATCGGTAGAGGCCTGACCAAATCAATACCCAATTCATAAAAAGGTAATGCTTCAGATATTAATTCAAGAGGTACTCCTGGTGCATGGAGTGTGTTAGCATATTTATGCCAGGTATCGCATCTTTTGACCAATTTGTTTGGCATCAGAAGCGATTGTGGGCCAATAGTATCCAGTTAAGAGGACTCTTTTTATCAAGGTTTCATACCAACAATACGCGGACTCTTCTCCATCATGTAACTTAGAAAATATCATTTTTTATTCATTTTTCCCAAGGCATCGAAGCAAAAGCCTATTAAAATATTTTTTATATAGGATATCGCCAAGTACCACGTAACCATGTGCCTTGAACCATATTTTATTTGCTATTACTTTATCAACTAGTAAGATATCATTTATAAAAAAATTATTGATGTCGTACCTCCAATATTTTTCTTTAATTTGATATGTCCTTGGTTTCACCTTCTTAATTGCTATGTACGAGCCCTCTCAATTGGGTCTTAACTTGCCAAGCCATTTTTATTTTATATACAAAAATTCTATCCTTAGAATCTTGTACCCTATTTCAAACTCTCTTCATCTAACTTTGGAAGCATGTACGCTTCTCATCAAAGTTTGGTAGTGCAAGGAATTCAATTGCGCTTTCCTTCTTTTTTCTACAATTAAATCTAAATTTGCACGTTTTCCCTTATCGTTAGCCTTTTCGGAATATTCACTGATTTTATACGAGGGAAACCGTTTCGGATGGTACAAAAGTGTCCATCTCATAAACTATCACAAATGAAGATTCTTGAGTTGTTGTGCGAGGGGTGGTTTGATATGTCCACAAAGTGTTTTGTAAATAATATGGTGATTTTCTAGACTTGCCTTCCAAACTATTTCTGAGCCCATCAAGAATTGTCCGATTAGTCACCTCGACTTGGTTGTTTGCTTGCAGATGGAAACGCGTCAAGAAGCCTTTTTGTATTCCTCTAGAAGAACAAAAAGCCTTCATGTTTTTATTATCGAACTGTGGCTCGTTGTCCGTCGCCATTCTCCTCGGAACACTGAAGTGACAACAAATATTAGAGACAAAAAACTTGATCATATAATTTAGGTTTTGTTCATGCTGGTGGTTCAGGTTTCACCCACTTAGAGAAATAGTCCATTGTGACTATTATCATTTGTCGTCCCCCAGATGTCATCGGTAGAGGCTCGACCAAATCAATACCCCATTGGTCAAAAGGTTATGCCCCAAATATTGATTCAAGAGTTACTCTTGGTTCGTAAATTGTGTTAGCATATCATGGCCACGTACCGTATCTCTTGACCAATTATTTGGAATTGTCAACGATTGTGGGCCAATAACATCGTGTTAAGAGGACTATTCGTATCAAAGTTTTATACCCACAATGCACAAACCCTTCTCCATCATGTAACTCAGAAAATATCAATTGTGATTCATTTTTCTCAAGGCATTGAAGCAAAGGTCTACTAAAATATTTTTTATATAGGATATCCCCAAGTACCACGTAACCACGCGCCTTGAACCATATTTTCTTTGCTATTATTTTATCAACATGCAAGATATTATTTATCAAAAATTTATGAATATTATACATCCAATATTTTTTTGTACTTGTAGAAATTTGAAAAGCTTGAAGTGATCCTTTCATCCGCTCGGACCCCTTAGTTATCAAAGGACTTTCTTGTGTGATAATCCAAAGATTCTCCTCGGAATACGAAGTAGTAGTCATAGAATCAGCCACATAATTACGTGCCCTATGAACATATTATGCTTGACATTTTCAAAGATAACCGCCAATGACTTTAACACTCTCAAATACATCACTAAATGATATTTTCTAGCCTCATATTGGCCAGATCTATGATTTATAAGAAGTTGTGATTCGCTCACTATACTAACATATTTAGTCTTATATATACAAATCTTAAACCTACCAAAGAGACTTGGTACTCTACTTCATTAATTGATGCTTTAAATCCAAAGCGAATAGCTTGATACATTGCAATACCATCTCGAGAAACCAACTGCACTCATGCCCCACGTCCTGATACATTTGAACCTCCATATGTTCGGATTGTCCATTCTGCCATAAAATTTATTCTTCAATTTCCATCTCCGACCGATCAGAATGAAACTTGACTAAGAAATCCGCCAAGGCTTGCGCGCTTCAAAATTGATATCAAAATCTTTCAATTCCACAGACAATTTAATCATTATGCCCGACACATCAGGCATTTGCGGCATACTCTTCAACAGAGAAGATGTTCGCACAATGATAGAATAAGCCTCAAAATAAGGTCTTATCTTCCGAGAATCAGTAAATAATGTGAGGGCTTACTTTTCTAATTTCAAATAGCTCTTATCCACATCCCAAATACTTTTTATTATATAATATAATGATCTTGGGAAATTATATACTTCTCGAATGAAAACAACGCCCACAGTATAATCTGATACCGCTATATAGATGTACAAATTTTCCCCTCGATTAGGTTCTGTTAAGATTTATGGGGAGGACATATACTATTTTATTCGGTGGAGCACTTCGAAACAATCTTGGGTCCAGTTAAAATAATTTCCTTGTCTCAATACTTGGAAAAATAGAGCGCATATTCTGAGGACTGAGATATGAATCTGTTCAAGGCTGCCAGCCTCCTTATTAAGATTTGCACTCTCTTGATCATTTGAGGCGGTGTCATAGTACTTAAAGCATTTAACTGAACATGATCGGTTTCTATCCACATTCACTGATTATGTATCTAAGAATTTTTTTGGGTCGTACACTGAATGTACACTTCTCTAGGTTTAACTTCAAGTTTATCTTCTTTTGGTTTAAAAATTATTTCTTCTAGATCTGTAAAGTGGTCCTTGTCCCTTTTGTTTTATACTAACATATCATCGATATATACTTCGACATTTTGTCCGATCTGACCCTCAAGAGATTTGTTTACTAAGCGTTGGTAGGTTGCCCCAATATTTTTCAACCCAATAGGCATAACCTTATAACAGTGTAGGCCTCTTCTAGTGTTGAACGTGATTTCTTGGTCCTTTGGATCCATTTTGATTTGATTGTAGCCAGCGTAAGCATCTATGAACGAAAATAATCGATTTCCTAAGGTAGAATCCATTAACTGATTTATCCTAAGAGCCAAAAAATGGTCTTTTGGGCATTCTCTATTCAGGCCTGTAAAATCTACGCACATTCACCATTTACCAGTTTTCTTTTTTACCAAAAATGGTTGGCGGTCTACAAAGGGTATTATGATTCTCGTATGTGCCTAACCTTGGACAAGCGATCTATCTCGGCCATGATGGACTCATACTTTTCTTGAGAATATAATCTCATTTTTTGGATGATTGGTCGCACGCTACTTCAAATTTCTAGCCTGTGATAGATGATTTCTGCATGCACCCCCGTCATATCCTCGGTGCATCATGCAAACATATGTAACCTTGTTGACAAAAATATTATTATTCTCTTTTTCACTTCCGCACATAGATTTGTACCTTTCTTTAGAATCTTCCCGTTTGAAAAACATGATCCCGAGGAAGACCACACTAACTACTATGTGTTTTTTTTACTCGCCCCCCTAAATCTGCTTTGGGGATAAAGCCATTTGGTAACACTATCTTGCCATTTTTGGATCTAAATACTCCGTATAAATATAAAAAAAACATCGATAGGTTCCAAAATCATCAAATATTTTCTTGCTTCAGAGCTGCAATATAATTTTTCTTGACAAAGGTTGTCAACTTCCCATTTTCGATCAACATCTATATTCCTTTTTTTCAATGCCACGCAATCCATTGTGTCGTTCCCAACATTATCATGGTACTTTCAGTACATGTTGCTTCTGCTTTTCTTTGGACTCTATAATAAGGCGGATTTACGAAACTGTATGAAGTTTCAAATCCTGTCAAAAAATTTTGCTACACACTCTGTTAATTCAATAAAATTTGATGATCCGACCCACTTGTTTGATATAGGCCTGAAATTTTGTTGTGTGTTTACAAATTGTGAATTCGTCATCGGATTCAGAGGTAACTGGGTTGGTGCTTGGGTTGGTACTCGAGGTCGGATAACACTTGTTGGAAGCTGATTTTTTATGTGCCACCATTAGAGTTTGGTGGAACTGATTATGCTTAAACTGCGTCATCGAATCCATTTATGATACTTGTGTTTCTTCCACTAAAATCATTTTATCTACTTGATCCAACAACACCCCAAACATCATGGTTTGCTTCTCTACACGTTATGTTTCATTATAGTTGAGAGAAGTCTCATTGGAAAAGCAACTTATGTCATTTGATCTTCACAAGTTTGCATATCAGTCTTAGTCTTGATAGACTGAAATCTGTAATCTTTAAGGCCCTCTCCTACTTTATGCCTGCAGTGCATGATCGTATCACCATTTGTGCGCAATGTTTTACTTCCCACAAAGTATTGAAGAAAGATATTCTAAAAATATCAAAAAAAAATTAATACAACCCCCTGGAAAATGGTTGTACCACTTTGAAGTAGTGTTCTCGTGAGAAGTCCCTACATATAAATTTATCATCATCATCATAGTTAATCATTAAATTCTTAAAATGTTTGATGCGTTTGTCCAGATATTGAGTTCCATCAATAATTTCTAACTTTAATATATCAAATCTCTTTGGTAAATTTCCAAAAAAAATATCCAATGAAGGAGGAGAGGACCTCCAATTATGACTCATCTTGTTTATGTTGTCCCCAAGGCCTTCATTCACTATGGTATTTAAACCCTCCTCGGATAGGTATGTGAACTGGTTACTTACACGATATTCAAAACTCTGACTTCCTCAAGGAATTTTCACATGATGTGCCTTTTGCTTCCTTTTAGCAACATGGGGCTCCTCGGATCTAAGTTCTATTTTTTATTGATAGTTTCTTTCTCTCCTCGAACCTCTATTCCGACGAGATGTCTGATGACCATTATTGCGCCACCTTGACTCATTTTTCTTATAACTTGTTTCACGTCAGTTATCCCTTTCCAGGGAAGATGATTCATCTGAATCGTACATGGAATAGTCACTGGATTCAGTACACTCATAGTAATGCCTAGGTTTCATTCTTCTCCTTGAAGAATAACAGCTTTGTCTCATATTCTTATCACGCCTATTATTCGTCTAATGAGCATCTTCCAGATTGTTTTTTCAGTTATCCGATATCTTCGAACTTCTGGCCTAAGCCTTTTTTAATTCAGAATTTCTTCATTCTCAGCAGTCAACCTTTCGATAGCTTCTAAAAGTTCTTTTCTCTAAGCTACTATGGCATACTTCTCCATTAGCTTTTTGTCATATTGATTATTATTGCTTCGTTCCTTCACTATTTGTTCTTTGATCGGGAGACCTTTATATGAGTTTCTGATCACAAGACTACCAGTTCCAACATCTGGCTCCTCTTGCATTTCTGTATCCATTACTCCAAAGTATTTGAAGTAAACAATGGTTTTGGAAATACGATTTTGGGTACCAATCAGTTTCCCACGGACTGTGCCAATGATAGTTCCAAAGATTTCTTAGAGGGGTAATTTGTCTAAGTAATGTTCGGAGGATAATATTTAGATAATGCAAAAAATGACAAAATGAATAGTAAAGAAATGTTTAAGTAATGAGTGATCTCATTTCCCAAAAGGGGTGTTGCTTTATATAGTACAAGTGGTGGATCCATAAATTACACGATTGCCTGATTTTATGGTCATCTCACTGCACTACTTTACTAATCTCAAATATAACTATTATTTATTACACAAGACCCCCTCAATGTTACACATTTGTTGGGTTCTTTACAAGACTTTTATAAAATCTAACTGTCCTCTTTATTTAACCAATTTATCTTATTCTTCCAAATATTTCTTCCATTTATCAATGCCATATGTTTGGAATATCAATATGGGATTTAAAGTAAGTGTTTATTTATTCTCTTTCAATAACACTATGAGTACTCTTTTTGGTATAATCAAAATTTTGTTGTTGTAAAACGTTTTCAATGCCTTTGATATATTATTGAGGATACAACAAAATACAAGAGTAAGGAATCTTGATTTTTTTGCTGCTACTTGCTATGACGGTCGAGCCCATAGAAATTTAAAAGTAAACTAAAAAAAGACGAGAGAGGGCTTTGAGGCCCTAGTACAAAAATCGTAAGTGTACGATTTCTGTTGTAGTTTTAGAGCATATAAGGCTCAGAATATCGAACCCAATGAATGAATCATTTTTTAGCTAGAACTAAAATAAAATATAACATAAAACAATCTATAGTAATTAAAAGATAAATATAAAAATAAATAAAATTTAATTAGGAAATAAAATTAAACTTAAAAAATAGATCCTAAGACCAAGAGTTGATATTTTTTAAAAATAAAATAAAACACTTAACTAAATTAAAAGAGATTTATATTAAAACACTTCTCAAGTTAATTAAAAATGTATAAACAATATCTATGTTCTTATCTAATTTATATAATTTAAATTATTATCTTTCAGGCTGTTGTGATTATCTATCGGTCTCACACAACTAACCTTTTTGTATGAGTGGTTATATCTCTAGTCCTTACCTTCCACAATTGGGTCATAAAAACTAAGAATGTAGTTCAGATTTTAATAGGTCATGGTTGTAGCATACTACACATTCAACCTAGTGGTATTGATACAGTTCAGATATAGACTCGATCTCAGTCATAAATATATTATCAGGCAATTGAACTTGCAAGTGTTAAGTTTAATATCAATACTAAATAATATAAATAAAATAAAATATTTAAAATATTTAAAAAAATCACATAATTATTGTATTTACAAAAGTTTTCTTCGGAAAACAGAGGATTAGCTTATGCTAATCTTGTAATTATATAAAAGCTAAAAAATAAAAATAAAAGAAAAATGAAAGTAAAATATAGCATATTTTTGTTTTCTTCATTCTCCGATCATGTGCCTCACTTGTTTATGTGTTAGAGTTTTTATTTATAAGAAGAGTTATGGACTTTTATTCAAACCTAATTTCCTAAAAATAACACATTGAGAATATAAATCTATTATTTATTAAATAAAATAAAAATAATAATTTATTCTTTTACATTAAAAACAATGATATTATAATTAATTATAGCACACGAAATATCTTATTTTCTTAAAAATAAAATAAAAAAATTAGATTATTTTTTAAATTAAATAATAAAGATATTATAATTTATTTCGAAAACTAAAATAATTTAAATAATATGATCTTCAATTAAGTTTTATCATTTTTCTTTCTTTCTTTTATTCTTTCTTTAATTAGTCATTGGTTTTTATATTTTTCTTTAAGTATAGTTTTTATTTGTAATCTTAAAAAAAATTCTTTTAATTTGACTTATAAATAAAAAATAACTAAATAAAAGTTATTTGTATTCATAATTAATTAAAACAAACAATTAAATTAGTAAAAAAATAATATAAAATCAAAAATGAATATCATTGATCACGTCGATTTAGATATAATTTTCTTTACGAATAGTTTTTACTTGTAATCTTAACTTTTTTTTCTTTTAATTTCACTTATAAATAAAAAATAACTAAATGAAAATATTTGTATTCATAATTAATTAATACAAACAATTAAATTAGTAAAAAAATAATATAAAATTAAAAATAAATATCTGATCACGCCCATTTAGAATGGTAGTTGGCTACCAAAAGAGATCATGTTTGGATTAAAAAAAACTAACTTCTTCATGAACTTTATACTTTTTTAAGTACAACAAGGGTTTTTGTCCTCCTATGTATGTGTAGCAAACTTAAAATAGAATTAGAGTAGAAGTTGCTAGAATTTGTGTGCTCATTAGAATTAAATAAAAATATTTTTAAAAAATGTGAATTAGATAGATGGATCACTCCACCTCTTTTGCATTTGAATACATACCTGAACTAGAGGTGGCAAATGGTTCAGGAACCGCGGTTCAAAGGTGGAGATCTATTTATGAACTGGTGGTTTAACTGCGAAACTGGCCCATTAGGACTGCAAACCGACAGGACTACCCGCAAACTGTCATGACCGCAAACCGCAAGGACTGCAAAACCACGGTTTATTTGTAAAAAAACGCGGTTTATTTGTAAATATTATAAATGTTTTAATTATTTTATAACCAAAATCATATGTTAAGTTATATTTAAAAAATATTGAGATGTTGCATATGATTATAAAATTATTATTACATTTTGGTTAGTATTAATTTGTTTTTGTTATTAATATTTTAAGTGTTGTAATTATTATATAGTCCAAAATTTTAAATATTATTTATGTTATTATCACATTTTGAATATTATTATTATGTTTTTAGATCTAATATTAGTAGTGTTGATTTTAATATTATAAACCAAAACTATATCTTATCATGTTAAAATATTACAAATTCTATGGTTATAATTTTAATATTACATTTTGATTACTATTGTGATTTGGTTTTAAATATTACAAGTGTTATTTATTATTTTTAAGTTATATTGTTATAATTTTAATATTACATTTTTAATTTTATTATTGTGATTTGGTTTTAAATATAACAAGTGTTATTTATTACTTTTAAGTTATATTGTTATAATTTTAATATTACATTTTGAATTTTATTATTGTGATTTGGTTTTAACTATTACAAGTGTTATTTATTATTTTTTAAACCAAAATCATATTTTATCATGCTAAAATATTACAAGTTATATTAAAATATTTAATATTACAAATGCTAAAATATTACAAGTTATATTAAAATATTTAATATTACAAATGCTAAAATATTACAAGTTATATTAAAATATTTAATATTACAAATGCTAAAATATTACAAGTTATATTAAAATATTTAATATTACAAATGCTAAAATATTACAAGTTATATTAAAATATTTATTATTACAAATGCTAAAATATTACAAGTTATATTAAAATATTTAATATTACAAATGCTAAAATACATTTTTAGTCTCTTGTCGCTAACCACTTTTTTAAGTCGCAAAACTTTCTCAACAGTAACTGCAATTTGTAATGGATCTCCCAAAACTTGTCCTCGAGTCTCACGATTAACCTTACTTATCGCAGCAGCAATCAAATCATCTTCGTCTTCGTACTAAGACTTTGTTTAGGAACAACGGTCTTACTCTTAGTTATAGTCGGGTGTTTGACACTTCGTGTCACCTTGTCGACCATTTTAGAAATAAAAGTTGGTTTGGCGGTCTTATGCAAAGTCGTACGTGTAGTACTATTAGGTTTGACGCTTCGTCTCTCCTTATCGGAAATTTTCAAACTAAAAGTTTGTTTGACGGTCTTACTCATATTCGTAGGTTCAGTGGCAGATTTGATGCGTCGTGTGATCGGATCCCTCTCGGGTGGAGGAGACATCATAAAAGAAAAAAATTCCGAAAAATCAGTTTTCAGAGTTGCTTGTCCTAACCTGTTGTTGAAGCTACAAAACGCCATTGGAAATTTGAGATAATCACAAATAATAACTAATAAAAACTAATAAGAATTATTTTTCGAAAAAAAAAATCTAACTATTTCGAAAACAGAACTACAATATGTAAAATAAGAAAGTTAAGTTTTATAAAAAATCTAGAACAAGTAGAGAGATTTATAGTAGATTTAGAGAGTGTGTGAGGTTGGAGTTGGGGTCTCCTCTATTTATAGGGGAGACCCAAAAATAAATTGAAAATTCTGAAGAAAAAAAATATGTCCGGACCATCCGGAGATTCGTCCGGACGCCCGGATGGTCAATTCGGGCCATCCGGACATTTCCGGGGCATCCGAACCTGCTACGGCTAGTTTGATTTAACTAGTCGTAGCAGGTTTGAACGTGCGGACCATCCGCACGTCTGACTGGATGGTCCGCACGGGTGACGTCATCCGCGACTTATTTTTTTTAAAAAAAATATTTTGTATAAAAAAATAATTTTTTTATAAGTGTATGCACTTTAAAGTATTAAAAAAATCAAAACTCTATATATAGGATTTCGCACTAATATTTAAAAAATAAAAATATTATATAAATAGGGAATTCAAACTATTATTTTTTTTTAAACATTATAACACTATAAATAGGTTTTCGAACTATTATTTTTTTAATAATTTTAGTACTTTTATGAAAAAGAAAATATTAAATTCTATAGATTATTGAAAGAAATTTTATATTATTAACTATCATTTTTTTAAATTTGTAATTAAACGGCTAGTTGAAATCAACTAATTTAAGTAATTTTTGTATTCAATAAACTAATTATACAATTCTAAAATTTAACTAATTAAACGGCACGTTTCAATTTTTATTTTGTTATTTACAAGTAATTTAAGTTTATGCATATAATTATACAATTCTAAAAATTTTAAATTTAAACTTCTAATATTGAATAGTTGGAAAATACAATAAACTATATAATTCATCTAACCATAAACACTTCAAGCTTGAAAGAATCTAAAGAATCACGTAATGATTTAAAATCAGAATGCATTTATATGTCTAATAGGTATATACTATTTAATATGTACCTAATATTAGATATAACCTCTTAAATATCTAGTATGTTCGAACAATACACAAAACATTTTACAATTATATTGTTTACGATATCTTGTTTAAAACAATCAAATTTTTATTATTATATTTTTAATTGTAATCAAAATACAATTAGATGTATATATTTTATTTACTATCTATGATTTGTGTAAGATGTTATATTTAATATTAGGTATATATTAAATAATATATACCTATTAGACATATAATTGTATTCTGATTTTAAATTATTAGGTGATTCTTTAGATTCTTTCAAGCTTGAAGTGTTTATGGTTAGAAGAATTATATAGTTTATTGTATTTTCGATATACTTAGATATAGTAAACAATATAATTGTATAGAATTAAGATATAGTAAACAATATAATTGTAAAATGAACATACTAAATATTTAATAGGTAGTCAACCATCTCAATATTTTATATGAAGTCAAATATTTATTATATTTCTTAATTTTGGTTACATAATAATCATAACGAGAAATAAAATATTTATATTTTTAATAAATATTTCTATACTATATTTAAATTTCTTTAAGCTTATCCCACCATCCTAACTGAACACATGTTTTCAATATAAATCAAAATTAAATCAATTACACACCCATAACTTCCACTAATTAACTAAAAGATCTCTTGAAAAAGTTAATTATAATATTATTAGAAGACATAATTACAATAATTTGTTAGGTGATTTAATATTGCATAAGGTTGGTAGGTATCAAAACAAAATGGGCAAGGCTATATCTAGACCCTATTTGGCTATAATGAGATCTTAAATCAAACTTTTTATTTTACTTTATGTAAAATGACCATTTTACCCATCATATAAAACCAAAATTTTGACCAAAAATCTAAACAATTTTCTTCCTCTTCTCCAACCAAACTTCTCTCTAAAACTAATCTAATACCCGAAGAATCAATTACATTAAAATCTAACTATTTTCTTCTTCTTCTTTAACAAAACTTCTCTTTATTTTTTAATTATATTTTAATATCGCCTTGGGGAACTTTCCGACGTAAAAAGAATGAATCACACTAGTCGAAGAACCATTTTTTTTACAGAATTATATTACAATGAAGTAATCTATGGACCCAGTAATTTGTATAATTTTTTATTAAGAAATAAACTAGTAACTGTGAAATATTTTCCAGCGTGATGGTAATGGAAATCTTGTTCGAAACTTGTTCGAAACCGGATATTCTTGATGGTAAGATAAAACGCGTGCTGCAATTTTTTTAAAAAAAAAATCAAAGAAATTAATATTTGAAATCAAGATCTTTGATTAATAGCGAAATCAGAAACATCAATCAGATAACAAAACCACAAGAAAGAAAACAACACATCGATTAACAAAACCACAAGAAAGAAAACAACACATCGATTTCTAAGTTTGAATTAAATTTACAACCAGAAACCCTAAATCCCCAAATTCCATAACCTAAGAACTTGTAAACTTGTAAACTTTGTAACAGCCTTCGTTCCTTCAGATACAGCATATTTAGCCAATTCACCAGACAACACGAATCTTACCGCGGTCTGGATTTTCCTTGAAGTGATAGTCGGTTTCTTGTTGTACCTCGCAAGCTTCGCAGACTCACCATCCAATTTCTAAAAGATATCGTTGATGAAACTGTTCATGATTCCCATAGCTTTGCTGGAAATACCGATATCGGGATGAACCTACTTCAAGATCTTGAAGATGTAGATCTTGTAGGTCTCGACGTTTTTTCTTGGATCGTTTCTTCTTTTTATTAGCTCCGGCGCCAACTTCTTTTGGTAGCTTCTTTATGGCCTTTGCTTTCTTTTCAGCTGCTACGGCAAAGGGATATTTCTCGGCAACCTTCTTCTCAATCGGCTTCTTTTATGCTTGGGGTGATATTGTTGATTTTGATTAGGAAATGAGTTATCTAGAAAGAGAGATTAACTGGAGAAGAGAATAATTTTCTGATTTTGATTGGTGAGATGCGAGCTGCAACTTGAATTTGATAAAAAAGAAAAAAGAAGGGAAAATAGAGAAGCGAGAAGAAAAGAGAGATAGTCGGAGAGAAAAGAGATAGTCGAAGAGAAGAGAGATAGTCGGCTGAAAAAGGTTTATATATTAAGGGTATTTTAGTAAAATTTGGGATCTCATTATAACTAAAGAAGGTCTCATTATAACGGGGTCTCATTATAACCAAAACGGATCTCGGTTTAGCGTTACCCAAATAAAATTGATAACTAACACTTATGTTAGCTAATGGAATGAGTCAAAGGACAATTTTAAAAAGATTTCTTATTACCTTTTCATTTCTCCTATATGGTAATCATAATATTGAATTGTAACAAAAAATAAAACATAATATATATATATATATATATATATATATATATATAAAATACTTGCCTAGTAGAAGGCTAGTTATTAAGTAGCCTTTTATTAACACCGCGTATAAAACCGGGTTTTAATTAGGGTGCAACAATAGAGCTTTTGTTGTTATGATGGTAATTATGTTTGGCTTCAAGCTAATGTTCTCTCTTTTTCTTTTAATGATTTTGATTCTGTTTCTAATGTTGATTGTTGTAGGTATTGGAATCTGGACTACCTTTGACAAACTATGGCCCCATTTCCAATTCTGAAGCATATGTAATGTTATTTAAAATCTCTATTATGATCCACACACAAAAAAATGTTTTCATCCGGGGCATCCGGAAAAATCTTTGGATGGTCCGAATTTACAGTCCGGGCGTTCGGAAATTACGTCCGGATGGTCCGGACAATTTTATTTTTTTTTAAAATAATATTATGGGTCTTCTCTATAAATAGAAGAGACCCAAAATCCAAACTCACAAACTCATATACTCCTTTCTATATCTTTCTAAATTTTTCTACTTGTTCTAAATATTCTAGAAAACTCAAATTTTTTATTTTACATATTGTAGTTCTACTTTCGGAATTGTTTGAATTTTTTTTCCGCAAATTGTTTCTATTTGATAAAAACACTTAAATAACGTTGGGATAACATTATAATAGCTCAATTAAGAGCTTCGTATAATTTATCAAGTTATTTACTTGTTATAGTTATTTAAATTAGTTCTTTTAATTCTAATTTTATTAGTTGCTATTAGTTGTTATTGCTTGTTATTAGTTGGTATTAGTCTAAATTTAGTTTTTATTATTTGCGATATTAATTAGTTTCGATTAGTATTTTATTGCATATTTAAAAAAAACGTTGTTTTAAATTTTAAAATGCCTATAAATCGTAGACTTACTAATACTCACACATCCGCTAATTTTCACTTGTTATGAATGATATTTGTGATAACCAAACCAAATTAATACTAACCAAAATGTAATAATAATTTTATAATCATTATTAAAATTACAATAATAAAAATCAAAATTTAATATTAAAATTAAAAAAATATAAATTTAATCTTTTACCATGATAAAATGTGATTTTGGTTTAAAAAATAATAAATAACATTTGTAATATTTAAAACCAAATCACAATAATAATATTCAGAATGTTATATTAAAATTATAACAATATAACTTAAAAATAATAAATAACTCTTGTAATATTTAGAACATAATCACAATAATAAAATTCAAAATGTAATATTAAAATTATAACAATATAACTTAAAAATAATAAATAACACTTGTAATATTTAAAACCTAATTACAATAATAAAATTCAAAATGTCATAATAAAATTATAACAATATAACTTTAAAATAATAAATAACACTTGTAATATTTAAAACCAAATCACAATAATAAAATTCAAAATGTAATATTAAAATTATAGCAATATAACTTGTAATATTTTTGCATGATAAAATATGATTTTGGTTTAAATAATAATAAATAACACTTGTAATATTTAAAACCAAATCACAATAATAAAATTCAAAATGTAATATTAAAATTATAACCATAGAGTTTGTAATATTTTAACATGATAAGATATAGTTTTAGTTTGTAATATTAAAATCAACACTTCTAATATTAGATCTAAAAACATAATAATAATATTCAAAATGTGATAATAACATAAGTAATATTTAAAATTTTGGACTATATAATAAGTACAACACTTAAAATATTAATAACCAAAACAAATTAATACTAACCAAAATGTAATAATAATTTTATAATCATATGCAATATTTCAATATTTTTTAAATATAACTTAACATATGATTTTGGTTATAAAATAATTAAAACATTTATAATATATACAAATAAACCGCGTTTTTTTACAAATAAACCGTTGTTTTGCAGTACTGGCGGTTTGCAGTTTTGCCGGTTTGTGGTCTTGATGGTTTACTCCTTATGCGGTCCTGACGGTTTGCGGTCCTCACGATTTACGGTCCTGCCGGTTTGCGGTCTTAATGGACCAGTTTTGCAGTTAAATCACCCATTCATAAACAAATCTCCAGCTTTGAACCGCGGTTCCGGAACTATTTGCCACCTCTATTTATAACTAACGAATTTGTCATAACTAATTACCATTTGTGGAAGTTTCTTGACCACCACAAGACTGGTCGACTTGATTAGTCTTGAATCATCAACCTGTAAATTTTATGATTATAACATCCTTGAATATGAGGTGATTAAATGAACCCATCCTTGAAAAAAAAATATTAAGTAATTTATATCCGGTAATAATATTTTATTATAAGATGAATATGGGTAGAATATTGGTTACATGGAAATCTAATAGTAGTATGTTTATAAATAACTTTTTTCCTCAATGTTGTAATTATAATATTATTTTAATTCATATTTCTATTAATTTTAAGTTGTATGTTATATATGGCATGGATGGGTCACTAGAATAAAAGATAATAGATGGTTTGTGATTTTTAGAAGGGCTCTCACAATTTTATTATATCTTTTTTTTTTGTTGATTTTAATGATACGCGTAAGAGATAATAGATAGTTTAGACCTTTTATTAAACTTTTGTGAATTTAACGAATGTTTTTACCATTGTAAATTTAATGACTTTAGAGCTTCAATTAATTATTTTATTCCATCTAACAAGTAGCCTAACATCCTAGTTGTCTATAAGGTTGATGGTTTTTTTTTTCAATAGAAATTGGGATGATTTATTTCTTATTAAATTCGCTTTGAATACTCTAGAATGATCACACATCGATGATAGTGAAATTAGATCAACACGAGACCTTATTTCAAAAAATCTTTAAGACTTTTGGACGTGAAATATAATCCTCGATATAGCCAACTAGACTTCAATTCATATAAAGTTCTTTTGGTGGGTCATGTGATAATGTTGTGACCAATTAGTTGCGTATAGATATATTAGTATTCATGTGAAGTTAGTCGACTTTACCCTCTAAAATGTTAACGATAATTTTACTATTGAAACTTTTAAGCCAAAACTTCATTAATAAAGGTCATAGAAACTGTAAATGTATTATTACGTAACCCGAAAGAATTGGTATTTGCATTTATCAACTACTACGAGGCTTATTAGGTAAGCTCATCGACATATTCATAAAGTTAATAACAATATAAGTAAAAAAAAATGGACAAGTGACTATTACATAACCTAGTATCGGTTTTGATATAAATCAATATTTTTTCATTAATAATTTTAAAAGTTACGGTCCGAATGCGATTAGTGTTGGGTTTTTTAAAGATGTATGGGTAATAATGGGTACGAACAGTTTATCTTTGATCCAAGCGTTTTTTATTATTGAAAAGTTTAACTTTTTTAAAACTCGTTTTTGTTGTCTAAATATTGAAATATGACCTATTAAAGGTTAATGAATTCAAACTAATTGCATGGTTCGATGTGATTTATAAATTTACTTAAAAATTATTGACTATGGCTATGGCGGATGGTTCTCAATTACCATCGTTGAGGTAATGATAATATAATACTTTTTCATAACGAAACCAACTTAATTTTGTAGTGCTTTATTACCCTCTCATATTTTATTGGCATTCATGATTAATCACAAAAAATTTGAAAGGTATGCAGTTATATTTGTCTTTGCATATTTAAAATACTAACGTATTACAGAAAGATAAAGTCAAAATGATAATTTTAAATTTCACTAAAGTAAAAATCTAAAATGATCAACTTTATTTTGTGGATGATGTCATAATATTTTGTCATGTCGACCTTTAACCTATTACTTATGTTAAAGAAGTTCTTGATGCATTTATTTTGGATTTTCCCGTAAAAGAGTCATATTAAAGTTGCGGATCTACGTTGGGATTTGGAGGGGCGTAGACCCCCTTACCTAAAATATATGTTTTATAAAAAACTTTAAGGTAATAATTATTTAAATAATATTAAAATAAAATTTTTACGCCCTCCTATCTAAAATATATATTTTGTAATTTTTTAAAGTAATAATTATTTAAATAATATTAAATTAAAAATTGAAGATAATAATTGTTTTTTTAAGAATGTTTTAAATTTCAAATTTGAAATAATGGTAGAAAAATTATATATATATATATATATATATATATATATATATATATATGTAATTTTACAAAATCTTGGATTATGGCTATTTTTAAGGAATAATTTAAGTTAGAAATCTTGAATATTTTAAAAGAAATTTTAAGTTGATATTTATAAATGGGTGGATTTATTCTAGAGCATCTCAATCTCTAGAATATTAGAACTCAACTCGATTGATTTTGTAAGTGTTCTTAATTTTTTTTGATTTTATATTCGTTTAATCTTTCTAATTAATTATGTTTCATCTCTTACTTTGATTTAGAAAAAGATAATGAGTTGTTGCTAGACTATATTTAAATCAAAGAAATTAAAGAAAAAGGGGAAAAATAAGAACACGATCGAACGAGTTTCACCAATTTATTTTTTCTATATTTTTTTTGTTTTCTTTTTGAAATTTTATTATTATTTTGATCTTAAAAGACTTGATAATCAATATTTTTTCTAATCTAATTTGTGGTCACTGAGGAAAGTGAAAATATATTTACTTAGTTTTAGATAGCAAACTTTTATTTACTCAAATAATATTTTTTAAATTATTTTCTAAAATATATTTTAAATAATCATTTTCATTTTATTTGTTTTTATTTTTTAAAATAATTTTTAATTACTAATATATTTAGATTCGTTTTTATAAAATACTTGATTTTAATTTTTAATATGTTTAAAGACAATATATATTGAAATATTTGTTAGTTTTTTTAAAATAAAATTATATATTTATATTATAAATTATGTCTAATACAAATTTGATTTTAATTTTATATAATTTTTACATAAAATTTTGATTTTATCTATATATATTTAAAAAATATTTTTTTATATAAAAAATTGAATTTATTTCCATACATTTTTCAAAATTATATTTTATACTATCTTTTGAAATATTTTTTATATATCAAATGATTTTGTTATATTTTATTTTTTTAAATATCTTTGAAAAATAATATATTAATATTTTTATCTATGTGTTAAAAATATCTTTTATATAACAAATTTTATTTGTTTTCATCTATTTTTCTAAAATATATTTTTTTACAACAAATTTTGTATTTACTTTTATGTAAATTTTAAAATATCTTTTGAAGATATTAAATTTGGTTTTGTTATTTTTCTAAAAAACCAAGGAATAGTGTTGGTTCTTCAAGTAGCTCGAGTAATAATAATATGATTCATCCTAATCTGATAGTGTAGAATATCATTTGAATGAATATATAGTGAGTGATCCGTAGTCAAATGAATATACAGTGAGTGATCCGAGAGTACGCCAACTTATTGAAAATTTTGATAGTAATGTTAGAGATAAAATTCGACGAGAATTTTAGCCCCCCCTTACTTCAATTCCTAGATCCGCCACTGATCCTAGGTATACTGAATATTGAACTAGGATATCTTCCACTAAATATGTTAGAGTCAGATTCATGACCCTTATATTAGTTTACATGATTGTAAACTTGTTTTTAAAAGAATGTTAAGTTGTACTGTTATTGGATGTTTAAAGAGTTATTATATGCGGGTCGAATGTAACTGATAAAGTCAATTCTATTTGATATCCAAGTTAATTAGATTTTTTATTTTTATATTCCTAACTAAAGTATTGCAAGAAGTTGGTCAAACTCTTAATACAAAATTGATCGAGGTCAATGTATTCGGGCATATTTATAACATACCTGCAATGGTGAGAGACTTTTGTATGTTGAATCTTGACATATGGAATAAGGTGGTCGTCTTAAAATTATTTCGAAACTTTTGAGTAGCAATATAAATTTCTTATAGAACTTTTATATTATTATTTTTAAAAAATGAAAACCTTTCGAAAGGCCTCTCAATTTTCTTGTTTTTGGAGGAAAATCTATAGACTCATAAATATAATCATATAAATATTTTGATTCAGTATTTGCAATGGATAATCATCCTCTATTTGGCAATGACTCGTGGGCTTCTAATGAATGATTGGGTGATAAGTATGACATTAGTATTATCCAATGTGCAAGTATGATTTAAACACAATACATAAGTTTTAGGCTTAGGAAAAATAGAGCTTCTTCAAGTGTTCAATGTTCCAAAGGTGGGGGTAAATGTCTTCTGTATGTATAAACATACAGAATATGCTCCTTCATTGACCTTTTTCAGAATATACACGGTCCATTCTAATTTGGCCTGAGCTTGCCAAGCTTATGATATTTTGTATGTATAAACATTTTAAAAGATCATTATTCCTCACTTTGAATTCCCAGAATCGGAAACGAGATTTGAATATACTTATTATCAACGTTTGGTGGTGTTGGACTTTGTGGTGAGCCTTGGTTCTTTTTTTCTTTATTACATCTAGCTCAATTATTCTCATTATATAATCATTTTCTCTAGAATGGTTAGCAATTTGAAATAAAGGAAAAATCATCTAATAATGGACAACATCATTCATTCAACATATTACAACAAAAAAGGTTTCCCTTGGAGTGTGGTTTGGTAGGCCAGAGGACTTTCTAAAGAAAGTTTAGTCATTTGCATGTTGCTCATTCTAAGTTTTTCTTCAATCATTCTAGCAAAATTTCTTGAAATCTCAACTTGACTATTGTTATGGGAATAACAAGTTCTACCACGGTAAAGTCTTTAGGTTTTTAGCCAAGAAAGAGATAAGGAAAAAAAGGATCATTTCATTCATCAATAGGTTCTTCCTATTTATAATGATGTGAGTTAGTGGGCAGTTACACTTGTTTATACTTAATGCTCCACTAACTCACTAACTTTATTATTCCTGTAATTTTGGAACCTCTATCTAAAACGGTTTGACTTAAGAGTCAAAATGTGCATTATACAATAAATAAATAAACGCCTTGTCTAGATTGTGTTTTAAGTCGAGCTGGGCCATTCCTTAAGCGCGATTAGAGCTGTTCTGGTGTGAAAAGCTCGAGCTAACTGACTACATGATCAACTAATCTTCTTCAACTTCGCACTCAGCCTTGGTTTGTTCATCGCGTCCTTATTTTGGTCGATCAATTCGTTGCTCCAAGCATTGCCGAGCTTGTTCTCTATTTCTCTTTGAGGTTGTCGATTGCATAAAGCTCGTCCTCTGCCTCCTTGTTTCTTTATTGTCTTAGTCTAAACTCGCGGTATGCCTATCCTGCTCGTGCTCGTGCTCATAAGGGGAAATCTTCCCTTATCAGGGATCCCCCCTAGTTTAGAGGTTTATTAATTTTCAGAAAAAGATTAGTAAACCTGTAAAATAAAAATAATTATTAAATTGAAACCCATAAGCAACTGTGTGGTTATTCCAAACGTCTTATATCTTCATTTGTTGACACGTGTCGTTGGTGTAATTGCGACGATGAAACCACCGTTCCTGGGAGACAACGCTTGACGCTTCAGTTTTTTGCACAACTTTGAACTATTTGATGACATCACACGCTGTTTTGCAAAGGTCTTTACACATTCAAGCTTCTTTTGTGTTTTCTTACTTGAAAGAAAAATAGAAACATTTTAGTTGTCTTGTTTTGTTCTTGTTGGAGAAGAAATTATCAACCAAAACACCTCTTGTCGTAGTTTTCATCACTAACCAGACACGATTTCTTAACACCTACTTTCATTTCAATTATGCATATCGTAGAACCCAAGATTTTGGAATGCAACTTCTTTGAGTAGGTTATTCCCCAAATGCACATATCTTTCCTGTGTCGAATCGATCGCCCTTTCCTGCTATAAACATGTTGATTCATATCCTTAACTCATTGCAGTTTTAGTAAAAGTTATGGCACCAAAACAGGCAACGAAGAAGAAAGCGGACAAAACTGTGGAGCCTATATATGAGGAAGCCTGTGCTTTAGAGAACTATTTTTTCGCAAATAGCCCCTAAATACACCTATTTATATGATAACAGAGTTACCACCCTCCAGAGAAAATGTGGGATTCCTGAGGATGTGATCATAAGAGCACCCACTGTAGGCGAGCACCCCTATCAAGCCCAAGAGACAGAGACATGTCTATTTACTACCCTGTTCGACTGGGGGTTGAGATTGCCACTTCCCGAATTAATTCATGATTATTTTAATGTACTCGGCATTTTCCTTACTCAACTTTAGGTAAACGAGTGGAGACTATTACTTAGTGTAGTGTTGAGCTCATACCTACTTGGGACTGATGTATGCTTGCGAGACTTACTGTCAGTCACTGACGTTACCAAAACGTCTAAGGCCCTTTTTTACACCCACTTCAAAGGGATGAAGAAAATTTTCGAGCTCCCCACCTCTGATAGAAATTGGAAAAATTCCTTCATTTTCATGTCTGGAAATTGGGAGCATAAAACCCCTACTTTAAACCTTCAATTAGAAAGGAAATGGATAATAAAATGTAAGTGTTAATAGGACTATCTGAAACACAGAATTTGCTCAAAACCCTGTTAAATAATAGCTGATAAATCTTGATTTGTACAGGTGAAGTAGCTAATCAAAGCTGGTGGAAGGAAATGAGAGATAAATTCTACGTAAACCTTATGATTAGAGTTGGGAATTTAGCCTGTGAGGCGTGGCAGCAAGATCCCAAACAACTATTTACGTGCTACAATTATTTGAAGTCAGGTTTGTGGTCGATTCTGGAGTTGAACATCACAACAGACGGTAAAGTTACCATGGCTGATGGGTCAGAAGCTACCATGGATCATATTAGGGTGCTAATGGAGAAGAGATACCGGGAGAATAACAGCACCGACGTCTGGCTTACAGTAACACATATTATCCGAAAGGATGGTGAGGCATGGGATTTATCATCCGCTCCTGCTCAACCTTGCGCACAAGGAAATGATGTCGTAAGCAACAGAGGGAAATAAGTCAAGCAGACTAGAAATGAAGCACCTAAGGTTCCAGAAGCTGCTTAAACTAGCAAATTGTGAGTAGAACGAGAAGAAGAGGAGGAGGACACTAACTCGGGCTCGTTGGTTAAGCCCTAGAATAAAAAACAAAAAGTCATTAAAGATGATGTTCCTCTCAATGTGAGGAAATTACAACTTAGAGATGATGATAGTGACAGCACATCAGCTACCTCTTGTGGACAAACTTTTCCCCAACTCAGCATTCACCGAAACAAGGCGAGGAGCAGAATCCAAATATTGTGGAGGAGTTGATTGACTTGGTGGGGGATGGTGAGGAGAAGAAGGGCGAGCCTCAAAAGAAAAAGGTTATCCCCCCAGAGATTGTTGAAAGGATGAAACAGTGGGTGTACAATTCTAACATGGGAGATGGTACTATGCTGCAAATATTAGAGACCATAGAGAAAAGCAAGGGTGAGGATAAAGGATTTGGGCCTAGTCATCAGAGGGTGCCCATGGAAGAGCTGCTGCCCAAACAAATCATCATAGCACGCCCTTCTTCATTTATGTTCGAGCAGCTCCGCCGGATTCCTGACTTGTCATATTATGACAAGATGACAGTGCCTGATATCTTACAACGACAAGTGGAACTGGCAATCAAGGTAAAACTCTCGCTTTTTAGTTGTGTCTAATTTAAAAGTAGTAAGGTAATTCTAACTTGCTGGTGGTGTGTAGCTTCATCAAAAATTCGTCGTGTTGGGCTATCTGAACATGTCTCCCGTTGATTTAGAAACTATGGAGAAGTAGAGACCAAAACCCATGATTTTTTGCTCAGCCAAAACCAGCGCTGCAGAGGTCATTCGCTTGAAGCATGCTTACACCTCGACCAAAACAACCAAACATGAAGCCATTGATGCAAAGGCCAAACTGGAGAAGACGATGGGAACCTTATAAGAAGCTCTGAAATTCAGCGATAAAGGTGGAAAACCGCATCTGACAACCATAAAATTGTACTAAAACAAATTGAAAACCTGTTGAAGAGAAATGATGAGCTGCATGTTCAGAGCTCGAGCTTCATGGATAGGACTCTGAGTCAAGCAAAAATGGTGGAGGAGCAGGCGGAGCGGATAGCGACTTTGACTGCTAATGTCACTAAGTTGACTACCAAACTGGATGGGGTACGTGCACAGCTCGAGCGAGAGCGACATCAGTGGAAAACGGACCTAAAAGCAGCTGTGGTAGAAAGGGAGACTCAGGTGTTCATCGTGGCTACATAAATGATAGCTAAAGAAAATAGGAAAGTTATAGCTGAGCTGATTGCCTTGAATCCTGGGCTGAACGTGGGATCTTTTTCATCTTTGGTTCAGGGCTCTGCACCACCTCAAAATGTAAGCTTGCTACCTGCACCGCTTGTCGAAGTTGATACCACTATAGTAGCTGATGGTAAGCTTCCCCTTTCCCAAGTGCTAAGTAACAACAGTTTGCCTTTTTTATCTTATGTTCTTTCGTTGTATGATATGTAGACAAAGACTTTGTTTCGCCTGTAATATTTTGAAAACGCACTAAATTCATTTATGACTTACCTTATGCCAATGGATTACTGTCATGAATAGTTATGGAGAGAATGTGAAGTATGTGTTTGCTATACTGCATGAAGATCCTTACAATCTCGAGCTGAGTAGGGCTCATTGTGTAGCTTAGACAATATTTGCCATAATAGCTTGTTCGCGGTGAGGTCATGTAGACCCTATTGCGTAGTCTGTTTTAGACTTGGTCTTTAACCAGTTCACGAATATACCCAATAAAAAGTATAGGCACAGTATGGTCATTACGTAGCCCGTAGGCGTGGCCAATTAGCATATTCGTGTTTATAGACACTTAGTCTGGAATCTGTATGGTATGTTGCGTAGCCAAGAGTGGCGTGGTCATTGACCTGTTCACTAATTGTAAGGATAAATCTTACAACAAACACATAGTGGAGAAAGCATAAATTATATTGAAAAAGCAAAACGTTGTTCTAAGATGCCTCATTAAAAAATCTCCACGCGCCATCAGGGAGGAAAAAGAGCGCATCAGTACAATCTAAATATACGGGCGATACAACCTTAGGTGACTGATATTCCAAGGGTGTTTGAGTGCTTGGCCATTTTGGTCTGCCAATCTATACGCGCCATGGTGCCCTGTAGAAATCATCGTGTACAAGCCTTCCCAATTCGGTCCCAACTTACCCCATGTTCCACTGTTGGAGCGTTGAAAAACCTTCTTTAAGACTAAGTCTCCCTCCTTAAAAGAGTGCGGATTTAATCGAGCATTAAAGCGTCCCCTCATCTAGCTTCTATAGTGTTCTGCTCGTACCCTTGCTTGGTCTTTTCGTTTATCCAAGAGGTCCAAGCAGGTTGATCTGGCTATTAGGTTTGCCTCTTCCTCATAGTGTTCAATTCTGTGTTTTGGTACTATGATCTATACTGGAATGACCACTTATGTACCGTATACCAATGCAAATGGTTTATCTCCTATTGTTGAACGCGGGGTAGTTCGATACACCCATAACACCTCTGCCAACTTATCCGAATATTTTCCTTTGGCGCCTTCCAACTTTTTCTTGAGTCCTTCGAGTAGCGTCCTGTTAGTTACCTCAACTTGGCCGTTTTCCTAGGGATAATAGGGGGTGGAAAGTGCTAGAGAATCCCATATCGTTTGCAGAAGTTGGTAAGTATTGAATTTTAGAATTGTGGGTCGTTATGTGTCATTAAAATCTGAAGAATTCCATATCGGGTTAGAATTTGATTATGGATGAAATCACATACCTCCTGTGCGCGTGTTCGGAATAGAGCTTTGGCCTCGGCCCATTTGGAAAAATAATCTACCGCAACGATAAGGAATTGCCTTTTGCTTGTGGCCATTGGCAAAGGACCCACCAGATCTATTCCCCACTTATCAAACGGGAATGGAACAGGAATGCTTAGCATAGGTTCACTGGGTCTATGTTGTGTGTTCACATACTCTTGGCACTTGTGACATTGTAGTAGTATATGTTTCGCATCGAATGCTAGCTCGTGCCAATAATACCTAGCTAAGATGAACCAGCGAATTAGTGTTCGGTGGCCACAATAAGCCCCTACTTCCCCTGAATGTAAATCAGTTAATATCGAAATGAGGTCCATGTATTTAGTGGTTAAGGTCCATGTATTTAGTGGTTAAGGACTAAGCTAAATAACACATAAGAAATGAGGGACTTAAATGATAGTCCCGTAGAACTTGTTTGTAAATAGTCAAATAGTGGGGTAAGAAATCCACTCTTATGATGGTAAACATGTAATTTTACCCTCTACCACATTTACTATATAAACGACATTCCCTTTTGGGAAAAGGGGCCAATGATTGATCAATAATTACAACATTTATTCCTTTTGTCTCTTCTATTTCTAGTAATTCATTGTTCACTCTCACATCACACGAATATTCTCTAGTCCGACCCCTTCACACGAACATCTTCGTTCCTGAATCTTACTAAAGATTCTCTGAGCTCATCATTCACAACCTGAGGCCGAATCGACTAACTGATTGATATGTTGTAATGGGAAAGCATCCTTAGGGCACGCTTGATTTAGATCGGTGAAATCTACACACATTCTTTATTGACCGCTCTTCTTTTTTACCAAAACAGGGTTCGCTATCCGGACCGGATATCTTGCTTTTCTGATGTGCCCGAGACGACTTAATTTGGTCACCTCAGCTAATATAGTTTCCTGCTTTTCTGCTGAAAAGGACCTACGTTTTTTACGTATTGGCTTGGCGCACAGATTGATAGCTAATTCGTGACTTATAATCGAAGGGCTTACCCCGGAGACATCCGCTACCTCCCAAGCAAAAATATCTAAAAAAAATTCTAATAAATCCATTAAACGTACCTTTGAATCTTGAGGCTACTGCTTCCCTAGTCGAAGCATTCAACCGTCACCTATGAACATTTCTATGATTGTAGTATTCATGTCAGTTGGGTCGTCATTCTCACATGGGCCGTCCACTGGTTCTGGCGAGGTAAGATCCAGTGTTTCGGGTTTGGGATCCTCCTCGCCGTTTAATTGTTATCGGATAGGTTTGGATGGGTCCGACGCGATCGTATAGCACATTCGCGCAGTTCTTTGGCTGTCTCGTATTGTTCCCAGCAAGCTGCCCACCGGATATTTGATGCATTGTCGGAATGTGCACGGCGTCGCCTCCATCCTATGTAGCCAAGGTTTTCCGATTATAGCATGGTAATGGCTTGGTGCATCAAAGATTATAAACAACATCTTTAGTTTGTTCTTTGTGGCTTTATGGCCAACATTTACCAATAACTCGACCTCCCCGACGCATTGTGAGGTTTTCCGTTCATAGCCGACCAACATACCCTGAGTAAGCCGATATGGGGGCACGTTTTGCATGCGGTCAAAACTACTTTTGAATATAATATTTGATAAGATCCCACCATCAACCAGTACTCGAGTCACCATTAATTCTCTGATATCTAGGTGGATAGTTAGAGCATCCTTATGGGTAGACTGACACCTCTGAGATCGTCGTCATTACACGTGAGATCAGCCACTGTATCCTTATAATTTCGATAAGAATTTGCATCTAATTCGTACACGTCGAGCACGTTTTTAGCTCGTTTGTTCTAACCTATCCCTTGTCATGTGGCCGAGCTCCCTCCCGATATAGTGAGAAGCCATTGTTGTTTGCTAGCTTCTGTTTATTCTCCATTAGCCGGTTTCTCATTGTTTGGAGAACGGTCCTCCTTACCGCAATCCGGATGAGATCGTTTGATATATTGTATCAACTCCCCATTGTCTATCAAGCGCTGAATCTCTTCTCTTAATTGCCAACACTCATCCGTGGAATATCCATGATTGTTATGATATGCACAGAAATACTGGTTAGATTGTTTAAATCCTGAGGCGCTCATCATGTGCGGAGCTTGGTACTTTGTCCTCCCTCTCGTTCGATCATAAATCATTGAGATAGCTTCAGTCAATGGGGTGAAGCGTCTATTTGGTTGCTCGAGCTGCTGAGGTCGTTTGCTATAATCCCGCATAGGCTGTTCTTCAACCTTTTTTCGTTCTGTTCTGCCCTCTTTGGAATCTGATTCCACGTCGCTCGGGAGACACCCCCCCTTCTGGCATCATCGACTATAATGAAAGTATCCACCCTTACGAGTAGGTCCCCCATGTTCTCAGTTGGGAACTTGATGAGATCTACGTATTGATCACACTTCCAGTCGAGTCCTCGTTTCAAAGAAGCCACCGCCATGTTTTCGGCCAAATCTGGTAAAACATTCATAACATGAACAAATCTCCTAACATAAATCTTAAGGGACTCACCTCGTCGTTGGTAAAGGTCCATGATTGAATCCCGCTCGCGCTTGAGCTCCTTGTTACTGACAAACCTCTCCCTGAATGCCTTCCAAAACCCAGTAAAGTCGTAGATGGATCATTTCGGCAAGCTTCTAAACCAATCCATTGTGTTGCCTTTTAAGGTCATGGATAGTGCTCGGCACAGCAATGCGTTGTCAAGGTTGAACGCCATCATCATGTTTATGAATTGCTCCAAATTCTTTTATGGATCTCCTAATCCATCATAAGCTTCCATTTTGAAAGGATCGAACTTTCTTCGGAGCTGGGCATCGAGAATCTTCTCGGAGAATGGTGACTCTTTGAGTATGTAGGCTGACAGTATTGGGAGGACCTGGTTGTAGCGGTAATCCTCATTTTCCCAAGCTCGTTTGGTTAACATCTGCTTTGCCTATTCTCGCGGACCTTTGCTACGGTTCTTGTCTCCACTCTCTCCCTCACCTTCCTGCTTATCATCTCGCTTGGATGATTGATTTGTTCTGTGAACTTTACTAGCCTTCGGGCCAGACGGTTGGTGCTCCTTGATTGTTCCCTTGATTCTAGCGGTGAGGGCATCAATAGTGTTATTCAATCCTGCGATAGTGGCGTGCATGGCTTGTTCCCTTGTATTTTGCTTAAACACTATTTTCAGTTGCTCCGCCTGGAGATTCAAGATTCTTTGCTCTAGTTAGAAGACCACTGAGTCGGCTGCTGGAATGGCTTCCACTGCTTCATGGGACCCTGTTACATCCGTCTGTTGATGTGGTTGCACTTCTTCCATGGGGGCAGTAGTGGGCTGGATCGGCGGCTTCTCCGTTATGACCGCCCCTAGGGGCGCAATGGGATTGCCTCTTGAAAAGCTACATGGCCGAAATATAGGATGCCTTACCCAGTTGGTTGATTTATTGCTCCTCTTCTATGCATCGTTGCTTCACTCCTTTCATGGCTGTCTCTCTCGATTCCTGACCTCGTGACTACCATGGTGGATGATTAGATTTTTCCCACAGACGGCGCCAAATCTCTTATGGGAATAACAAGTTCTACAATGGTAAAGTCTTTAGGTTTTTAGCCAAGAAAGAGATAAGGCAAAAAAAGATCATCTTATTCATCGATAGGTTCTTCCTATTTATAATGGTGTAAGTTAGTGGGCAGTTACACTTGTTTACAATTAATGCTCCACTAACTCACTAACGTTCTTATTCCTATAATTTCGGAACTACTTAAAACGGTTTGACTTACGAGTCAAAATGTGTGTTATACAATAAATAAGGAAACGCCTTATCTGAATTGCGCTTTAAGTTGAGTTGGGTCATTCCTTGAGCGCGATCAGATCTGTTCTGGTGTGCAAAGCTCGAGCTCACTGATTACGTGATCAATTAATCTTCTTCAAGTTCGCACTCAGCCCTGGTCTGTTCATCGCGTCCTTATTCTGGTCAATCAATTCGTTGCTCCAAGCATCGCCGAGCTTGTTCTCTATTTCTCTTTGAGGTCGTCGATTGGATAGAGCCCGTCCTCTGCTACCTTGTTTCTTTATTGTCTTAGTCCAAGCTCGCGGTATGCCCTTCGTGCTCGTGCTCATAAGGGGAAATATCCTCTTATCAACTATTAGCTTGATGATGGAAATACATTGAGACGTGTTGTTTAATACCTATTATTAAGAAACCATTGTGAATGGTAATTGGCTTCGGAATTCTAAACCTGGAACCGATGTTAAATTTATCATTTTTTAATTTAATTCTTACAAGAAGTTCCACCTTATACCCACATTGAATAAGGTATTTTATTGCTAAAAAAATATATCACGGTCGTCCGATCACTTTAGGAAAGGTTTCAACAAGATCAAGAACTTGTCCATAAAAGGGCAAAGCTTATAATATGGTTTCTAAAGGTACTATCGGTGGTGGATGATACTTCTGAAGCACTGATAAGTATCATACTTATTGACCGAATATTTAGCCTCAGTCATAATATAGGCCAATTATACTCTGCTAGCAACATTCTTCTAGTCAAAGTCTTTTACCTATAATGAGTTGATCTTACTCTATCATAAGGTTCTTCAATAGAAATGCAAGACTCGTAAGTGCCAAGGAAATGAAGGAGGGGAGAATCAATTTGTGCTTATATAGTTTCCCTCATACCAAAACATATTTACAAGATGTTAACTTCAGGTTGCGGTCTCAAACTTGATTGTAAATGGAATATACCATTCAAAAGGATATCTCCTATCTAATAAACCCACAAATCATCTAAGTTTATGGAACACACTACCAATGTTTCTTTTTTTACATGCTCAAGCTCTAATTTACTTTATGAATAACATTTTTCCTAATAAGGACTCACCTTCAAATTCCCCAATTACGAGTTGCCATTAAACCCCACTAGGGTTCTATTGGACCGTTGAATAACCAAAAGATTTTTTATTTGTTTATAGGTAGATAAAAATAAAATATGTGCCAATTTTTTTATGTCAATCAATATTATTTGTATTTTAGTTCCTTCAATAGATGCTCCTATTACCACAACATCCTCATGAGGCCATGCAATTCCTCTTAGATCATCATCGTCAAACATAATGAAAGGAGGAGCGTCTTGATAGAGGTATGTAGACAGTTTTCCTTCTAACAAAGTAGTCAAACTATTCACATGTCTTTTCCTGGAGCAGCGTGATGGCGTAGTTACCATATCTCCCCCAAAAAGAGTTAAATATTTGAAGTAGCAGCATAGATCGGATACTTTCCCTGTTCTTTCTGTTATCACGTCAACTTAATCCTGATCTGAATCGAAGTTTAAATACTCTGAATCCACATCGAATCGTTCTACAGTTACCATCGTACTTTCTTATTAGAAGCTTTCGTATTTTATTTTTGAACATTTGGTGATGTGACTTGGTCTTTTTTTGCACTAGGCTAGGCATGGGTGTTAATGTTTCTATTACCTTCTTGGTTTTTCATAAAAGAAGATAATTTATCATTTTCGATCAACACATGTACCTCTTGTTTCAAGGAGATGAAATCTTTAGTATCGTGACCTACATCATTGTGGTACCTACAAAATATTGTGTTTTGATTTTATTTTAAGGATTGAATTGACGCCGGCCTTTGGAATTACACAATATTCTTAGCTCTATCATAGATGTTGGCTATATTTTCCACTAATTTTGCAAACCATTCAGATTAAACTTACTCATTTCCCTCTTGGTCTAGACTGTTGGCCCTGATTTGACTGACTCTGTTTAAGACAATAAGATCTTTGCTTGGACTCCACTGTGATTTACTTTCCGACATGGTTCAATAATCTTCCCTAAGTCATTGATTTTTTTTAGTAACCGAATCAGCAAAATTTTCTAGCATTAAACTTTGTCTTAGAGAAGCGATAACTACCTGCTCAAAATAATTAGGCGGTCCATCATTAAGTATTTCAAAAAACGGCTGATGTAATCCTTTAGGGATCCATTTGGTTCTTGTGCACAATGAATTATGGTGTCACCACTTCTTACTCCCCACAAACTACCTTCAAAATGTCATCCAAAAATGTGAAAAAATTTAATGGACCATTGTGGCAATCTATTATACCATTTCAAGGCACTTCCTTTAAAAGTCTAAGAAAATTACTTACACAATAGCTTATCATCATCATTAAAAATCATCATAAATTTTTTAAATTTCTCGAGATGATTATCAGGATCTTGGCTTCCATCTCATTTCTCCATCTTTAAGCTATCAAACCGCATCGGTAGATGTTCGGAAATAATTTTTGAAGACAATGGTGATTGCCTCCAATTATGTCATTGGCTAAACAAAGGAACCTCACTGGGAGTGTCAAAGATACCCATTTATGATTAGACATCAAACTAATCACTTATTAAATGATCAATGTCGTGGTCGGCCGACCCTTTAACATTGCCTTGATAACCTTTCTTTTTTCCTTTGCCCTTTCTATCCTTTTTCTTCCCCGATTAATCCTCTTTACTTGATCTTTTCTTAGAACTTATTTTAGTTAACCTTTCTTGTTTTTTCTTACAATTGTGTTCACTACTTGACGAGGTATAAGAAATATTTGAATCTGATTACGTGGTTAAGTTTCCAACAGAATCCGATGTGCTTAACGTTTGTTTGGCCCAAATTTTATTTTTTTCTCCTTTACGATCTTTTGGGGATTGATCACTCTCATCTTGTTTGTGGTTGTTATCTGACCTATCGGGTCTGAGACATCCTAATTGATTCTTTCTACTTAGCTATTTTTTATTTTGCCTTTGGGCTTTCAAAGCTTCAATCTCTACATGTAGTTGATCACGCTCTTATTGCATAAAAAGTCTTTCTTATATTATGATTTACATGAGACGTGTTAACATTTTGATTATCACCTTTTACCCTCTCATTCTCAAGTGGGGGATCAATTTAAATATCAGGATTCGTGCCTCAAAGAAATTGGAAGCACGATTTGCAAGTCGAGTTTTGAATATTGTTATTCGGGAACCTTACACTCCCACTATGGTCGTTACTTTTGTGTAGATAATTTCTAATTGAAGGGTATTGACAGTAATTTATACGGTTATGTATCAATCATCGAAAGATAATTAAGGTACTCACTTTAAAAATGTATAGAGAGAAATGTTCCAACCCTCTTAAACGCTATCGTTTTGAGTATTTATAGATTAATGTTAGGTACATAAGCCAATTGGGTTAGTTCATGGATTTGGGTCAGTTTTGTGGGATTTGGAGGCTCAAGATTAAGTGAAGTAGGCACCCAACTTACTGTACTAGACACACATCTTACTTGGCATTATTTTTATTATAAGTCTAAACTGCCCTTTAAGAGAAATCAGAACCACTTTATTCTTTAGACCTCCAATAGAATCTGACCCTGTCAACCATCACCTTTGATCTTTTTAATTTTAATAAATTAGTCCTCGAGGGTTCACAAAGTGATAAATATTTAGATTAAACCTAGAGTAGCTTGTTGAAATAAGTTAGAGTATTTCTTTCAAAACTTATCGAGAAAGCTCGACACATAAGCGTGTAGCTCATTTGAAGTTCAATATTATGTTTATAACAAATTTAATATGATGCTTCAGATCGCCCAAACTATCATACTTATATATTTTATATTGATCAAACTTAGGTGACAATCATCCAATATTTTAGGAGTCAATGGTGACGATATGAGATTATACCTTTGACTGTAAGATAGTCTTTCAGTACCATCATTCTACCTCGGATAATGATTTGAACCATAAAACATTCATAGAATCTAATATATAGGGATGAAATGAGGGTAGGATCCATAAGAAGTAGAGGTTGTGGCCCAAGTAGTTTGGCGTATGCAGTCTGAAGCCCTGACTTTAGTCTGGAGTCAAAGTGTGCAATGGGTCTGGATACACACGTGACGGTTGAACCCAAGATTGATGAGAAAATGGTTAGGTTGGTTGCTGAGGTTTAACCCGAGGTTTAAGAAATACTGTTCATAAAGGCTTTGGATTCCTTTATGGTGCAATACATTTGGCTATTTTGGCTTCTCTCATAAGAATAACAGTTTGGTGAGCTCATCTAGACCTCATGTTGTGTCGGTGCCTAATATGAATTTTACTCTAATGATGACACATCCTCTCCAGATAGGAAGAAATTTCTTTGCTGCCAGTAGATTGATAATCACTGGTAGGCGAGATTGATAATGAAACGAGCTTGATGCTTCTTCTTAAGAGATCTATAACTTTTGTCATGGTGGAAACATTGTGAATATTTTGAAACCTTTTCATCTCATTCAGTAGTTTAAGTTTTCACTTCAACCTGTCTCACTTCAAACCTCAAAACTGGAAGTCTAGAGACCAAGTTTTCTCTTTCTCCCAGAAGCATTACCAGTTTGGTAGCAAGTTCCTGACACTTCTCGTCAAACAGAGCTTGAAACACCGTCGAATCAGAGAGACCTGGCTTCTATTAGGCGACCCCACTTTCTTGTGCAACTGAATCATTTAACATAATATAAGTATCCATATTTATGAACTTACAGAAATAAAATTTTGTAACTACTTAGAAAATGGTATTGGATAGAGGATTTTGGATACGAGTCTTACCACATATGATGGATGTGTTGAGGTCAAGATCCGTCCAGAATGAAACACCAAAAAATCTAACGATAGAGTCCATGTTGTTCATGACCCTTTTAGAAAAGGTCTGTTTTGTCCATAGTGACTCATGATTTCTTATCAATATAGATAAAACATATTTAAGGGCGGTCACCTGATTCCAAACCTTTAGGTTGAGAATCCCAAGACCACCCACATTTGAGGGAAATGTCTAGCCATGAGAATCTTTATTTATGTGCCTGACTAGAGGAATCTATGGAACATTTGCAAAACTTTGTTAAGAACTCTTACAAGGAGGAGAGAGACTGAGGACCAATAGACTTGGCTGATAAAGAGGACAGATTTTAGCATCTGGAGCCATCCCACATATGAGAGGTATTTGAATGTCCATGAGTTGATGCGGTTGGTCACTTTAACGAAGAGCATTATGAAGTCATTTTAAGACAACCTTCAGGTTATAAGACGGACTCCCATGTATCTAATAGGAGAGAGCCAGTCATGAAATCCAATTTCTCAAAGATTAGACAATGCGCAGCATCAGAAACCCCTGAAAGATAGATGTGGCTTTTGCTATGGTTGAGAGAAAGGTCCGAGAGCGTGGCGTATTCATCAAGACCTTTCTTTTTGAGAATGATGGACGAGAGGTTTACGTGATAGAAGTTCATAAGGTTATCCACGAAACAGAGATTGATGATCTTGAGCTTGTGGTATTTCCAATTGAAACCGAAGAAGAGGGCCTGACTATTTTCACGAAAAATGTTACACAGAACCTGCATAACTATAACAAACAGATATAGGAAGAGAGGGTCTCCCTGACGGAGGCCCTTCATCTCGTTAAGAGTCCCAGCAATACCCTCATTAATACGGACAGAATAAGAAGGAGTAGAGATACATTTGAGGATCCAACCAACTATGATGGTGATAAGCTTCATAATGTATAGGACATCCAGAAGGAGACGCCAACGAATATTATTGAAGGCTTTCATTAGGTTAATTTTAAGGAATCATCTAAGGCCTTTGCGGTTTGTGTGGTAACCGTGCATAAGGTCTTGAGTGAGAAGGATGTCATCGAAGATACTATGGCATGAGATAAAGGTAGACTAAGATTGGTCAATAAGGGTGTGGAGGTTCGTTTTAATTCGGGATTCCATGATCTTGGAGATTACATTGTAAATCGCATCACAACATGCAATACGCCTGAAATCAGATGGTGAGGAATATAGATGAGGGAAATGGGATTTTTGTTCCACTAAGGGTCCATTTCCTCTTTATGGAAGAAATATTTAACCGCAGAATGCACGTCGGCGTCGGGGCCAACTGTGGCCCAACAGATCTTGAAAACCCTTACGCTTAATCTATCGAGATTGGGGTTTTTACTATTTATGCCAAAAAGAGAAGCTTTGACGTCAGCTTCCTGAATGGGCTTAGTCATGAACTTTGTCAACTGGGAGGTTTTAGTTTTGATAAGGGATCTAATCATATCAAGGTCATGCTAGTTTTGGGGGCTTCTTATACCAAATAGATTGGTAAGGTGATTGAAGAAGGTTTTTGAAACCTCATGGGGTTAGAGCTGGAGTATCTATCGACGTTGTTGATGGCAAGGATTTTATTTCTGGACCGATGGGCCCGGATGTTATTGTGGAAGAATTTTGAATTCCTATCCCCCAGCTTAATCCAGGTTTCCTAGGATTTTTGTTTGAAGAAATACTCTTCAGCACGACTGAAAGAGTTAGCGGCTTCATGTTCAGAGGTAATAAAAGAGCTACTCGAAGGGTTAGAGGCCATATGTATTTGTACATGGTGAAAGGCCACCTGAGCCTCCTCAACCCTATTGCTGAAGTTTCTAAATTCACACGTGTTTAGGGAGGAAATTGCCTCCACCAAGTGGGATAACTTAATGGGGATAATGGACATAGTATTGCTCAAGGATTGAGCATTCCAGCTGTCGGCTACTAGGTTGGGAAAGCAATGATGTGACTACCACATATTGTAATATTTAAAGGGATTTGGTGTGATGAGGTATTATGTGGTGAGGTAGAGGGTGATGAGTGTATGGTCCGAGGTGTGAGTGAGGTCAAAGTGGGAAATTAGTTAGGGAATGCATCATCTCATCGCCTATTAACAAGGGCCCTATCAATTTTAGAAGAGATTGGGTTTTCGCTTGCTTGTTGGAGCAAGAGAATTGAAAGCCCGTGGATCTAATATCATCAAGACCACTATTTTGACAGCAGTTGTTGAAGCTGTAATAAAGTTGTTCAAAATGTTTATATTATTAGTGTGCTCCAAGGGGTTATGGATAGCATTAAAATCGCCAATGACTAGTTTGTGCCTATTGGTCCGACCATGAAATATACGAGAAATGTCCTCCCAATTGGGAAGGAGATCTGACGACTCTTTAAAGCTATAGATGGTCGAGAGATAAAAGGTATGATTGTTGTTGATCCAGGTAATAGATTATTCTATGAATTGGAGAGAAGTGAAGTTAAATGTGATGTTATAGACACTAGAGTTCTAAGAAATCCATATTTTCCCATAGTAATAGTGGTCATGGTTGGTTTAAAATTCCACCATAGAAGCATCATGTTCATATTAAGAGCTACATTATCAATGATAACTTTAGTCTCTAAGAGGAAAATTATTGTAATACTATTGGAAAAAACGTAATCCCTGATATCCAACAAGCCAATTGTATGAACATAATTAAATATAAGATAGAACAGATAGAAAGCTAACATATGAGGTTGTCCACGTACATACTCAACCTGGCACGCTGGGATATGCCAGCATGCAACATGGGTGAAGTGACTTAAATAATTAAGTGGTCTTTCTCTAGCGATCTCAAATCCATTTTGACCAGCGCGGAGTTGGTGCAGGTGGTTTCTCCTTGGTGCATTTTAGAATCTACCTCATCGATGCAGATTCGTAATACATCAAAGGAGGGTAGAGGTACTAAGTCATTTTCACTAGAGATAGAATTTGAGGCTTAAGGGGATTTAACGGTGAATTATTTTCCGGGTCAACGGTTTGGTGGGCTGGTGCAGTTGGTCTCCCTTGATTCATTCAGGGACGTTATGAGAAAATTAGTTGTGGCACAGACAGATGGCTGGTAGACCCTGGTATTCTACTTGTAAAATATGGGTTTTTTTCCAAACATCTTATAGAGATCAAACCTGGGAAGATATCGGAGGCTTTTATTATGATGCAAATTCTAAGAAAATTGAGTATGGTGCGGTTGTTTGTGTGAGTGTCGATGTAAATGGGTGTGCCAAGGAAGCTACCAATGATGCTAAGGCCTCTGTCCGTACACAGTTCATGGGGGAGACCGTGGAATTTAACGCGAAGAGGTATTGCTTTTAGAGCATGTTTAATTGAATTATTCATTGGTTCCCACCGTTTTAAGAAGATAAGGTGGTTACTAAAAAACCATGGCCCCAGTTCAAAGACCTGAGTTGCATTATCGGCGGTCAAAATTTTGATAAACTAATCCCCTAAAGGCGTCAATTTGCAATCTTGGAGTCCATGAATAAACCCTAGACTTAACTTGCAAGTGCATGCACTTGGTGAGCATCACGTTTTTTTGTGAGGAAGTATCCGTAAATACATTTAGCACACTCATCTTTGTCACCCATGATGGCTTCTGGTGGGAACATAAGCACCTTTTCTTCAACCTAGATCGTGTTGATTTAATCAATGTTCATAGAGGAGCTAAGGTTTTGCGGTTGGCTGAGAAGAGTGGCCCATGAATGGCCTATTGAAACAGGGGCAGTAGATGGGGAAGTGTTGGTGGCGTGATGGTACGGGGGAAATGGTGTTGGTGTAAGTCCGGAGGTTGGATATTCACAAGGGATAGGTAAGTATTAAGAGGCATTGAGAGGGTAACTTTGTGACTGGTAGCCCGCGACCTTGATCCTAATGCTTACGAGATAGTATATTCAGGTCTGAGGCCAAAGTATTGGTGGGGTTTTGAGTAGCAGGGCCAAAGAGGAGGGTTTTGTTTGCTGGTTCTTTTTTGAAGGGGTTTAATGAAGGGAAGAGGTGAGGCTTGAGTTTGAGAGGTTAAGGATCGTGGTTTATTAATGGGGTTAAAAGATGGGTGGTAAAAAAGTGAATAACCATTGAGTAAAACTGTCTTTGGGTATATAGGCAAGGATGAGGGAGGTTGGTGTGGTGGGTTTTGATGCATGACGATCTTAGCAATTGTTAGGATACGCTGTGGTGGTTGAGAAGATTGAGAGTTTAAGGGATTTGTTGAGTTGGGAAGGAAAATATACTTACTTGTGAGGCTGTCTTGGAGGAAGAGGTTGCATGATTTGATAGGGTTTGCATGGTTTGGAGAGGCAGGTCGACATGCATGAGGATACATGCAGAGGTATGGAGGTTACTTTGAGTGAGGGGTTAAAATCTGGTTGTCAGTTTTGGATGATGCATGTGAGGAGTTCGCGATTAGGTGAGTGCTTATTACGGGTGGTTATGTAGAAGGGAGGGATCGGGCCAGACCAGGAATTACCAGATTTCACAGCCATGCAAGGGGCATGAGACAGACCTGGGTGATGCATTGAGTCTTTCGAGATCCGATGAAAAGAAAGATGACACAAACGAGGGGTCCTCTTCCTCGTCTACAAGAATGGTTGTAGTAGGGTTGATGGGTACGAAGGTGGCCTCCATATCCCTCCTGATTATATCAAGGATACGCTGACTAGATTCAAAGAGTAGATGTATTCCCATAATGGGATCACATATAATGGAAGAGACTCTTATACTGACAAAGGCAGACTAATAAAGCCAATAGAGGAGTACGGGGTTGAGGGGAAGTTGGTGAAGCCAAGGGTTCTGGATTGGTAGGGTTGGTGCTGGAACTGGGTTTATTTGATATTATGGGAGTAATCTTCCTGTTTGTGGAGGTAGATTTATTAGAGGTGGTTCGATTTTTGTTTGGTTTGGGGTTGCCGCTTGTTCGATTTTCCACCATGGTGGTATTGATACGGGAAGGTTGAAACGGTTGAAGATTAGTAGATGAGTGGGTTGAGAGAGAAGGGGGCAGACTGATTTTTGAAGTGGAAAAAGTTAATGCAGTGAATGGTTTATAAGAGTTTGGAGTACGGGTGAAGTGAAAAGTTCTCTCGACAAGATGGATGTTAGAGGTTGTAGGAGGCTTAGGTGTGAGTGGGTCATTAATCACACTAGGATTGCACGTCATAATATCTTTGAAGGAGAGAAAGGCTAAAGTTTTCTTTTGGACGCAATCATTATCGAAATTAACTGAGAAGATAGAGGGGGCTAGATTACTATTGGTTGGATGGGTGGAAGCGTACGACAGGTGAAAAGATGAGAGGAGTGACCAGTCCTGGAAGGAGAGAGAGAGAGAGAGAGAGAGAGAGAGAGAGAGAGAGAGAGAGAGAGAGAGAGAGAGAGAGAGAGAGATGGGCGCAATTTGGAGTTGCAGAGTAACCAGATTCATACATGCAGTGCCACATGTGACGGGGAGAGAGGAGAGAGGTCACAGAATGAGGGACGACGGAGTAGAGAGCAGTTGGTGATTGTTTGGTGGAGGGACTCGTATAAGGGGCTTTATAATGGTTTTGGTCGATTTGGTCAGGGAGGAAGATGAGTGCACGAGATTAGCTAGCCATATTGAATGGGTTATGATTAGAGATCGCCTTCGGCGGGTGGCTAGAGAAGGTTCTTTGTTTTCACCGTGAATATCAAACGCCAGGAAGATGGAAGTACTGCAGAGTACAGAATGCTCTGTTTTGAAGTTTTTGTCATGTATGTGTCATAGGGATTATGAGGCCAATTGATGAAAGATATGTTACAGTATTAAGTCAAAACAATGCATTATTCATTATATGAGCTAAATAGAAACATATATTGAAAATCTATTTTATATAGTAACTGTTTATGAAGCTGTTAATACAAACGGTTACAAAAGAAAGTTCAATGGGAATGCCCGATAACAGGTGTTCCCAAAGGGAAGAGAAACCATCTCACAAGACACCATCGACTCCTGTAGCATGAAGTGCAAGTCATTTCGTTGCAGGTTATCCCAAAGATATAGGTCGAGACGCTGACCTTTCAAGCCCTGGTTATGGTTCAAGCACCACTAGTCTTGCTTTGTCACTAGAGATGTAGAGTTCTTTGTTGTTGACCACCAATTTAGATGGCCATGCATACAGGAAAGCTTGTAGCAGGGAGTTGAGGGTTTCATGAATTTTACCGTAGTGGCACATTTGCGTTAGGGGATTGATAGTTCCACGAACTTTACGGGATGAAGTGAGTAGGGTCGGATGCATGGAAATAGAGAAAGCATATACTATTCCTTCTGAGCGTGGTTCATATGTCTTTGGTGATGCGTCCACTCCTTGCGATGGTCCAAGCAGGTGAAAGGATAGTTGTCTGGTAGAAAAACTAACCAAGACAGTGGCATGGTGCCCAAACTTAGGAACTGCCGATGTGTTAGGCTTCTTCATGCGAAAGTAGAGAAAAATTCAAAAGAAAATATAATCCTCGCCAAGCATTAATACTTGGGAGGAGGTTTTTGCAAGAAAATATATAAAAATCATATTTTAAATTGTCTGTTTTGATGGTAGGAAACCAATTTTGGTGAAGATCCTCTAGATTTCTAGAGAAAGTATCTCTTAATAAACCTAGCCGTTAATGATGTGCATTGGTATATTTACTATAATTGATAAATAATTTGACTAGTTTGAGATATTTTTTGTTTTATACTTTCCATCTCACAACAAAAATAAAAAAACGACTCCAACAAAACGGATATGAGATTTAGTTAATTCATTTTTTACTACATGTTTATATTTATTTCATATAAAGTATATCTATATTTATTTCACGTAAAATGTTGTTTTTAAAACACATTATATTATACTATATTATATTATAGTATATTATAATATATATATATATATAATAATTAAAATAATTTTATTTTATTTTAAAATTTAGAGAGAGGTTATGGATTCACGTAATAAGATAAAATATATAATGAAAATATCATTAAAGTATGTCAAATGTACGAGTTGAAATGTTAAACTTCATGTCCGGATTTATTATTGCAGTCTCTAGAAGGGAAACCACACAAGATGAAAGACTCAACCAAAAAATTGTCTATAAAGGGAATCGAACTCATGACTTTTAGTCACAAGCTCACTTTACCCCACCATCTGGGCTACCATTTTCGGTAGCTACTTATATATTTTTGATATTATTGTGTAAAGACTTTTTTCCTTCATTCACATTCTAATTTGTTTTTTTCTTTAAAGTTAATATCATCGACCTGGATTATTATTATTATTATTATTATTATTTAAAGTTAATTTATGGTTAGCGGTTTCCAAATTTAAACTCATAATTATCAAATTAAAAAAAACACGGCATACAATTAAATTGAATTCAAAATTTATAGTTCTTAAAAATTGATTCAATTTTCAAATTGAATACACAAATTTAGTATAAATAAAATTAATTTTTTATTTAAATAAAATTAAATCAAATTGAATTTTTAAAATCACGTTCATATATAATAAAAAAAGTTAAGTACCATTTAAGACCCAAAACCCTAACTATTATCCATTTAAGACCGATATTTTTATGTTTTTCTGAGAAAGACCCGTTTTAGTCAATTATTTACCATTTAAGACCCACTAATTCCTTGAATACCCTTGCTCATTTATATAAAAAAACTTTTAGACTCATACTTCGCTTTTTTCCTCAATTTGTTTTTCTTTCTCTCTACGTGAACTAGACAACTCTAACTTGTAGGCGATTCTTCATTTTTTACTCAATTTGCTTGTTTATATTTTTTCGTATGTTTTTTTTGTTTTGTTTTTAGTTGATTTCGAAGTTTGATTTTGGATATCTATTTAGATAAGTCGATTTGTGTGTGGTAAGTCAAATTTTTATTTCGGAATACTAGGGGTACTCGAGATCTGTTTTTGTTTTTGATTTTGATTTTTTGTATTTACATGGTTTTTACGTTACTAATGTAGTTTATTTATTGTATTCTAGCTAGTTTTTCGTCGGTTTTAGTATGGTTTTGAGTTTCTAAATTTTATGTATCGAGTAAAACGGTTCAGGGGAAGGAGATACGAAACGTTTGTGTCTGCACGTACTGATAGTTGTGAAACGTGCAATTCTTCTGTAATGGTAGATGCAAACACAATTTTGATAGATGCGAAACGTTATTTGTTCTTTTTAGAAAAAATATTATTTTAAAAAAATTCAAAACATATTATAAGTGGTACTAGTTTTGTTCGTCTAAAAAAACAAAAACAACGGTATTTTTGGATTATTTTTTTCTGAGTTACGGTTTAAAAGATACAAACTCTTAAAAAATCAAATTTATAAAATCAAATTTATAGGGTAAACAAAAAAGATGCGAAACCTTCTTTGTTTTGATAGATGCGAAACCTTCTTTGTTTTGATAGATGCGAAACCTTCTTTGTTTTGATAGATGCGAAACCTTCTTTATTTTGCTAGATGCGAAACCTTAGTTGTTTTGCTAGATGCGAAACCTTCTTTATTTTGCTAGATGAAAAACTTTCTTTATTTTGCTAGATGTGAAATCTTCTTTGTTTTGATAGATGAGAAACCTCTTTGTTTTGGTAGATGAGAAACCTCTTTGTTTTGCTAGATGTGAGACCGTCTTTGTTTTGCTAGATGCGAAACCTTCTTTATTCTGCTAGATGCGAAACCCGTTTAAATTGTGTATTGCTAGATGTGAAACCAGCCAACTAGAGCCGTTTAAATTGTGTATTGCTAGATGTGAAACCAGCCAACTAGATACGAAATCGTATACTTAGACACGTGTGTAAAATAGTTTTTTTAAAAAACATATTATGAGTGGTACTAGTTTTGTTCGTCTTAAAAAAACAAAACCAATGATATTTTCGGGTTTTTTTTAAAAGGTAAGTTTCCGCAAAAGAAAATTAAACAAATTTATTATACTAATAGAAAAAATCAATATCGAATATAGTTAAAAAACAATTAACACGTCTTACCTAAAATTTAAAGTGCGTTATCTAAATGTAACATGTTCTACTTATACATACCTTAACTAAAATAAGGTTCAAATAAAATAATAAATTTATTGAAAAAAAATTGTCTACCTTAAAAATAAATCAAAATCTTTAAAAAGAATTTAACATGTCTTACTTAAATTCTAACACCCCTGACTTATTTGAAATCTTAACAAAAATACCCTACTTAAAATCATTACAAAATACATTAACTAAAATTTTCACAAAATTTAACATGTCTTAAGCTAAAACACGATAATATTTCATATAATTTTAACAAATTAAAAGTCTTATAAAATCTAACATGTCATACTTAAAATATTAACAAAAGTTTCACAAAAGATAACGTGTTTTAACTAAAAGAAAGTTCAAATAGAATAATTGTTTTTAAAACTTTGAATAATTTATCATAATTTATCATCTTAATTAAAATATTGAAAAAATTTAACATGTTTTAGCTAAAATCAAGTTCAATCAAAATAATATTGTATAAAAAAAAATTTAATAAAATAAAATATTATAAAATCTAACTTTATCTAACTTAAAATCTTAACAAACGGGTCTTACTTACAATTTTAACAAAATCTAATATGATTTTACTAATATTTCTATAAAAATGTAACATGTCATATAAAAAATCAAATATAATAATATTTCATAAGACTTAATTTACCTAAAATCTAACATATTTTAACTAAAGAATTATAAAAACTTACACGTCTTTCCTAAATTTTTCACAAAATATCAGATATCTTAACTAAAATCAATTTCAAATAATTTGATCAAATTAATTGAAAAAAATTATTTGTATACATTAAAAAACAAATAAGTTTTTTATGAAAAATCTAACATAAGTTACCTAATGTTTTAACTAAAATGTTATAAATATAAGATTATTTGCTTAAAATTTTAACGAAATTGACTTATTTAAAATCTTAGCGGTATCTAACATGTCTTAATTAATATATAAAATTTAAATTGTCTTAACTAAAATTTTATAAAATTTAAACAAATTGTGCGGAGAAAAGAAAACAATTTTGATGTTGAAAAACAATAAAAAAAATTAAGAAAAATCTAACATTTCTTTTTTCTGGAGGGAACCCGCAGCCGCTACTCAGAGTGCGCACAGGGTAAACCCGCCAGAAGGTAAACCAAACAAGGTGACAAGCTCAGCCGAGAAAGCATATGTAGAAGGATTCGAACTCATGACCTTTAGTCACAAGCATGTCATACTCAACCAACTCGGCTACCCCTTTGGGGGCAACATATTTACCTAAAATCTAATTAGTCTTAACTAAAAAAATATAATTCAAAATGTCTTACTTATTTTCACAAAATATAAATGATATTACTTAAAATATTTGCTGGTTCCATTATCACAAAGCGGCTCCAAAATTGGTTTGGTTCCAAAACGTAGAATCTATGCTGATTTTAACAAATCTAAAACGTCTTAACTAAAATTTTATAATCAAATAATTTATAACTATTAAAAAAATGTATTATAGGACAAAAAATTATATAAATATTAAAAAAAACACTAATAATTAGTTACTTTTCATGAAAAAATTAAATAAAAAATAAAATAGATGGAAAACAAAAATGTATTATGAAACAAAAGATACTTCAAAAAAATGTATAGGACTGAAAAATAACATCTTAACCGATAAAATGTTAAGATAAAATCTAACAACTTGAGTAATTCTATAAAATTTAAGAAATTTACTTTAATAAAGCATTATGAATAAAAAATTAAAATTGGAACTATAAGTTACGAAAATAAATGATATAAAAAAAACCTACAACTTCATATATAAAAAGAAATACTAAAGCCCCCAAGGGGTAGCCGAGTTGGTTGAGCATGGCATTCTTATAACCAAAAGGTCATGAGTTCGAGTCCCTCTGAATACGCTTTCTCGGCTGAGCCTGTGGTTTACCTTCTGGCGTTGGTTTGCAGGCTATCGCGTCAGACTGAGGGTTTACCCTGTGCGCACTCATTGCACTCTGAGTAGCGGCTGCGGGTTCCCTCCTAAAAAAAAAAAAAAAAAAAAGAAATACTAAAAACCCCTAATAAATTCAAATACTTGAAAACGATAAAATTCGAATTTATAAACAAAAAATATAACAAAAATCATCAAAATATATTCTCAAATTATGTTTTTAATTTGATTTACGAATTATTATAAAAATATGGTAAATACATACTATCTCAGTATAATGTTTAAAACAAAAAAAAAATTTAATATAAAATCGGAATAAAAATCTTAACATAATTTTGAAAAGAAAAAAAAACTGACTTGAAATAAAAAACCAGGCCAATAATAGATAGTTAAAAACAAAGTTTTGGGATAAAAAAAACGAACGTAAACACAAGTCACGTAAATAATAAAAATGATATTTAAAAATATATAAAAATAAATTAAATATATGGTTATAATTGAACAGATTAAATATCTTATGAATTAATATTCCTTAATAATTTTTTTTTTTTTTTTTTAAGCAAAATCAACCTTTATTAATATCAAAAGAATGTAACAATATGTAACCCAAATCCAGGACCCAAACAAAATAGGGCTTACAATATTCCTTAATAATTTATTAAGTTGATTTGTTAGCGCTTCACCGTTTAAATCTTTAATTTGATGTGACGATGGATCAGCTATTATTTACAGAATATATGTATATTATTAACCAATGTTTAAATGGATTTAATACTGAATGATACATAAGGTTATATTAATTTATATAAAATAATTATCTCTATATATTTAAAAATAATTCCTCACTTTAAGATCACAACCTAACTATTTATATAAATAGTTATATAAATTATCGCTACCAATTTATATTATATATTATATATTATATATTATGAAAGACAGAAAATGAATTATTTAATATTATTTTAAAAGTATTAAGCAAATATTATATATATTAAAATAAAAAATCATCTGTAAAAATAAAACGTGATAAAGATTTTCAAGCAACCCGTGTCATGATTTTTCTTGGTCAAAAGATTCTGTTATATATCTTTTTGGAATCCTTAACTTTTGAATATTTTCTTGCATATAATAGATATGATTTTTTTCTTTTCTTTTTTGGTTTTTTTAGATATTATAATTTATTTTTGGAAAGATTGAATGAAATCTTAAATGATATAATTTATACATTTGTGAATTGTTTAAAAGGCAAAAACAAATTCCAAAATTTCTATAAAAGGATATAACAATTATAATAATTATGAGGGATATAAAGGATAAATATTGTAGCTGTCGGCTTGTCATTCTACATTCACATTAAAGAATAAAATTAGTTTTTTTAACTACATAATTTCCGATTTCTTATATCAAAATAAAATAAATCAAATCAAATCAAAGAAGCATTTGATAAACAATTTGTAAAGAAAATAAAGGGAAAATTAAACAAGGGACCCAATTTTGATCAAGACAATTAGATTCCATACCACTTATACAAAACTAGTTTCTCCCTCCATTAAACTAAGAAACAAGAAAAAAAAACAAAAACATGGAATTTATTTAGTTTGACAATTAAGTTGACCAAACTTTTTTCCCTGTTCATCATCTTCGACAAAACTATGGAGGTTTATCCTAAAACCCGATACGACCTAACATGTCAATTTTGAATCCCGATCTGCCTAACTACACAGTTCCTATAGCATCATTCTGGCAAACAAACCTATTCCTTTCTTCCATCATCCCTTCCATGTAGTTTCTCACTTCTCTTCTGATTATTCCTTGAAGCACCTTCAAGAATTTCTCCTCCTTATCACTTTCCGATTCCTTCTCACTCGAACTTTCTGGAGCAGCCGCCACTTTGACTACAGGGGTCGGGTTAGAATTCCATCCCGGCAGCGATAAGCTAAGTGAAGTAGATGGCTCCGTGGCTGGTGCCGCTAAGCTCAAAGAGGTTGGTGGATCTACCACTGTCACCACCGGCGGTGCTATGTTCCCTGAGGTACTTGGAGTAAACACGGGGACCGGGGCAGTTTGCCGAAGATACGACCCGATCATCGCCATATTTGACACGACCGGAGGAGTTGTTTGTTGAAGCACCGGTTCTCCGATTGGCAAGCCAGTTTCCGATCCGGATGGAGGATTGCGGTTGAAACAGAGACTCGAAACCTTACCATTACCATTACCATTGTTATTAGTATCGACGGCATACGCACCGGCACTGGCAGATCTTTTAAACGGTAATTTCGGCTTAGCGCCTTCTTTTGGGGATACCGACCACCGTCTTCTCCTGAGCGTCGAATTCCAATGGTTCTTAATGGCGTTATCCGTCCGGCCGTTAAGGAGTCGAGCAATTGAAGCCCATTTGTTACCGAAACGTGAGTGAGCTCTGATGATGGTCTCATCTTCCATCGGAGTAAACGGCCGGTGCTCCACCTCCGGTGATAACTGGTTGCACCACCTTAACCTACATGATTTACCGGATCGCCCGGGGATGGATTTACTGATCAGCGACCAGTTTCTAGGCCCACTGGCGATGACCAATGACCTCAGCACTTCATCTTCATTGGGGCTCCATGGACCTTTGATCTGATCCGCCGTTTCACTCGTCTTGTCAGCCATTAGGACAAACAAATTTTACCGACAAAGAAAGAGAGAGTGTGTGTGTGTTTTTTTGGTGAATGAGTGGTGTCTTTATATAGATATAGAAGATAAGGCTGACGGGTTAAACCGGTGACAAAGACCGGTCATAGGCAGTTTATTCGATTAATTGAAATACAGCTGGCGAACCGCCACGTGTCATAATTTCGGTTTGTCGGATTACACGTATTGATTACTAGCTCCGATCCCTATAAAACAGCTTCACTTCTGCCGGACACGTGTATCAAGCAATTTCATTTTCGGACCGCATGATCGTTGGTATTGTGGAATTAGAAATATCGAACACGTATCATGTATGGTAGGATATCTTTTTGTAGAATATTCTCTCACGGTTGTTTGAATATTGAATAAACTTTTTGGATTTCTCACAATTATCATATGTATTTTTGGTCAATTGTCAAATAATGACGTCAACTAATTTATTATTATAGTAACAGCACAAATTAGATCGGTTAAATCTCAATCATATATGTTAATATGTCTGTATCTAATTTAATTAACTATGATAGGGATATTGATACTAAAAATATTAATTTATAGAGATTTTAGCAATTAGATGATGAAATATTCACTTAATCGCTATTTATCCATTTATGTAATGAATAATAGATGATAACTCTTCTAGATGCTGATATGGAAAGAAAAATTATATGTTCCACAATCCCCGGTTTTACTTAAAAATTTCATATAAAAACTTAATTACCTACGGCTTCCACCAATCAAACCCGTTAACGGACCTTACCAAACTATAAACCGATGACAAACCATCTAAAGCCGTTATAAAGCAGTATATATGGAGATTTTACATTTTTGGAAAATATATTTAAACAGTATAGATTTGAACCTAATAAAAAAGCTTAAAAATATAAATATATAAATTCTAAATATTTTTTATTTTCATGTATCAGTTAGCATTACCTATTTTTTTAATTTAATAATATATTTGTTCTAAAAAAAACTTTATTTTATTTGTTTGAATATTTATTATATTTTTTCATTAAAATAGATTTTTCAACGACTATATATAAAACATATTACTTTTTCTAATCAAATATTTTGGACATTTGTTAGTTAATAATACTAAATTTATATTAATAAAAAAACATTAGTTCGGATTAGTCATAATAGATTTGTTAATAAATTGACTAAATCCGAAATCTAAGAAATTGATTAAATCTGTAGCAACAATATTAAGAAGAAAGTTTTCGCACTCCAGACAGTCATCAACCAAAACAATCATCAACCAAAACAATCAGTACAACCCCAACCTGAACATACAGTTGCACCGTAGGTGAATACATCCAACAAAAAAAAGAATCAAACACCCAACAAAAATACTCCAATCTTCTTAAAAAACACTACAGCCACATCTAAGAACAATGCAACAAACTCAAAGAACACTGCAACTACATTAAATAAAAGTTGAACCACCTCTAAAAAAAATAAGAACACCTACAAGGGGAGTTCTCTTTTACATCAAAAACTAGAACGTAAAAGACAAAGCAATACGTACAGGTGGCATGTTCAGTTCTACCGTATGGAGCATTCACTTGAAAAAAAAGAGGAAAATAATTAGTATATATTTCTCTTCTAGTCTCGCTTGTTATCTATATTCTATTTGTTGCAGTCTCGCACATATCATCCCAATATGTCTTGCATTATTATTGTAGGTGGAAGAGCAAGGTAAAGTGATAGTCGATCTACGTCGACAACTGGAACTTCAAGACTTTGACTTAACACTATCTCTACCTATTTATGATCCAACTAAATCAGTACCAACACCATTACCAATCAACGAAGAAATCTCACCAGTACTACAAGAACACCCAAAAGAATAACTAACCGAAAACCCACAAGGACAAAAAACAGAACACCCACCCGAACAACAAACATAACATCCACCATACACCGTTGGTAAGTATGATATGCAAGTCTCGTATTTCTGTTTTATTATCCGGTTTACCCATATTTTTAACACAAGTCTTGCACTATAATATTTCACAAGAATCGCATGTTTCACACAAGTCTCACACTATAATATTACACTAAAACCCCTCGACAGCCAACAAGAACAAGAAGCAGCCAACCCATAAGCAAAAGAACCCAAACAGAAAACCTAAATAACTAACACCATTAAAACAAAAAAGAGAAGCATCACCATCAACATTAGCTAATACATCATCCAAAAGATCTTGTATAGAAGAAGAAGAAAATTATGTCTTTTTAACCGAGCCTACACAGTCCAATTACGATGAGATTGATCAGATTGAGGTTGAGGTTACAATGGAACGAACTTGGGATGCTATCACAAAGGACATCAAGGATGTTGTTTTATTAGATGCTACTACTAACAATAATGTAAATGAACATATACAACATCAGGGGTACAATAAAAGCACAAGTGCATGAGGATGATAAATGGCCTAAATTGCCATTTTTGAAGAAATCCAGTGTAAGATTCAAGATGATGAGGTGTCTTTCTCTGATTGGGAAATAAATACAACAATAAAGAAAATGATTAATGTCTGTGAATACAATAAAGTGTGTAACATACAAAAAGTAGAAAAATAGGGAAGTATGGTATTTACCAGCATCACAAGGACCGTATTGAATGAATATATATGTAAGTGATATGATGGCGCTACTTAATGAACATGACCTCGAATCTAAGGTAAAATATATAAGTCTCACATTATAATAGTGACCCAGTATTAGATATGTTATTTATAACACTACTTAGTCTCACCTTTTGTATACACATGTCCTCCACTTGTCATTTTATAGATTATTGACGCCTGAATTTATAAGACGTTTAAGGAAAACAACTAGGAAGTACCAACCATAGGTTTTAATGGGAAATATTTAGATAAATGCCACGTGATAACACTTTCTGCTCATACAACGGTAAATATACCTAAAATTAGGTATTTAATATTAAACAATCGTGGTTAGTATAAATTATTTTAGGTATTTAATATTAAACAATCGTGGTTAGTATAAATTACCAAAAATGTTTGTAATTTTTTTTATTAATGCAGACTTCATTTCCACAAAGAAAGATCTAACAAAAGTGTTTGACGAGGTATTTCTCACTAAGCATACAAACATGTATTATGTGTTGGTTCTAGTATATATCATCTCAAAAATTACAATGAACAATTGAACACTGTTGATTAGTGACCTTGAATCGGGAGTAGCAACAAACTATAACCCATTATTGACTCAAAGTAAACACACAAACGAATAAATAAGAAAAATTGCAGAACTACTAGTAAGTATTTAAAGTCATGCATGCTTCTTATTTTCTACTGGTCTTGCATATAACCTTTTAGGTGGTTTTACCTCTATTTAACAGTTAACATACCTTTTAGGAAAAAAATCATACCTATGAATAAGAAGCTAAATAAAGTAAAATTACATAGAAAATATCCCACAACAAAAACCATGAAGCCTCGACTACGGTGTTTGTTGCGAGTACGCCAAAGACTTTATCCAGAATGGATTTATTTGTAACGAATACATTGAAGACATGTATCCGTGAACGAGAGAACATATATTTTATTATTTCTTTAATGATGACAAAAAAACGTTCATTGGAAGTTTTCTTGATAGAGTATATTTTTATGATACCTACTTTGTAAGTAAACAAATTGTTTTTTTATAAACTAGATGCAAGTCTCACATGTTTAGTTACGGTTGAATGACATATTTTTTTTGTATTGGTCAAGTTAAGGCCTAGTTGTTTTAAACAACTTTTGCTATAATACTTATAACATCTTCAATTTCTTAGCCTTCATTGTCATTTGCCTCCTCCAACTCATCGAAAGTCTCCTCCAGATCAGCTAATGAGGCCTCCAAGCACTTGCTCCAGTCAAGAATTATCAATCTTGACTCAACTAGCACATTTTGTTGTCTTTTTAAGTCAAAAGGGTGAGTATTTTTCTCTTTCATATATTATGTTTTGGCACCTTTTCTTTCAACTTTTTTCTCATAAAATTGCATATCCTTGGCAATTTGTTTACATGCAGAGGTTTTAATTTTTAAATTTCTTACTTTTTTCATGGTACCCTTTATGTGAAAGAAGGGATAATGTAAGTGAAGATTCCTGGAGTACTTGAGAAGATGAAGCAAACCATTGATATTGTTCTCTTCTTATTTTTTCTAATTTTTCATAAGAAATATAGATATTTTCATTTTTTTGTTGCTAATATAAAAATTATTTCTTTTTTTTGGATTCTGTAACATTATCCTCTAGATTTAAGGATCAAAATCAAGACTGAGAATATTGAGAACAACAAATTATTTTCCAAGCTATTTTGCAATCCTCTAAAAATACGATTCAAGCATAAGCAAGGGCCAACATTATACCAAGATGTTACAAATGATGGGGGATTATAGTCAAAATCATCAAAATTGAATATAGTTCAAAAGATAAAAAAAACTTAGATTTGATGAGGTATTGAATATTTTAGTCTCACACGTTATAGTTGCAGTAGAATCACATGTTTAGTTGAAGTGTAATCACATGTTCAGTTTTAGTAGAAATGTATGTTCATTAGCACTAGTCTTGCATAGTTTTGCTTATAGTAGAATCACGCGTTTATGTAAAGTAGAATCGCATGTTTTAGTAGCAATAATCTCGCATGGTTTAGCTGCAGTAAAGTTGCATGTTAAGCTGAATTCGTCAGATATGCTTTACCAAGTTGTTTATCATTTCATAGGTTTTCAAGAGTGAATTAACACTAACAGAGGCGGAAATAAAAGCATTTGATGGAGATGGAGCTAGTAGGATAATCTGGGAGATGATCATATTGGGAACCCATATCATGTACCAGATATGAGGCCTAAGAAGATAACTAAATCTGTAGCAACAAAACCAAGAAGAATGTCTTCACACCCTTAACAACCATAAACCACAACAACCAGTACAAGCCCAACCATCCAAACTTAAACACACAAGCCTGAAACCATAAAAAACACCAATTCAGACACCCCTAACTGAAATCAGAGGTTTCAGATATGATTTTGACGCCGGTCGCACCTTTAGTGTATACATACAAAAAAAGAAAAAATAACTCCTCAAATAACACTACAACCACATCCTAGAATAATTCAAAAAATCTAAGAACACTGTAACTAGATAGAAGAAAAGTCGAACCACCTCTAAAACAAAGAGTAAGACCACCTAAAAGAGAAGTTCTTTTTTACGTCAGAAACTGAAATGTAAAAGATGAAGCAATACATACAAGTGGTCTGTTGAGTTCTACCGTATGAAGGGTTAGCTTGAAAAAAAGAGGGAAAATTAGTATATATTTCTCTTATACTCTCGCTTTTATATCTATTATATTTGTTTTAGTCTCGCACGTTTTATACCAATATATTTCACATTGTTATTACAGGTGCAAAAGCAAGGTAAAGTGATAGCCGATACATAAAAAACTGGAACTTCAAGAATTTGAAAAAAAATTATCTCTACCTAATTGTGATCTAAAACCAATTGATTCAGTACCACGACCACCATTAACCAACAAAAAAATCCACTGGTGCAACAAAAAAACCCAAGAGAACAACTAAAAAACACATACCCAAACAAAAAACAGAACGACCACCAGAATTGAACATCCAACCTGCTCTACTGGTATGTACTATGTGCAAGTCTCACATCTTTGTTTTATAACTGATCTACCCACATTTTAAACACAAGTATCACACTATAATAGATCACCAAAATTTTATGTTTTATCTTTCATATGTGCTTATAAAAGTATTGCATTATAAAATATCTGATATGGAATATATTTATTGTTTTTTTTACCTTGTTTACACCAACAACCTAAACCATAACCAGTCAGTCAATAGCGAGAAAGACCTTAAGATGAACAACAATAATAAAAATCAGTCAACCCACAAACAAAGGAAACCTAACTCCATCAACCAGAACAAGAAGCAGTCAGTCTATAAGCAGAATAACCTAAACATAGACAACCCGAACAACTAACACCATTAAAGCACAAAATGAAAACATCACCATCAGTCTTAGCTAATCCAACACTCAAAATAACATGTATAGAAGAAGAAAATGATGTTTTTTTACCGAACCTACACATTCCTATTATGTTAGATTGATGAGATTGAGGTTGATGCTGCCCTGACACAAACTTAGGATGCTTTCTTGGAGGAGATGCAGGTCGGTGGTGTCATAGATGCAAATACTAACAAGGATATAAATGAGATGTATACAATATCACGGGTACAAGTTTGTGAAAATGTAAGTGGATGTTAAGTATATTAAGATTCAATTTTGAATATATTTTGTCATATATTGTAGGTTTATAGAATATTAGAATTTTCATATATTTTAGGGTTGTAAAAGACTAGATTTCATGTTATTTATAACACATCTCGCCCGTTTATTATATTTTGTATTGCATGTTTATTATACTTGGTGTCCTCTACTTTTTTCATTTGGATCGCATGCTTGTTTTCAAACAATGAGATGTTTTGATGTCTCACATAAATATTGTATGTATATCTAGTCTCGCACATTTCTTAATGAGACATGTCGATGTCTCGTACGTTTACTTCATGGATAATTGATCTCGCATGTTTACTTCATGAGTGGCTGGTCTCACATATTTACTTCATGGATAACTAGTCTTGTATGTTTAATTCATGCGAGTTGGTTTCATACTTATCTCACATATTATTTGACAACCTGTATCTCATATTTCAGATAAGTAAAGAAAAAATACTGGAGGACGACGAGTGGCATGGATTTCCAATTCTTAAATAAACAGAGTGCAAGATACAAAATAATGTGGTAACTTTCCCTGATTGGGAAATAAATACAACAAAAAAGAAAAAGATTGACGTATATGAATACCATAATGTGTAATATGATGATTTACAGTATCATAAGGAACCTATGTAATGATTGTCTGTGTAAGTGATTGGATGACGTTACCTAATGAACGCGACTTAGACTTTAAGGTAAAATATAAAAGTCTCGCACTATAACAACGATCCAGTATCACATAAGTCATTTATAATATTGTTCAGTCTCACTTCTTATATAACATGTCCCCCACTTGTCATTTGGTAGATTATTGATGCCTAGATTTATAAGACACTTAAAGAAAACAACTGCAAAGTACCAACCATAGGTTTCAATTGGAAATACTTAAATAAATGTCACATGATAACATTTTTCTTCTCATACAACAGTAAGTGTACCTAAAATAGATATCTATTATTAAACAAAACCTATTTGTAATCATTTTTCTTAATGCAGACTTCATTGAAGAGGAAGAAAGATTTAACAAAAATAGTTGACAAGGTATTTCTCACTAAGGCTACAAACACGTATTATGTGTTAGTTCAACCATCTCAAAAAATATAGTGAACTATTGGATATTTTTCATTATTGACCTTGAATTCGGAATAACTATAAACTACAACCCACTATTGTCTCCTAGTATACGCACACACGAAAAAACAATAAAACTATGGAGCCACTGGTAAGTATTTAAATTCATGCATGCTTATTACTTTCTACTGGTCTTGTATATAACATTTTAAGTGGTCTCTCCTCTTGTCACAGTTAACATACCTTCAAAAAAAAATTAATACCTATGAATAAAAAGCCATATAAAGTATAAACATGTAGACATATCCCACAACAAAAACCATGAAGCCTCGACTCTGGCGTTTTATTTGTGAATACGCCAAATACTTTATCCATAATGGATTTGTTCATAACGAATACAGTGAAGACATGCCTCTGTTGACGAGAGAACAAATGTTTTATTAATTTATTAATGATGACAAGATAAAAATTCATTAGAAGCTATTTTGATAAAGTATTTTGTGATGTTACCTATTTTGTAAGTAAACAAACTGACTTTTTTTGTAAACTAGTGCAAGTTCGCATATTTTAACTATGTCAGTCTTGCGTGTTTAGTTGCGGTTGAATTACATGTTTAGTTATTGTAGTCTCACATCTTATTTTGCTATGATATCGTATGTTTTAATTCGTATAGTCTCTTGTTTTATTCCATTTGTTACTTAATTAATATATTCACGAGTCACATATTTAATTCCATGCAGTCTCATATGTTCTTCATTGGGTGTTTCTCATTTTTATAGTAAAAATACAGTGATATCGCGTGTAATTAATATAAATCACCATCTTCCAACCAATTTTATCATATTAATATTTAAACTTGTTAACGTTTTCAATTAGGTAACTTATTCTTTGATATGATAAAAATAAATAACTAAATTAAAGCAATAACTATAAAACATCTATCGAGAATGAGTTTCATCACCAATGAAATTAGCTCATTTCATTAATTATTTTGCTTATAAATTAATTTTACAGCTTTGTATGGTTTAATACAAAAATAACTCACAAAATGATAAGAACAAACTCACAAAATTAAAAAAGACTCATTTTATTAACATCTCATCCCTCGATGAGTATGACTACACAAGCCCGTCCGATAATCGCTTATCTTTCGAGGGATACATCTCACCATAAAAAATGACAACCACAGAGGAATACTCCTCCAGTTCTCTAACGAGAATATCTTCTCCATTTATGTTGAATATTATACTACATGCTATGTTATTATTTTGGAGATGAAGAGAACATGTATAACTTACTTTCTTATGCTCCTTCAACCATAAAGAGGAAATTTAGTGCACTGGAAGAAAGAAAAGATGGAAGAAGAGAGACGGAGGAAGAACAATAGGGGGAAGAAGATGACTAAAAAATGAGTGAGACGAGGATGATGAAGAAGAAGAAGAAGAGTATGACAAATAAGACTATTCTTCTGGTGTTTGAAAGTTTTTTTTTCTAATGTTTTGACTGTTATCTCGCACAGTGACATGTTTTGCCAAAATATTTAGTCTCTATATTTAGGTTTAAAATTATAAAATTTTCATATTTTTTCAGTTTGTATTTCATAAATCAACAACGTTTGTGATCTCAACTCGCTTTGTTTTGCATGTCCAATATGTCTGCTCTAATATAGTTTAAACGTTGTAAGTTCTCCAATACTCTCTTTTGTATTTGGTCTGATCTCCAATTCTTTTATAGAGAGACTCGCATGTACTTATATATAGTGTCACATGCTTCCGTACTTCAAATCTAGAATCGCATGTTTAGTAGTACTAGTCTCGCACGTCAGTGGAATCACATTTTTGGTTGAATCGTATATTTGGTTTATATTTATTGGTCTCACATGTTTTAGTTGCAGTAGAATCACATGTTTACTTGAAATGGAATCACATGTTTAGTTACATTAGTCTTGCATGTTTTAATTACAGTAGAATCACATGTCTAGTTGAAGTAGAATGCATGTTTAATTGCAATAGTCTCGCATGTTTTAGTTTCAGTATAATCGCATGTTAAGCTGAAGTAGAACCACATGTTTGGTTAAAGTAGTCTTGCACATTTTAGTTGTAGTAGAATTGCATGTTTGGTTTAAGTAGACTCGCATGTTTCCATACTCTAAAGATGGTTTAACATGTTTTTCAATCCTCGTCTCGCTTATAAGTAAATTATAACATACTTTTTACTATGAATATTTGCGCCTAAAATTCTCAAAACAAACGTCATGAAATTAAAGATACAAAACATAAAAATAAATCCATCAAAATTTAAAAAGATTACTTGCAAGTCTTTTTATTATGGCCTAACTTTGAACACCGTCTATATTTCATATGCATGGTTGTTATTTCTCCTTTAAAAAAATATATGCTTCTTCTTAGGCTTTTCGGCTCATATTTTCAAGTTAGGAGACATAATTTATGGTAATTCATTAGAGCTTGATCTTTCACAAAAATTGGTTAAAACAAGTATGCTAAAAGAGTAAGTTGACATGTAATTGCTAACATTAAGGAATGATTTTAGCAATGTCCGAGGATCTTGCTGAGCCAAATGTATTGCAGGAAAAACATGAGAACATGGAAAATAATATTTTTATCAAGTACCTTAAGAACATTTGAAATCTAGTAAATTAACAACCATAACAGGTTAAAAAAAAACTTTAAATATGGCTGCCAAAGACTTAAGAACTAGCATTAGACGACATTCTGCAACATTAAACTTTAACTTCTTTTCATACTTAGAGCATAATATACTTCTCCAAATTATTCCATCTGAATAACGTTGTGAAATTTGAGTCATAAGTAAGACTTGAATCTTGTCAATTAATTCAAGAATAGGTAGACTACACAAATCTTTAATGTGATGGTTAAACAATTTGGCCGTAGAAGATGCCATAACACCATATGTTTCCGTTGAAAAAATGCTTGAGCATATTCGTCATGAGATAAATTATTGAGAAAGTTAATAACGTGTTTCTATCCTTTACTAATAAACGCTTCAAGCCTTATATTGAACATGTCTGTATTTGAAGCATAAGCATATTGTTTCAACCTATAAATTATCTTAGACTTAATTTTTTCTTCAGAACGACTAAGAGTATTCCTCAAATTCTGAACAATATGGAAAATGATACAAGGCAAAAACAACATTAATAAATTCAAACACGACGGTCTGAAATAAATATGATTTGACATTCCAACAAATGAGGCTTCAAACTTTCCTGAAACCAAACCAATTGTCACAATCTTCACTTTACAAATACCAAATGCAACATATTGTAGTTTGACCATTATGTTTGAAAATACACACTCGAGCGTTAGACATTGCTTACATGCATTGAACAATTCAAAATGATATGGGAGCAATCAATGTGTCTTACATAATATACAAGTCTAATATCGCATATAAGACATGTTAAAGTCTCGCATATTTCATATAAAAAATGTTATAGTCTCACACATGCGAGATGTGTTAACATTTTTTTAACGTATCGCACGGTAAATCCCAACAGAGCTTACATGTTTTAATGGTAAGTCTCGCATGTGAGACATGTGATATTTTCTACAAAATCATACAAGCAAAATCTAAAATTGATTCCCCAAATATTTTACAGAGTAAAAAACTACTAATTCAATGAAATACATATTATAATCACTTTATAACTTATTACAACATGAAAATACATGAAAACTTACAGTTGTGAAATTAGTCTCTAAATTTTATCCGTCGAAAACGATTTTTACAGTCTTCACCCGAAATCGGTATCACATCCAAGAATGCTTCTCTTAAATATTTTTCGAATATGTTATCAACATAAAAATCTCACCATAATATAAATACATCAGCCCCCAAGGGGGTAGCCGAGTTGGTTGAGTATGACATTCTTATGACCAAAAGGTCATGAGTTCGAGACCCTCTACATACGTTTTCTCGGCTGAGCCTGTCACCTTGTGTGGTTTACCTTATGGCGTTGGTTTGCAGGCTATCGCGTCAGACTGAGGGTTTACCCTGTGCGCACTCATTGCACTCTGAGTAGCGGCTGCGGGTTCCCTCCGAGAAAAAAAAAAAAACATCGTTCGAACAAATTTAAAAAATATATTTGCCCCAAAACGGGTAGACGAGTTGGTGGAGTAAGACATGCTTGTGACTAAAGGTCATGCGTTCGAGTTCCTCTACAAACGCTTTATTGGCTGAACGTCACCTTGTGTGGTTTACCTTCTGGCGTTGGTTTGCAGGCTATTGCGTCAGACTGAGGGTTTATCTTGTATGCACTCGTTAAGTAGCGAGTTTGATTCCCCTTTTAAAATATATTATCGTTCGAACAAAAATACATATTCTCTGATATTTGAATGTGATTAAACTAGCTAAGAATATACAATCTATACGATTCCGATAATTATACCGGTGAGGTATTTTCAGTTCTTAAAATCGAAATACTAGAGGAAACAAGATGCGCTATTCCCAACTTGAAACCGAAAAACCGTAGAAGACAAAGTGACATATTTCTCTCTAGTTCTAAATTTGAATGGCAAATTTCAAATTTGAATTGAAAAAAAACAAAGAAGTGTTATTATATAAATAGTCAAAAAGTGTTACTAAAAATTTGGTTATTGAGTTGAAGTTGACTAGAGAAAACTAACCATAATAGTTAGGATACTAAATACCAGTAAAGTTTAGTTTTGAATCCTAAATCCTATTTGATAACGAGAGACTAATTTTATAAAAATTGATCCAAACTGTACAAACACTCACCTACCAATAATCTATAATATATAAAAAAGTATTTTACATTTTAAAATGTTAGATTATTAAGTTAACATAAAAATATTTATAATTAAGTTATTTAATTGTTTTCTAAATAAAAAAGAAAAACGTGTAAAATCGATAAAGGTTTAAATACATTTTTTTACACTTAATTATTAATAAAATAAATATTCCTAGTGTGAAATTCTAAATACCAGATGTGTAGAAATTGAGTTGTTTAGCGTAAAGGATGAATTTGACTAAAATGTCAAAAAAGAAGACAAACTGAAAAAGACAAAAGTAGTTGATAATTCTGTTAATGGATAAGTCCTAAATCAATTTTTATGTTCAAAATGCTGACTCACTACACGACAACACACTTACACAAAATTGATGTCAAAATGCTGACCCACTACACGACAACACACTTACACAAGTACGGTCCCAAAATCCGGGAACCACCGAAACAATCCAACAATCCCAAAATCCAAGAACCACTGAAACAATCCAACAATCCCAAAATCCAAGAACCACTAAAACAATCCAACGATTCAACAATAATGCCAGTCAGCTCTGCGTGGACCCATCCATCCACTTTATTTTATGATTATTGTATGACCAATTACGATTTTTAAATAAATATATAAGATATTCTTTTCATTTTTAAGTCGGTGGAACATCCCAATTTAAAAAGTACCGGTAGTTTAAACAATAACTATTTGCTTTTTGTTTTTTTTTCTAAATACTAGAATTTTTTATTGGAAAAAAGTATTACCTTCTCAATTATTTAATTACCTAGTGGTACCCGTTTTTTGGATAGTGTAACTTGGTACTTCGAATTGAAATTTAGACAAAAATACCTCCGATTAAATATATCCGTTGGTACTTCGAGTTGTTTGCAATTGTCAAGATATCACGAGAATTGTTTGCAACTCTCATGATTTCATGAACAATTCTCATGATATCATGAGAATTGTTTGCAGCTTAAGATTTCTGAACAACTCTCAGGATATCATAAGAATTGTTTGCAACTCAGGATTTCTTGAACACCTCTCATGATATCATGAGAATCGTTTGCAACTCAGGATTTCCTGAACAATTCTCATGATATCATGAGAATTGTTTGCAACTCAGGATTTCCTGAACAATTCTCATGATATCATGAGAATTGTTTGCAACTCAGGATTTCCTAAACAACTCTCAGGATATCATGAGAATTGTTTGCAACTCAGGATTTCCTGAACAACTCTCAAGATATCATGAGAATTGTTTGCAACTCTCAAGATTTCCTGAACAATTCTCATGATATCATGAGAATTGTTTGCGACTCAGGATTTCCTGAACAATTCTAAGGATATCCTGAGAGTTGTTACTCGTGAAATTTTATTTTTAAAAAAAATAAAAAAATATCAACAATGGATCTAGTTTTGTTCATTTAAAAAAAATAAAAGCGATGGTACTTTCATTTATTTTTTTCGAGCTCGAGTTTGAAAGATACAGATCTTTTAAAAAAAGTAGGAAAGAGAACTTTTTAGTTACGTGGTTGTTCATGAATGATGAGGGTAGTTAGGGTATTAAAATAATGTTAGGTACTATGTGGTAATTAGGTAGTTGAGATGAGTATTAAGAGATAATTGATCAAACCTTGGGTACTAGATGACAATAAAATAGTTGAGTAAGTACCTTAGGTGTAATTTCCATTTTTATTGAAAAGCTTAAAGAATACAAAGGTTAAACTTAGTTTCTGCCAAATTTAGGCGCGAGAGGAATTTTATAAGATCCGCTAAAAAGAACAAAAGATTTCCAACAACCGCCTTCTCTCTGAATCACCATTCTTGACCAAACCACCCGAAATCACCAAACCTTCACTTTCTCTACATTCAAGCCTACACCTGCAACCTATTTCTGATTTACGATGTTCCCAGATTTCCTTGAAAAACAATTGCTCTAAGAGCAAAAGGAGCACAGTTGTGATTAAAGCTTAAGTTTTCAGCAATTCGCATGGAATGCTTAGCAGTCAAGTCAGCAGTTGTATTTTTCTCCCGAAATATGTTTTTTTTATTGTCATAGACGGAGTAATCAGATTTCTACAACACTTTATAAGCGAGCCCAGATACCAGATTGATTTACCTTTGGCCAGAAGATCAATCAAAACAACAGAGTTTGTTCCAATGTCCAGATATTTGATATTTAAATTTTTACAGATGATTAATCCATCAACCGAAGCTCTACTTTCAGCAATTGTCAGAGTATTTTTCCCATAGAGATTGTTGAAACCTTGAAAATGGTACCATTCTCGTCACGAATAAGACCGCCTCCACTTGATTCCCTGTTGAAATTGCAGGCTCCATCGGTGTTTAACTTGTATCCGCTAGCTTTGGGATTAGTCCCGTTAAGGGAGATCAGGATTAGAGGTTTCTTAAGGTGATTTATACAGTCAAGCGAAAATGCTACATTCGAATCTTTTCCTAAAATATTGTTGCGAAGCAGCTCAGCTTTATCAAGTGCAGAAAGAATAAAGGTAATGTGGTTTATTAGCGAGTTAGACGTGGGATTCTGCTCACGAAGTTTTTTTTCACGTGGGATAGCAGTATCGTTCTAATATTTCACGACTTTAAGTAAGACCAATACCAGGTACGAATGAGATGGTGGAGTTTCATTGATCTGGAGATTTGAATACCCAAAAGAGAACTGAAGTGAATCCATACATTCCAAGCTAAATAACACTAAACAAGGGCATGACTAGTCGTTTCCAAATTGCTGCAAAATTGACATTTGGAAGCGAGTTGAATGTGATTTCTTTGCATTGTTAAATCAGTGGGAATCCAATTGAACAAATCACGCCATATTAAAAAGGAACATTTTTAAGAGAGACAGAGTTCCAGGTTTTTTGTACAAGTTCAAAACATTTCCTTTAGATCTGATTACATCCCAAGTCTTTTTTTGTTTTGAATGTACCATCTTGAGTGATTTCCCATTTGATAACATCAAGGTTGCTGTTATTCAACTTGAATTTTTGAATGCTTTCAGAGATAGGACTAGGTACAGTCCTATTAAGCTTAGTCAAATTCCACGTTTCGTTATCCCATAAACTACTAATCTTAGGGTTAACATACCATCTCCTGTTGTCATCATTATTGTATTAGATTAGTGACTTTTTAGAACACCAACGATCCAGCCAAAAGTCTATATCACCACACCCAGGAATCCAGAAAATAAACTGATCAGCTTTGTCCCTGATCCTAATAAGTCTCAACCAGATTTTAGATTTCCTTGAAGAAGTAGACGTAGTAATCGGATGATGCTGTTTACAGTATGTAGCCAACATTAGTCTCGACCATAGTGATCTGTTAGCTCTGAGATTGAACCAAAGATTATAGGAGAAAGCTTCATGGAAATCAACAGTTCTCTTTATATTCAACCCTCCTTCAACATAAGTTTTACAAAACCTTTCCCATGAAAAACAGTTAATGACATTAGAATCCACCTTATTACCCCAGAGATATCTGTTGAACAAGTTTTTAATCTTGCCTATCATAGTTTTAGGGAGAATTGAATGCTGAATATAGTAAGTACGATAAGAGGAAAATACAGATTGAATTAAAGTTAACCTTCCTCCAAATAAGAGAGTAGTTTTATCCCACTCCAGAATTTTATCTCTGATTTTAGAGACTAATCCATCAAAATGGCTCACTATACACTTGTTTGTCATTATGGTTCCCAAATATTGAAAGGCATTAAGTTGTGTCTGAAGCCCATAGAGTTTTCAACAATACTAATCCTATGACGAGTCATGTTTTCAAAGACTATTACCTTTGATTTATCTTTGTTTACTAACTGGTCCGAGATGATCTGATAATGGGATATGAAACTGGATATCTTTTTCAGAGAGGATGCTGAGTCATTGAAGAAGATAGTGAAGTCATCTGCAAACACTAAACATGGTATAAAAAGATTCCCTCTAGTCTTGTATCTAACTGTATCTAAGTCTTCATTCATTTTCTTGATCCCTCTGATAAAAAACTGATCAGCAAGAATAAAAAGACTAGGGGACAGGGGGTCCCCTTGTCTAAGACCTTTATTAGCTTTAAAAAACCATTTAGAGAACCATTTATATTTAACGAGAAATAGTTGTTGTTGATATTCTTATTTATCAGATCAACAAACTTAGAATTAAAACCAAAACACTTAAAGATTTTGAGCAGGAACCTGTGGGAAAGCCTGTAGAATGCCTTAACCAAATCAATATTCAAAATAACATCACCACCTCTGATTTTCAGATTAATATCGTAGCTTAACTCTTGAGCAATAAGAATGCTTTCTTGAATGCTTCTTCCCTGAACAAAATAATAAGTTTTATGATTTGTATTTTGATTTAAACTTGGAATGAAATTTTGATTTTACTTTTCGATTTCGATTAAGATTTGGATTTTTTTTTATTTGGAGTTTAATCAAAATTTTGGTTTTAGTCTTCCATTGGGATTTCAAATTGGGATTTCAACTTCAATTTTGATTTTGGTTTTAGATTAAGATTTTGATTTATTATATTTCAGTTGTTTAATTAGGTTCGATTAGATATTTTGGATTCATATTTTAAATATGATCGAAGAATATGATGAGAATAATTTTATTATGTCTACATATTACTCAAGTTTGGCTTACTCTTCCACTTCATCTATTGATTCATCCTTATAGATTTTGAATTCTGGTGCTTCTCATTATGTGTCGTCTCACGTGTCACACTTCATTTTGTTGTCTCATATTTCACTCATATATGTTCTGTCTAGCTAGTGCTACAATAATATCGGGGGAAAGGTGTTAACTCTATCTCTACCCCGCATATATCACTCTCTGATATTTACTACGTTTCCAACCTTGCTTTGTATCTTGTTTCGGTTATCCAATTATGTAAATCTGGTTATTGGATTTTTTTTCAAATCTTATTTGTTCTATACAATATCAACTACTCAGACGATGATTGGGACATGGTAATTTTTGGCATGGGGCAACATCATTTTATTTAACGAACGAGTATCTAGATGCTCGCCCGGGCTGTAATATGGTAAGAGTGATCTTGTGGGATAATATCTCTATTAAAAACCCAACCGCTATGTCGTTTGAGTTATTTTGGGCGCGGATGATCTAAGGATTGGGTTGGGGCTTCTAACTATTAGTGGGTAATATTTCATATCTGGAATCACCAATTCATCCCGAAAGAGACATGAAAGAATCTTAGAAGCAGAGTTCCAATGAAGAACATCTCCTCATCCCAACTGAGCTCCATATATTCTATTTTTTTCAAAAACTGATGACTTTCAAGGTTTTGCTAGTCCACGCAAGGACACCATCTTGATAAACGCACTGGTGGTGGAGGAAGAGATCTAAAAGATCCTTATAGATACCAGAAGTTCGGAAAATATATTGTTCGAGGAAACCTACAATTGAATGAGTAGCCCACCGGTTAAGCGACAATCATAAATGATAAGTATTGGCAAAGATGGTTTTGGAAAATTTGAGACGTATATTATCTTAGAAAAGACCGAATTTAAGAAAAAATATGAGCGCTTTTCATGGTAATGAGTTAACCACATTTATATAATGGAATTTCCTGTAGGTATTGGCTTGATCGAATGCACACCATCGCCTCAACCATTCATCAATTTAGAAGTACGTATATGATACAAGGTTGGGGTGATCTAGAGCAATCAAAAAGTGGATAAAGAGGATTATTGAACATATTTAGCTTTTCAAAAAGGAAAAAACCAAAAATTTAAAAAGAAAGTATAAAAATGAAACATAAAATGGAAGAATATCAGTTTTAAGGCTTCCGGTGGGGTGTGAGTGCTTGATGATATCAGAGAGGCCCCTAACGTTTTCTTACAAGTATAGGATGCCAAAATGCATCGATTCGAATAAAAAAATGTTTAAAGATTGACACCCAATTGTCGGGAACTCTGAGAAGTGAATTGATTGGGTTTTTTCACAAGGAAATTAGATTTTTTTTTCTTGGTATAATAAATATGTGACCGGAGTTCCACAAAATATTATATGTCATAAGTTTTTGGTTCGTCCAAATGTAAGACCGATGTCACAAAAGAAGAGATCTTTCTCTATTGAAAAATATACGACCATAGTAACCGAAGTGGACAAATCACGCCATATTAAAAAGGAACATTTTTAAGAGAGACAGAGTTCCAGGTTTTTTGTACAAGTTCAAAACATTTCCTTTAGATCTGATTACATCCCAAGTCTTTTTTTGTTTTGAATGTACCATCTTGAGTGATTTCCCATTTGATAACATCAAGGTTGCTGTTATTCAACTTGAATTTTTGAATGCTTTCAGAGATAGGACTAGGTACAGTCCTATTAAGCTTAGTCAAATTCCACGTTTCGTTATCCCATAAACTACTAATATTAGGGTTAACATACCATCTCCTGTTGTCATCATTATTGTATTAGATTAGTGACTTTTTAGAACACCAACGATCCAGCCAAAAGTCTATATCACCACACCCAGGAATCCAGAAAATAAACTGATCAGCTTTGTCCCTGATCCTAATAAGTCTCAACCAGATTTTAGATTTCCTTGAAGAAGTAGACGTAGTAATCGGATGATGCTGTTTACAGTATGTAGCCAACATTAGTCTCGACCATAGTGATCTGTTAGCTCTGAGATTGAACCAAAGATTATAGGAGAAAGCTTCATGGAAATCAACAGTTCTCTTTATATTCAACCCTCCTTCAACATAAGTTTTACAAAACCTTTCCCATGAAAAACAGTTAATGACATTAGAATCCACCTTATTACCCCAGAGATATCTGTTGAACAAGTTTTTAATCTTGCCTATCATAGTTTTAGGGAGAATTGAATGCTGAATATAGTAAGTACGATAAGAGGAAAATACAGATTGAATTAAAGTTAACCTTCCTCCAAATAAGAGAGTAGTTTTATCCCACTCCAGAATTTTATCTCTGATTTTAGAGACTAATCCATCAAAATGGCTCACTATACACTTGTTTGTCATTATGGTTCCCAAATATTGAAAGGCATTAAGTTGTGTCTGAAGCCCATAGAGTTTTCAACAATACTAATCCTATGACGAGTCATGTTTTCAAAGACTATTACCTTTGATTTATCTTTGTTTACTAACTGGTCCGAGATGATCTGATAATGGGATATGAAACTGGATATCTTTTTCAGAGAGGATGCTGAGTCATTGAAGAAGATAGTGAAGTCATCTGCAAACACTAAACATGGTATAAAAAGATTCCCTCTAGTCTTGTATCTAACTGTATCTAAGTCTTCATTCATTTTCTTGATCCCTCTGATAAAAAACTGATCAGCAAGAATAAAAAGACTAGGGGACAGGGGGTCCCCTTGTCTAAGACCTTTATTAGCTTTAAAAAACCCTTTAGAGAACCATTTATATTTAACGAGAAATAGTTGTTGTTGATATTCTTATTTATCAGATCAACAAACTTAGAATTAAAACCAAAACACTTAAAGATTTTGAGCAGAAACCTGTGGGAAAGCCTGTAGAATGCCTTAACCAAATCAATATTCAAAATAACATCACCACCTCTGCTTTTCAGATTAATATCGTAGCTTAACTCTTGAGCAATAAGAATGCTTTCTTGAATGCTTCTTCCCTGAACAAAATAATAAGTTTTATGATTTGTATTTTGATTTAAACTTGGAATGAAATTTTGATTTTACTTTTCGATTTCGATTAAGATTTGGATTTTTTTTTATTTGGAGTTTAATCAAAATTTTGGTTTTAGTCTTCCATTGGGATTTCAAATTGGGATTTCAACTTCAATTTTGATTTTGGTTTTAGATTAAGATTTTGATTTATTATATTTCAGTTGTTTAATTAGGTTCGATTAGATATTTTGGATTCATATTTTAAATATGATCGAAGAATATGATGAGAATAATTTTATTATGTCTACATATTACTCAAGTTTGGCTTACTCTTCCACTTCATCTATTGATTCATCCTTATAGATTTTGAATTCTGGTGCTTCTCATTATGTGTCGTCTCACGTGTCACACTTCATTTTGTTGTCTCATATTTCACTCATATATGTTCTGTCTAGCTAGTGCTACAATAATATCGGGGGAAAGGTGTTAACTCTATCTCTACCCCGCATATATCACTCTCTGATATTTACTACGTTTCCAACCTTGCTTTGTATCTTGTTTCGGTTATCCAATTATGTAAATCTGGTTATTGGCTTGATCGAATGCACACCATCGCCTCAACCATTCATCAATTTAGAAGTACGTATATGATACAAGGTTGGGGTGATCTAGAGCAATCAAAAAGTGGATAAAGAGGATTATTGAACATATTTAGCTTTTCAAAAAGGAAAAAACCAAAAATTTAAAAAGAAAGTATAAAAATGAAACATAAAATGGAAGAATATCAGTTTTAAGGCTTCCGGTGGGGTGTGAGTGCTTGATGATATCAGAGAGGCCCCTAACGTTTTCTTACAAGTATAGGATGCCAAAATGCATCGATTCGAATAAAAAAATGTTTAAAGATTGACACCCAATTGTCGGGAACTCTGAGAAGTGAATTGATTGGGTTTTTTCACAAGGAAATTAGATTTTTTTTTTCTTGGTATAATAAATATGTGACCGGAGTTCCACAAAATATTATATGCCATAAGTTTTTGGTTCGTCCAAATGTAAGACCGATGTCACAAAAGAAGAGATCTTTCTCTATTGAAAAATATACGACCATAGTAACCGAAGTGGACAAATTGGTTAATGTAGGAAACATCTGGGAATCCCAATATGAAAAGTGGATTCTAAACCTATCTTATTGAAGACGAAGAAGAAGAACAAAAGTTGGCGGATATGTGTTGAAATTCTATGAAATATTATTTTCTTGTATAGAGGGTGGATCAGTTGGTGGATTCAACCTCAGGTAACAAACTCATATTCTTCATGGATACATCTTCCAGTTATGATATATAAATTTTTGGTGTTTTCACATTTATAAATAAAGAGTGATCAAATTATATGTTATTAAATAATATAAATATAATTTTAAACAATACATGTCCAATTTTTTTAATACGATTTAATTTTTTATGTGATATTTACATAAACTTATTAACAAACTTACTATCGAGTTTCTCAATAAATCTTTCGTTATTCGTTCACTCATCTTACCAAACTAGACTATTCCATGTTTAAACGAGCAAAAAAAACTTTAAATTTATTTATACCAGTAAATCATCTTAAATCCATTTTTTATCCAAATTATTCATAAAAAATTAACTCATTTACAATAACACATATAAAAAATCTTGTACGTTGATAACAATATTAGAACAATCATAGTATCATTGTGGTAATATAAATCTCTTAATTTTCTTCATAACAACATTAATATTTTTGGATAACCAAATAATCTTTGAGTATAAAATATACATTATTCCTAATCTTTTTAAATAGAAGAATTTGAGATATATTCTTATTTATACTTACAAAACAAAAACGTTTACAAGAAACATATATCATCATATAATAGTTTTTTAGACCTGATACCTAATCGAGAACATTGTAATATTGTAGTAAAATATAATGACAACAAAGAATAAATATCTCATGGTTAAATGGTTCATTAATGTACTTAATAATACGAAAAACTCTTTATATGTGGAGATATCGAGAAGCTTGCATGAACATGTGATAATATAACCATCAATATACATGTTTATCAAGTAATTATGTGATAGATAAAACCACCAACCAAATTTTGATATAAAATAATTATCCATAAGTTTTCACTTGCCAAGTATACATTTCATATTGGATCTAAAATATAATTTTATTGATTTAAAAAAATATAAAGATCGAGGACGCATCCATAATGTCCAAATTCTTCCAAGTAAAAATAAGTGTTTAATAAATTTTATATTACTTAATGAAGTTTTTATCCAACCAATCATAACTATGTCATCGATATAAATATAAAGTACAACTAAAATTGTATAAGTTCATTGAAGAAAAAAGGAAGAGAAATACTCACTAATGGTAAATGATACATAAAAAGATTTATCATAACTTTGAAATGATACATTTAGGGCATGATTTGAACCCCTATAGTTTTAGTTTATCAATAACACCATATTGGTCAATGATAAACGAAATACATAAACATGTTTATCATAACTTTGAAACCATAGATGTAGGAAATGTTCTAAACCATGGTTGTTTTAGTTTACAAATAACAGTATGAGTAAGTATGCATACTATGCAAAATTTAATGTAAACTTCATTCTTTAGACCACATGTCATAATACAACTATAACAACTATTTGATGTAACACCATGAGTGGGAAAAAGGAAAGTTGAAAATTAGTGTGCTTGGTTCTCATTTTGTTATGAATCGTTATTGCAATATCTATCATAATCGACTCATGACAAATTAAAATAAAAATATAAAAAGAAAAGTACACAAAATTTGATTGATTTGACAATAATGTTTACGTCCACAGGAGTTGCCAAATAAAAATGCTTTACTTTGATATAAAAGGATTACATATTTCAGTGCCCTTTTATATAACCCTAATAGTATATTTATAAAGAATACATATAGTTTTCTAGATAATAGATCCAATAGACCCAATAGGCCGACTAGTAACAATTATACACACGATATACATCTCCATAGTTGTGAACATACAGTAAACTGTAAATATAAGAATCACAAGGTACACTGTGAATAGTTATATCACCAATGATTCAAGTCTCATGATTATTCGACTCATTTTCAACAAATCTTCCCTTGAGTTGAATATATTTTCTTCATTATCAACAAAAAAACTTCTTTTCATTTGACTCACAAAATACCCCTAAGGTATTCACTCGATGTTGTGAGGAGAAATTCAGTTTAAACACTTTTTAAATTTTTGAAATCATGTCTTGGTTATTATATCTACTGGATTAACATGTGTAGAAATTTTGTTCACTTAAAAATTCAATTTGATATTATATTATGAATAAAATAATACTTGACCTCTATATGTTTTGTATATCCGCGGGACATCTAGTTTCATATAAGGTGTATGACGCTTTGACTGTCACAAAAAACTTTTGTAGTCATTCTATCAAAGACTAAATCTTCCACTAAACCTTGCAACCACATTACCTCCTTAGGTGCCTCCGTTACAACCATGTATTCAACCTCTATTATAGAAAAAAACAACAATAACTTATAATTGTGTTTTTTTAACTAATTACACTACCAACTGATGAGTCCGAATTCTGCCTGCTCCCCGGACAGGGACAGATCGGTCCAAGCCCTCCGGACCGGACAGAGCACTTCGAACACTTAGCCAATGGGACTACTCGAACTATGACAAAAGTACTAAAAAACCTAAACACTTATTGACTAAGCTACTTGCTCTCCTACTTAGAGCTCATGGGTCTTTGAACATGACCCGGGTCCATTAAACATGACCCGAAAGCCCATAAGGGCCCAAACGTAAGGGTATAAATACCCAACCACCTGCATTAAGTGTGGGTAATGCGAATTAACTGCAACCAGCCAGCTTAATTATCTCTTTACTCTCTACACTAAATATATAACACCCACATACTACTATTAAACACCAAACAAATTACAAGCCTGCCCTCAGGCGATAATTATCCTTACCAAATTGGCGACCGTAGTGGGAGAAGAGGGTGCGTAAATCAAGCATTCAAAACCAGCAAAGAAAGTCCGTCTGAATGAATCCGGACAATCCGGAAGTACCACCAGCTCTGCTCGAAATGGTGGGAGAGAACGATGAGTACACTATCGAAGAGCGCGATAGGCTAAAGGGTGAAATAGAAGCTCTGAGGGCAGAAAAGGCTAAGATGGGCGTGAAAGAAAATTCCAAAGCATCAGCACACCGACAATCCCAGAGAGCATGAGTCTTCAAAGACTCATGTGAGCACCAAAAAGACTCATGCCAGCTCCAAAAAGTCTCACCAGTCTAAGCCAGTGGAGAGTTCTGACTCAAGCTCAGAATCTTCTGATAGCTCTTCGGACAATGAAGGAGTTGAAAAATCTTAATCCTCTAGCAGCAATGAGGGTCGAACTAGAAAGAAGCAAAAGCAGATCAAAAAATATTCAAGAAAAAGGGATAGACATGGAAAGATGAAGAAGAATATTGGTAAATGGTCATCTCACAGCCGGAGGCATGTGGACCGGATGCTGATGGATCCCTTCGCTTTTCACGATGAACCATGTATCTTTGCAACTCCCAATGAGGATACTGTGTTCAGTCGTGGAAGAAATTGGAGGCAATCTCCATTATCTTCTAAAATTTTGTCCGGAAACCTCCCTAAGAGGTTTGACAGCACCAAAATAGAAAAGTACGATGACAGTACTGATCCAGACAACCATTTGGAACAATTTAAAAACTTCATGATGAACTTTGACGACGATGATAAACTACTTTGTAGGGAATTCTCCCAGTCATTTACGGGGAGTGCTCTAAAATGGTACAACAGCTTGCCTCAGGGTTGTATTAAGGATTTCGATACTTTTTGGGTAGCCTTTCGAATGCAGTTTGTGGGGAGTAAAGAGCTAAAGGGAAATGGAGACACAATAATCCATTGTGCCCAGGAACCAAATGAATCCTTAAAAGAGTATATAAGTCGTTTTGTGAATACCAAGAATAGGCTAGCTGATTGCTTCGAACAAGTAGCAATATCATCCCTAAGACAGGGCTTGAACCCTGGCAATTTGGCTGACTCAGTGACCAAAAAGAAGGCCATGACATGGGGATGGTTGCTGAATCAGGTTGGAAAACAAATTATTGTTGATGAAACGAAGAAAACCAGGGTGCACAGGCAGGTGAGGTCTACCCCGGTGGCACCAAATCCCAATCAGAATCAGTCCGGGAACAAAGCAAGAGAGACTGGACAGGGGCATGGTAGGGAAAAAGCTCAGTCTCAGCCAGCTGCTCCTGCTCAGAGTCAGCAATCCAGAAACAAGAGAGGGCCATGGGTCCAACCGAAGTGGTTCACAGAATTAAAAGAAAGTGTGGCCACCATTTTTGATAAAACAAAGGAAGAGGTGCATTATCGGAGACCAGCCACATTGCTGTCTCCCAGAGAGCATCGCAATAACTCTTTTTGCCAATATCACAATGATATTGGTCATACCACTGATGACTGCATAGCGTTGAAATAAGAAGTTCAGAACTTGATTGAGAGGGGAAAGCTGGGGGCTTACGTCAAAACAAGAGGAGGTAATAGGTCTGACAACACTCACCGGGTTGGTCCAAGTAATGCTGCTCCGGAGGGAGCCATGGTTATAATTGAGAGGTTTGATGTGGAATCTGAGTACTTGGATCCTGATTCAACTCGAAACAGAGTGGGTACAATTGAGGAATGTTCTAGGTCGGTCTCCGGACTCATTAAGTTTTTTGAGTCACTTACAATTTTCGGAGGGACACTATGACAGCTCCTACTGCTTCTTCGAGGAAGAGGCACGTGCATACTTTAGCCACCCAGCTAGAAGGAGGCATGACTTCCTATCAGTCACAAAATTCATTCCCCTTAATTGTTTTTTATGAAGATGATTTAAGAGATATTGTTGGCCCTCATGAGGATGCTGTTGTCATAGGAGCATCTATTGGGGGCAACGACAAAAGACGAATTCTGGTGGATACTGGAAGCTCAGCCAATATCCTTTTCTTAACCACATACAAAAGAATAAAAATCCAGCTGTAATTCAGAGTTCGGACAGATCAATTGTGGGCTTTACTGGCAGCTCAGCAGATGTGATCGGAGAGTTCGAAGAAGAAGTTCTATTGGGTAAGGGCCCTTTCAAGAAAATGGTCAGAATACTCTTTATTGTGGTGGATTATCCCACTTGCTATAATGCTATTCTAGGGAGGTCTTGGCTCTCTAGGATGCATGCAGTAGCTTCAACAGTCCACCAGTGCTTGAAATATGTTGTTCAGGGACAGGTTGGAGTCGTCCGGAGCAGTCAAAAGATTGCAAGAGAATGTTATGCTACAGCCCTGGCTCCTCGAACCCTGGGGGCAGTTCATATCAGTGAACAATAGCAATTTGAGGGGCTTTCTGGGGTGAGGGTGAAATTGATGACCCCAGAGAGGCCCCTGGAGTGTTGATACCGGTCGAAGAGGTAGAGACACACTGTTTGAAAGAAGGAAGAAGTGTCAAGATAGGCTCCAAAATGCCACCCGATCTGAAAAATGAAATGTTAAAGTTTTTGAAGAATCATCAGCACGTTTTTGCTTGGTGCAATGCTGATGTTACTAGGGTTCCAGCAGAAGTGATATCACATCACCTATCAGTCCGGAGAGACATAGCACCAGTGGTTCAAAAGAGAAGAGCTTTTTCTAAGGAGAAGGCTGATGTCATTATGCAAGAGGTTGACAGGCTCACAAAGATGGGACACATCAAGGAGTATCAATATCCTTTGTGGACTGCCAATCCGGTTCTGGTAAAGAAGAAAAATGGCAAGTGGCGCATGTGCATTGACTTCACAGATCTCAATAGAGCTTACCCAAAAGATTTGGATCCGGTCCCCCGGATTGATCAGTTAGTAGACTCCACCTCTGGAAACAAGCTACTTTCCTTTATGGATGCCTTCTCCGGATACAATCAGATTCAAGTGGATCCGAAGGATCAAGAGCATACCACATTTGTCACTGACAGAGGTCTGCATTGCTATAAGGTAATGTCGTTTGGGTTGAAAAATGCTGGGGCTACTTATCAGAGATTAATAAACAAGGCATTTGCTGATCATATTGGAAGAAATATGGAAGTGTACATTGATGACATGATGGTGAAGAGTGTGGATGGGCAATTGCACTTGTCTGATCTCCAAGAAACTTTTACCAACTTGGTAAAAGTGAATTTGAAATTAAACCCAGAAAAATGTGTGTTCGGAGTGCAGTCCGGAAAGTTTCTAGGCTATATTACAAGTGAGCATGGAATACAGCCCGATCCGGACCAGCTCAATGCTCTATTCCAAATGGAGCCTCCTCAAAATATTAAAGAAGTACAGCGGTTAACGGGGAGATTAGCTGCCTTAAACAGATTTATCTCAAGGTCTTCGGAAAGGTGTGCCCCCTTCTTTCAAACCTTGAAGGGTGCAAAGGGATTCAATTGGACCCCACAGTGTGATGAGGCTTTCAATGAGATCAAGAAGCACCTGCCCTCCCCCAAAACTTTGTTTAAACCAGTTGATGGGGAGACACTCTTCGTATATTTGGCAGTTTCAAGTTGTGCCATCAGTGCTGTATTGGTGAGGGAGGTCGATGGTCATCCCCATCCAGTGTACTACATCAGCAAAATTTTGATAGATGTAGAAAGGCGTTACTTGAAACTCGAAAAATTAGCATTAGCCCTGGTGATAGCTGCCAGGAAGATGAGGCCTTATTTCCAGGCTCATCCCATCATCGTCCGGACTTCTTTTCCCCTGAAGAATGTCCTCCAAAAGGCAGACATTTCAAACAGGATGACTAAGTGGTCAGTAGAGTTGGGGGACTTCGACATAGACTTTGCTCCTCGAACAGCAGTCAAGGCCCAAGCTGTGGCTGATTTTTTTGGTTGAATTTCACTCCGACAGAGATTCGGAGCAAACTACTGACATAAAAGATAAAAAGGTATGGGTCGTCCGAATAGATGGTAAATCTAGCACTATGGGATGTGGTGCAGGGGTGTGTTTAACTTCTCCATATGGAGACAAGATGTACCAGGCTATTTGTTTTGCTTTCAGGGCATCTAATAATGAGTCCGAATACGAAGCAGCTATAGCCGGTTTAAAGTTAGCCTACATTTGTGGGGTTAAGAGGGTCAGGCTACTAAGTGACTCCCAGCTTCTTATCCACCATGCTCAAGGCCAGTCTGAGGCTAAAAAGGAGCAGCTTGTGAAATATTTACTCTTCCTTAAAAATGAAGCATTAAAGTTTAAAGGTGTTGTTTATGAGCACATACCCCGGGCAGAAAATGAGCTAGCAGACTCGTTAGCAACCATAGCATATACAGAGTAATATCTGTGGATCCATGTGCTGGAAAGCCCCTCCATTCAACTTAGTAAGGGTAAGGAAGAGGAAATTTTTGAAATACAAGTGAAACAACCTCAAGACTGGAGGTTTCCTCTCCTGCAATATCTCTCCGATGGTATCGTGCCTCCGGATAAGTCACTAGCCAGAACATTGAAACACAAGGCTCGTGGTTTCATCATATTGAGAGAAGTGTTGTATAAAAAATCTTACAGTAAACCTCTCCTGCGCTGTTTGGGGGATGAAGAGTCTCAAGTAGTCCTCTCTGAATTGCATGATGGTGAGGGATCAACCCATTGTGGATTCAGAGCTTTAACAAGAAGAGTTTTACTGACCGGTTACTATTGGCCATCTATCATGAAATATGCTAAGGAATTGGTGATAAGGTGTGACCCATGCCAGAGGTACAACAATGAAATTCATGTCCCAGCCATTCCTTTAGAGTCAATTTCTAAGCCTATTCTTTTTGCTCGATGGGGATTGGATTTAGTAGGGCCTCTCCCTGTGGCGTCCGGAGGACGCAAAACTATAATTGTTGCCATTGTCTACTTTTCGAAGTGGATTGAAGCAACCCCTCTAGCAGGAACCACATCAAAAGCTGTTATAAAATTCATTTTATCCAACATCTGTTGCAGATTTGGTGTCCCACAAAAGATAACAACAGACAACGGGCCACAGTTCGACAATAGGGAAATGGAGAGCTTATGTGCCTCAAGGGGTATACAACATTGTTTCTCTTCACCTTTCCACCCACAAGCAAATGGGCAAGTTGAAGTGGCTAATAGAACTATACTGTCCGGTTTAAAGAAGAATTTGGAAGGGGCTGCTGGGAAGTGGCCTAGTTATTTACAAGAGGTCTTGTGGGCCTACCGGACAACACCTGGGGCTGTAACACAAGAATCACCCTTTGCTTTGGTCTATGGGATGGATGCAGTAGCTCCCATAGAAGCAACTCTCCCATCATTTTGTGTTCACAACTTCTCCGAACACGCTAACGAGGTGGCAATCAGAGGTCAACTTGATTTTATAGAAGAAAGACGAGTTAAAGCTCACTTTAGAGTTGCACACTATCAGGGTTTGATGAGAAGCAGGTTTGCTTCCAAAATCAACAGAAGATATTTCCAACCGGGGGACAAGGTATTAAGGAAAGTCTTCTTACACACTAAAGAAAAGCTGTTCGGAAAGCTGGCCCCAACTTGGGAAGGTCCGTATATGGTTGTTGAAAGAATTAAACCTGGAACATATTGGTTGGAAGACAAAGATGGAAGAGTTTTGACTCATCCTTGGAATATCGAGCATCTCCGGATGTACTTGGAGTAGCATTTGTATAAATATTTACTTGTTTAAACATCCATGTAAATATTTGGGGGCATACTCTTTCCTCCCTGGTGGCACGGGGAGGTTTTAATGAGGTGTCCGGGCTTTTAAATAAAATTTGATGCCTTCTTAAAAATTTTCCCAAGTGTTTTAAGTTTTGTCCTTTGTCACACTATCCGGATTGAAATAACTAAGAGCTATTTAAACTCTAGCCGGAGAACTTAAACACTCTCACTATGAAATAACTAAATGCTATTTAAACTCTACCCTTCAAAATTGGAACAAACAATGAAAGAAGATGAGATTTGTACAAAACATAAATATTCATTGAAATAACTTAAAGTGCCTTGCCCTTCCAAGGACTTTTGAATGGTCAAAGTAGAACAAAAAACCTATTTGGTCAGATACCGGACACAATTACAAAAAGAATGCCTTGGCCTTCCAAGGACTTTAGTCTGGATAAAAAGTAAAAAAAAGTAAATCATAAGTTAAGGTTGAGCCTTTGAAGATGACTCACCTTCATCTACCTTCTTCTTTCCCTTGGGATCATATTCCTCTTTGTCTGGGTTCTCTCCGGTTTTCTCTTCGTCATCGGATGAGGATGCACTGGAGACTTCATACTGGTCGCCTTCGGCCATTGTATAATGTGGAAGGTCATCATCGTCTACATAAAGCCACAAGTCCCCTAGGTTCCTCTTCAGAAATTTCTCATGGAAGAGTAGAACCATGGCAGACCTTACCTTGGCGTACATATCCTCCTGGGAGTCGATCACCTGGTTGGCATAAGCGTCGATCTTGGCTTGGATCTTGGCCTCCTGCTCCCTTAACAAAGTAGCTTTCTCCTCGGCAGCCTTGGACACTGTATTCTCCAGAGCAATTTTATCATTGGTCAAGTTGGTGATGATTTGGTCTTTGGCCTTGGATTCTCCCTTTGAGGTGGCAAGGTCTTTCTCCAGACCGGACAGCTTCTCCCGGAGCTCTGTGATGGTGTCCTCTAAAGTGGTGACTTTTGTGGTGCTTGCCTCTTGGTTTCTCTTCAACTCCTCGTTTTCTTCCTTTAGAATGGAAGCATTTGAAGTGGCAGTGCGAAGGTCGTCGGACAACTTCTCCTTGTCAGACTTAAGATCTTTAATGATGTCTGCCTGATTTCGGACTTGTTTTTCCAACACTAGTACAGGCTGAACGTTTCTTAACAAAGAGTGGGCTATGGCATCCCTTTCACTAGAAACGATAAAGGTCTTACCATTAAAAGTGATCGTGTTGGAGGTGCTCGGAGGAAGGTAAGGCCCGACAAAGTCATCTCTGGGAAGATTGAGGAAGTATTCACCAAGCTCACCAAGACCGGTGATGTCTACTCCATCAATATTGATATATCCCCCCTCAACCTCATCGGTATGAAAGTCACCCGGAATCTCCTTGTCCTGCGTTGGGTCAGTAGGATCAGCTTGGAGGTTCGCTTCTTGCTTTTCAGTCTCTTGCTCCACCACTTCCAAGAGAGCAGCATCAATTTGGTTCTAGGCTGGCCCTTCCGGGTCTATTGGAGCATCATTCTCTGCATCATCAAGATTAGCACCACCCACCTTCTTCTTGCCCTTCTTCTTGCCTTTCATCTTGCTCGAGGCTTTGGCCCGGCCTGGTAAGAAGAGTGTCCCATCCAGTTCATGGGTTCTCTTAAGCACAACATCCGGAGGAGGCTGAGTAGTGAGCTCCTCCCAAGTCAAGTCTCTCCGACCTGTGGTGTTCCACAAGTGAGACCTTGCCAAATTGCCTCCGGTAAATGCGACATGAAACCAGTCCCCCACCTCTCAGCAGCCCAAGCATTAATCTCAGTGCAAGTAGCCTGCCCGGCTTTCAGGTAGTCGCTAAATTCCTTGGGCAGTTCGGCTGATGCAAAAGTAAGACCAAATTAGTATAAACTAACTCTAGAAAAAAAGAGAGAGAAAGAAACAAAAATATAAGGCATGAGACTTACGGTCACTCCTCCACCTGCTTCTGAGGAGGCTTGGGTTCACTCCGGATTTGATCTTCTGTCCGTTCTCCCAAGCACCACTTACAAACAGGAACTGGGTCCTCCAATTCCTCTCCGCCTCCAACAAATCATCCACAGCCTTGAAATCATCCCCCATGTTAAAATGATAAAAGGGGATGTGGTGGTTTCTACAAAGACAGGCCACAGCAGCAAACTCCTCCATTGGCAGAGGAATCCCGGAGAGCCTTGACACCATGATGCATGACATGAGGGTATACCAGGCGTTGGGGCTCAGTTGGCTCGGACAGAGTTTTATCAGATGAAAGTATCTGACAATCTCTGGGTCTAATGGGAATCTGAGCCCCCAGTTGAATAGCTCTGTGAACATGACGATTTTGCTTAACTTCGAGTCCATGAGAGTCTCTGGGTGTACAGAATCCTGATCTTCACATTCTCCGGTATTCCCCACTTCGTACGCATCCTGCCCAGCTCAGCTGTGTGGATGAATGCGTAGTTGATTTTTTGCAAGGATAAGAGGTAATTAACGCTAACCTTGTGAAAACAAGGCCCCACTCTTCCTTCGAGGCTCTCCGGCAGATCCGGATGCCTCAAATACAATTTCTCTTTGCTTTTGTCCTTCTTGGAAACTATTGCACTACTGGTCTGACCGGGGGGCTCAGACTCAAATGGAGCCTCTTCAACAGAGTCCTCCATTACTTCCTCCATAATTGTTGAAGGGTTTTCAGCATCAGTAGTGGGGGAAAGGGTTCAAATTTGACTCAGCCTTGTCTCCGGACTGCTGGGCCTCAGTGTTCTTTTGGCTTCTGGCCTCCAGTAGAGTTTCCGGAGCAGGTGCTTCTCTTTGAAGACTTGGACTGGTGCCCTCCGGACCGGAAAGTCTATCATTGGGGGCTCTAATGGGCACTTCTGACCCAGTGCTGCTATCTTTAGCACCCGACTTTGAAGGAGTGCTTTTAGACCCTTGGCCTTTAACTAACCGGTCTTTCCTCCTATCGACTAGCTTCTGAGGGGAGTGCTACGTATCCGACCTCATTGCTATAAAGGGTGAGGGTTTTTTGAGGCTAGTAACTGTTACTCCTGGCTCGACAACAGGTTCGGATTCCTGAACTGAGGAACCAGAGATAATGGGGGAGAGGTTAGTTTGGAATAGCTTTCTCGGCTTGGTGCCTTTAGAAGAAGAAGAGCCTTGATCTGACTCTGTGGCAGAGATGATTGGTCTATCAACAGGCGAAGTGGGTAACCCTGCCGCAATTCGTCTTTCCTTCTCGACTTTTTGAGCCTTCTCTAACTCAGAAAGGTTGAGCCACCCGCCTTTGATCAGAGCGTTCCTTGCTGTAAACATAAACTATTGAGCAAAGTTTTTGCTTTAGAGAGAGAGAGCTTTGAGAAATTTTGCAGAGTAAATGTGAAAGAGATGGTAAAACAGTAGAAAGTGAGTTTGAATTTATAATAAATCTGAAAAAGGAAGTTGATTCCTAGGAGAATTCGAAAAGATTGGTAATGATTAAAGACGGCGCTGATGTCACCACCTTTAATTAAAAGGTTGCTTTTCGAAGAAGGTGGGTTCGAAATTCAAGGTGAAAAAACGACTGAAGCAACCAATCAGAGAGCGACACGTGTCCCACAAACTCTGGCAAAAACTGTTTTGAATTTGTGAAGCTTTATCAGTCCGGACAAACCCATAGACCAAATTAACAGACCTGTCCGGATTAAAACTACCCCTGATGTCGGACTGTTTTTCAGGTTTTTGACAAGAGTATTTGAACAAACACCTAAAAAAGGGGCTCCTGATGAGTCCGAATTCTGCCTGCTCCCCCGATAGGGACAGATCGTTCCAAGCCCTCCGGACCGGACAAAGCACTTCGAACACTTAGCCAATGAGACTGTTCGAACTATGAAAAAAGTACTAAAAAACCTAAAGACTTCTTGACTAAGCTACTTGCTCTCCTACTTAGAGCTCATGGGTCTTTGAACATGACCCGGGTCCATTAAACATGACCTGAAAGCCCATATGGGCCCAAACGTAAGGGTATAAATACCCAACCACCTGCATTAAGTGTGGGTAATGAGCATTAACTGCAACTAGCCAGCTTAATTATCTCTTTACTCTCTACACTAAATATATAACACCCACATACTACTATTAAACACCAAACAAATTACAAGCCTACCCTCAGGCGATAATTATCCTTACCACCAACTACAATAAACATATATCATATCAAATATATCATTTTATCCATATCCCCTGTAAAATCAGAATCAACAAAACTAACCACCAATCCTGCAATAACATTCAGCAATCCACCAACATCGATCTTGTTATACGTCAAACCAACATTCATAGTATTCTTAAGATATCTAAGTATCAATTTCACAACCTGTCAGTGGTTTATCCTATGACATCACATGTACCTGCTAACCATACTATCGCATGTGAAATATCAGGACGTATGTACACCATAACATACATGATACTACTTGAGTATGAAACCTTTGGCATTTTTTCAAATCAGCATCGTTATTAGCCTATCATGCTGCAGACAACTTGAAATGAGTGACAAACTAGATGCTAACTACATTGACACCAAATATGTTGAATCGTTGTAGCACTTTCTTAGTGTATCTTCATTGAGAAAAGTGTAACAATCCTATGCTTTTGTTCTTGGTAATCTTCATCCCTAAAATATTTTTTCCTACCCATAACGTTCATCTCAAACTCGAACTTAAGTTTTTTCTTTATCTTCACAATGTGTGCCCAACTATAAAATAAAATAAAAAACATCAAAATAAAAAAAAAAACACATGATTGAACGTGCTTCGAAAATTATGTCTACTACCACAGACGCCGCTAGAGAAAAGTGTTGGAGCTGTGTTACAATTTGTTAAAAATATGGGTACGACATATTCTTGTTTTCTATATAAGTATGAATAACCTAATCTTCACACTAGTATGAATAACCCAATCTCCACTTCCAAAAGGCTTCATACTTGTTGAGATAAAGTTTTACTTATATACCACTAATCCTTCCCATGTTTAATTGACATGGGACTTTGGTTGCACCTAACAAATTAACCGCATAACATTTTTTTATGGTGGTGCTCGTGAACGTAGAACACTATTGTCGAACCATGTTAAATCATATTTTTTTTATGTAATTTCATTTGTTTTGTGTATGAGCCAATTGCTATAAATATTTTATCTTGATTTATAATAAAATGGTATTATAGCTTCTAGCCTAGACAAAATACTATGTGCGTGAATTCTTAGATGTTGAACATGATGAACCAACATCCACGCTCAAGGTAAATGATATGTTATATAAATCACCAGTATGACCTATATTGAAGTGGTCATCTAACATCGAGTTTTAAAATCTCATATAAAGGAACTCAAGAGGGAGAAACTCAAGGCAAACCAGCTGCAACTTGAGAGAGATAAGGAAGCCAATGGAAGAATAGAGAAAATAACTGAGGCGCTCTAGCTTCTAACTGAAATAGTTATGTTGGAAGATAAGGAAAAAATGGATATCGATCGGGAAGCCAACAAGATTAGCTGCACCGAATCAAACTAACGGATGAGTGGATGACGTTGACCGCACCAGCGAAAGAGAATGCAAAAATTAATAGAGGAAGAAGATAAAAGAATCCAACCGAGAGGATTATTCGAGGCGATGAAGTATGACCAGATAAGGCTAACAATGGCGGCTTATGTATTGCATGAGACCCTTTCATTAAAGAAATCTTATATAGAAAGCTCCTCTTGAAATTTCGACCTCCACAAGATGGATTGGTACGACGACTTAGGAGATACAGAGCACCATATACAATAATTCAGAAACATAGTGATGAACTTTAACCCGAATGACGTCCTCCTATGAAGAGCTTTCTCCATGACGTACAAAAAAAATGCGAATAAAGATTTCTTTTAATAGCAATTTCCACATGGGTATGTGGATGGTAGCATGTGGCGGGTGCGTCCTTAGGAAAAAACATGGGTTACCATGCACATGTGAAATTCTTTTAATAGCAATCGAAGGTAAATGAATTCCTAAGGAAGATGTGAATATATTTTGGAGACAACTAGAATTGTTTCATAAAGATGCCACTTCGCATGAAGATGTCTTATAAAAATTTAACTATCAATCATAGATAGTTAGATTCGTAGTTTCGGCCATGAACAACAAGATCATATTATGAATTGTGTTATGCAACTCTTGAAGCCCAAAGCCGGTTTTGTCTAAGAGCGAGAACCGGTTAGAGGTATTTTAGGAAAAAATCCAGCATGGACAAATTGACTAAACAAAACCCTCGTTCGTGAGAATACCTCATTGGAAAAACCGTTGGTGCTAGCACGACCACGAACTCGTTAGATAGCACACCAATGAACATGTTAGGGAGCACGGCTGCCTTCAAACTGCTTTCGTTCCTAGTACCCAAACCTCCACTTGCAAAAAATAAAGTTGGTTTGACAGATCGATGCCAATATTTGAACTTATTCCTCTCCCAAATCAATGCGCTTTGGCTTCATCTCCTGGTATAACGAAGCTATGGGACTACTTGGGATCATCAGTTATCTAAACCCCATCAAAGGCTGCACAAATTACTATTCATCTATCTTCTACTTCCTCTTACTCTTCATGTCGTATTTCTTAAACTCATAATTATCCTTTTTTAAGTCTAAAGCCGTCGTGCAACACTCCCTTGTATCTTTTTGGTGGCTTTAGACTACTCCATATGGTATCATGTCACATATTCTAAGCACTGATGGATGATTGAGATGATGGCATGTATCTGATCCAGCCAAGACATACCAAAAATTGCTTTATACAAGGTCGGGTGGATCTTATGGGCTGATATAAGATGGATAACGCTAATATTATACGTCGAGTATATAACTGAGTATTATAAAGCACATAAGGTATTGGAGGCCCAAAAGTTTTGAGGATGGGTGAAGAACCTATGTGAACCTTAAGATATTTCAGAATAATTATGACATGGGGTGAATTACTAGATGCAGATGAATGACCAGATTTTGAATGGAAGTAATATGTTAAAGACTCCATAAAAATAACATCCAACGAAACAAAATACCTTATAAGAGTGGGATTATAACATATATACCATTTTTAGTTCCATAATAGCCTACAAAGATACACCATAAATATTTGATTTATAGTTTTGTATGACCTCGCGAAATATGACATTTGATCTTGTGTTATTTTATGTTTTCAAACTTTTTTGTTTTGTACTATTTATTTTAATTTTCATTCGTCTTAATGCATACTCTTTATTTTTCATTTTCATTTTCATTTCTCTTACCGCCTATTTATGTTTCCCGTCAATTTAATAAAGTTCTCGCCAATTATTGACTCCCGCTAAATTAATTTTCCCGCCAATGTTAGATTTTTCTATATAAGCCACTTGAATCATGTCTTAATAGTTCATCCATTAAATCTTCTTAAATATAAAAAAAACAAAAGGGTTCTTATGTATAGATTCGACTGCAGATAAAGACTATCACTTGCTTAAATCCGTGAAGTTTATTAAATAACAATGTTTCATGAGATGATCGATACTTGTTTTGACAAAGTGATGTGTAGGATGTAATATAATTATGACTGATTAGGAGCTCCAAATTCAATTCCGTGCAGTCGTGTTTAAGTCAAAACCAGGTACAATCTTGTGAAATCAGAAACCATAGATAGTGTGTTCGACATGTCTTACAAAATAAGGAAAGAGACATTTGAATTGTGGAATTTGAAATTTATTGATTTCCTCACAAAATATATGCCAGCACATCTAGAGGAGAGCATTACTGAGAAATCCGATACGATTGCAAACTACTCACCTGTTGATTATAACCTTTGATATGACTTCAACTAATAATGTTTTTCACTATGTATTGTTGTTGTTAATGTGAGCTTGTTCTGAGGTTTTTTATTATATTATGTCTTAACTGTAACACTACAAACATTATTGATCAATCAAAAAAAATTTTATATTAAAATTATTGAATTTTGCACCAAATTTGAGAGTTTAAGGTGTCGCATCGCACCCCGCATGTGATTTTACGCATAAGGTTTGGTAGTGAAAAAAAACACGAGCATTGTTTTCGCATACGAAATGGGAAAATGTGTCACTGCGTCGCGCGTACAACGATTTTATAATTTTTTGGCATGGAAAAAGCAACATAATTGTTGTTTTTACATACTTGGTGTGACGCCTAGGCAAGATAATCACATATTTTATGTAACCATATAATAAATTGTTTATGTTGTGGTTTAAAATATTTATTGTTGTTTCATGTTACTTTACGTTACGTTTGATCCTACTTTATGTTTTTTTAGTTTACGATTTTGTATTGTTTTGCTATAGTATGATGTTAAACCAAAAATAGTAAGATAAAAATTTCGCTTACTAAAACAATAATTATTCAAACATCTAAAATCATAAACATTAACTTAATTAAAAAAAACTGGTAATGAAACATCAAAATCCATAGAATCATACGTCCTAAATACGTCTAGTAATCCATCGCGATACAAGTCACTAAAACATAAAAAAAAACTAAATAATCAATACGAATACATAATACAATGTAACTAATCAATGATGTTTAAATATCTCAACAATACTAACAATCTCATCCACAACATCGACACACTCCTTCGGTGTAAACATGGCTAAATATGACCAATACGCAAGGGCCTGATCATATCCCTTGGGATCAGCACCACCGTGAGTGTGCACTCGAGGCCCTCAACCAACGCATGTATCATCGCATACCGAAGCCGGTTAGACACTGTATACCATAGGTTAGTCATAACCCAAAAAGGGTATATCGGGTATGTACCATCTTGCCCAACCTCGAATGTCGCACCTAAAGTGGTGAAAAAATATTGCTTCCAATTCTACCAAGCCAAAGGATCCCAAAAAAAAATTTGACTAGTTTTTTTATTTTCTTTTCTGCCAGCGGTAGTAGGACGTATGTTACACGGTATCAACTGAATGCGGCCATCTGATAGTGACACAATCAGGATAGTAAAAGGCCTAAAAGACCTAAAATATTAAAAATTGCATGTCTCTATCAGCCCAACATGCTCAACCATGACATTGGTGGCCTTACTATCATCATATCGCACAGCAGAAAATTTCGTCTACAACCAATGTAAGTTTAGACTACTCTCATTTCTAAGGCTGCTAATTAGCACAGATGTTTATACATCTAGCATACTACCGTATGTCCTCAACTTCTCTGCCTCGTCATCAAAAGTAAGAATGTCGAATGCATTACCTATAACTGTAAAATCGGTGATGACGTGGATGTCTTCGAGAGTGACAGTTATCTCACCAAAGAAGAAGTGAAATAAATATGTCTCCGCACACCAACGTTCAAGAAAGACCTCTATTAAATGGACGTTGGCATACCAACAAGATAGAACGTCGATTAAGAGGTCAAATATAGTATCCATAACCTTAGCCCGAACCCTAGCCTAATGATGCAAGTCCTACTTCCATAGAAAATTGTACATTAAGAAGAAACGTAAGCCAACCCTCGCCTACAATATGCAATAAACACAAAAACAGTAAACAATAAAAAAATCATTAAAATCAAGTGGAAACTAATGCATTAACACAATATGGTTTATAATACTCAAATTGTAAAGAAACTTATGTCTCCGCGAAAAATGTTATACACCTCGTGGAGGGCATTTTCTGGATAACGTAGAGGGACGTGGGGTATGGCTCGCTCGAACTCACCCTCAAGTACCGTCTGCAAAGATGATCCAGCACCTCTGCTATCGATCGCAGCCCACCCAACATGATGACTGGTATCATCAGGTATACCACCACGACGCAATCGTTGTTTCTTACCAGACGAGTCCTCCTCCGTAGGGACAATCTGTCTAGGCACCGGTTTATCGGGGATCGTATCCAGACCACGCTACTTCATAGCAGTCATTTTTATTTGTACCATCCCTGAAAAAAAAATCCGTTTAATATAGTACTTAATTGGACTAGTACGAAACACATTTAATTGGATAAGTAAAGAAACAATAAATTTTAAAGTACATACTATCCATTAAAGCGTAAACAAAAACATCAACCCAACCAAAAAATCATGTAATCAAACAAATTCCTAGAATCATTTAATTCGCATAAAGAATTATATTTTTTTAAAAAACTTCATAGCAAACATAATATGGGTTGATCAGTCACATGAATGTTTGCAACAAACAGCCTTATTTGTTGCATGACATACACGAATCCATCACACAAAGTTGCGCATGTATCGAGCAAGCCGGACACTTGAAACTCTAGAGCACAAATTCATGCACCATTCTGCTCAAAATTAAACACAAAATACAGATCCATAACTCATCAACAATTGTAGCCTAGCAAGTCAACATAACAACAACTCCAACCATGTGAAAATCAATTTTTTTAAACAAGAAATTAAACATAATTTTTTACTAGAATATACAAGAAAATTGAAAAAACAATACACTACATGGCATACCTTTATGTTGTTGTGAGGTCAGATTGAGAAGTTTTAAGAGGTTTTGTGAGGTTTTTCAACTCATTTTTGTGTCTTCATTATAATTATCAAAAAACAAATCGGATAACATAAAATTTCATCAATTATTTTATTCTTTATTATCTAGTTTTTCTCCATGTAGATTTAACAGAGCACTTTATTTGTTCGGAAAAAAACCCAGCCGTTGTGTATAAAAAAACACTATACTATCTCTACACTATTTTACTTCATTAAATTCTCTTTGTATACCTGTATGTGTGCATTACACAATAATTATCTGTGCACTGTCCCTGTGTTATGCCAGTGTGCATTGTTATTAATCTAATTGTGTAGTCAGTTGTATTGTGTGCTTAATCGTATGATTATCATTAGTTATTAAATCCTGCTGATACGCCACTATTTCCTTCATTGGATGATGAAACATCAACAAATATTACTGCCTGTAGGGCTAAACCATAGAGTCTGCTCATTTCAGTATACAGTCATCCACGTTGGAGAAAATCCACAGGAATAGTAGGGTAGTGAGAGTCCAGATCGTTCCAATCGAGGGGAAGACATAGGGAAGTGAGAGTCCAAATCGTTTAAGTCCACCGCCTTGCTCTCAGATTAGTACACTCCAATCGAGGGGAAGACTTTCACGATCTCATTCTAGTCCGTCACCGGGTAAACGTCTTGCTTTTCCGATAAAAAATCATCTCCTCCTTGGTAAACCTTCAGTAAATCTTTATGGTGGTCCAAATGAAATTTGTTGATTTAAGTTATAGAGACTTAAAAGATGTTTAAAGGCCTGGAATGTTAACCAGTCTGGTAACATTTTTTGCAAAGTTAAAGAAACCGAAAAGAAAGTTGGAATTATGGAAAGCCTTCATATCTTAAACAACAATAACACTTCTAAATGTAATCTTAACAAAGCTATAAGTATGCATTTATAGGCTTTAAGGAATGAAGAGGATTCTAGAAACAAAAAGGCTACAACTCTTGGCTCAGAGATGGTGATCGCAACACCAAAGCCTATCATGCTTACACAACAAAAAAAAGAAGGAAAAACTTTATTCAAAGCATTAAGGTGGATAAGAATTGGATTTATGACACTGAGAACATAGCAAAATCTGCAGAGGCTTACTTCAAAAAAGTTCTTTCTTCCAAGCCTTATAAAGATAGCAATTAAGAGCAGTTTATAATGCAGGATGATATATTCAAGGTCATTCCCAAGCTTGTAACTGAGAAGGAAAATGTTGCTCTTATGATGATCACAAATGAGAAAGAAGTTTGGGACACCATCAATACTATGAGCCAAGAAAGTGTTGTTGGCATTGATAGGTATAATATCATTTTTTATAAAAGTTATTGGTCTAATATAAAGATTGATCTCCGTGCTGCTATTAATTCTTACTTAAGTGGCCATAATTTTTCTGGTGGTATATTTGCTACTGGCTTGTGCCTGATTTCTAAAGTCTCAAATCTTGTTTCTTGGAGAAATTATAGATCGATCATCCTTTGTTTAATGCTTAATAGAATATTTTCAAGACTTCTAAATAATAGACTTGTTGTTATATTGCCTAGAATCATCTCTAACAATCAAGCTTCTTTTGTCAAAAATAGATCTATTCATGAAAATGTTCTGATTGCTAGAGAGTTCATTCATGACATCAGTAAGAAGCCTAAGACTGGTAACTTGTTAATTCAATTGGACATGTCAAAAGCATTTGACAGAATGTCCTTTTGTTTTATTGTCAAAGTTCTTACCTTCTTTGGCTTCTCTAAAAGTTTTGTTAGTTTGATTCACAATCTGATCAATAATGTCAACATGTCTATGCTTGTTAATGGTAATGTAATAGGTTACTTCAAGAATGAAAGAGACTTAAGGCAAGGTGATCCCTTGTCCCCAAGCCGCTTCATTATTGGGGAAGAGGTCCTATTACGGGGTTTGAATAATCTGTTCATTTCCAATAAAGACTTATTGTATGCTTCTAGAACTGATATCATTGTTCCCTGTATTGTGTTTGCTGACGACATCCTAATTTTCAGTAATGGTTGACAGTCTTCAATCAATAAATTAAGCTGTTTTTAGATAAATACCAGGAGGTCTGAGGCCAGTCTATCAATAAGGAGAATACTAAGATTATCTTGTCCAACAGAGATCACCAAAGCAGAGTCAGTAACCTTGCCATTCAAACTAGTTTTGTTGTTGAAAACCTTCCTTCAACCTATCTGGGGATCCTTCTTAATAGCAACAACAAATCTAGGAAATTCAACACTATGGTGGACAAGATTAATGCAAAAATAAAAGAGTGGGACAACAAATTTATTTCTTATGGGGGAAGATTCTCTCTTACTTCTTTTGTTCTTATGTTTATTCCTTGCTATTGGATTCAGAATATGATTCTCCCTAACAGTGTTTAAAATAGACTCGAAAAGATCTTTAATAAATTCTTGTGGAGATCCAAGTTTAATGAGCCTAATATACACCGCTCTTCATGGCATAAGCTGTGCAAACATTTTGCTGAGGGAGAATTGAATATCAGAAGGCTCTCTGATATTCAAGATACTTTTTCCCAAAAGTTGTGGTTTAATTACAAGAAAAACACTAGTCTTTGGTCCAATATTACGCATGATAGTTACAATAATAGCACTCATCCTCTTTAAACTAATAACAAAAGATCTGGTTCTCTAGTTTAGAATCGTCTTACAAGTATTAAGCTTCAGGCAGAAAGCAATGTTAGATGGATTCTTGGTAAAGGAGACATGGATTTCTAGAGGGAATATTGGCACAACTGCAATCCTATCATTGACTGCAATAACACTAATGATTACAACTGGTTCATTAAGGCCAACGTCAGTAGTTTTTGGAAGAATGAGGATTGGGATATTAAAAAAAGAAAATATATGCTAACAGAGTATAGAATGAACTATAAAATTGACAAGAATAAGGATGATAAATTGATTTGGAAGCTGTCTCCTGATCTCAATTTCAACATAAGCTTGGAATAGCATAAGACAGCAATCCACTAAGTCTGGTCTGTTTAAAAATATTTGGAACTCCATCACACTCAGGAAGTTCTCTTTTCTCTTATGGAAGGTCCTAAAATGTTTTATTCATGTTGAATCTGTTTTGAAAAAAAAACGATCTCTATCTATTGCTTCTAAATGCCAATTATGTGCTAACTGTGATGACATCAATCATGTGTTTGTTAACTGTGATTATGCTTGGACAATTTGGCGTCATTTCAGTAGTCTCTTTAATATTAGAATTGAAAATTACATGGTGTTCACTAACTTACTTAGAACTTGGTTTTGGTTTTCTAAGCAGAAGGTTCACATAACTCATGTTATATCATCTCTAATTTGTTGGGTAATTTGGAAAAATAAAAACAACACTAAGTGTAGAAACAAAAAATCAGCCTCGTTCTTCTGTTATAATGTTTATAAATAGAGTTATTATAAGCTTGGATACCTCTGGTATGTTTACTAACAAACATTGGTATAATTTTGTGATTATTGGTTCCACTCTTGGTTGTACTTCTTTAACTTACTAGAAAATAAAGTGAGTTACCTTAAATGGCTTACTCCAGCTAGAGGCAGACTTAAGCTCAATATCGATGATTCTTGTCGGCATAATGGAGAAGCTAGTGGTGGCATGGTTTTTAGAAATTGCAAAGGTGATGTGGTGGAAGGACTGGGCAAAACCTTTGAGAAGCTCAGTCATTTAGCTGTTGAAATCAGAACTCTGCTTGAAGGTTTACTTCACTGTAAAAAGAAGAACCATAGAAATGTTGATATCATATCAGATTGCATTTCCCTTATCAACATGTTAGGTGAAGAGAAGTATCCTTGGTTTCTCTCTTCTATCTTATCAATTTATAGACAATTCATCACTCTTTTTATGACCATTAGGTTTATTTCTCGTGTTCAAATTCATGTTGCTGATTGGACTACGAAATAGACATTGTTTAACAAGAATAATCTTCAGTTTAATAACACCAATATTCCTAATAACCTTTGAGATATTGTCCATCTTGAGAGTAATTGGCTGGGTTACATCAGCTCGCCTGAAAACTAATTAAGCCATCTCTTCCAAATGCTGCTACTGTCAAGATGATGGAAGAATGTTGATTCTGAAATCCGAAGCAGTTACTGGAGTTGGGGATTGGGGCTCTTGAAGCATTGATGCAGTTTGAAGTCCATGACTTGGAATTTGAAGTGTTGTTGATTCGCTGATTTGGAGTTATTGAATCTCTGATTTGATGCTTCTTTTCGAGATGCAGTTTTGTTCAGCTTGTTATAAATTGTGCTGAGATTTGAAGCTCTGTTTTTCAATGAACTTGCTGATTTTGCTTTGATGAAATCGTGATGGTGTTGAAGTTATCTCGTGAAGATTGGTTTGGGGAAGCTGACTCTAAAATTTGGATTTAAAAATTTTGAATTTCGGCAATTGAGAGAATTGTAGGCATCATCTTGAAAATGTTTGTATTGTATTTAGCCTTTGAGATTCTTATTTTGTAATAGTTGTCATTTGAGTCCTTTAGTTTGTAAAACAATATCTTTTGGTAATATAATTTTTGCTTAAAAAAAGAAGAAGAAAATATAGATGAAGAAGAATATGAAAATAGTCATCAAGGATCAGAATTTACCAAAAAAGACCACAAATGATTGGAGGTGACCAAAACTGACTAGAAAAGGCCGTAGAAGATCGGAGGTTGCCGGAAAAGAATCATGGATGATTGTAGGTGACCGGAAAAGACCGTAGATGATTGGAGGTGACTAGAATAGGCCGGAAAAGACCATAGAAGATCGGAAGCGACCAGAACAGGGAGAAAAATATATTAGATCAAATGGACCATATCTTCACAAATCTATCCACTACACCATTCTTCAAATAAAGAATGATATCTTCACAAAAAAAACTGAAAAGTTTTGGAGTTATCTGAAAGCTTGATTTAAAGAAGGCATTGTTGGAACCAAATTAAATTAAGCTTAAATTATATTAATTAATTAAGTTAACTAATTTATTACTATATTGTTCAAAAAATTGGATAATATATTCTTGATGTAAAAGTAGAGATTTGATTTTGTATTTTAGAGAAAATATTATATTAGTAAAAAATATTATTCCGTCTTTAAAACAGAACAATATACTAATATAAATATAGGATATACAATGTATCAAACAAAAACAACAACACATATATTTTTATATTCTACAAACTTCACAAAGGATGAGCGAAGGGTCAACTACCGTTGTCTCTTCGTGAATGAGGGGAACTTCTCCTATAAGAACGAACGGAGGGAACTCTTCTTCACCAAAAGTTAGGGCATGGCAGTCGAATAACCCTGAGTTCTCCTTAGAATTGCACCACCCAACCTTCGTACTTCCCTGACTGATCGACCTACATTATATGCTCGGGGTTCCTCACCAACATCGAGGTTAGGCAATCAATGTCTCTTACAGCTACACGAAGTGTCAGATCGTCACACAATCATGAACAAGACCCATTCAGTTCCCACAGCAAGGGTTCAGTAGCATTATCGGGCGATGGCAATATAGATTCTTTACAGTTTACCCCTATAAGTGACCATTCAAATAAAAAATTCCAACTTTTTCGAAAATATCTCTTGCGAAGTTGTCTCCAAGTTCTGCTCCAAAAGAATCCTTTGACTCGGGAATTCGTCAAATGAATCATCGAAAGGTTTCTCAAAATATGTTATGACCTCTCTTGTCTAGTGTTCCTAGTACAACCTTCGATGTTGGAAAGAGAGGTTCTTCCCGTCATGCGGACATCTCAAAAGACTCTTGCATAACAAGGAGCAGTATTGCAAGCTCTGAACAAGGTTTATGTTTTTAGCTTGACACTGAAGGAAGTGATTGTCAAAAGTATTTTCTTTATGAAAAAGTATATCTTATTTATCGTTCTCGTTCATCTTTTATAATAGTTCACGGTGGTTACAACAATTAATATTACAATATTTTTTTTCTTAAAGTTAGCTTAGACTATTGACTATAATTCATTACCGTAGATATTATTCTACAATATATATTAACTAAATCTTTGACTAAAATAAATTAGATATTAATCTAATTTATTTCCTTTAACAACAATATGTATTAGCTAAATCTTTGACTAAAATAAATTATATATTAATCTAATTTATTTCCTTGTAACACACCACTAACAATTTTCCAATAAGAAATTGATATCGCTGATGGGTCATAGCTTTGGTGAAAATATCAGCCACCTGGAGATCAGAAGAGATGTGAGGAAGTGATATCACCCATTTTTCCAAAGTATCTCGAATCGAATGACAATCAACTTCAATGTGTTTGGTGCGCTCATGAAAAACAGGATTGTTGGCAATCTGAATGACACTAGTGTTATCAGCATGAAGATTGGTAGAAGTTGTTTGAGGAAACCCAATCTCCTTAAGAAGACCGCGGAACCATATAATTTCGGAACAAGAACTAGACATGGCACGATACTCGGCCTCGGTAGAAGATTTAGAACAAGATCTTGTTTCTTACACCTCCAATAAATTAGAGCACCGTCTAGAAACATACACCAACCCGTAGTATATTGACGTGTATCTGGACATCCAGCCCAGTCAGCATCACTATAGGAAACAAGTTAAAGAGATGAGCCAGTAGGAAAAAAAACTACGAGTAGGTGAGCCTTGAAGATAGCGAATGATGCATCGAACTGCAGCAAGGTGTAGATGTCGAGAAGAGAACATAAACTGGCTGACTTGATGAACAACATAGGATATATCAAGACGCGTAATTGTCAAGTAGATAAGACTCCCAACCAAGCGCCAATAAAGAGTAGGATCATCTAAAAGGTCCCCTTCATATTCCCTAAATTTGACATTTACCTCCATAGGAGTACAAACAGAAGAAGCATCCTCCAAACCAACCAAAGTGATAAGATATTGAATATACTTTTGTTGGTTCAAAAAAATATCATTAATCTGATGATGAACTTTTAATCCTAAGAAGTATGTAAGTTGGTCAAGATCTTTCATAGAGAATTGGATGTAATTGTTTTTGAAGCTTAGTAATCAAACTACAATCAGTACCAGTGATGATAATATCATCTACATAAACCAATTGAAGAACTATACATAATGTAGACGTGTAGAAAAATAAATAAGAATCATATTGACTTTGGGTAAAACTGAAAGAAAGAAGTATACGAAGAAATTTCTCAAACCAAGCTCGAGGTGCTTGTTTTAGCCCATACAAAGAATGCCTTAACTTACAGACATCATGAGGAGAATAAGTACTCATACCAGATGGAAGCTTCATGTAAATCTCTTCTTAAAGATCACCATGAAGAAAAGCATCCTTAACATCTATTTGATATAACAGCCACGATTGTGAAGCAGCAATAGCCAAGATACTTCGAACTGTGGTCATTTTGGCAACATGAGCAAATGTCTCCTCATAATCGATCCTATATTCTTTTTTATTACCCAGAGCTACAAGACGAGCTTTATACCGATCCAAAGAGCCATCAGGACGTAGTTTTACAGAGAAAACTCACTTACTCCCAATTGGTTTAACTATAGGAGGAAAATGAACAATATCCCATGTATGATTCTCCTCAAGTGCTTGGATTTCTACTTGCATTGTGTTTTTCCAACATTCATGTTTCAGGCTTGTTTATAGCTAGTGGGAATTGAAATACTGGATAAAGTAGTTGCAAGAGAGATAGGCGAAGAAAAACCATACCTATCAGGGGGTCGAGAATGACGAGTAGATCGACGAAGAATTTGTGGAATCAAGGGCAAGATCAGGTGTCGGGACAATATTAGAATGGATCATAGAAGAAGTGGGATCAGACTCATCTCGATTACGTCGTCGATACACAAAACCAGGTTTAAATCTTTCTATAGATTTTGGAATATTAGACAAACTAGGCATAAGAGATAAAGATGCAAAAGATGCATCCACAAGAGATGGGAAAAATATCGATTTAAAAAAAATCACATTACTAGACACCCGAAGACGACGATCATGAGTATCATAATAGACATAACCCTTATGAGGAACAACATAACCAAGAAAAGAACATTTTACAGATTAAACAGTAAGTTTATGACATTCATGAGTAGGGAGGTGTACAAAACAAACACATTTAAAAGTACGAAGATCAGAATATGAAGGAGAATGACCAAACAACTTAAAAAGGAGAAACATGATTTAATATAGGAGAAGGTCAGCGATTAATAGAAAAAAAGTTGTAGAAAGTGCTTCACATCAAAAACGAGGAGTAACAGATGATTCAAGTAAAATAGTTCTTACCACGTCAAGAAGGTGACGATTTTTCCTCTCAGCAACACCGTTTTGTTGTGGTGTCGAAGGACAAGAACGCTGATAGAGAATCCTTTTATTCTGAAGCTAGTTTTGAAACTCATGTGACATATATTCACCCCCAAAATCAGATCGCAAAACTTTTTATTGGCATAAAATTGAGCTTCAATATATGCAAGAAAACGTTTAAAAACTGAAAAAAAAAACTTCAGTTTTAGCCCAAATGAAGTAAACCCAAGTAAACCGACTAAAATCATCAATGAATGTAACAAAATACTTGTAGTGTGCATGAGAAACAATGGGTGTAATCCCCCAAACATCACTATGAATAACATCAAAGCATTGCGAAGCATGAGATGCATGATGAGTAAAAGGTAAAACCTTACGTTTACCAAGTTTGCATGATATACAATCAAAAGAAAGATCATGAGAAGAAATTGTTTTATTGCTCAATAATCCAGAATGAACCAAAGTACGAAGTACATCAAAAATATGGATGACTTAGACGTCTATGCCATATTTGGTTTCGAGAACCAACAACATTACACGCAAACGAAAAAAAAGACTATGAATATCAGTGGAAGGAGACTTATATAATGGAAAGAGTCGTCCCATTTTAGGACCCTTCGTAATCATCTTTCCTGACACTTGATCTTGCACGACACAACTAGAACGAGAGAAAATGATATGGAAATTATTATCTACCAATTGACCAACAGAAATAAGATTTGTGGAGAGGTCAGGAGACACAAAAACATTAGTGAATGTGGAAGAAAGATCACCAACAACACTAATACGCAAACGAAAAAGAAAGACTATGAATATCAGTGGAAGGAGACTTATATAATGGAAAGAGTCGTCCCATTTTAGGACCCTTCGTAATCATCTTTCCTGACACTTGATCTTGCACGACACAACCAGAACGAGAGAAAATGATATGGAAATTATTATCTACCAATTGACCAACAGAAATAAGATTTGTGGAGAGGTCAGGAGACACAAAAACATTAGTGAATGTGGAAGAAAGATCACCAACAACACTAATAGGCATATAATTTCCATCAACAATGTTAATTTTCATATCACCGTCATAATTTTGAACATTAGACAAGGGAACAACAGTATTGGTCATATGGTTCGAGGCTCCAGAATCAAAATACCATGGTGTGGAATAATGTTTTGGATTACATGAGAGTCCAAAAGCAGAAAAAACTTCAATTATCATTTGTTGAACCATTTCACGAGTGAGTGTATTTGGATTTGTTGTTGGAGAAAGAATATAAACAATCGGCGAGGCAGTAGGCAATGCAGTAGAACAAGAAGCACTAGTGGAGGCATGATAAGCATTACCTTGTCGTCGTTCAGGTCGAGTGGGACAAACAGAGATGATGTTCCATTGTTTCTTGCAGTGGTTACCAACCTTTTTGGGACAATCCCGAGCAATATGACCGAAAGAATTGCAACTATAACATTGGATAACACGCATGTCTCTTTTTTTATTTCTCGTTTGTGTTGCATAAGCTACCTGAACTTGTGTACTAATACTAGCTTGATGTTCAATAGATGCATGAGTTATCATTCGATGCTCCTCACGAATAAGTTCACCCAAACATGCATCCAGAAGTGGTACGGGATGCCGATACATCAGATTAGACCGTGCGATGTCAAAATTCGATCTTAGCTTCATGAACAACTGATCTCGTTTGTTGGTTGCATGCATTGTTTGGATAACAGAAAGACCTGAAGCAGGAACATCAGCATAAATCATATCTGAATAATCTGCCCAGAGGTTTTGAAAACTAGAAAAATATACTTCAATAGAAAGACTTCCTTGAGTGTAATTAGCCATCTTATGCTAGAATTATGCTTTATTTCCCACTTTGACAAAGCATTAGCATCTAGAGGGACATGATCACTCTCATCAATATAACCCCATAATTATGTTCCTTTCACATACAATTGAAACTGAAATTCCCAAACATAATAATTTTTCCCCGTAAATTTAATATGAAACGAGTCAAATTTATCCAGTGACATGATGTAACCATGAAAAACAGATTTATGAGAAAAATATGAAATAAAAAATCCCCAAATTACCCAAAGAAAAAAAAATCTCACTACCCAAATGTTCGACGAAAATAAAACTGGAACTAAAATCCCCAAAAACTCTCGAAATTCAGAAAAATCTTAGCACCCAAAATACTCTAAAAACTTACCACCGAAAAACTCGACGAGAAAAAAGTCAATTCTGTTCTGATACTATGTCAAAAATATTTTCTTTCTGAAAAAGTATATCTTATTATCATTCTCGTTCACCTTTTATAATAGTTCACGGTGATTACAATAATTAATATTACAATATTTATTTTCTTAAAGTTAGCTTAAACTATTTAGTTAATATATATTATTCTACCATATATATTAACTAAATCTTAGATTAAAATAAATTAAATATTAATCTAATTTATTTCCTTTAACAATATTATATATTAACTAAATTTGTCAAAAATAAATTTATTTTCTCGTAACAGTGATCACCAGCAAGATAATGTAACTGAACTGAACAAAGGTACCATGTACTCTGCGAGAGGAATTGTTTGCCTTCGATAAGGTAGATGAATTCAGTAATGATGGGATTCGTAGTAGCTTATTTAACGTTCAGCATTGTGTCATCCATCTAAAGAGTGTAACCACTGTGTTACTGATGTGGAAGTTTGTTCGTCTTCTTATTTTGCATAGTAATCTTGAAATTATCAAGATTTGTTCCAAATGTGGATACCAGTATCTTGTGATTGAGGCAATAGAAATGTTAGGATGGTTCTAAATTCAAAAAATCATCTATAATCTTTCTAACAAAAAAAATTAATCCAATTGAAAATTTTGATTTAGAAGATTTTTAAATTGGAAATGCTTTTGTTTTTCTTGTAAATAAAACTGCTTTTACTCGGCTACTATAAATTATTTTCCAACTACTATACTACATTTACTTTTGAACTAATATCAGACATGATCTTAAATTTACAGCATCACAAAACAAAGAATCAAATAGTAATTTACTGTCTAATTTGTTTATATATATTATATATCAATATAATAAATTGTATTATATAACTTGAAATATATACTTATTTAAATATTTTTTAGTGTATCACCGTATCTTACGATACGAAGATACCCGATACGCGATTCGAAAAAACTTAAAATCGATACACGATACCATACGGGATTTAACAACTATGGCGGGATGAATAACAGGTTTACCGATGGATGAGGTAACACCAGGATTTTGTGTCCAGCACTTCACACTCATCATTGCCTATTATAATATAAGTAGAAATTCAGTAAAAAGAACAGGATTAGTCTTACGGAAGCTCAATAGCCTACACTACATCATATTCTCCAAGATACAAAGTAAAGACAACTGAGTTGAAAACCCACTATAATTGGTGCAGTACCACATTTCCACTTCTTGGACGGATTCTTTAGGTTAGTCACAGTTGCCATGTAACCGTTCAAACCAGCTGCAAGGATATGATAGCTGATATGGCTTAGTACATGCATCAATGAGTTCGATATTATTAAAGATCGGATATTAATTGTGATGTAAACGATAGGAGAATATATTTTAAAAGGAAACCGAACAGTTAGTACACAGCTCTTTCACCTCCAATAATGACAAGGACATCCAATTCCAAGTCTTTGCAGGCAGTTAATGCGGCGGTAACTTGCTCAGTCGACCTTATTTGATCATTTGTCCTTCTAAGCAAATCATAGCCACATGGTCAAGTTGTAATGTATCACAAATCTTGTCAGCTGCTGGTTACATCATCACTTTTACAAGCTTAAGAGAGAGCACAGCTCAACCACCTACCTTGATCTTTGTAAGTCGAGAGGATTTCATCTGTGATCTCAAGGGTCTTCTGTGCAAATAAACCGTCAGACCCACCTGTTAAACAGCAATAAAAGTGATTTCTTTCAAGAAATGATTATGTCTGAAGAAACAGAGCATATAGTAATATTTGAAAATACTCAAGATACTTAGGAATTCTATCCTCGCATAAGGAGAAACGAATGAATTCTTGCTAAGTAATGGAAAGTGTGAAATAGAGTCTTGCATACCCAGAAATCCTATCAAAATGTTGTTGGGATTGTGGACTTTGAGAGCATTGTGAAGTTCCCATACAACGTTATGTCCACCAGGAGATTGTCTCCCACAAAATATAATTCCAACCCTAGAAATAGAAAAATACACACACACATATATATATAACCGGCCATATATGTTACAAATTTTCTTCCTCCTATATTTCTGGACTGCAGAAATAAAAAAATAGAACTGAATCAATATAACACGATGATCGATTGCGCACCTAACAGCTAGAAGCTCAGTAATAATTTGAGCATTAGTAACTTTTGCAGCCAGCCTCAGAAAGTGAGCCAAAGGCTGACTATCGGCAACATCACCGAACTCTACCCTAACAGTAGTTCCCTGCACACAAGACGATCAACAACAACAACCTCAGCCAAAAGAGACTACAGTTGCTGATGCTGCAGATACCAATGTTTTTTTTTATCCTTTTCAACAGGCGTTATAATTTATGGTGTACTAGAACAAACCAAATTCATACTTAAGGAAGTAATAAGATGTTCTTCAGCACCTCTTTCAACAATGCTTCCCAGTAACATGTTCTTTCAGAATTGCTCACTGAGATTTAGTTTCCTTAGTACTCTTCTGTACCTCCTCTGTGAGAGCCTTCGTCTCTTCAATAAATTCAAAATTTGCCACCTATGCTATAAAATTTAGTTCTTCCCCGTAAAACAAGGTGTATACATACATCAAACTTATTTAAATTGACAAGAACAAAATATGAATAAAACCAGAGCTGTAATAATAACATAGCAGCACCCAGTTACAACTTAGGTAATGAAATATGATGGTTAATCGGTCAAGTACAAGACTACTTATCCAAAACAATTCGTAGTTTTTCCTTTCCCAAAACTATCTTCTTCTTTTTTCAATATAAACATATGATGAACAGATTAACAAGCAAACAAATCTAGAGGGAGAAACAAACAAAATAGTTTTTTAAAAAGTGAAAGGGGGAAAGAAAGTTTACCTGTTTAAGAGATAGTGTGATGGAAAGAGAGAAAATGGCTTAAGTAGGGAGATGACCTTGCAGAGGAAAAACTAAGAGGTGCATGAAGAGATTTACACACAAAAGCTTGTTAGGAACACCACCAATAACTTTACGGAGGAGAAGCTACACATAATCGGACCCGAAGTAGAAACGACTAGGGTTTTCGAATGAAGAGAAAAGGGTTTCCAAAGATGAGAGATTTCAGAATTGATGCAGAGAAAAGATAGAGAAAGGTGAGAGTTAATTTGTAAAAGACATGAGAATAAGGGTTTGGGTTTTTGTTCGTAAACAAATTTGGTAGAAATTATAAGCGGGTAAATCCAATTAATAAAATTTTGGTAGAAACTAAGGTGAGCTGCAATTTGGGTACTAAAATTGGGTGAAAAAAGCTTCAACAATTTCGTTTCAAAATTTAAAAAAAAATAATAATAAAACAATACAGTTGTAAATCTATTTTTACCCGAGAATGATGTACAACTATTACAAATCTTTTGTAAATACTGACCAGCATTTTATAAAATGGATCAAAACAAGTTTGGCTTCTAATATGTTTTTATTTAAAACGAATTCGCAACCGGAAAAGAAAGGTACATGTGTTTCTGTTTTTGGCATGTGCGAAACAGATCCAACATCTACTCTCGAAAAAGAAAGAGAAAAAAAACTAGTACATTTGGTGATAGCCCTTCAACCAAACCAAAGCCATAAAAAACAGTTTGTATACACTTGCCGTAATAAAAAATGCCGAGGAGCAGCAAACAATTAATTCCTTTAGATAACCATTCCAATGAAATCTTCGATCCTATCGCCACTCACTCTGCCAAAGAGACAGAGTCGGAAGAAAATGTCACTAAACAAGGAGACTCATCTTAAGAGAACTTCGAAGAAAACATTTAATTGTTTTTCTCTTTTTTGTGTAAGTTATAAAGTCATTGGATGTTGTATGGTGACTTTTTATGTGATATTCAAAGCATCTTTTGTAATATTGGATTTTAACTTCAATGAACAAATAGCCTTCCTCTTTCCTTAGTGATTTTCCATATTATTAATACTTTTAATATTATTAACAAGTCTTTATCATTGCGAATCCCAGCATATGTCACAGATAAATTTGTAATTTATCCAATAAAAATAGTGCTCTTAAAACACGTTAGCACTTCGAATATAATTACTGCATTTAGAGAACTTAACACCTCGAATAAAGTGAATACCTTTATAGAATGTAGCACTTCGAATAAAATAAGTGTGTTTAGAGAACGTAGCACTTCGAATACAATAAGTTTGTTTAGAGAACGTAACACTTTGAATACAATAAGTGCGTTTAAAGAATGTAGCACTTCGAATACAATAAGTGCGTTTAGAGAACGCAACACTTCGAACAATCATGAGTGCGTTTGAAACACGTGGCACCTCGAATATGGTTATTTCTTCGAAGAACGCTTTTTAATAAACGTATAGCACCTCGAATCAGAAATAGTTACTTTTGGTCAACAACTTCAAAAATGATCAGTTTTTTACCAGTTACCAAAATTTCATAAATAATTATATTTAAAACAACCATTGGCCAAAAAACAATTTATTAATAACCTCGTATTTGTACATGACATCTCATTAAAACCTCCATCGTCCAACAGGGTAGGAAAGAGTGTATCGATTATTCAAAACAGTCTTAAAAAGACAAAATCATTCCCAATATAGTTTTAGATATTCTATATTCCAAGAATGTTGAAGTATCATTCTCTGCTCATCACAAAGGTGATACGTACCCGGCTTTATCTTCTCCATCACCATATAAGGACCTTCCCAATTCGAGACCATCTTTCCAAGTTGTTTGTCCTTTGTATGAAGGAATATTATCCTTAAAACTTTGTCATTCACTTTAAAATCCTTCATTCTCTCCTTTGAATTATATCGACTCATCATCAAAGTCTGATAATGAGTCATATTGAAATGAGCTCTAACTATTTTTCCTTGATCAAGTCTAGTTCTGTTCTTTTTGCCTCTTCATTTATCTTTTCGGAATATTGAAGTACTCTATAAAAAGGAAAAGTATACTCTGTAGGACTGACATCATCCATACCATACACTAAAGAAAAAGGTTTTTCTTGAGTAGCCTCTCTAGGAGATGTTCGATAAGCCCACAACACCTCTTGCAAATAATTAGGCCATTTCCTTGCAACACCTGTTAAGTTTTTCTTCAAACCCTCTAAAATAGATCATTAGTCACTTCTACTTGACCATTCGCTTGAGGATGAAAAAGTGTAGAAAAACACTATGTTATTCCTCTCGAAGTGCAAAAAGAAGTCAATTCGCTCTTATTGAACAAGGACCATTAGCTGTAGTGATTTTCCAAGGCACTCCAAAGCGACAACATATGTTATTCATAATGAACTTAATAACATCTTTGTATTTTGTACCAAATAGTGGTTCAGCTTCAGCCCACTTCGAAAATAATCAACCGCTACTATAATCATTTGACACCCTCCATAAGCCATATGCAATGGTCCTACTAAATCTATTCCCCATATATCAAAAGGAATAGCTTTGGATATAAATATGTGAATAGAATTGACAAAACGTTGACAAATATCACAACCTGGAAGCATCATTCATAATTGAAGGCCAATATTAACCTGCCAACAAAACCTGACACATCAAAGACTTGAAAACACAATGAGCTGAACCATCACCATCGTGCAGCTCTGATAAAATATCTTGAGATTCTTTCTTTCCTAAACAACGCAACAATAGTCTACTTAAAGATTTTCTATATAACATTTTATCCAATACCACATAACCATGGGGATTGTTTCTTAACCTTGTAGCCAACTGTGGATCTTGAGGTAACCTACCTCTTAGTAAAAAAATTAAGAATATTAGACCTCCAATCACTTAGAATTATGTCTGAAGTGACAAACACTTCCTCATTATATTTACATTGCTCTGACCGTGCTAAAATCGAAAGACTCTCCTGTAACAATATTCATAGATATTCTTGTTAAAAAAATGAAATTGTTACTAACAAGTCAGCAACTGTATTATCTACTCGGTTAATATGCTCTACAGTTACTTTGCCAAACAGAATAGTCAAATATTAAAGCTCGCGTGGATACAAAATTAACTACTCTTATAGCATCAGATACATATGCAATTTAATTTCCCACTAGCTGCGAGTCTGTTTCCAAACGAACTATTGCTGCTCCATAGACTCGCATAATATGATGTCAAAATGTTAAAATTCTACTGACCGTTTAGTCATTCTACCATAAATATCCGATCGTTGTAACACATTCTTCAAGGGAAAATAAGTTCGAACAACAATGGCGTGAGCTTGAAAATAAGGGCCTATTTTCCTAGCAGCCACCACTAAAGCCAATACCAATTTTTCAAGTTTCAAATACATCTTCTCCGTTGACAATAATATTTTGCTAACATAAAAAATTAGCTTTGAAACTCATTTGTCTTTGCATATCAAAACAATGCTTACAACAAAATCAGACACTGCTATATATAAGAGCACATGCTCTCCAATTCGAGGCTTAGATAAAAAAAATTGGTGATAATAAAGTTCTTTAATTTTTGAAAAAGTTGCTTCACAATGTGGTGTCCACTCAAATTATTTGGTTCTCGTAATACTTAGAAAAAAGGACATTTGTTAGAAAACCTTGAAAATAAATGACTAAGGGTAGCTAGCCTTCTTGTCAAGACTTGCACTTCCTTTATAGTTCGAGGCGATATCATTGAAACCAATGCCTTCAACTGTTCAGGATCTGTTTCTATTCTTTTTCACAAATAGTATACCCTAAATTTTTCATGATCCGGCGCCAAAAGCACATTCCTCGGGATTCAACTTCAAACAAATAGTTCTCAAATTTAGAAATTTCTCCTCTAAACCTGAGAGGTGTTCACCATCTGTCGAACGTTTTACCAACATATCATCAATGTACACCTCCATATTCCTTCATATCTATGGAGCAAAATCCTTATTCACCAACCTTTGATATATAACTACAACATTCTTTAACCCAAATGGCATGAATCTATAACATTGTAGTCCTCGGTCACTGATGAACGTAGTATTCTCATGATCTCTTGGATCCATTTGAATCTGATTATACCCTGCAAAAGCATCCATAAAAGAAAGAATTTTATTCCATGAAGTAGAATCGACCAACTGATCTATTCGAGGGACAAAAAATAGAGCTTTATGGCATGCTCGATTCAAATATGTGAAGTCAACACACATTCTCCATTTTGTGTTCTTCTTTAATACCGGGTTGGCAGTCCATAAAGGATATTATGTCTCCTTTATATGTCCGGCCTTGGAGAGGCGATCCATTTCTTGAATAATAGCCTCTGACTTTTCCCAGATAAGCTCACCTCTTTTGAATAGCTGGTTATATCCTCAGATTTATAGCTCGGTTATGGGATATTATCTCAGATGGAACTCCTATCACATCCTTTGTTTTCCAAGTAAAACATCCAAGTTATCAAACAAAAACTGTAACATCTGACCATGCAAGGTATAAAACAATAATGTTCATATTCATAAAGTATTCCCATTATAGAAAATATGCTCTTTAGTATCCTCACATACTGTTAAAGAACCCGAGGTTTCCCTCCGGTCATCTATTTTTTCTTCATCCGAGGTCAACCCTTTGGTTGTTATTCAGCCATTTGATCTTCAAAAGTAGAGCCTCGAACCCTAAGTGTTTTCGCATAACACTTCGAACCATACCAAATCAATCCCCAACAATATAATTCAAACATTGATGTACAATATACACAACATCATACATTCTTGAAAACCAAGATCTCCCAAAAATAGCATTGTAACTGGTCGGACATTCGACCACCATAAACAAAACTTTAACTTTCTTTTTAAACGGGCCTTTACCCAAATACACCTCACCTTCGAATTCCCTAACCACCTGAGTTGTTACCCTTGAAAACCCAATTATAGTACGGCCAGATTGACAAATTCGAGGCGGATTACGCATCATATCATACGTAGTCTTAAATAACACATTTGTTGAACTTCATGTATCAATCAGAATACGTCAAATTTCAACTCCATATATGTTTGTCCATATCACCACTGCATCCTCATGAGGACCATCTATTCCCCTCAGAATATCCTCATCGAACAGAATAAAAGGAGTATCATGCTTGCCATATAAATGAGTAGACACATTTACTTGAGTTGGTAAACTGATAACATGTCTTTTTTTGGAACTATTAGTGATACCAGTCATAGAATCTCCCCAGAGATTGTCAAGGACTCGAAATACTCACATAAACTTCGAACTCATCATTGCTCTACCAATTCATCCACAACCATAAAAATAATCGATCTGGATTTGTATCCAAATATTATGAGGTTGCGTCAAAATCATCGAATATAAAGTCTAGAATCATCAACGCATTTTTTCGTTCGAATTCAGATTTGCTGCTTGTGAAGTCGATATACTTGGAGATTTTGATCCACTGCTTCTCTTTAATAAAAGCATCTAACTTTCCATTTTATGCTAAAATCCGCGGCTCATTTTTCAAATCTATACAATATGCAGTATCATGTCCAATATCATTATAATACTTACGGAAACTGTTGTTGCGTTTTTCAATTCTCCTTTTCATAAATCGCAACAACATTCTTAATTAAATCAGTATAATACTCTTGCTTTATCCATTGATTTATCATTGGTCTTTGAAATTGATAACATGTATCTTAAGTTGGATACCCTCCATTTCGATGAGGCAAAGTGTTGTTATTCATTGGACGTGGTGGCTGATAATTCGAAGATTGTCTGTGATTATTTGATACTTGTCCTACATTATTTTGACTAGGTCCAACCACTCCTTGAACCCTAGTTGATTCCTCAATTTTAATTTGATCCTCGACTTGAGCTATCAGTGCTCCAAAAGTCAAGGCTCTCCTCTTTGTTGTTTTATTTGCTAAATCACCTGATAATAAACCTTGTCGAAATGCAGACATAACCACAAGCTCTTCACAATTATCCAATCCTGCTTTTATTAACACAAAATGATTTGTATAATCCTTCAACTTCTCTCCTATAACCTGCTTTACTGTATTATAGTTTCACCATTTGCTCGCATTTCTTCACTTCCCACAAACTATCATCGAAAAGCTTCATAGAAATCTCTAAAGTTGGAAATAGATCCCCTTGGAATCCTATTGTACCACTTCAATGTTGTGGCCTTAAATGTCTGAGAAAAGGCTCTGCATACCAGCCTATCATCATTTTTGAAGTTCATTATATAGTTCTTAAATTATTCGATGTGATCATCAGCATCTTGCATCCCATCGAATTTCTCGACCTTAGAAATGTCAAAATGCTTTGGAAGAGTAATAGACCTTGTCTCAGCTGTTAAATGTGAATTTCTCCAGTCTACTCCTTGTACATACTGGTCATCTCCACCTATTCTCATAACAACATACGAATTCTAATTAATCACTCATGTGTACTAATTTGATGCATTTCCTTCACATAAATTTGTTTCCATCAAACAACGAGGCATAACGTCTCTTTTTGGTTTATATTCTTTACGTGATTTTTGAGGACGACCTTTTTCTTCTTTCGCGAAAATCCCTGATACCTCTTTTTCTTAGAAGATCCTTCCTCAAATTCTGAACCACCAAGTTCGTCATCAGTAGACGTCGATATGGAAATAGGATTTTGAGGACTAAATTGTAAATAATGTAAAATTTAAGGATTTAATTATAAGTATTGTAAGTGTTGTCCTTAAAATGTAATCGGTGTAATTTTAGAGAATATTTGTAACTATGTATAATTGTTAAGGACTAAATAGCAATTAGTCATCTTTTGTAACAGATTTCAGTTTGAGACTAAGTCTTGGCTCTTCCATATAAAGGGCAAGGCTACTCTAATAAAGGGGTTGAATACTTTTTTTAAAACTCATTTGTACTTGTTATTTCTCTCTCTAAAAAATCGCTAGCTCATTCCCTCTCTATAATTATTTCTTAACAATTTACTAAGGCAAAATAGTAACTCAACAACTTGGCGACTCCGCTGGGGACTTGAACAATCGAAATCAGTGACCTATTCAGCTTGAAATTAATATAATCTTGTTGTATTTTTTGTTCAAACATACTACGATGAATCCTGAGAACAATCCTACTATTCGATCGGCTATGTAGACTCTTAAAGATGATTTACATGGAGGTAGACCTGGTGGATCATCTCCGACCAAAACTCAATCTGATATTGAGGTTTGAATGAACCAGCTTTTGGACAAGATTAATGCATTGAATGAAAAATATGAACGGGGGGGAGAAATAAATTCACTCGGCAAAGGTTAGATTCGAGGTTAGACAGGAAACAGAAAAGACTGAGGTATGAGCTCAATCAAATTGGTCTTTTGATGATCGACGAGCTAAATCTGAGCACAAAAAGCACATTTTATGTCTCCTAAAAAGAGATATTCGTCTCGTAAGGAGAAAAAAGATAAACAAAAATATGTGACCTCTAGTGACGATGAGGTAGAAAGTTCAGCTTCGGGCTTTAAGAGATACAGAGGTTCTTCGAAAGAGGAATCAAAGACAGATCAGTCAAGGAAACAGAAAAAGAAGAGTAAATCTAAGAAGGATAATGCTCCTCGTTCTACCTGGTACGAAGGAAATCCCTCGTATCAGTATGCTGAAACTGATCAGAATTTGTATGTTACGATGGGAACGGATGACCCGTTCGTTCAAGGAGTTGACTAGAGAAATTCTCCATTGACGAATGAAATTTGCATAATGACTCTTCCGAAGCGTTTTGATATTTCGAAGGTTGAGAAATTCGATGGGATGTAGGATCCTGCTGATCACATCGAACAATTCAATAATTATATGATGAACTTCGAAGATGACGACCGGCTGGTGTGTCCTGCATTTTCTTAGACTTTCAAATGAACAGCTCTTAAGTGGTATAATCGGATTCATAGGGGGTCCATTTAAAATTTCAGAGTTTTTATACTGTATTTCGAAGGCATTTTGTGGAAAGCAAAGAGATGCGAGCAAATAGTGATACCATTATTCACTCCAAGCAGACACCTAGAGCAAATTTGAAAGACTATACAAAGAGATTTGTGTTGACCAAGGCTAGTTTGGATAGTTGTGAGGAAAATGTGGCGATGGCATCTTTTCGCCAAGGGTTATTGCTAGGGGATCTGGCTAATGAGATGACGAAGAGAAGGGTCTTGAATTTTGGAGCTTTGATGGCTCAAGTTGAGGATCAAATTAAAGTGGAGGATTCGACTAGAGTCTGAGGCGGACAAGTCAGCACTCTAAAAAATTCAAGATAGACAGCCAATAATCAGGGACAGTCTTTGAATGGTAATGGAAATGGCAATCAGCACTCGAGACAAAAGAATAAAAATTTGCCTCCTCTGAGTGGTGGTTATTCAAATCACGCTCCATCTAACACTTACAACAGGCCTAGACCAAATACTTGGGTCAAACCGGAATACTATGGTGATCTGACAGAGAATGTTTCTGTAATTTGGGATAAGACCAAGAGCTTCGTAAATTTTAGGAAGCCAGTCCCAATTAGTAGGCAAAGAGAGGAAATGAATAACAAGTTTTGCAGATATCATAATGATATTGGGCATAATACAAATGACTGCATTTCTCTGGAAAAAGAGATCCAGTATTTGATTGAAAATGGAAAGCTCCTAACTTATGTACATTCACATGGGAGCGCATTAAAAAATAATGGTGCATGAACTTCGAAGGCTGCACCGCCAGCTGAGAATTTGATGATTTTGGATTCACAAGTTGAACATTTCGATGCTTTTTTGAGTATGTTGAAAATATCCAAACATATTGCTTCTGATGACAGTCGAAGAGCCTGTGGAAAAGGGACGTGTTCGGGAGCTATGCAAGTTTTTTGAATCGTTGGCTATTTTTGGAGGCGATTCAATGACTGGAAACTCGGATAGTTGAAGGAAGAGGCATATTGTCAACTTGACAACTCAAATTGAAGGGAAGATGTCTACGCACTTGTATGGGAAGAAATATATTTCCTTCATTTTATTTGATAAAGACGATCTGCGAGGTACTGCAGGATCACATGAAAATGTTGTGGTGATTGAAGCTGAGGTGGTTGACGTCGAAATTCAACGTGTGTTGATTGACACTGGCAGTTCTGCTAATGTCCTTTTTAAATCCACCTCGGATTTCTCAATCGGATCGAACGATTATTTGATCCACGGGTGTAACAGCTCGTGTTGTTGGAGGGTTCGAGGGTGCGGTGAGTTTGAGAAATGACCATTTAAGAAAAAGGTCCAGATACTTTTTATGGTGGTGGACTGTCCCACAAGTTATAATGATATTTTTGGAAGATCGTGGCTTTCAAGAATGTATGAGGTGGTATCTACAGTTCATCAGTGCTTTAAATATATGGTTGGAGATAGAGTTGGGGTTGTTCGAGGTGATCAAAAGGTTGCCAGGGAATGTTATACCACTGCACTCCGGATCTGAGGGTCCAAAAGTGGAGATTTAATGCGTGACTAACAATTAGAAGGGACACCCTCGGATTTGGAAGAAAAGGTTGACGATCCGAGGGAAACCCCGGGGTCTTTAACGGTGAGGGAAGAGATAGTGAAGTTTAATTTTTTCAGAAGGGAAGGTACTTCGAATCGGAACATGATTGACCCCTTTTCTACATCAACAATTGTTGGATTTTTTATCCCAAAATTTGGATGTATTCGCTTGGAGCACAGAGGATGTAACGGGAGTGCCCATTGAGGTAATTCGTCATAGTTTGGCTATCGATCTGAAGGTCAAGCTGGTTATTAAAAAAAAAAAGCATTTTCTTCAGAAAGAGCAGAAGCGATTTTTCCTGAAGTGCATCGGTTATCTAAGGTCGGACATATAAAGGATTCACAGTACCCTTTGTGGATGGCGAATCCGGTGGTAGTAAAAAAGATCAATGGGAAATGGAGAATATGTGTGGATTTTACAGAGTTGAATAGAGCTTGTCCAAAATATATGTTTCCTATTCCTCAAACAGATCAGTTGATTGACTCTACTGCAGGAAACAAAATTTTAACTTTTATGGATGCTTTTGTATGATATAATCAAATCCAAATGGATCCAAAAGATCAAGAATGCACAACTTTTATAACTGATTTGGGCTTACATTATTATAGGGGTGATGCCCTTCGGATTGAAAAATGCTGGAGCCACTTATCAGAGATTGATGAATAAAGCTTTTGCTACACAGATCAGAAGAAATATGGAGGCATATATAAATGTCATGGTAGTAAAAATCTCAAAGGATGAAATGCATCTTGATGGGAAGATTTTTTGAATTTAAGGGCAATCAGGTTGAAATTAAATCCTGAGAAATGCACCTTCAGAATTCGACCGGGGAAGTTTTTGGGTTTTATCATCAGTGAAAAAGGAATAGAAGTTGACCCATAACAATTGAAAGCTTTGATAACAACGAATATTCCTCGGTCAAACAAAGAAGTGCAAATTCTGACAGGAAGGTTAGCAGCACTTAATCGATTTATTTCTAGATTTTCTGATAAATGCTTTCCTTTTTTTCAAGTGTTAAGAGGACCCAGTAGGTTTGAATGGATATCGCAATGTGAAGCAGCTTTCACAAATATTAAAAATTTGTTGTCATCACCAGAGATTTTATCAAAGCCTCGAAATGGGGAGAAATTATTTGTGTACGTCGCGGTATCGGACTTTGCACTAAGCGTAGTGTTAATAAGTGAAGATTCAGGAGTTCCTAAGCCGGTGTATTACATTAGTAAAAGTTTGGTGGCAGCAGAAAAGAGATATATGAAATTAGAAAAATTGGCATTAGCGTTGGTGATTGCTGCTAGGAAGATGCATCCATATTTTCAAGCTCATACTATTAAAGTCCGAACTTCATTCCCCTTAAAAAATGTTTTGCAACGACCTCATATTTCGTGGATAATGACCAAATGGTCAGTGAATTTGGGGGACTATGATATTTTGTTACACCTCGAACTGCAATAAAGGCGCAAGCATTAGCAGATTTGTTTTTGTTGAATTACACTCAAGCCGATCAGAGGAGGAAGAAAATAAATAAGTTGTACCTGTTGATTCGAAGTGGGTTGTTCGAAAAGATGGAGGCTCTAGTGTTTCAAGATGCAGTGTTGGGGTTCAGTTAATAGCTCTAACGGGAGGGACAATGATTCAATCTATTAAATTTGGTTTTCATGCTTCGAACAATGAAGCTGAATACGAAGCTGCTTTGGCCGGTTTGAGATTGGAAAAAAATTGTGTGGCAACTTTAGTGCGTTTGGAAATGGATTCTCAGTTGTTAACAAATCAAGTATCTGGATATTCCGAAGCAAGAAAGGATCCTTTGATTTTATATCTTCGGGAACTTCGGAATTTAATGCTTCCGTTTGACAATGTTGTTGTGGAATATATTGGGCGAGGAAGTAACACGGTGGTTGATTCTTTAGCAAACTTTTCTTACAAGGAAGAATATCCTTGGATTTTGCTACAATAAAATCCTTTAATTGTTACTCAATTTAGCCAATGTGAATGTATAGATGAAGTTTTTACCATTTGCGAAATCCGAGGCGACTGGCGATCAGATATACTTAAATTTTTTACTCAAGGAATATTACCAGATGATTCACAATTGGCCAAAAAGTTGAGAAGTAAAGCCTTCGGGATATATAGTACTGGATGGAATTTTGTATAAAAAAGTATTAAGCAGGCTATTGTTACGATGTTTAAGCAAACAAGAATCACAAGAAGTATTATCAGAGTTGCATGATGGTGAAGGGTCGACTTATTGCGGGTTCAAAGCTTTATCACATCTAGTTTTACTTGTAGGGTTCTATTGGCCTACAATCATGAACGATGCGAAGAATTTAGTTCGAGGTTGTGATAATTGTCAGAGATTTTCCAATGTTATTCACAGACCAACAGTGCCGCTTATGTCTATATTTCAGGCAATACCATTTGATAGATGGGGAATTGATCTGGTGGGACCTTTGTCGATGGTTTCTGAAGGTAGACAGATGATAATTGTAGCGGTTGATTATTTTACAAAGTAGGCAGAGGCAGAACCACTATCAGGAAATAAGGCAAAGGATGTCATAAAATTTATTGTGAATAATATATGTTGTCGTTTTGGAGTTCTCGCAGGATTACAACATATAATGGCCCTCAGTTTAATAACAGAGAGATGGCTTCATTTTGTACTTCTAAGGGAATTCAGCAATGTTTTTTACGCCTTTTCATCCTCAAGCCAATGGACAAGTGAAAGTGACAAACAGAACAATTTTAGATGGCTTGAAGAAGAATTTGACAGGAGCAGCACGAAAATGGCCAAAGTATTTTCAAAAGGTACTTTGGGCTTATCGAACAACTCATAGAGAGGCTACAAAGGAGACTCCTTTTTTGCTTTGGCATATAGAATGGATGCAGTCATCTCCATAGAATCTACGATGTCATCTTTTACAATATCCCAATATTCTGAAAGGTCTAATGATGAAGTTCGAATGGCGAATTTGGATGAGATTGAGGAAAGAAGAGTTCAAGCTCATCTGAATGTAATTCAGTATCAAACTCTTATGAGAAATATATATGATTCAAAGTTGAAGAGAACAGAACTTAAAGAAGATGATAAGATATTGCGAAAAGGTTTCTTGCACATAAAGGAAAAGAGCCTCGGAAAAATGGCTCTGAACTGGGAAAGGCCTTAACTTGGGGTCCTACCGTCTTTGTGATTTCAAGGGGAGGATGCTTCAACATCCATGCACTATCCAACACTTGAAGCTTTATTGAGTGTAGATATGTTTTTGTGCTTTGGAATTTTTGTTTTGAATGGCGCACTCTTTCCTATCATGTTGGCCTATGAAGGTTTTAACGAGGCGTCGTGTACATATTCAATATTATCAATAAAGTTCGTTTTTCTTTTCCAATGGTCGTTTACATATGTTTGAATACTATTTTAACAAATCATCAAAGACTAATCACATTTGAGATTAGTTAAGAGTAAAATGTTCTGAAGTGTTTATGATACTTTTTGAAGAAATAACCATGTTTAATAATCACATTACATTTTTATTTCGAAGTGAACTCTTAACTGTACACTGAGAATATTTTGAAGAGCTACAAAAGCTTAACAACTCATTGAGAATTTTTCGAAGAGCTACCGTATTCACCAATTTCGTTAAGGTATTTAAGGTGGTAAGTTTACATTTTGTAATTATTTTATTTTTAAAATTTACCATCGAATAATATGCAAAGAGAATGATAAAATATAGAAACCGTTTGTCATTTAAATTAATTCATTGAGATACAAAAAGAAAATTCTTAATCTGACAAATACAAAAAGTGATAAAATTAATCAGAGGACTCTTTCTCCTCGGACGATTCATCTTCTGAAGATGATGAACATGGAACAGGGTCGAAAGCTTCACTTGGGCGTTTTTCTTCAAGATGTCATTCCAAAAACTTGTAACGTCGATTTTTGGATAAGCAGCGTGAAGCTCTCGAAGAAGGAGAATGGTTGCATCTTTTTTTCTAACGTTAATAGCAGTTTTCATATCTTTTGGAAGCTCAGCCTCGACAGTAGCTATAGCAGCAGCTTTTTCCACTTCGAAATCCTTCTTCAGTTTAGTTATCTCATCGATAAGCTCTTTATTTTTTGTCTCACAAAGAGTGAGAGAATTTCAAAGCCCAATTGAGTTGGATTTTTCAGTGGCCAGTTCAGTAGCATGATCAACCTTGAGTTTGTTCATTTCTGTCTCATGAGGGTTTATCAGCAATTCTGTATCAACAATGTGTATGATTCGCAGATGATTCTTCATGCAGAGAGCATATTTTATGAGTTCGTACCTCGCCATTTCGTACATATGAAATTGATCCACTACCTTGTCGTACAAATCTTCTCTGAATTTTTTCTTAGCCTCGTAAGCTTCTTTGTAATAAACCATGTTTTTTGCCAACTGTTTTAGATGGTTCTAAGAATCTTCGACTTGAGAAGAAAGTTTTTTTGCTACAGTGTCAAGATCGGTAAATGGTTGAAGTGCGATAACGATTGCAGGATTTTTAGGAGGAAGACAAAGTTCCGATGTGCTAGGACGTTGAATCATATCCAGAGGGGTGATAGGATCATGAGAACGGGTAACTTCTGGAGAAGCTTTGGCTGGTGTTGGTCTCCCAAAGTTTAGCATGTGATTTTGGATGACTTGAATAACAAGATCCACCAGTAAGCGCTTTAGTGTTCTCAAAATTAATAAACATATTTGAGGATCGAAGTTTGCAGTATCTTGATATTCGTTGGAAGTGCTATCTTCGATGATAATCACATGGTTTTCTTTGTTCGGTTGTTCTTCGATCGAAGGATTTTGTGGGTTTTGTTGGTTTTCAGCAACAGTGTTTTCGTCTTCGTCAACCAATGCATACGAAGTGATTCTTATTTGCTTCTTTTTCTTTCCATGGGAACCAGAAGAAGCTTTCTTTTTCTTTGAGGATGGCTCTTGATCTTTTCCCTCTTCGATGGGCGAGATAGTTTGTTCTGAAGTTTTCCTTTTTCGAGGCTTTGGCTTCGAAGGAGTTGAAGGGCTAACACCATATGTGCTAGCTGCCTTTTTACCTTTCTTTTCTTTGACCACTTTTTCTTTCTTCTTTTTTGGCAAATGGCTCTCCGATCTGTTGTGAATGGGAAGGAAGACTTTTCAATCGGATTGAGATATTCTTTGGCAGACTAGCTTCGGATCCGGCACTGACATCAGATCTTAAGGAGGCAAGCCACCTTCTGAGATTGGAAACATATGACACTGGAGGGAATTGATGGGCTGAAAGGCAGTATGAAACGTGTTGTTCCATTCTTTCTCAGCCCAATCGGCAAGCTTTTGGAAAATCACCATGGTAGTTGGACGACGTGATGAGTAACGCTTCAAAATTTCTGAAATAATTAGAAAATCATATTATTATTGTTAAAAAACGTAAATGTTATTTCAGAATGTAAAAAAATTCGAGGGGTTTACGATTGCTTCTCTAGACGAGATTTAGCTTTGAAGCATTGGCTTCAGAAATTGCTTTTCTATTTTCCCACGCTCCTAATATAAAGACGAATTTCTGCTTCCAGATTTTGTCAGCCTCTAAGAGATCGTCGATGATCTTGAGATCGTCGATGATCTCAAGATCATCCATCAGGGTGAGGTAGTAAAAGGGAAGCTTCAGACCTTTTGACAATTGGGTCAAGGAAATGAAGTCTTTTATGCTGATGGAAATTTGAGACAGTCAAGATGCCATAATCACTGACATAAGGGTGAACCATTGATTTGGTGTCACTTGAGTAGGACATAAGCTGATCAGTTCGAAGTATTCCATGATCATAGGATCCAATGGAAACCGAAGACCCCAATTGATGATCTCAGGTTCGACTATTAGCTTGTCATCTTTGCAATCCAAAGGAGTTTATCCTTCTTTGGGTAGTCGAAGCGTTATGTTATCTCCCATTCCCCATTGCTTTTTCAGAGTTGAAGCTTGGTTATCTTTATAGTATATGTAGCGGACCTTTTTCAGTGCAATGATATATTTGCCTTCAAGATTCCTCATGTTTCTTCCAATTTTCGCTCTTTCTTCTTCAAAAACGAAGCAATCGTCTGTTTCTTCTTGAGGTTTCTGGGTATTTTCAGAGTTCCCATCGTCAGATTCAGCCTCGAGATCGGTTTTTGTAGCTTTTGAATCAACTTCATTGGCATTTTATGTTTCTTCTCAAAGATTTTGAGATGTTGGGTTAACAGCCTGTGGTAAAGCGTTACCTGTTCGAGGAGTTTCCTCAATTACTTCTCTTTTAAGAGGATTTTTAGCATTTGGATTTGGAGGGGAAAGACTTCGAATAATTTCTGATTCATCTCCCATGGCAATGAAAGTTCTTTTTTTTGGTTACTGAAGAGTAATTCGAAGAGGGGATATTTGGCTTTGGCTTTAAAGGGGATTTTTCACTAATCATGGGAGAAATTTTACTTTGAGATGAGGAGGCTCGAGTTGTTTTAGGCCCTAAGATTTTAGATAAGTAATGTTCTTCGACTATGGGAGAAGGCGAAAGAGCAGGAACTTTAGTTGGATTGAAATTACAGTAACAGATTGTTTAAATGGTTGTTCCAACTGGACCCCCTCGGATCAATCCTGCTTTCTTATATTCTTCAACTCTTTGTGTAATATAGAAGTAGTCGTACGATCTGAAGACTAAATGGCTGTCAGAGTCTGATGATTCTGGTGTTTTGGGTAGGATAGCCTTCAATTTTTTGGTTTTTGGTTTCTTTCTCAAAAAACCAAATTAAGGTTGATTAGATAGGATGAAGATTGGTAAGAAAGTTTGTTTTTTCTGATGAGAATACTGAGAAAAGGGAAGAGCACGGTGAGGGTAGCCAAAAGCTCTGACATCTCTTTAAAAAGGTTTATGTGATGAGAATGAAAAAATTAAATGCATATTGAATTTATACAAAAAAATGAATACGTGTGAACTTAGAAAGACTCTTATGATGATATGTTGGAATACAAATCGGTGGGTTGGTCAGATGTTTGATATATGTCAGGTTAGACCTCTAGCTATGGATCTAAAGACTATAGGGCTATGATGGATTGAACGGTTACATGCAACGGTTACTTTCATATGCAGTATGGATAAAATTCGAAGATTATTTTTAAAAGTGTCCGAGGATGGTTCGTTTATACAGTATTTCGAATCGATTTTTTATTAAATTGTTTCAAAGAAATTTTTTGTTATTAGATTTTGGAATCATTGCTAGTTGGTATTTGTTTTACATATGCGTCGAATGATTGTTCTTTATGTGCGCTTCGAATAATTGTTTAAAATGGTTGTTTCGAATGATTGCTTTGAGGTTATAACAGGTTATCTAACATATGGAAATATTCGAAGATATTAAGCTTCAAAGATCTTTGGATATGTCTTCTAGCAGGATTCGAGGACATTTTAGTTCGCACTCATTTACTGACATGAGAACTACGGGGGCTTCTGATATGGAAATAGGATTTTGAGGACTAAATTGCAAATAATGTAAATTTAAAGATTTAACTATAAGTATTGTAAGTTTTATCCTTAAAATGTCACCGATGTAAGTTTTAGAGAATATTTGTAACTATGTATAATTGTTAAGGACCAAATAGCAATTAGTCATCTTTTGTAACATATTTCAGTTTGAGACTAATTCTCGGCTCCTCTATATAAAAGGCAAGGCTACTCTAATAAAGGGGTTTAATACTTTTTCTTTGAAACTCATTTGTACTCGTACTTTCTCTCTCTAAAAACTCTCTAGCTCTTTCTCTCTCTAGAAATCTCTCTTAACAATTTACTAAGGTAAAATAGTAACTCAACAGACGTAATATACATGTACTTGTCTTTCTTGTCTTTTCGTGAGGTATAATACTCTTTATTAGATTCAAAATATGTTTTATTTCGATCACTTTGAATCCAATGAGCCGTATATGATCGATCATATTGATTTTGAAACTCATATTTTCTTCAACTTGTCCATCAATTGATTTATTCGAACCTTGATATTTGAATGACCTTGATTCACCGGAGCTTGATTATCTTCTCTACTTTCTTCCCTATGCAGATGAGACCTTAAATTTTCAATTACTTTTTGAACTGTAAGATCAGTTTCATTTCCTGGTTCCATATCGATCTATAGCGATATTAATGTGCAAAAACTCTATAATTTCTGGTTTCTGATGTGAAATCAAGGTACCAATCAAATAGAGCTCCTATTATGGTCGCCAATTTGTTAAGTTTACATATGATTTCCTGAGAAATAAATTAAAGAAAGTATTAAGTTTGTAGAGAGAGAAAGTAGAAGAGAGAAAATAAGCATTTTCTAATGAGAAAGTAAAGAAAGTATTAAGTTTGTATTTCAGCCCCCTTTATTTGCAAATAGTCTAAAACCCATCCAATATATATACAAATGAGTACATATGACCTATGTTCTATTAAATTTAAGCCCTCAATATTTTATATCTTTATCATAATAGGAAGCCAAGTGATCTTCAACTCCATGATAGAAAATATTATAAGCCAAATTATCTTTATCTCCATAATAGTAAGGTTATAAGACAAGTAATCTCTATGTTAATAACGACTAAAGCTACATAAACGGGTCGTCTACAATGATACATATGCAAACTGGTTAATACAAAAGTGTAAGAGGTCACGCAAGAGATCACGCCGAGCCTTGACTTAAAAGGTCAATTTAGCGAAGTAGTTAATAAACCAAGCACAACTGAAAAATGTAAGGGCACGCAAAAGGTTATATTGAGCCTTGACTTAAAATGTTAAATTAGTGAACTGGTTAATATACCAAGCCTTGCGACATGTAAGAGGCCTAGCAAGAGGCCATAATGAGTCTTGACTTAAAATGCCAAGTTAGCGAACTGGTTAATAAATCAAAACTATAAGGCTACTCAAGAGGCCATATTGTGTCTAGACTCACAAGTCATATATATACCCACCGCAACGAAAAGAAAGACAAACGTCACTCTGTTGCTGACATACTTACAATCTACACATAGTCACACCCAATAGCTCGGTAAATTTTTTAAAACAATGGTTGTGGCAAATACAATGTAACATAATAAACACAAAGTACAACTAAATACATTTCTTATTTCATCTTTGAGCAAAGACTATGAGGGCTACTCATTCATATTCAACAAAGAATCGAAGCATGCCGAAGAAACAGGCAACACCATAGCAACATACTAATTGTTAGTTGTACTTTTTTCCCTTTGATAAAATAGAGAATTTTATCCTTAAGGGAGGTTCCGGCCGGCAAACAGCTTTAACAAGGCAGGAACAGTTAAGTACGAACCAATTCCGAGACATCTATGATAACAGTTTGGCTTGAAAAATCAAAAACACAAAGCCTTAACAATTTTAGGATTCCAGGCGACATGGCTGGCATAATTACTTCAGAATGATCGACGATGCCTCGACACAAATGATAAATAAATACAGAGCTATGAAAATTGACAAATAAAAGGCAAGCTCCCTTAATAGATAAAGAAGAACAATAAAATTATACTATTAGGATATTATATTCTAGCATTGTGTAGTCCTTAATGCATTCCAACTCAAAAATTAGGAAAACTTTTGTTAAAGTTATATCCTGTATATAATATCTAAATAATAATAAAGTATGTTTATGATTTAATTATACGTGATAACATATTTATTATTTAAAATATGTAATGAGTATATATAAATAAGGAGAGTCAAATGTCTACTTATATTTTGTACTTTCAAAGTTAGGAGATGAGATAATAAACAAAAATATTATTATACTAGTTTTTCTTTTTCCTCTCTTTTTTTTATTAGATTATTACGATGTTTAATTAGAGTTTTATCCATCAATATTAATAATATTGCAGCTCATGAATCAATTAGGAGAGTTAATAAGAAAAAGGTTGAGTTAAAAAGTGATGTGGAAATCCTACGTAGCAAAAATTTGAATATTCTTATTTAGTTAAAGAAAATAGAATTCGTTAAGTCATTTATTGAAAAAATAAATATAATTTTTATTTGTTTTTCTATTGTTTTAAATGAAGGATACGATTATATATTTCAGTTACTATTGTTACAGCCATCTTTTAAAAAAATCATCATTTATATTACTGTTCTTATTTAAAAGAAATAGCATATGATATTTTTTATTTCAAAACCCATACATTTTTTACAAATTAATCACGCTACTAAATTATAATATGAATATAAATCTATTAGTTATTTGAGTTTGTATATTTCAGAAACTTAAATATTCAATTTGTTTTTTTTAAGTTTTTTGTTTGACTTGTATGTTGTCAAGTGTTGATAATTAGTTGATTTATGATTGGATGTAGAATTTTTATATTGGATTTGATAAGGAAAATAATTATTTGAAACGAATAGTCAAATTAGTTAAATATGGGGGATGTTATTTGTTTTTATAAAAAGGTTTTGTAAAATACAAATATGTAACATTGAGGAGGTCTAATGTAATAAATAATAATTATTGATAAGATTAGTAAAATAGTGGGGTGATGTGACCATAAAAAGGGGTAATCATGTAATTTATGGGCCTACATCTTGTACTATATAAAGCACCATTTTAAAAAAAAAATAGATCAATCATTATTCAATCATTTCTTTATTACTACTTTTTTCACATTCTCTCTCTAGATTTTTTGTGTTTCTCTTTCTAAATATTCTCCTCCAAACATAGCTTAGACATATAATCCTTCAAAGAAATCTTTAGAAGTATCATTGGCGTCATCTTTGGGAACGACTGGTACCCATAATCGATCTTCCAAAACCATTATGGAATTGTCGAATATTTTGAGAGAAATGGAATGGTGACCTTTTGGTCGGAAACTCATCCGGAGGTCAACCTATCAAAGAGTAGATAATGAAGGAACGATATAATGACGATCAATATACCGACGAGCTACTTGAAAAGTCTACTTAACTAGCTCAGATGAAGGAATTTATAGAAGACATAGAAAGGTTAAACGCAGAAAAGGATACAGTTCTGAGTTCGATAAGGCTCAGGTCGGAGGTTCGAAGAGAGCATGCAACTGAAAAAGATAAACTGTAAGATGCTCAATGGACTAGAGACATGCATGACATACGTCGGAGGGGAAGCCATTATTCTTTAAAAAAAGATGAAAACCACGCGTCGATACGATTCTACTGAGTCTAGTGATTATTCTCTTTATGATTCAGATGAATCGTCCTCTCCAAAAAGGGATAACCTATACCAAAAAATATATAAGATAAAAGATTCAAATTGGCATATGAATGGCCATCAGACTTCTCGTCGAACTAGAAATTCAAGGAGAGAAAGAAATGATCAAGAGAAAAGAGGCCATGGGTCTGAGGAGCAAGATAAGGTTGTAGGTGTTGCTAAAAGAGGTCAAGTTGTTCTCCAAGCCCAAAACCCATCTATACACTGCTATGAATAAAGGTCTGTGGCCAATATGTATGACGCAAAACATAATTAGAGGTTATCTATTCTTTCCGCAAAAATCCTATCATGACATATGCCCAAACGCTTTGACATCTCAAAGTTAGAAAAGTTTGATGGGACACAAGATCCAAATAGCCACATTGAAGAGTTCAAAACAATTATGATTAATTATAATGGTGATGATAAATTATTGTGCATGGATTTTTCCCAAACGTTTAAAGGCGCTTCTTCGAAGTAGTACAATTGTTTTCCTAAGGGTTGTTTAAGAATTCCAACGTGTTTTGGAGCATCTTTCGCCAACACTTTATGGGGAGAAAAAATCTCCGAGCAAATTGTGATACGATAATTTATTGTAGACAGAGTTTCTGGGATAGTTTGAAGGATTACACCAATTGTTTCATCAAAACTAAAACTGATGCAGAAGGATGCGAAGATCATGTAGCTTTAGCAACTTTCCAAATGGCACTCTTCCCTGATATTTATAAATATAATGTTGCAGAAAAGTAGGTCATGAATCTTGTGGCATTGTTATATATGGTTGAGAGGATAATTTTGGTAGAAGAGACACAAGCGTCAGAAATAGGATATATGGCGCAAATTTAACAAAAACTAGTTCTAACAATCTATGATGGTAACATATAACCCACTTCATACGCAAATTCCTTCAACTTATCATCTGACTCATCTGAAAACTGATGTCTGATAAAGAGCTCTAACCCAATTACCTCAGAGAGCAAAGATGAATTCACAAGTGGCAAACACACAACAAAGTGTCAGACCAATGTCAAACAAATGGGTTTGACCAACTCATTTTGCTGAATTAGCAGAGTGTGTAGCAACAATATTCTAAAAGGCTCGTAATCACATACAGTTTCGTAAACCTACCCTAATACAGACTCTCAAGGAAAAAATAAGCAACAAGTAATGCAAGTACCATGTGGATTTTGGTCATGATACAAAGGATTATGTGGCGCTGAAAAAATAAATACGAGTGTTGATTGAAAATGGGAAATTAACAACTTTCGTTAAGAAAAATTCTCTTACAACTCCTAAGCTAGAAAATACTTTGATGATTTCGGAACCTATCGATGCTTTTGACATTTATTCTAGAGTATTTGGATCCAAAATCTGGCAAAAATAAGTTCATTTTTGGTAGAAATGTCAATTGTGAATGGAAATGTTAGTAAATTATGTGCTTTCTTTTTATCACTAACGATTTTTAGAGGTGATACAGTTTCAGGAACGTTAAATTATTCTCGAAAAAGGCATATCGTGAGCCTGGAAACTCAGTTAGAAGCGGGTGCTTCACCACATTTATATAAGAGTTCATCTATGCTGCTTTGTTTTGAAGATGATGATATAAGGGAAGTGGTAGGTCTGCATGAAGATGTTGTGGTGATTGTGGCAGGAATTTTTGACAAGATACGAATTTTTTTAATAGATATCGGTAGTTCTGCCAATATAATGTTCATGTCGACGAAGTGGGCGGTGAGTTTGAAGGAACGATTGAGTTGGGTCGCGGACCATTTAGAAAATAGGTATTGGGGTAGATGCGCCAACACCATAGAATGCGATATTTGGAAGATCTTGGTTGTCTAGAATGCATGCAGTGGCTTTAACTGTTTATAAATGCTTGAAATATATTGTGGGAAACAATGTAGGGCAATCGGGAGTAGCCATAAAATGGAAAGAGAATGTTACCGAACAACTTTGGCCCCAAAGTAGATCAAATGAGGAGAGTTAAGAAATACATAACATTTAGTGTGGTATCCATCGGGGTCCAATCATGTTGATGATCCGAGGGAGACACCTGGTTTTCTGGTCTCTGATGAGCATTTTGAAGATTATTCGAACGGAAAAAGTTTAAAGATTGGTGTACAGTTATCTTCATAGGTAAATGAGAGGTTAATTCAGTTATTGTTAAAAAAGTTACAATATTTTCCTGGTGCACCGAAGATGTAACTGAGGTACGAACGAAAATCATTTGTCACAGATTAGCAATTCAAAGCAGTGTACATCCAATCATCCAGAAAATGAGATTTTTTCTCAAAACAATTTTGAGGCTATCATGGTTGAAGTAGATCGGCTATCAAAGATTGAACATATATGAGAATCCTTGTACCTTTTGTGGCTGCGAATCTAGTTTTAGTAAAAACGAAAAATGGTAAATGACGAATGTGCGTGGATTTTACTGATTTGAATAGATATTTTCCAAAATATCATTTTCCAGTCCATCAGATTGATCAGTTAGTAGATCTACGTCGGGAAATCGATTTCTTTCTTTTATGGATTCCTATGTAGGGTACCTTTAGATTAAGATGGATCCAAAGGACCAAAAGAGTACTCATTTATTACTATAAAGGGCTTGTATTATTATAAGGTTATGCTTTTAGGGTTGAAAAATGATGGGGTCACTTACCAACTTCTAGTAAACAAAACTTCTGAGGCTCAGGTCAGAAGAAATGTTGAAGTGTATATTAATTATATGTTAGGGAAGGGTACACGGGATGTAGACCAATTCTCAAATTTGGAAGAAACTTTTGCCAATTTAAGTAGGATAAATTTGAAGTTAAATCCAGAGAATTGTACATTCGGTGTGCGGCCAGAATATTTCTTGGGTCCATAGTCAGCAAACAAAGGATAGAAGCTTACCCGATCCAACTAAACACTTTGAGTACTATGGCACCGCCTCGGTCAATCAGGGAGGTGAAAATTCTAATATGGAGGCTGGCAGCCTTGAATAGATTTATATCCAGGTCTTCGGATAAATGTTCCCTGTTTTCCCAAATGTTAAGACAAGCAAGTTTCTTTAACTGGACCCAAGAGTTTTCTGAATAATTTATACAAATTAAGGAGTATCCATCCTCCCTGGAAATCTTGAGAAAGCCTATTCCAAGAGATAAATTGTACATCTATATACCGGAGTCGGATTATGATGTGAGTGTCGTTTTAGTTCGAGAGGTAGATAATTTCCCATGACCAGTGTATTATGTTATTAAAAGTCTTTTGGAATAAAAGTTATAAAAGTTATCCCTAGCTTTGGTTATAGCGGATCGAATAAGACTTTACTTCCAAGCACCCTCTATTATTGTTCAAATATTTTTTCCGTTGAAGAGCATGTTGCAAAGAATTGATATGTTGGTAGAATAACTAAATGATCTGTGGAATTGAGTGATTTTGACATTAAATTTGAGCCATGAACTACAATAAAAGCATAATACTTAGTAGATTGTTTAGTCGAATATCATTCCAATCGGCCAAAGATGGATGTAGATAAGTAGAATTCAGAGACAACGTGGATTGTGCGAACAAATGGAGGCTCTAGTTCATCGGGAAGTGGGGCAGGGGTCCAGTAGGCTTCTCCATATGGGATTGTGATGTATCAAGCAATACATTTTAGGTTTCGAGCATCAAATAATGAAGCAGAGTACAAAGCTGCTTTGTCAGGGTTAAGGTTTGCTCACATTTGTGGAGGTAAAAAGGTTATGATAGTGAGTAATCCATAAATTCTTATAAATCACATGTCTAGCCAACCCGAAGCTAGAAAATATCATTTAGTGAAGTACTTGAGAGAATTAAAGGCCTTAGAAATTATTTTTTAAAGCATCAAATAAGAATATGTTCAAAATTGTTGATACTTTTATGCTTGATTCTCTGGATATTGGTGCGTATTCCGAAGAGCACCCTTGGATTCTTACGCAAGAAAGTCTTTTGATAACACGGGGATCCGAATAAGTGGAAGGATCGATTGAAGCTTTCCAAATTTTCGCTAGTATTGAAAAATATTAGAGGTACGATAATAAGGAATTTTTAATTAGTTATATTCAACCAATCTATAAAGCAACGACAAAGAAAATACACTTCAAGGCACATGGTTATGTGGTACTCGGGGGCATTACGTATAAGAAACTTTTTAGCGGGTCTTTACTTCGATGCCTTGGGGAAAATGAGTCACAAATGATATTATTCAAGCTACATGATGGATAAGGGTCTGCACATTGTGGGTATAAGACTTTGATAAGAAGAGTTATTTTTAGAAATGCCGGTTAATACGAAAAACTGCTCTATAGAAGAGCCAACCCTAGATATCATGACCACTATTATGACAGTCATCAAGGTGAACCACATGTTTGGACCAGCTTGAGTATTTTCATAAGTTTATTAGGTCGAAATACCTTACCAAAGCTGGACCCAAAGGGAACCGAAGACCCTAGCTCATTCTCCTGAACAGATAGATGGGTCTTTTCAGCTTCGATAAATTAGATGGTTATAAAGTTAGAAATCCCCCATCGATTCTAAAGTTTCACCTCAGTGGAAGGTTGATAGTACCGGTACTTTATTTTATACAGAACCAATATATGTTTCCCCTCAACCTCTCGTAAGTTGTTTCCTAATATATCCTCGATGTTTATTGGCTATTCAACAACATATTTTTTATTCTTCTTTGACTTGGCTTTTTCCTGAATAGTGAACTTACATTAACTTTATCCTAAGGGACTGATGCCTGGGTTTGTGCCAAAGTTTTGACCTGATAAGACGAAACAACAATTTCCTTTTTGTGTTGATCATTTGCACTAGCAATATCATTTTCATCGTCTTTAAGATCATCAACCAAGTTCTTTTCCCTCACTTTTTTTATTGATTCGAGGGGCTACGCTCCTCTGGACTCTACTGTCGAAGCAATGGTTTCCACAACTACTAGTCGAGGGGCTACTTGTGAGTGTTCTTGTGGAAGTTTTTAAAGACTTGTTTTGGGAGTACTCTGAGGAGTGTTTTAAGGAGTAGAGGTAGTATATGTAGTTTTAATTTAAAATACCATTTTACGGTAGGTACGGAGACCGTTTTATCTTTGAAATATACCTTTTTTATTTCTCGGTTACCTTTTGTTTGTCACCCATTGGGATGAATGTTGATGCAGTAACTGATTTATTTAGAGGACCAATATCACCCTTGTCGGGTATCGGACAAGTGTGACCAAGCGGCAGGGTAGTATTAGGATTTGACAAGGTAGTGATGTTCGAAGTTTATACCGTTTCAGATGGTTTGAGGCTACTAATAAGACATCTCTCTCTCTATCTAGAATTATGAAAATAAGTAACTCCAAATTGGTGGATAGATTAATTATTTATAGACAGGAGTTTGAGCTTCCAATGGTTACGAGGGCTTAAGTAAATAAAGGTTTTTTCTTCTGTGACGAGTGCCTAGGAAATATGGAAATTTTTATATTCATTACACCTATGTTTTGAAGTGAACATGTGTAAATAAGCGTAAGAGTTTTCTAACACACGTAATAACTCAAAAATCGTTCTGGAAGACATGCACGTTTGTGTCAAAAATCTGGTGACATGTTGGCTTAGAGTAGAGCACCCATTATATTGCCATAAATCATTGTGACACGTGGATTTGAAGAAAATGATGAAATATATGATCATGAGCTCAACAATTTGGTCAATGATGTCATTGATCCCAATGAGGAGCATAGGGAAGATGCGTATAGACATATTTGAGGCTCTTTCCCTGTTTTAGTCTCGCTCGAATATCTTCGCAAGGACTAGGAGGGGATAATGATAAGGGAAAGAATGATTTGAAAAAATTGTTAAATCATTACTCAATCATGTAAATAAAAAGGTAATCATGTAATTTATGGGCCTACCTATTGTACTATATAAAGCAACATCATTTTTTAGGAAAAATGATCAGTCAATACTCAGTCATTACTTTATTACTACTTCTTTCAAGTTCTCTCTCTAGTTTTCTCGTATTTCTCTCTATAAATATTCTTCTCTAAACATAGCTTAGACAGATAATCCCTCAAAAAAATCTTTGGAACTATTAGGGTTGTTTTCAAAGATGTTATAATTTTTCATGATGTAGTTCCGTAAAGGATATTTGCAGGAGATGTGCAAATAAAATAAATATGTTTGCACATATCATGCGCAACTCTCGTATATACTTTTACACATATCGAATTGGCATAAACGTTTCGCGCATGTTTGTGCAAAAACTATGATGTTACTCGCACATAATATGCCCAAATTTCATGCAAATTGGCACATAATATTCTCAAAGTTTATAGATGGCGGGGATTCTCTCCTATTTTTATTCTATATTGTTGTGTAGTAGTTTTATATTAGTTTAGATATATCGATTCATAAAATAATAGATTATGTGAATTTATAAGTGTAATTTTCAATATCTATGGAAACATTTTCGTTAGAATTCTAACTAATCTAATACATGTTTGATATGATGAATTCATATATATTGAAGATATTTAAAAGTATTTTTAGAGGTAGTAATATTGATGTTGTTGAGTTTGAATCGCAAGATTTAAATGGTGCTCGCGAAACGTCACAGGATCATTCCTCTTGTTTAATTCCTCTTGGTTAAGAGGAGTTCATAAATATGTTCCTTTGCGCGATGTGTTTTATGAAAAATCTACTCATTTCTCTCGTTATCATCCTGATATAAGAGGAGGATCAAAAATGCTTCTTCTGCCTGTTTTGAAGGTCCTTTTTGAGGAAGTACTACTTCCCATTTATGGTTTGTATAATAGAAACAATAAAAACGCGAACTATAGTATCTTCGAAGATAATGTAAATTTATTTAAACCGTATGTTTCAATTAGTTCATACATTTGAGTAGCTTGATTAAAAAATATTAATTGAGGTTGATTCTTTCTATTAGTTGGTTTTATTTATAGGAAATAATCGATTGTATGGATAATTTCAAGTCATATCACTATTTACGTATCCATAGATTATTTAAGTTGGTTGTATTGATAAAAATGGCTTTGACATTTTTCGGGAACATTAAATCACATTATCCAAAGTGTTTCATGCAAAAGTTTGGCTACATTAGAGGATACAATTCTAAGCCGAACAATATTACCCAATAGTAATAGATGCGTAGGAGCAAACCATTTTTGGGTACATGTGGAAACACTGGTTGAATTTATTTGGTACACAATAAAAACAGAGGTCTAGAATATATTGAAGGTTTTAACACTACATATTTAATTTATTCATCCAATTTGGCGCACGACTAACCTTTCATATATCGTGTCCAACAAAGGTATATTTAACACTGAAATATATGTCAAATAAAACCCTCATTCGAGCACGTGTGCACTAAACATAACTTAGGGATATAATGATATTAACTTTGACGATATGCATCCTTCGTACATAAGAGAGAGAGAGAGAGGATTATATATTTTTCATCTCCATGTATAACATTATGTTTTGATATTTTGCATTATAACCATAGATTGGTATTATATATTTTGACTATGCTTTATGTTAAGACTATAGATTCCAAACTATGTGTGGCGTAGTTAGTTTTGTGCTATGATCATTTTAATTCAGATCCATAACGTTGGCAACAATTTGGTCAATGATGTCATTTACCAAACTATTGCATGGTATACTTTACACAACATGCACAAATATATACCAATTTTAGCCTAGTTTTCAAATCAAAGTTATTATTTTACACAAATGTGCAAAATGTGATTATATATTCGCACCTGAGACTTGTAGTAGGACGATATGGTCCATCCGGTAAATGTAGTACCTTTTGTATACCATTGCATCAAAAAATGATTTGTATTCATCTTGCATGGTTTTGGCTACATTTTCAATGGTTTTCGTCAAACGTGAATCTTTGACCAAACTTCACTGTATTTTAATATATAGGGTTAATTTTCATTATAAATGAATTTTTGGTATATATATATATTATCATATAAATATAACATAATCTACGAGACTGAATCATATCTCAACACATGTCAGATTACATAATATACAAGGCTGAATCATAGCTTAATATGTACCGGATAAAGATAGTTTACGTGACACGTTCCGAATAAAGATAACGTAATCGACAAGGTCAAATGATATCTCAACATGTACTAAATAAAAATAGCACAATCTATGAGTCTGAGTCATATCTTGATACATTTCAGATAAATATTATGTTAGATAAATACGTTTTGATCTTACTACAACTCTCACCGTAGTATTAGTAATATCTTTCTAATTACATCTCAGCATGTGTCAATATGTTAAATTTGTAGTTTACAAAATATTTTCTCGACATGTGTTAGATGAATATGTTATGATATTATTTAAATTTTAGTTAGACATTATTAACTTCAAAATACATTATTAACTTCAAACATTACATAACCAAGTTCAAATTGTACATATTTTAGTTCACGATCTTAATTAACCAAGTACAACAAAATAAACGACGACAACAACATAAAATTCACAAAATTTTAGTCAAATCGGTGACAAATAATTATTCACCTCCAAGAATGGTAGTATGATTTGACTAAAGTATATTTTCTTGTACAAAGTTTGCATGCACCTACTTCTTTCGTTCGGTAGTGCGACCAAATAAAATATAATTCTGGTAACAATAGATTCAGAATTATAAAAAAACTATACAATAAAGTAAAACTTACAAAAATTAAACTAAGTTTAACATATTAAAAAATAACATAATTTATTTGGTTATATGAACGAAATGATTTCCGAAAATGAAAGCAATTGTGATTTTTTTAATAAGATTCGAGTACTGCAGGGAACCGCTTAAAGGTAAAAATGTTAGGCATATTTTTAAGTAAAAACAATACACATATTGATAGTGAGTGACATAACTAATCTAATGTCATGCAATGTAATTTAAAACTACTTATTTTGATAAATTTTGAAGTAATTATAATTGAAGTGATTATTTTTCTAAACCCACTTTTGAATCGTACACTTTCACATATGAATCTTGGGTGTATTTTTAATTTTTCCATCAAATCATATCTCACAAACGCCCATTATTTATCGATGTCGTTAAATCTTTCAGATATAGTTTGATAACCGCAATGAATTTATATCATAACGTTTTAATGCGAGAAATATAAGAGTAATTATTTTGGAATGTGACTCGCATAAAATAAAGTTTCTTCTAAATTATTATGAGTAGCTTTAGACACCTTCTATCATTTAGGAGTATTAAGTTTTCATAGGAAATAAAAGTATCAAGCATGATGATAGCTTTTTTGTGTCGTACTTGCTGGAATACTAGCATTATTCGTTTGCTAAAAACATTCTTGAATATGATTTGTCATGTTTTGATCGATTGGTTTGGTTCAATTTTTGTCTACCTCACATATTAATTTGGTTTTTAGGTTTTACCACATGAATTATTTTGGCATTAATAACTTGTATCATTTTCTTATTATATGAGTATGAATATATTGCATATAACTACATATATAACTGCCAATTATTCTTATTTTTTGTTAGAAAAATAGTTGGATGTAATTTCGAAATGAGAAACAATGTCAAAAGTTTATTATAATATATTGCACGAGGTTAACATAATACACATATACTATCTCTTCAACATGGCTAATTCATATAAATAAGAAAATAAATCTATTTTTGTTAAATACATTTACATCTTTTGGATTGATCTTATTTCCTATTTTTCCATTATAACTATTGAAATATATCTATCGTATTTCTCATTATAACTATTAAAATATATCTAGGATCACTCATGATACTAAATCTTGAAGATGGAGAAATATTTAAATATTGTTAGCATGTTTAGCACTTAACTTACTCTTTTTGAAGAATTCCATGATTTTTTAATGTTGAAGATCAAACAATACATTAAATTCGACCAATAAAAGTTTGAAATTGATTTTACCTAAAGTGATGTAACATTTTTGTTTCAAGTAATTGCTCTCAATCCTATTAAGTACAAAAACTTGATTATAAAAAGTCTTTAAAACTTGAAAGTTAAATATTGAAAAATCACTTACTAATTGGTTGATGTGTTTCCCAAATGTTGAATCTTATTCGTGAAAAAATGAATTTTTTTTATGCACAAAGTAATAACATAATTGGTGATAGTTGGGTAACGAAAAAATAATTATTTCGTTGTTGCAAGATTTAAGTTCAACTCTTCTTCGATCAACCATTTTGTTCTAAATACTCATAATCTTGTCAGGATCTTCGATCAACCTACTAGAAATTGACATGTGCTTAGCAGACCTGTTAGTTGCCACTGATGTGACCAAATTGTCCAAAGCCCCTTTCTTTTATACCTATTTTAAAGGGATGAAAAAAAAATCTAGCTCCCCTCATCAGATAGGAATTGGAAGAATTCTTTTTTTTATACCTACTTATGAGTGCTTGTTTATGCAGGTGAGGCAGCTAGTCGGAGTTGGTGGAAGGAATAGAAAGCCAAGGGTTACGTGAATCAGTTAATCCAAATCGAGAATTTAGCTTGTGAGGCGTGGTAGGAAGATCCCAAACAACAGTTTACGCGCTAGAATTATCTAAATTAAGGCTTGTGGTATGTGCCAGAATTGGAGATTGTATCAGACGGTAAGGTCACAATGGCAGACAGGGCTGAAGCCACGATGGAGTGCATCAGGGCATTAATAGAAAAAAGATATTAGGAGAACAATAATGTCGAGATTTGGCTCGCAGTACCGCAAACTACCTGAAAGGGTACTGAAGCAGGAGCTTCATCATCTGCTCTTGCCTCTTGGCCATCCGGGTGGGCAATGAGAGATACTGGCTAGTAAAAAGGAAGAGGAGGTCGAGCAAGTCAAAAATAATGCACAAGTTGTTCAAGAAGTCGCTCATACTAGCAAGATGCGAGCAAAGCGAGAAAAGGAAGAGGACATTGAGACACTCTCATTGGTTAAACCTTAGAGTAAGAGGTAAAAAATGATTAAAGATGTTGTCTATCTTTCTGTCAGGAAGTTGCAGGTAAGAGATGATGACAGTGATAACACAGGGGTCGCACCTGAAGGAGCAACCTGTCCCTCAGTTCATCTGTCATCTAAACAAGGCGAGGGGTAGAATCCTAATACTGAGGAGGCCTGATTGATTTGGTGGAAGACAGTAAGGAGAAAAAAGATGAGGCTCGTTATCCCACCAGAGCCTGCTGAGAAGATGAAGAGTTGGGTGAATACATCAGACATGCCTCCTTTGGCAACAGGAGCGGGAGAGGGTATCGTGTCTCAAATGATAGGATTAATGGACGAACTGCTGCCCAAGCAGATTATCATACCAAGCCCCTCCTCATTTATGTTGGAACAGCTCCATCGAATTCCTGACATATCATCTTATGATAGGATGTCAGTTCCTGAGATCTTATAGCAACAAGTTGAGCTCGCCATTGAGGTAAGGAACTGGTTTTATGTGTTGAATAGGAGGTGGTAGCATAAGTATGACTCTTTGGCTTTGTGCAGATTCATCATAACTCGGTCGTACTAGGCTACCGACGCATGTCCCCAGTTGATTTAAATACTATGGAAAAGTGAAGAACAGAAGCCATGGTGTTCGGGTCAGCCAAAACGAGCATTCCTGAAGCTATTCGCTTGAGGCATGCGTATACCTCAGCAAAGGCGACCAAAAACCAGGTGCTTGAAGCAAAGGCAAAACTAGAGACTACGATGGAAACCCTAAAAGAGGATTTGATATACAGTGACGAGAGATGTAAAACCGTATCCAAAAATCACAAAGCAGTATTGAAACAAAATGAGAACTTTTTGAAGAGGAATGATGAACTTTTCGCTTAGAGCTCAAACCTGATGAATATAAATTTGGTTCAATCAAAAAGGGTGGAAGAGCAAGTTGAGTGAATAGCAAATTTGTCTACTCACAACACCAAATTGATGGCCCAAGTGGATGAGGGGCATGCAGAGCTCGAGTGGGAGAAGTTGTGGTGGAAAAAGATCTTGGAGGCAGCTGTAGCAGAGAGGAAGACGCAGATGTTCACTGTTTCCACGGAGATGATAGCCAAGGAGAACATTAAAGCTATACATGAGATGTTGGCGTTGAATCCTGGCTGAACTTGGAATCTTTGGCATCTCTTGTTCAAAATACTTTACCTCCTCAAGATCTTGGCTTGCAATCTGTCCCAATTGTTGAAGTTGTTACCACTACTGTGGTTGATGTTATTCTATTAGAGCAGAACAAGCTGCCTTCTTCCCCAAATGCCAAGTTGTGATAGTTTTTGTTGTCTCTTGTTTTTATTTATGTTTATGAAAAACCTTGTGTTACGTGATGTATTTTTGAATACATGTTGAACTTACTACTCTGATGTTACTTATGCGAAACAGAACAATGGGTAGTGTGTGTGTGAGCGACAGTGTATGCTTAATGCTATTAGTATTTATGGAGAAAGTGTGGAGTATATGTTTGTTTCCTTGCATGGAGATCCTTTACAATACTGAGCTCAGTAGGGCTCATTACGTAGATTAGATAATAATTGTCATAATATCTTGTTCGCGGGAAGGCCATGTAGACCCTATTGCGTAGTCTTTCTTAGACTTGGTTTTTAACCAGTTCGCTAATAGGCCCAGTACAAAGTATGAGGCACATTAAGGCTGTTACGTAACCCGTAGGCGTGACCAATTAGCCCATTCGTGTTTATAAACACTTAGTCTAGACTCATTATGGTCCATTGCGTAGCCACGTATGGCGTGGTCATTGACCCGTTCGCTAATCGTAAGGATGAAACTTGCAACAAACACATAGTGGCGAAAACATAAATTATATTGAAGGAGTAAATTAATGTCTTAAGATGCCTCATTAAAAAACCTCCCCGCGCCATCAGGGAGGAAAAAGAGCGCATCAATACAGTCTAAGTAGTTTGGCGATACAATTTTAGGTGATTGATATTCCAAGGGTGTTTGAGTGCTTGGCCACTGTAATTTGCCAATCTGTACACCCCATGGTGCCCTTTGGAGATAATCGTATATGGGCCTTCCTAGTTTGGTCCTAATTTTCCACTTGTTCTATTGTTTGAGCCTTGAAATACTTTCTTTAATACCAGATCTCCCACCTTAAAAGAGCGCGTCTTGATTCGAGCGTTGAAACGTCCCCTCATCAGGCTTCTGTAATGCTCTGCTCGTACTCGGGCCTCATCTTGTCGCTCTTCAAGGAGATCCAAACTTGTTGATCTGGCTATTAGATTTACCTCTTCTTCGTAGTTTTATTCGATCACTTGGCACAATGATCTCTGTTGGGATGACTGCTTTGGTGCCATACACCAGGGCGAAAGGGGTGTCTCTTGTTGTTGAGCGCGGGGTAGTTCGATATGCCCACAATACCTCAGCTAACTTATCCGACCATTTCCCTTTGGATCATTCCAATTTTTTCTTTAGTCCTTCAAGCACCGTCCTATTGGTTACTTCGACCAGACCATTGGCCTGTGGATAATATGGGGTGGAAAAGTTCTGGAGAATCCCATATCGTTTGCAGAAGTTGGCGAGTATTGAATTTTGAAATTGTGGGCCGTTATCTGTCATTAGAATTCGTGGAATACCATATCTAGTTAGAATCTGATTATGGATGAAGTCACATACCTCATGCGCCAGTTTTCGGAATAGAGCTTTGGCCTCGACCCATTTGGAGAAGTAATCCACCGCGACGATAAGGAATTTCCTTTTTTCGGTATCCATTGGTAAATGGCCCACTAGATCGATCCCTCATTTCTCGAAAGGGCATGAAACGGGAATGTTTGGCATTGGTTCGCTGGGTCTATGTTGTGTGTTGGCATATTCTTGACATTTGTGACATTGTCACTTTCTGCATCAGCTGCGAGCTCGGGCCAATAGTATCCTGCCAGGAGGAACCAGTGAATTAGCGTTCGGTGCCCACAGTGAGCACCTGCCTTATTTGAATGTAGATTGGTTAAGATTGAACTGGCCTCCACACGATCAAGACATCAGAGTAAGGGCCGAGTTAAACTCTTTTTGTATAAGTTGTTATCAAGCAAACAAAACTTGGTTGTCTTAATCTGCAATGCTTGTGCATCGTTTTTATTTGCTGGCAATTGATCATATGTTAGGTATAGTAGGTATTGCGATTGAGTTGATGGTTTCTATTATAGGTATAAGTTCGGTCATCGGGAGCTGTTGGAGTAAAATCGTGGGATGTTCTCTCAAAGCTGCGGTCTTGAGTAGAATATCGGCTACTGAATTGTCCTTTCGTGGGAAATGATCGTACAAAACATGGGTGAACTTAGATTCCTACTCCTTGAGTATAACAAGGTAATCTTTGATACCGTTCTGTCTGGCATTATAAGTACCAATTTCCTGGTTAACGACTAACTGGGAGTCAGATTTGATCTTAATGCTTTCTGCTCCACAAATTAAGGCCAATTTCATGCCACATAGAGGAGCTTCATACTCTGTCACGTTATTTGTAACTGGGAAATTAAAACGAACAGCATGCTTGAACTCCTCGCCATTTAGGGATCGCAATACAATTCCTGCTCCTCTACCCGATGCGCAAGATGCACCATCAACTTCAACAATCTACTGGTCTAGACTTGTTACTTCTCGATCTTCTGTATCAGTCTGTTGATGCCTAGAGGAGGAGAATTCGGCAAGAAAATCGACAATTACATGTCCCTTAATAGCCAACCGTGATTCGAAACGAATGTCATACTCGCCGAGCTCGATTCTCCACTTAGTAAGTCGTCTGGAGACGTCTGGCTTTTGTAGTACTGTTCGCAAGGGAAAAACTATTCGCACAGTGATGATGTGCCCTTGGAAATATGGACGCATTCGCCAGGCTGTAATAACTAAACTCAAAGCTAGCTTTTTCAAGATTTAGGTACCATGTATCCGCATCCGTTAGCGTTTTGCTCGAATAATATATCGGGCGTTGTACCCCGTTCTGGTCGCGAACTAAAGTCAAACTGACGGAAAATGGTTATACTGCCAGATAGAGGAACATAGGTTCCTCATCCATGGGTGCATATAGAATCTCTGGAGAGGTGAGGTATTGTTTGAGCTTGGTGAAAGATTTATTGCACTCTTCTGTCCAAGAGAACTTCTAGCGCCTCGTAAACCTCAAAAAAGTGATGACTCTTGTACGATGCGCGGGAAATGAACCTAGATAACGCTGCTAACCTTTGCATGATTCATTGTACTTCTTTGATATTTTTTAGAGGGTCCATTTGCAGAATTGCATTTAGCTGGATAGGGTCGGTTTCAATACCTTGTTGACTCACCACGTAACCCAAGAAATTTCCGTTAGCTACCCCAAAAGAAAACTTATCCGGGTTGAGCTTGAGGTTGAGTTGTCGTAACAAATCAAAAATTGTCTGCAATATTTCCAAGTGCTGCGTTTCCTCATGAGTTTTAACAATCATGTCATCAATGTACGCATCTAAATGGTGTCCCAGATGGTCTTGGAAAATGTGGTTTATCACTCGTTGGTATGTTGACCCAGCATTCTTTAAACCGAAAGGCATGAAAAGTGTAACAATATAAACCTATCTCAGTCTGAAAAGTGGTGTGCTCCTGATCGGATGGGTGGAGGCAAATCTGATTGTACCCGGAGTGTACGTCCATGAATCACAAGTATTCACAACCCTAGGCTGAATCGACGAACTGATCGATGCGCAGCAGCGAGAAGGCATCTTTAGAGAATTCCTGATTCAGGTCGGTGAAGTCCACGCACATTCTCCACTGGCTGTTCTTCTTTTTCACCAGAACGGGGTTAGCTATCCAAACCGGATATCGTGCTTTCCGGATGTGTCCCAGACGAGTTAATTTGGCCACCTCGGCTAAGATAGTTGCCTATTTTTCTACTAAAAGGATCTACGTTTTTTGCGTATTGGCTTGGCGTAAGGGTTGATAGCCAACTCATGACATATAATCGATGGGCTTACCTTTGAGACATCAGTTGCCTCCCAGGAAAAAACATCTAAAATTTTTGCTAATAAAGAAATTAAACGTACGTTAGAATCTTGAGATAACTCCCTTCCAAGTCGAAGCATGCGACCGTCGGCTATAGGTGTGTCCACCACTACAGTGATTGTATCAGTAGAGTTGTCGATCTCATGCGGGTTATCCACTGGGTCCGATGAGGTAGAATCCAGTGTCTTTGGTTCAGGGACCCCCTTGCCGTTTGATTGCTATCTGAGCGGTTTAGATGGATTCGACGTGATTGTGTAGCAGATTCGCACGGGCCTTTGGTTGCCTTGTACCGTTCCCACCAAGCCGCCCTAGATATTTTATACATTACCGGAACGTGCACGATGTTGCTTCCATCCTATGCAGCCATGGTCTCCCAATAATAGCATGGTAAGTGCTAGGTGCGTCGGAGATTATAAATAGTGTTTTAACTTCTTCTTTTTCGTAGCTCAGTGGCTGACTTCTACCAACAGATCCACTTCTCTAACAAATTTTGAAGTTTTACCCTCATAGCCTACCAAAATGCGATGTGTCGGCCGGTATGGAAGTACATTTTGCACGTGGTCAAAACAGCTTTTGAATATGATGTTTGCAGAAATTCCACCTTCGACCAGAACTCGAGTCACCATAACACCTCCAATATCCATATGGATAGTTAATGCATCCTCATGGGGCAGAATAACACGTCTAAGACTACCATCATTGAACGTGAGATCGACCACTAGATCCCTGTAATTACGATAGGAATTGGCATTGATTTCATACATGTCGAGCTCGTTTTTAGCCCGTTTGTTTGAGGTGGTCTCTTGGATTGGTGCTGAATTACCCCTGATATCGTAAGAAGCCACTGCTGCTTATTAGCTTTTATTTCTTCTCCATTTCTAGGTTTCTCATTGATGGGAGAATGAACTTCCTCGCGGTGATCTGAATGTGACCCTTTCATGTATTGTATCCACTCTTCATTATCAATTAGTCGTTGGATCTCTTATGTGAGTTGCCAGCACTCGTCCATGGAGTGTCTATGGTCATTATGATACGCACATAAATACCGGTTAAATCGCTTAAAACCTGGGGCACTCATCACGTGCGGTGCTTGGTACTTTGTCCTTCCTCGTGTTTGGTCGTAAATCACGGAGATGGCTTCAGTCAACGGAGTGAATCATCTAGTTGGCTGCTCGAACTGCTGAGGTCGCCGGCTATAATCTCTCCTAGGCTGTTCTTCGACCCTTTTTCTTTCTGATCCTCCTTTTTTGGAATCTGATCCGCGTCGTTCGGGCGATCCAACTCTTATGGCATCATCGACTCTAATAAAAGTGTCAGCCCTGGCAAGTAAATCCTCCATGTTCTCTGTTGTGAACTTGATGAGGTCAGCATAAAGATCACCCTTTTGGTCAAGCCCTCGCTTCTAGGACGCCACCGCCATGTTTTCCGCTAAATCTGGTAAAACATTCATGGCATGAACAAATCTCCTAACATAACTTTTAAAGGACTCACCTCGCCGCTGGAAAATGTACATGATTGAGTCTCGCTCTCGCTTGAGCTCCTTGTTACCAACAAACCTTTCTCTGAATATTTTCCACAACCCTGTAAATTCGTAGAAGGACCCTTTTGGTAAGCTGCTGAACTAATCCATTGCATTACCTTTGAGGGTCATAGAAAGTGCTCGGCACAACATCGGGTCGTCAGGGTTGACCGTCATCATCATGTTTTGGAATTGCTCCAGACGTCTTTCTGGGTCTCCTGTTGCATCATAAGCTTCCATTCGGAAAGGGTTGAACTTTGTCGGGGGTCGGGCTTCAAGAATCTTCTCAGAGAATGGTGACTCTTTGAGTATGTAGGCTGATAGCCTCGGGCGAAGTTGATTATAGTGGAGATCTTCATTTTCTCAAGCTCGCTTGGTAGGCGTCTCCTTTGCCTCCTCTCATGGACCTTTGCTCTGATTCTTACCTCCGTTTTTGCCTTCACCCTCCTGTTTGTCATCCCGCTTGGACGATCGCTCCGTCCTGTTAGCTTTGCTAGCCTCCATGCCATACGGCTGATTGACTCGGCTTGTTCCTTTGAATTTAGCGGTGAGGGCATGAGTAGCATCATTCATTCCAGCTATGGTGGCGTGCATGGACTCTTCCCTCGCGTCTTGCTCAAATACTTCCTTTCAATTGCTCTTCTTGAATATGCTGGATTCTTTGCTCCTTTTGCAGGACCACCGAATCAGCGGCAGGGTGGCTTCCACAGTTTCTTGGGCCACCGGTGCATCCACCTGTTGGTGGGGTTGGACTTCAACTCGGGGAACAATGACGGGAAGAGTCGGGAGCTCCTCCAGATTGACTGTCCCGAGGGGTGTCATGGGATTTGCCCTTTGGGATGCTACAGGGACGAGGTAGAAGGTGCTTTGCCCGGGTGGTGGATTTGTTGCTCCCCTTCTGTTCATTGTTGCTTTACTCGTTTCCTGGTTATCCCTCTCGATTCCTGACCTTGTGACTACCAAATTTAACGATTAGCTGCTTTCCCACAGACGACACCAAAACTTGTTACGGGAATAACAAGTTGTTCTAAAGTAAAAATTCACGTTCTTAGTCAGAAAAGAGATAAGGTAAAAAGATCATATCATTTATCAAAAGAGTCTTCCTACTTATGGTTTTGTGAGTTAGTGGGCAGTTACATTTGTATTGAATTACACTTAATATTCCACTAACTCACTAACATCACTTCTCCTATAATTTTGGGCAAACTACATAAACGGTTTGACTCGAAGTTTGTAACATTTATTAAATGATGAGTTAGGAAACGTTTTATTTGCTTTGACCGGTCCCGCATGCCAATCCAAGCTGGCTCACTTCTTAAGCGCGATAGGGTTGTACTGAGCTGCGTGTTCTTGAGATCACTCAACTGCTCCCGTTTTCGTGGCTCCTTTTTACATTTATTCGAGGTCAATTAATTATCTTCGAGCTCGTTCTCCATTTAGCTTTAAGGTTGATTGGTTTATGCTCGAGCTCATCCCTTGTTTGGTTATCGCATCCTTGGTCTGGTCAGTCAACTCGTTACTCAAATTATCTTCGAGCTCGTTCTTCACTTATCTTTGAGGTCGATCAGAGTGTATGAGCTCGTCCTCTCTTTGCTCGTTTGATTCTTATTTTCTTACTATCTTAGTTAAAGCTCGTTATCTACCTTTCCTGCTCGTCTATATACTCACTCAGGGGAATCCCTCCTTATCAATCGATACTAGAATACTGAAAGGAATAAATTTTCATTTTCTTATTAATTCGATTGAAATATATTAAATTTTCATAGGGTTTCAATCATTTTATATATTACAAAATTTTACACAATATCTCATTATATCCTTAAGAAGTTTCCACTCCTAGTTGTATTTGATGAGATCGGATTCTTTAGCTACTGAGTCTTGAATTAATCCGAAGGGTAGTTCGGACCATGACCATTATTGTAAAACTCCGAACAGGATAAATGTAAGAAATATTGACTAAGCTAGTTGATGGTCACTTCAAACCAGATTAATAATAGGTTCTTAAACTTGACCCGACTTCACGATTCGACCCAATAAGCCCATAGGTCAGTAATTAAGTATAAATACCCCAACCACTTTCATTAATGAGGGTAATCATAATTTATTACTAGCACACAACTTAATTATCTCACTACTCACTACTCTAAACACTAAGTTCCACAAAACATCCAAAACACTTTACAAAATTACCCTCAAACATAAATAAACCACATCAAATTGGTGACCACAGTGGGAGGACGATGGTGCCTGAATTTCAAAATTCAAAACCAGCAAGAAATGTTGTTCGGATGGATCCGAATGAGCAAAATCTTCCACCTTCTGAGGTGGAATGTGCAAGGGAAAACAAGGAATATACCATCGAGGAGCGAGACAAGTTGAGGCTGAAATAAAGGTGTCGAGAGCAATAAAACAAGCAGAAAAAGAAGTTAAGGAAAAGTCTGGAGAGTCAGTACTTCACCACACTGACAATCCTGGAGAAAACGAGCAGTCTTTGAAAACCCATCTCAGTTCCAAAAAGACACCGATTTACGCCTGTTGAGAGTTCTGCATCGGAGTCCTCCAACAGTTCATCAAATGAGGCAAAGCTTGAATAATCATTATCTTCAAGTAGTGATGAGAGACGATCTAAAAAGAAAATGTGGTGGACTAAAAAAACATCCGAGTAAAAGGGATAGGCATGACAGGATTAAGAAGCACCATGGTAAGGGTAAGGGGTCAGCTAATAAGCATATTGATCAGTTGCTGATTGATCCATTTTCCTTTCAGTCCGAACTGGGTATTTTTTGCAACCCCTAATGAAGATATTGTTTTTAGTCGTAGCAAAAATTGGAGGCAATCACCTTTGTCCGTGAAAATACTCTCCGGGCATCTTTCTAAAAGGTTTGATAGCTCCAATATGGAGAAATACGATGGAAGTCGAGATCGGGACAACCATTTGGAACAATTCAAGAAATTTATGATGAATTTTGATGACGATGACAAGCTATTGTGTAGGGCATTCTCCCAAACTTTCACAGGAAGTGCCCTCAAATGGTACAACAGTCTCCCTCAGGGTGTATAAGAAATTTTGATACGTTCTGGGTTGCCTTCCGGAGGAAATGTTTTGGAAGTAATGAACTCAAGGGTCATGGGGACATCATTATCCATTATGCTCAGGAGCCGAACGAGTCTCTGAATGAGTACATTAATCTTTTTGTGAATACAAATAATGGGCTGGCAGATTGCTTTGAACAAGTTGCAACTGCTTCCCTTAAACAAGGTTTAAATCCAAAAAATCTAGTTGATTCAGTGACTCAAAAGAAGGCTATGATGTGGGATGGTTTGTTTAATCAATGGGAAAGCAAATAAACGTGGAAGAGACCAAAAAAAACAGAGTACATCATCAAGTGAGATCTACTACTACAACAACAACTCCACAAGATACTAACCAATCCGGTTATATGGCAAAGAAGACTGGACATGGGTCCAACCGGTCAAAGAAAAATTAGTCCAACCAAACTCAGAGCCAACAAACCAAAAGCAAAAGGGGGCCTTGGGTTCAGCCTGAGTAGTTTGTTGAGTTGAGGGAGAGTGTGGCCACAATTTATGAAAGGACTAAAAATATGGTGCAGTTTAGAAAGCCAGCAACACTGCAGTCCCCCAGATAAAACCGGAGCACTCGCTTCTGCCAATACCACAATGACATAGGCCATGATACTCAAGATTGTATAGACTTGAAGAAGGAGTTCCAGAACCTCATTGAAAGGGGAAAATTGGGGGCATATGTGAAAAGAGAGGGGGAAGCAGACTGGATAATGCGCAAACCAATACTCATCGGATAGGTCCTTCGAACAATCCTGGGACATCTACACAAGAGGGTGCAATGGTAATTGTTGAAAGATTTGATGTAGACTCTGAGTATCTGGATCCAGATCCGAGTCAAAATCAGGTGGGGTGATAACAGACAAAACCAAAATCCGGACTGATCATTTTTTTTAATCATTAATTGTTTTCGGAGAGGATACGGTGATTGTGCCTTTTACTTTATCAAGGAAGAGGCATGTTCACAATTTGGCCACCCAGTTAGATGGTGGAATGTCTACATACCAGTGCCAATCATCATCCCCATTCATAGTTTTTGATGAGGATGACCTGAGGGACATTGCAGGACCTCATGAGGATGTGGTGGTAATAGGGGCTTCAATAGGGGAAAACAATATACGTTGGATTCTTATTGATATAGGAAGTTCGGAAAACATGTTGTTTTTAAGCTCCTACAAGAAAATAAGAAACCGATCAGTTATACAACGTTCGAACAGAACCATTGTAGACTTCACAGGAATTTCTGCAGATGTGATTGGGCAGTTCGAAGAGGATGTATTATTGGCCAAGGGCCCTTTAAAAAGATGGTAAGAGTTCTGTTTGTTGTGGTGGATTTCCCAACATCGTACAATACAATATTTGAGAGGTCTTGGCTCTCCAGAATGCATGTTGTGGCCTCTACGGTCCACTAATGCTTGAAGTATGCTGTCTAAGGACAAGTAGGTGTTGTCCGGAGCAGTCAGAAGATAGCCAGGAAATGGTATGCAACAGCCCTTTCCCCTAATACTTTAGGGCCAGTCAGAACTAACAAGCATTAGCAGCTATTGGAGCCTTCTGCTGAGGAAAATGAAATTGATGATCCTAAGAAGGCTCCCAGTGTTGTAATACCGATTGAGGAGGTTGGAACCCACTCCCTTGTAGAGGGCAAGAATGATAAAATTGGTTCCAAGCTGGTATCAAAATTAAAGCACCAATTATTATCATTTTTAATGAATAATCAACATGTTTTGGCATGGTGTAACAGTGATGTTACTCGAGTGCCATCAGATATTATTTCCCATAAATTGTTAATCTGGAGTGATATTGCACCAGTTGTACAGAAGATGAGGTCCTTTTCTAAGGAAAAAGCATATGTGATTGTCCAAGAAGTTGACCGTTTAACCAAGATGGGCCACACTAAAGAATCTCAGTACCCTTTGTGGACTACCAACCCTATGTTAGCCAAGAAAAAGAATGGCAAGTGGCGTATGTGCATTGATTTCACTGACCTCAATAGGGCTTGCCCCAAGGATCTTTATCATGTTTCTCGGATAGATGAGTTGGTGGATTCTACCTCTGGAAACAAATTATTGTCCTTTATGGATGCCTTCTCAGGGTACAACCAGATACAAGTAGATCCAAAGGATCAAGATCACACTACTTTCATCACAGAGAGAGGTCTTCATTGTTACATAGTGATGTCATTCAGACTGAAAAATACTAGGTCCATTTATCAGAGGTTAGTGAATAAAGCTTTTGCTAATCAGATTGGCAGAAACATAGAGGTTTACATAGATGGTATGATGGTTAAAATCTTGAAGGAAGATTCATATATATCTGAACTTCAAGAGATATTCTCCAATTTAGAAGCTGTGAATTTAAAATTGAACCCTCAAAAGTGTGTATTTGGGGTCCGATCTGGAAATTTCTTGGGATACATAATAAGTGAGAAGGGAATTCAGCCTGATCCGGATCAACTTAATGCCTTACTAAAAATGGACCCTCCTCAGAATATTAAAGAAGTTCAGAGGCTGACAGGACAATTGGTTGCGTTGAATAGGTTTATCTCAAAATCATCAGACAAGTGCGCTCCATTCTTCCAAGTGTTGAAGAATGCTAAAGACTTCAACTGGTCTCCACATTGTTACCAGGCTTTATTAAAATAAAGAAGCATTTATCCTCACCCAAAAAAAATTTCAAACTTGTTCGGGGGAAAAGCTTTATATGTATTAGGCTGTATCAGAGCATGCAATCAGTGTTGTGCTAGTGAGAGAAGTGGACAATTATCCTTGTCCAATGTATTACATCAGTAAGAGTCGTTGGATTCTGAAATAAGATATTTAAAATTGGAAAAATTGGAATTGACCTTGGTAATTGCAGCAAGAAAAATGAGACCATACTTCCAAGCTCATCCCATTGTTGTTCGAACATCTTTCCTCTTGAAAAACGTTCTTAAAAAAGGTGATGTATCAAATAGAATTACCAAGTGGTCAGTGGAGCTGGGTGATTACGATATTGACTTTAAACCTCGAACAACGATTAAAGCCCAGTCAGTGGCTGACTTCTTAGTAGAATTTCATATTGATAGATCCTCCGGACAGGAATCAGAAAACCAATCTAAAAAAGAATGTGTAGATCAAATTGATGGTGGATCAAGTAGTATGGGCTATGGAGTTGGGATTTGTCTAAATTCTCCATATGGTGACAAGATGTATGAGGCCATATATTTTGGGTTCAGAGCTTATAACAATGAATCTGAATATGAAGCACTGGTCTAAAGTTGGCTCTCCTATGTTGGGCAAAGAGAGTCTGGTTAATGAGTGATTCTTAATTGCTGATTCACCATGCTCGGAGTAATCTGAAGCAAAGAAAGAAAATTTGATAAAATACTTGCTTATGTTGAAAGAAGTTGCCACAAACTTTAAAAATATTTACTATAAGAACATTCTTAGATCGGAAAACACTCTCGCGGACTCTTTAGCAACTATAACCTATTCTGAATCCTACCCATGGATCTAGTTGGGCCTCTTTTGATGGCATCCGGTGGATGTAGAAAAATTATAGTCATTATTGACTATTTTATAAGTGGATAGAGGCAGCTCCTTTGGCTGGAACCACTTCGAAGGCAGTTATTAAATTTATCTTATCTAACATATGTTGCAGATTTGAGATTCCTTAAAAGATTACTACAGACAATGGGCCACAGTTTGATAATAAAAACATGGAAGCTTTATGTGCCTCCAGGGGAATTCAACATTATTTTTCTTCTTCTTTCCACTCTCAAGCGAATGGCCAGGTTGAGGTTGCAAATAGAACCATTTTGTCCGAATTAAAGAAGAATTTGGAAGGAGTTGCAGGAAAGTGCCCAAGTTATTTACAAAAAGTATTATGGGCCTATCGAACTACTCCTCAGGATGCCACACAAGAGTCTCATTTTGCTTTGGTATATGGGATGGATGCAATTACTCCCATAGAAGCTACTTTAACATCTCATAGAGTCCAAAAATATTTCGAACAAACTAATGATATAGTAGTTAGGAATCAGTTGGACTTGATAGAAGAAAAAAGAGTTAAAGCACATATGAGAACAACACTTTACCAATGTTTGATGAGGAGCATATTTGCTTCCAAAGTTAAAAGAAGGGATTTTCGAACAACGGATAAAGTTTTAAGAAAATTCTTTTTACACACCAAGGAAAAACAGTTCAGTAAGCTGGCTCCGAGCTGGGAAGGCCCCTATGTGGTCTATGAAAATGTTAAACCATGAACATATAGGCTCAAAGACAAAGAAGGGAGAGCTCTAAAGCACCCATGGAATGTTGAACATCTCAAGTTATATTAAAATCTGTTGTAAAATTTAAATATTATGGGGCATGCTCTTTCCTACCCTAGTGGCACGGGGAGGTTTTAATGAGGCGTCCGGGCTTTTCAATAATATATGATGCCTTCTTCAAAATTCTAGTGCAGTTTTGTTTCAATTTGGATATTAAACACTTATTCAACACCCCAGCTCTCAAGTATTGCTAATTTTATCATATATATTAAGCACTTGATCACATTTATTAAATGGATGTGGTCGAAAATGTCGAATACTTTTGTTTAACACAACTGAAATATTAAAGGCTATCTAAACATTGAGCATAAAACGAGTCAAACAAAATTTAAACAAAGGGGAATATGATAATTAGAATCTGATCGGACTATAACCGATCTCTAATACACACAAAAAATGCCTTGGTTGTTCAAGGACTTTAAAGTTTTACAGCATAGAGGTTAAACAAACATTGTAACAAAATGCCTTGGCCATCCAAGGACTTTAGACTTTCAAAACAAAAAGTACATAATATAACCTTAGGTCTTGTTCCCTTCAGATTTCTCTTCACCACCATCTTTTTTGGGAAGTTTGAGTTCATCACTTGAACTCTCACCCACTTCTTCATCATCATCGAAGTCTATTCCACTAGAGTAGTTGCGCTTGTCTCAATCAGCCATTATATGGAAAGGGGGATCTTCATAGTCCACATATTTCCACAATGGACCAAGGGTCCTCTTAGGAAAGGTCTCATGGAACAGTAGGACCATATCGTACTTGATTCCATCATCCCTCTTCTCCAAAGAATCCACTATTCCATTAGTATACTTCTCTATCCCTGCAGCTATGGCTTGAGCTTGTTGGCATTCCAGGGTAGCTTTCTCTTCGGTCTTCTCCTAGACAATATTCTCCAACTTAGCTTCATCATCAAATAAAGTCTGGATAGCGCTATCCTTAGTTTGCAGAAGAAGTCTCCAGGTCGGAGTATTTGGTTTGAAGCTCTTTGTTGGTCGTTTCTGACTTAAGTAGTTTGGCAGCTAAATCCTCTTTCTCCTTCTTCAATAATTATATGCAATGCTGAGCGTTGAGAAGATCGTTTGACAAGTTTTGCTTCTCTGTAGTTAGGGTATTGATGGTAACAGTTTGATCCCTTGATTGTCTCTCCAGATTGAGCACTAGTCGAATATAACCCAAGAGGGCATGTCTCAAGGTATCTTGTTCACTAGATATTTCGTAAGTCTCGTCGTTTTAAATCACAATATTGGAAGAGCTAGGAGGACGGTAAGGCCCCGCGAAGTCATCTTTTTCTAAGTCATTGAAATAGATGTTGATGTTCTGAAAAGCGTCAAGGTCTACCTATTTATTACCATCACCAGTAACCTGTTTGCAATAGAGATTGATTGGAATTTCCTCCTACAAGGTAGGATCTGTAGGAGCTGGAGGAGGGACTTCAGGAGGACGAAGGGTTATCTTTGCTCCCAAAGTAATTTTCTTATTTTTGGCAGCTTTCTCATCACTGCTAGCCTTACGCTTATTGTCCTTCTTCGAAATCTTTGGTGGGTTGTCTAACACACCAGCCTCTTTCACAATGAATTTTACTGCTTCCAGTAAAGCAACGTTAATACCCCTTAGTTCTCCGAACCGGTCCCTTCAGTGGTTGTTTGAGGTGGGTCTGTTGTCGCCTTCTTCTTTTTCTTGTTTTTTATCTTATTCAAATGAATAGGTCTTTTGGCCCTGGAAGACAGGTACAGTTGGGCATCTTTGGCCTCTATCGTACTTCGGATGACATCTGCAGGAGGAGGGTGGTTTGCTTTTCCCATGAGAGGTCTCTTATCCTTGTTGTGTTCCACATATGAGACCTTACATAGTTCCCCGATGTGAAGTATTTGCGAAAAGCATTGCCCTATTTCTCCAAGGACCAAGAGTTCAATGTGGCACAAGTATCTTGGCCTGCGTCTATATAGTCCGAATATTCCTTCGGAAAAACTAAAAATAGATATAAGTCAGTTCGGAGTAGTAACTTAATACTTGAAAGATTGAAGAGAATAAAAAAACTCACCAATACTCTTCCAGCAACTAGTCAGCTGGCTTGGGTTTGAATCAACTTTGATCTTTTTTCCATTCTCCCAGGCCCCACTGATATATAGGAACTGCATCCTCCACGACTTTTCTGACTCCAGGAGATCGGTTACTACCTTATAATCATTCCCGATGTTGTAGTGGTAAAAAGGAATGTGATGATTCTTACACAAGTTTGCCATATCATCAAACTGTTCCATTGGTAGTGGAATCTTAGACAGCCTGGAAGCCATGATGCTAGCCAGTAAGATGTACCAAGCGTTGGGGCTCAGCTGGCTAGGGCATAGCTTGGTCAAGTGGAAGTACCTGATAGTCCGGATCCAAAGGAAATCAGAGTCCCTAGTTCAGCACCTCTGTATAGACCACCAGCTCATTGGGCTTGTAGTCCATCGGAGTCTCTGGAGTGATTAGAATTCTCACCTTTATAGACTCTAGGATTCTCACTTACTACGGATACGACCCAGTTCAGTACTGTGGGTGTATACGTAGACTATATTTTGAAGAGCCATTAAGTACTTCACACTGACCTTCTTGAAGTTGGGCGTTACTTTACCATCCAGACTCTCTAGGAGCGCATCTAGATGAGTCATACCTAATTTAGTATTTCCCTTCCGATATATAGTCGTGTCCCCCGTTTGACCGGACGCCTCAAAAGAGGCTTCATCTAAACTGTCCTCCATGTCTTCTTCCATAACAGTGGAAGGTTGTTCGGATGGTTGTACATATAGTTGTTCGGGTGGCTGTTCGGATGGTCTAGTTTCTGCGAGGGGCTGCTGTCCAAATGTTTTGCTTTTTGCCACTATTTTTATAGCCTCCGAACTAGAGGGTTTTGAAGAAGTAAGAGTGGATTTTGATTTTGACTAACGAGTGACTCGGCGCGGAGTTAATTTATCTGGAGATTTCTCTGTATCTGACCCCATTGCGATAAAAGGCGAGGGTTTTCTAATGCTAGTTACATCTTTCTCCTTAGGGAGAGGGTTTTGGGACTCCTGAACAAAGGAACCTGATGGAAGAGGTGAAAGACTTATAACAAAGGGCAGTTTTCTAACCTTTGAAGTTTTTGATGATGATGAACCCTGGTCTGTGTTCACTTGTGGTTGATTGTTTCTTTAACCAGGAGAAACAGGAAGACCAACAGGTAATGTGTTCGTCTCTTGCAGCTTTTCTCGCTTTCTCTAACTCAGATAAGTTCAACCAACCTCCTTTTACTAAGGCGTTTCCGGTTGTGAACATATATGATCCAAGCACAAATTTGAAGATGAAGGAAGCTTTCTCTCACTAGGAATGTTTGTACTTTGTGAAGACAATAAAACAATAAGAAGGTTTAAATAGAAAAATGAAAAATGACAGTTACGTAGGAGAAGGTAAATCGATTTGGGTAATGATTAAAAGCTGCAAGGTATGGGAGTTAAAGCCTAGGTAACTTTCTAGCCTAGTAGGTACGAGAATCTAGGAGAAAAATGGTTGGGAGGTCGAACCATAACCTGACACGTGTCTCATGATCGTATGAATACTCTTAGAATTCTGAAATAAGATATCAGATCTACTATAATTCAAACAAAGTCACTTTTAAAGGAAAAGTTTACAATTCAGACAAAACAACAGAATGTAAAATGTTGGTATTGATTTTTAAGAGTTAGCTCTTCCAAAGATTCTTTGCAAGACCTAAAGAGGTTACTGATAAGATCATATTCTTTAGCTACTGAGTCTTGACTTAATCCGAAGGGCAGTTCGTACCATGACCACTATTGTAAAAATCTGAACAGGATACATATAATAAATGTTGACTAAGCTAGTTGCTGGTCACTTCAAACCAGATTACTAATGGGTCCTTAAACATGACCCGACTTCATGATCCGACCCAATAAGCTCACGGGTCAGTAATTAAGTATAAATACACCAACCACTTTCATTAATGAGGGTAATCTGAATTTATTACGAGCAAACATCTTAATTATCTCACTACTCACTACTCTAAACACTAAATTCCATAAAATATCCAAAACATTTTACAAAATTACCCTCAAACAGAAATAAACCACATCGGTATCTAATTGTGAGTCAATGCTCTACCCCCTTTTTCATGTTATCTTGGTAATTCTTATGGTGGCCTCGTTCGCTTATCAATCGTATACCAATAGATACCCCCAGTCGGCAATAAGGTGCGTACTATTTTTGGTGTAAATCAGAATTTCCATAGACGATACTAATAGTTACGTTTTGCTACCTGATGTTAGTCCACTACTGTTCTCTGATCGAACGTACCTTGTCATTGTCGATAGGTTTATTCTATTATGAGGGTTATCTCTTATCAGGAATCCCCCTAGTCATTTTAAAATGTGAATTTCTCTGATAATTTTCATTTTAAATGGAGTAAGAGTTGACTAGGATGAGGTGTTGTGTATTTTGTTTCCCATTTGCTTTCCATGTGTCGTATACGTTATTTACCTTTAATATGTAATACCAGATGTGCAGTGCGCTAATGTTAATACTTATTTACCACACATTGTATATCATGTACTGCTGTTTAACAGTTGCAGATGCTACTTGCATGTCTTTACAAAATGGAACTTCATATTTTCAACAATTTGGTTGGTAAATATTTTTACAACTTGCAGGACCTATATAAAATTATGGGCATGTAACTTAGGTACCTTTGTTCTATTGATTTAAAGAGTAGTATAAATTACATTTGAGTTAATTTAACACACTTTTCATGTTTTAAGTCATATTTAGAGAAATAGTTAATCTATTTTTCTTGCTGCTTAGTTCCAGGCCTATCCCGTTTATAGTGTTAGTAAAAAAGGCAAGGGATCAAAGTTCATTGTTTCTTTTTTACTTCCTCTTCTATTCTATTGGTGAATGGTATTGGTTAGCTTTATCATAGTGACCCTAAGATACCTTGACCTCTGATCGAGAAACCCTAAATTCTTTTTTTTATGGATTTCCAATATTCTGCTGATGAGTTATCTATTTACCCTCCATAAATGTCACGCAAAGGAGTTTGTAAGAAAAAAATGTTTGATACTAATACCTTTCATGGCCTTCCACTAGAGGATAAGGTAAAAGATGAAAAAAAAATTGAACTTCTATTTTGATCTTCTAACCCCCTGTAAAGATATATGACCTATAACGGGCAACATAGATTTGGAGTAGTATACAAACTACCTAATTCGGTAAAGACTAGGCTTCCCGAGCAGGGTGAACAACCTTTTCATGCTCAAGAAGGTGAAACATACTTTTGCAACTCCATTTTTTCTACGGATTGTGATTACCCCTACCAGACTTTATCAATGATTTTTTTAGGTATATTAGGATATGTCCCATGAAACTTACAGCTAATAATTGGGGCTTGATGATAATCATATTGGTTAGCTTTAAGATTTTTAATGTACTAATTTGTCTAGTCGATATTTTAGTTAGTATCGACGTTTACAAGCTGTTGAACACCCCAAACTATTACATATCCATGCATAGTGGGAACAAGATCATTAACTTTCCTGACTCTGATAAGCACTGGAAGTATTGATTTGTTTTTGTTTCCGGTAACTAGGAGAATCTCGTTGGGGCAAACAATCTCCAATTACAACGGAGGTGGATGAGTATATGTAAGCTTAAAGTTAGTTTTGGTTTTACTATTTGTTGATGTTATATTGATAATCATATTTTACTGCTGTGAGGTTTCTTGGTTGAAGGTATATATTATGGGAAGTACCAAAAATTATGGAGAAAGGTTTACGGAGAACCGAAGGTAAACCTTTTGGAGAAATAGTCAGTTGTTGCATTCTCTATGTGGCATCTTAATATCCACGTCTGTTCACTTCTATTATTTTTTGGTAGCGGGGTTGTGTCTTGTGTCGGAGATTACTATGTTGAATGATGGAGATGTGACTATTACTGCTACGCGATAGTTAGTCACTACTGATCGAGTATGGTCGATATTTTTTCAAAGAGTGTAGAGGAAGAATCCAGCCAGTGTTAGGTTGGAGTTTCCTGTGAGAAGGGTTTGGAAATATAATGAAGAGGTTCCCATAGTTGATGGTGCTAAGAAGAGAGCATGTTGCGATTCTCTATTATTATTGGAGATCGAACTCCTCATCCCACCACCAATGATCGAGGTCGTGTTATTAATGAAGACCCCTCCCCTCTCCCCCCCCCCCCCCGTTAGAGATTTTAATGCTAACCACTTGACTCTTAATTATGTCGGTGTTGTGAGTGATTTTGGTAATATAGGAGAGTCTTCTGAAGGCTTGAACACTGCATAAAACATGAACACGAGGCCTCAACTAGGTTCTTTATCTATAGAGTAACCATCTATGTCTGGATTGGGCAAACACCCGTCTTAGTTAGCATGGCCGAAGCCCTCTCTCTTTATGTGCCATCAACTAAAGCAATGCCCAGAAATGACCTATTATAATAATATGTCCATGGCAGACATTCTTCAACATCAATTCGAGTTGGTAAGGGAGGTAAGCTTATATATAATTATTTGATTTTTACTGATAATTTTAGAGTATCACATTTTTTCTCATTCTTCTATTTTGATGTTGTTGCATTTTATATAGTCATCACAATTTGATGGTGCTAGCCTATCATAAGATGACCCATGCTAACACAAAAGTTATGGAAGAATTCAAGCCTGAACCTTTATATTTGGTTCAGCTAAATCCCTCAATGCTAAATTATTACGATAAAAACGTGCCTATACCGCTTCCAAGTTGCGTTGTAACAAGCTTATGAAGGAGAAGTCGGAAGTGGATGAAATGTTAGTTGTTCTTAATTTGGAGAGGGATCTTTTAAAAGCGTGGGATGCAGACCTGACGAGGAAAAATGATATACTGGAAAAATGATCCATTGAGTTGATTAAATAGAATTTTAGGCTCTTGAGGAAAGTTGATAAATCTACTATCAAATCTTGTAGGTATCGATTGGAAACTTCCACTATCATGGTGGAGCTCACCCGGTTCATAGAAAAAATGAATGAGGCCAAAAAAGAATGGATCGATTGTGCTGCTAAGGCTTATGTTGATGTAAAAAGGGATACCGGGGGAGATGCTCAAAATTTTATGAAGAAGGTTCGAAAAGATGCCATCGTGAATGTATGGAAGATGAACCCTAATTTGTAGTTATGAAAGCTAAAATAGCTAGTTCATAAACCCTGATTTGGTGTAGCCATTGTGAATGTATGGAAGATGAACCCTGATTGGTGTAGCCTTATATGCTTAGTTCTTAAAACCAGTTCAATTTTTTTTTATTGTCTTAGCCAAGATGCAGTGTGGCCCATTGTGTAGCCGAATCGGCGTGGCTTATTTTTGCCCGTTCACGTTTATATTTGTATGATGTATTTGATATGTTGCCCATTGAGATTTTATTTCTTTTATTGTTCAGTAAGTTTTATTACCATTATTTAAATGTAATAGTTAACAAAGAAAAATTTGGCAATTAAAAATTTCATTAAGGTCTTTGACTTACAATGTGCCTCATCCAAAACCCTTAAGCGCCACAAAAAGGGGCAAACGAGTGCACAACCACTCTAAGTGGCATAATGATACATTTACAAATGATAAATATTCCAAGGATGTTTTAATGCATTACCATTAATATCTTCCAATTTGTACGTCTCATGGTGTCTTTTGGAAATTACTTTGTATGAATAATCCTAGTTAAGGGAAAGTTTGCCCGCATTTTTATCTTGAGCTCGGTGAGAGATTTTCTTTAAAACTAAGTCACCCACTTTAAAGTTTCAAGGTTTCAATTTGAGTTAAATTTATTTTAATCAAAATTTTGTATTGCATTGATTGAACCCTTGCTTGGTCTCTTCTCTTCTCAAGCAGGTCAAAGGGTGATTGTCACTCTCGCTCATTTAGTTCCTCTAAGTAGTTCTATGTGATGGATCAAAATTATGATTTATGTTGGTACAATGCCCTCAATTTAATATACTAAAGAGAATGGTATATCTCCAGCGGTCGACCGGGTTGTAGTTTGGTATGCCCATAGCACCTTAGCGAGTTTATCTTGCCCTTTTCTTTTAGAGTTTTCTAGCTTTTTCTTTAATCCTGCCAAGATTTTTTATTTGTGACCTCAACTTATTTGTTATCCTGTGGGAAGTACATTGTCGAGATATGCTGACTTATTCCAAGAGATTGTTAGAATTTTTTTATGATCGTGTTTGCAAATTGTGACCCATTGTCGGCCATGAGGATTTGTGGGATTCCAAATCTGTAAAGGATCTGATTCTGCATAAAATCAAATATATTTTGGGATATCTTTTTGGATAAATACTTAGCCTCAAACCACTTCATGAAATAGTCCACCGCCACTATTAAATATTTTCATTTACCTGTGGCCATAAGAATGGGTCCAACTAAGTGTATCTCCCATTTATCAAACGGTCATGGTGCAGGGACGACGCTCATTGGTTCACTTGGTATATGTTATTTTTTAGTGAACTGTTGGTAGAAGTGATAGCTTCGTACAATAAGAAACGTCTAAAAAGACTTTTGTACCCATAGTGTGCACCAGCCACTTCTTCATGCATGTCAGCTGTGATCAATTTTGCATCTTCTTTATCGACGCAACACAATAGCATTCGAGTAACACTTTTCATGTACAACACATTATCGAAAAGCGTGTGTTTAGCCGCACGAACCTGTAGAGATCATATCTCTCTTTTATCGTTGGGGACGGCTCGGTTTTGGAGATACGCATTGTATTCATCCCTTCAGTAAGTGTTTGTTGTTATTGCATATACCTTTAGTGTCTCTCTGATTGCATCCACCTTCGGATTGTCTTGGGTGATGGCCATGGGTTTTCAAATTGGGTAGTCCTTTTTTGGAGCTAATCTGTGATAGAGTTATTAGGCCAATGCATCTGCTGGTACTCGACATGGTGGAACTTTCGATCTCACTGCGAGTCGGATCAGATGACTAATTTTTTGACTTCAGATGTGGCCTATCTTTAGAACCCGTACCATAGCTTTATATTCTGTTGCATTGTTCGTTACTCTGAATCTATACCTAATCGGTTGTCATATTTCATCTCTGAATTGTGCTTTCAAAATGATTCATACACCCCCCTCCCGGTTGCGTTTGAAACGCAATCGGCATTGATGGTTATTTTCCTCTTTTGTTCGAATTGTATTGTTGTCATCTCCTCTACATCCAACAAATCCGTTGATGAAATCGGCCACCGCCTGACCTTTTATAATCGTTTGTGGCTGGTTTGTGTGCCCACTAAGCCTTTTCTAAAATTGTAGACTAGTTTGCGTGCCCTTGTTGTCTCTCGTAACAATACATCGTTCTTTTGTCCAAGTGAATAAAGGTAGAGAGATTATTTGGGTTCGGGGTTGATAACACCTTTAGCGATGCAAAGTAATATTTTAGCGCTTGAAATGCCACATTGCATTCGTTTGTCCAGGTGATTTTGTTTTCCTCTTTTTATATCTTGAAGAAAGGTTGGCTTTTGTGTGATGTTCTTGGATGAAACTGGAAAGGTCAGCGAGGCATCCGGTCATCCTTTAAAATTTTTTAATGTTTCTGTGGGGGGGGGGGGGGGGGTTATTATAAATATTGTATTTAGTTGAGAATAATCGGCCTTAATCTTTTTTGTAGGATCGAGCGTTATGGTATAGCCGTTTCTTGTTGTTCTTTGATTGCCACCAATTATTCCAACGAAGTTACTGACGGAGTATTTGACGCATTGTTTAAACAAACACAAGTGGCTTCAATTTTATGGAGCTATGGTCGTCCCATTATCGCGTGATATGAGCTTGGGGCGTCGACGATCATGAATAGGGTTCGAACTATTTTATTCGTGTTTTTGTATGCTACTATGACTGGGAGTTCGATATCCCTCACGTATTTAGTTTATTTGACCTTATAGTTCACAGTTGCATGTATGTAGCCTTAAATGGAGGTATCCTTACCCATTTGTTCGTAGCTTTCCTTGAAAATGACCTTAGCCGAGCTGCCGTTTTTTACCAAAACTCTAGTGACCATTAGCCCCGAGATATTTGCATTAATGATCAAGGTGTCTTCGTGGTGGTCACCATAACCCTCAAAATCATCATCATTAAATGTAAGGTCGGAGACCGGCTCCTAGTAGTTGTAATACGATGAGTTTCCCACCAGATTGATATCTACATCTTTTTTATGTCTCTTTCGAGCTGCGACATCGAACCCTGACAATGTATCTTGATGACGCAGCGGAAAAAGAAGAAGAAGCAACGATAGATGAAACCCTAATTCAAGGGTAACATGATGCAACCCTAATATAAGGGTAACAAAGAGTGAAATTTTCAAAGATAAAAAATCTATTATTACAAATACTTCAAAATAACTTAAGGCATAAGAGGCTTTATATAATAGCTTCTCAAAACCCTAAATTAGAATACAAGGAAATAAAATAAATATTTTAACATAAAATAAAATAAAATCAAATCAAATCTTAATATAATTAGATTTGATTTAAATACATAAGATATTTGAATAAAATAAAATAAAATAAACAAGGCTTTTGTTTGGACTTTCTGGGCTACATCATCCTCTCCTGGTTGACAAGAATTCGTCCTCGAATTCACAGCACCATCACCATCAAGAACCCAAATTATTTATTTTATTTTATTCAATCGTCACATTGGGAATTATAATTGTTGACCTTATCGGAATAAGATAAATTCTTCTCGAGTGTTCCTTATTCGAAGTCACATTGAAGTCATCTAGTTGAAGGAAAAAAATAGTTTCGAAAACCTTTTCATAGCCTGAAGACAATATCCCCATGTCCAGTTGATGAAAAAAATGGTTTTGAAAACCTCTTCATAGCCTGAGACAGCATCTCGATAAGAAATTTTTACCTTGATTCGACGATTGGTAGCCAATTTAAACTCCTTCAGTAACCGGTCAATACGATCGTCATTGAAACGGTTGGTATGGCCCCTCATACTCAAACGATCTTCCCGATCTTCATGACCACATGTGCTGTTCTCTTCTTTAAACCTTGAATCAGATGAAATCAGGATTCAGAAACATGTTTGACCCGTAGCAGGAACTGAGGCTCTGATACCAAACTGATGACGCAGCGGAAAAAGAAGAAGAAGCAACGATAGATGAAACCCTAATTCAAGGGTAACATGATGCAACCCTAATATAAGGGTAACAAAGAGTGAAATTTTCAGAGATAAAAAATCTATTATTCCAAAAACTTCAAAATAACTTAAGGCATAAGAGGCTTTATATAATAGCTTCTCAAAACCCTAAATTAGAATACAAGGAAATAAAATAAATATTTTAACATAAAATAAAATAAAATCAAATCAAATCTTAATATAATTAGATTTGATTTAAATACATAAGATATTTGAATAAAATAAAATAAAATAAACAAGGCTTTTGTTTGGACTTTCTGGGCTACATCATATCTCCCCCAAATATGTTGCATAACCATTGTTGTTTCTCCTTTGATACCTCCAATTTATCGGAGGGCTCGTCAGTTGGGCCACCAGACTCCCTGAGCTCGTTCACCACATTCTCCATTTGCTTGACAAATTAGCGAAGTTCTCTGCTAACTATTAGTTTTTGAACTTTCTCTTTTAATTTCTAGTATTTGTCAAAGGAAAATAAATCTCTTAAATGTATGCAAAATGATGAATTCTTCTTAGATGTGTACATATTCACTAATATGTCTTGTGATGATTAAAAATATTATAAGATGTACATTTCTTTTATTATTTATGTTGTTGACGAACCTCAAATGTTTGTCTTAATATGCTAACAATCTTTCTATATTTAACATTGAAATTAATTTCGCCAACACAAATAGTTTAGAAAAAATATTATATACCAAATATAGTCTTATCAAACAATAACTTAAAAGAATAAGTGATTGATATTTAAGATTATAGTCGTTTTAAAAGAAATTAACTAAATTCCATATTATTTATATTTTTAGTTTTTAATAACAAAAGATAAAAATCAAAGTTCATTTAAAAAAATAATATAAAATTCGTCCTCATTTCTCACTTAAAGTCGTAAATTTATCTTGTTATGGAGTAATGCATGCATGCTCTCTGTCAGGTTCACAAAATTGGGATCGAGACGTAAGGATAAATAAAAAACTATGGTCGGGTGCGGCACAAGGGATGGTATAAGATGACAATGCAAAGTTTAGTTGGATAGTTTTACAAATGCTATTGGTAATGTTTCTCTGTTATATGCATCATTTCTTTTATAGACCTAAAAACTATCCGAATACAATAATGCAAAAACAGCCTAAAAACTATCTGAATACAGCAGGATTGAATGGATGTAGAAACGGTCAGTTTCAATTCCGGGATCCATATCAAAATTACATCAATTTTAAAAGTAATTAAATTAAAATAATTTAAAATTTTAGATACGAAAATCCAATAATTAGATTGAAAAATCCAAAATCTACAATTAAATAACCGAGAATGGATCATTAAAAAACACAACTATCTTCAATAAAACTTACAAAATAAAATATAACATCGCAAAAAACTTAGAAATATGAAAAGGCATACATGTAAAGAAACATCTATCGAAACAAAAGAAATAGAGAAGGAAAAAAAGAGTCTCATCTTAGTGAGTATATCTAGCTAAACACGCATTTTTAGCGATAAAAACAATACTCTTTTTTTCATATATAAGTGTTGTTAAAAGATTTTGCACGGGTATTAATAAAAATGATGATAGTACTTTTTATCGGTAGAAAGTCAAAAAGAGAAGAATTTGATTGGTTTATCATATTTAATGGTTTTCTTTTTTATCTAAAGACATGAAGCGGAGGGAATTGATTCAATTTTTTATATATATAAAATTGATTTCTTTTATTGCAATCAAAAGTTGGGTTACAAAGGGCCAAACAATTAAAGCTCAAAGGAAATTTGTGGTCTAGAGACAGAACATCAAATCTAAATAAAAAAACAGACAATTCAGATTCTCCTCTTGTTCACTGCGAGATTTTAAACCGCAAAACCAGCCCCTTCAAACCCACTGAACCACCACTCCCTCACTACAAAACCACCAGATCGAAGGAAATTGCCAACAGAACCACAACATGAATCTAATTCCAATAGCGATTGAAGATTTCAGAGATCGAAGAACACTTATTTCATAGAACGAAGATTTCAGGTAAGAATCGAATGGAAAATTTCATCTTTGAGATGAATTAGTAGCTATCAAACCTAATTCTTCATCCCACTTATTCTTCAAGGAACACTCGAAGATATTCGAAACTCAACTTGAACTCCAGACCAAGAATATTCGAGAACGAGATCCAGAACAAATGTAGATCCAGGCCAAAGCCAAAATAAAAGGACCAAAACGAATCAACAAAGAAATCACGTGTGATTCGTTAAAACCTTTCTTACTAGCTTCTGAAGAAGTATCAAATTTTTTAAGGGTTGGGATCCCTTCTCAAATACTTAGTTCACAACCCTTCGAGACATGTAATTTCTCTAAGATAGCTTGGGGCATCGTTCTGGGCAAAGACCATGGTATGATTGGAAGATAACGTTGCCTTTGCAATCCAATCTTCTGATTCGTTCTGTTCCCAAAAAATATGAATTGATCTCATATTTGATGACATTAGATTACGGCAATATGAAACAATTGGCTTGATAAACCAAAGACTATTCCATAAAGAATTATTTCAGTAAGAATAGAGGAGTCTGTTTCAAGGTCGAGCTGGTTGAGACCTTTTTCCTAACAGAGAGTTAGCCCGTCCAACAATGCTCTACACTCAGCCACCACCGGGGAGCTTTTACCATATAAACGACCATAGCCAAATAAAATTGAACCTTCACTGTCTCTCACTAAACCCCCTCCACTGGACTCCCCAAAGCAACTACAAACTCCATCGCAATTGAGTATAAATCTGTTTAATTTGGGGTTGTTCCAAGAAATGGATAATGAGACCCTAGGCTTGTCCAAAAAGTTAATACAATTGAGACTATGACCCGCATTTATGTCTAACTTCCAGTGCTTACTCTTGAACAAATTGGCTCTGCCTAAAGAGGCTATTATATTCTTAATGTAGAAAATCATAGAAGTAGAACTAAATATATCCCCTTTATGTCTCATTCTATTCTTTGAGGACCATAATACCTAGGAAATAATATAAGGTAGAATGGTACAAATGTGTACCATTCTATCAATTGACTAGGCTTTCTCACAACTAGCAAGTCTGTGATTGATGTTTTCTATACTATCACATTAATAACATTTAGATTCTAAATGGATGTTTTTTTTTTGCAGGACAGTATCTACTGAAGGCCAGATCTGAAGAGCTCTCCACAGAAGTATGGAGCATTTTGGAGGAGTAATTTGGTTCCAAGGTTTCTTCCATAGGTTAGAGATGTTTCATTTCATTCTGATAGCATTCCATGTAGATTTAGTATTGAAGTAACCATTATTAGATACATACCAGTAGATAAAATCAGGGATCCTTTCATTTAAAACATCCTCCAACTTAGCCAAATTCCAATTACCATTGTCCCAAAACTCATTTACTTCTCTGCATTCAAACCTAGTTCTTTCCTCCTCCTGATTGTATATTTTAGAAGGTTGAATAGAACACAATTTATCCAGCCTGATATCCATTCTACCTTCCACAATGTGCCAGCAAATAAAACTTCAAGCACTGTCCCTTGATGGTTCTAGAAATATTCGGAGCTGAATACTGAATAAATTTAGTCGTGGAATTGTGTGAGAGAAATAAATGTAAAGTTATAGAGAGAGAAAATAGTCAAATCAAAGTACCAATCATTAGAAAGTACCATTTCCCCAAAAAGGATCTTTTCTTATATAGGGTGAGTGGTGGGCTCCAGTGTATTAATTAAGTCCAACATTTACAATTAAGTCCTTATTTATTTCCTATGTATTAATTAAGTCTTATAATAACCCTGACATTTTATACCCTTATCATCCCTCACATTAAGAAGTCTAATCCATGTACTAGAGCTTCTGATAGGTTTAGAAGCAGTTAAAGGGTGATAACTTTTGCAGTAAATTGAGACCATAAATCTGGACCACAAATATTTCTGAGTTCTTTAACCATAATTTGTGAGAGAAAACATTTTGAACATCATCAATCTTTCTCATGTTTAAGCCTCCTTCTTCAAATGGCTTGCAGACAGTAGACCATTGAGCCCAATTGATGGTATGATTCCCTTCTTTAAAACCCCACAGAAATATATTGAAGAGAGTATGTATTCTTTGAATTACAGTCTTAGGCAACACAGGGCTTTGAATAGTGTAACTAGGAAAAGTGTAAAGAATATATAGAATCAGGATCATTCTACCCCAAAGCTTAAGGTAGTTTGATCCGAGTCAGCTATTTTAGATCTGGTTTTAAAAATTAATTCATCATAGTTAACGATTGAATTAATGTTACTTACAGGAGTTCCCAGGTATTTGAATGCCAGATGGATGTGCGTGCAACCTATCTTAGATTCCAGATCAGCAATTCTTTGAGGTAGGAGTTTCATAGAAATAATCAACTTTGATTTCTCTTTATTAATCAATTAACATGATGTTTATTCATAATGTGACAGCAAATTCATAATTTTAGAGATGGAGGAGGAGGCTCCATTGCAAAAAATCAGCACGTCATCTGCAAAAGCCAAAGCAGGTATGCTTATGTTGTTTTGCTTTTATATTTTGTAATATGATATTCACTGATTAACCTATCCTGTCTCCTTAGAAGATATTCTTCTTCCAAAATAAAGAGGCTAAGTGTTTGGAGGTCACCTTGTCTTCGCCCTTTATTATATTTGAAGGAACCTTTAGCTTCCCTGTTGAAGAAACCTTTTTCCCTTTTATTGAATTAATTGGTGAATATACTAAATAATTTGTTGGTTGTATTTAATTTTGTTTTAAATCGGCGAACAACATTTAAATTGAAATATTATCACTTCTCTAAAACAACAGTTATATAGGAACCGAAGGATTAATAAAACCGAAAAAAAACCGTTACAAAAAGTACCAAAAAAATTCGACTATGTCCGCATCTTGAAACATAAGCTTAGTTACCTCCCAAAATAATTCTGACATTTTTTCGGATAGACTCATCATTCCACATATACCTATTATGTCTAGTAGTCGATTGTGGATCTGCGATCATTGGAGACACCGATTAAACCACGATATCATAATTGTCGATGGGCGTTAATTTTTATTTAGATCTCTAAATTATTAAAAAATATTTCTAATAAAATATTAGTTTATTATTTAATAAAAATTAAATTATAAATACCGAAGTATTTTTGAAGAAAAATCAAATTTCGATTTTTTCTAGTGAGAGGAACGATTTGGATTTTGAACTTTTATTTTGAAATTAAATATACGAGATACCTATATATATTGATAGGTATTTTGTTGAATTTTTATTCTTTGTTTCTAATTTTATCCAAATTATTAAAAGTTAGTTTTTTATTTGTTTTAATTCGTTTAAGTTGCATTGAGTAATTAGAATTACTCCAAACATTTTTTGTATATTTGATTTTTCTTTTTTCTAGGATAAATTTGAAAAATTATAATCCAGATTTCGTCAAAGGTTCGGGTTTTCTTTTAACCAGATTTAGACCCACGAAATCGAAACTAGTAGCTTTTTTTTAAAACTCAAAAAGTTTGATCATGACATGTATTTTAAAAAAACATTATCTAAAATATCGAAATCTATGTCGGCTATGCGTGTATTTTGTTATCCATAATGTTTTTATTTATTATTAAAATAAATATTAAAAACATGCTAAAATATACTTTATATATTGATCGCAGATTGTTCGGGTTTGTTTGGGGTACGATTATCTCGTTTTCCATTTATTCGATTAGTATAAAATGAGTTTTGGTTGTGTTGGTATTTCAAGAAAAAAAAATTATATATGGTTTGTACAAGATTTTTGGTGATTTGATTTGTGTTAGATGATGTCATTTTTTATAAACTACTAAAAACAAAATGCTGATCCTTTTGAAAGGTGATTTAGGGTGAGAAACACTGCTGAGTCTGCCAAAGCTCTAATAACTAGGCTGTATTTGAAGTTCAAAACATGCAAAGATCGTTAGATTCAATGTATTGCATAAATACAAAACAATCAAATGATTTTGAACAATACTCTAATTTGGAAGCTGTTGCAGACAACTGAGGATAATTTGTATGCGTATATTGGTTATGAACAAGTCTTCTTTTAGAGGACAAGTGCGTGAATGGTCTTTGTTTACATAGCTTGTTGAGGTGCCAGACTTTGCAATATGGTTGAAAGTTTCTGAGGTGTTCTTGAACGATGCAATGAAAGATTTGTTACAAGGAGTAAAGTTCAAGGTGGTGCATGTGTTTTGCGAGGAGGGTATAGCAGCTGATTATTGATTTGGCCAACAGAGGTATTGAGAACGGTGTGGTGGAATTGACAAATCGGGATCAACTGTCAAGTCTATTTCAAGGTTGATGCTTTGGTCTAGGCTACATACAAAACTACCCAACTGCTATACTTATATTAGAAAGATAGCCAAAGGCTTGCGATTAGTACGTCCTGGAAAAGTCATCTGCTACAAGATTATCACAGTAATACACATATAAATGGCAAGATTTGTTAGTAGCAGGGATTTTTACGATTCTCAGGATCTTTATATGGACGAGTCCTAATGAGATACATGTAAATACAGTTACCATTTGACTTTTATTCTTATGTGGTGTTGATTTTCAAACATTCCTTATCCTTCGTCTTTTGGACTTGAACAACTGTCACAATCTGCTACAAACAACAAAGTAAAATAGGAAAAGATAAATAGTCCCCCGATGAGAGCGTAAATTACGATACTTCCTCAAGTGTAACCATAGCCGTCCCATAAGAGTTATCGAAAGACATTATTATAAACCGATGGAATATACCTCAATTGTCTTTCTTCTGTTTCTGGGCTTTAGACTTCTTGTACATGAGAATCTGGATCACAATTATCCCATTCGTCACCACAGCACGCAAGGAACCCAGTGTCACTTTTGAAGAATGAATAAAAAACAAAGAGCAATTACAATCGTAATATTAAATTTAACCATGCTCGATTTTAAAGTAGTTTATTTGAACCAATCATGACACAGAAAGATGAAAGTGTTGGTTTTGGAAACCAAAAGTTATGATACTACTACTGATACATTAAATGCACAGCTTTGGGGTGGAATAAGTTTGGTTCAGCTAACCAAACCACAAGTCTCCAGCTGAGCTTAAAAAGACTAATACTATAAAAATATTTGGAAAAACATGTTTGGTTATGAAGCGAGAAACATTTTTATGTGTAAAACTTCTAACTAAGTAACTAATAGGAAAAAAGGATACCACTTAGAGGAGCATCGTCCTGGATGCTAGTAAGCACTCTCGCTGCAAAAAAATGGTTAAGAAACTTTTTCAGCCACAGTAAAGAATAAAGAATCATCAGGTTCTTCGATTCTGCACACAGTTCGATTACTTACCCAACGAGCCTCCCAGATTCATGAACCATGTTAAGAAGCTGAGCTGACCCGTGCTTTTATTCTGCTTTAGACAATAGTTATTTTCTAATAACATACCTTACGTACTCGGATCTACAATAACTAGTAAAAAATACCTAGTCTGCGTTTTGTTCTCTATGATAAGTTGACAACACATCAAACTCTAAAACTGTCCACTTTCTTTTTTCGGTATAAGCAAGACAGTTTGCTATACTAGATCCAAATAGTGTTATGGTACCAATCTTCGTGTTTGTTTCTTCTAGTGCTCACGGTTCTTTGGGGCCCAACTTATAAGTCTAAATAGCTAGCCAAAAGTAAGTATATTAAAAATAACAGCTTTTTAGAAATGGTCATATGTGGTTTGGTGCCTTAATGAAAAGCGAATATTTTAGCTTTTTACTTGCTAGGCCTTATAATCTTACTACCAAAATAAACTAGTTTTTCAAGTCTAACATGTCAGATCCGATCAATTAACATTTATGCTTATACGATCTAAATCCAGGTAACTAATAGTACCAAAAGTTCAGTGGAGCAGAGAGTAAGTAACAGCATACATTCTTGGCTTTTACTTGATTAAAAAAGATACCAAAAGGGGTTATCAAACAAGGCTCAAAAACTATAATAATAGATCAAACCAGCAATAATCAGTTTTAAGTCTCAAACTTACTCTGAAGTTTTTCCATATCTGGGGTACTCTGGCAAAGAAAAATATTCCATGCTGAGATGCCTAAAAAGGTTTAAATTTGTATCAACTCGAGTGAAAACAGATTTACTGCATTAATAGAAATTAACCCAGCTCTAAAACGATACCTATACACAACTGTATTATAGTAAAAAATGTTAAAGTATCAAACAAATTACTAATCGGTGCCAGCTAAAAAAGAAACACGCTAAAGGCCTTGGTCACAAATGAAAAGGAAATGGATGATCAATGAGTAAAATTAGAAGTTTTGAATGGGATGTCAAAGTATAAAAACAGGCGAATCAATTAGGACTAGGTGGCAGAAATTATTAGAAGGCAGAGATACTGAAGAGTAAAAATGGTACTTACATAAATAACTTCAAAAAGAAAAGGATCAATCCGACCGGCTAGAATAGTTGGTGCTAAAGCAAAATATCTGTAATAGCATCATATTAAGAGCAACATAGACAAAGAAACAAACATTTGATCAATTAAGGTGAAATAGCACTAGCAATCTAATAAAAAAACAGGATACAATAAGGCTTTAATCCATCTTGCCATAGAAACCGGCTGCGAGAAATAGTACATCATCGAAACTAATATTATAGCTGCACCAGAGACACAAAGCCAAAAGGGTTAGATTAAATACTTTCAAATTACAGAATTCGATGTAAAAACACAAAGTTCAATATACGCAAAGAACTTCTCTTTCTAAATCCTTAAAACACTACACCACTTATTTTTCCTGCTTAAACATTGAAAATCAGTTCATTCTTCGAACTTTACTTGCACATCGAAACAAACAAATAACTTCACTTGATCTTCTTCTTCGCACTACTTTGGTGTAATCCAAATCGAGCATAATGTGCGAAAATCGGAGATTAGCAACAATAGTTAGGGTTACCTTGTATCAAAAGAAAGACATAATCTCCATAAACAGAGAAAGGAAGTGCTTTATGGATACAATAAGCCAAAGCAATTGTGTAACCAACCACTTCAAGCTCAAAGGCTGAAACACTTAGCCCTTCTATACTTTTATGCCTCAAGATTTTTAATATCTGCATTTGTAAGATAAATAAATAAAAGAATCAATCACTACAAAATTGAAGAGAAAAAGGGTTCAATTTTGATTATAATTGAAGATCAATAGTACCCAAAATCATATAATAAAACTATAACATGAACTAATCTCTACAATTTTCCTCCTATAGACAATTTGTTTCTCGCGTAGTTTCATTGGATCCAAACGAAATCGAAATGCCCATACAATTGTAACTTTTGATTAGAGTTGGTAAATGTAGAAGACCTGAGGGAGCTTGACGGTTGCGGAAGCAGCAACCAAGCAGTAGCCGGTGAGTTTGGAGATGAGAGGAAGTAAACAGAGCTTCTCTGGAAACGCGCCGTTCTGCAGAGATCTGACTGCGCAGCTGAAGTCCATGCCGAAGTACTCCATCTTTTTTTATTTCTACGACGAGAATACAGTGGTAACGAAATCAGTAGGAATTTATTTTCTTTCTGTGCTTGCAAATCCAGTCCCTCGATTTCCATTTACTTGGCAAAGTCTAGATTAATATTAGGAATAAGCTACTTCCTCCATGATATCAGTGGTAAATGGTAATAAGGAGTTTTATGGTTGGATCAAGATTCTCAAGTTTCTAACTTTTTAAAAGAGAAAACTTCTAACTAACCTCCCTACCTAAAACTTAGAATTAAATTTATATTTTCGAAACAAACTAATTCATTTTCACGATTACTTCCGAAAACAAACTTAAATCTATACAATCGATTATCGAAACAATAAATTCAGTTATAATTTTGATAATTTTATATAAAAAGAGTAACGATTGACGGATCAATTCGTGAAAGTTGTGGAGGCACATTATTTTAATTTTTTATAGGTCATAATTATTTTCCCAAGTATGTTCCGTAATTATATGGAAACGCGCATTCATTATATGAATGCGCGCACCGGTAAATTGGGCGTTTGATGCGCGTAATTTTTGACCAAATTGTGTGAATGGTCCAACTTCACGCAATACATTTGTGATAAATTGGGCGTTTGATGTGCGCAATTTTGTGAATGGTCCAAGCATTTGATGCGCGCAATTTTGGACCAGCGAATGGTCCAACTTCATGCAATACATATGTGATTTATCTCAATTGCGTATATGATGGGTGCGTGGTTCTGCACAAACACGTGTAGTGCGAATTTTCATGTACGTTATCTTTATGTATATTCTAGGATCAATAAAAGTTGTCTTGTATGATGTTTGATTACACGTGTATTGTTACCACCCAAATATATCACAATAAAGACGATTTAGAAGCATGGGTGAAATCTGTAATCATTGATATATATCTCATCGTTCTTAGTACCAAAGATGACGACGGTAGTAGAAATGGAAACAAACTCTAGGGTATATATTCAATGCAAGAGGTATAATACTTATATACCTCAGCCGAAACCGGGGTTGTGAAAAAACAACGACAATGTTCATCCAAAAAATGTGGTTGCCCCTTCATATTAAGGGGAAGCCCACTTAAAGGAGAACCTGATTTTTGAAAATTGAATGTCTTAAATAAAAAACCACAACCACGCACCAATTTTGCATTTGAATGGTCATTCACAAGCCGTTAAACTCAAAGAGGACGAAGAGGAATTAGTTTGTAGGCTAAAGACAGTCAGTTCTCGTCCGAGAGAGATATACGTTGGTTTGAAGATTTATAACCCTTAAAATATATCTAGCATGCACACCATTTACAACATTGGTCAAAAACATCGTTTGGTTGAAAACATCAGGCAAACCCAAATACAGTTTTTGTTAGGTAAACTTAAAAAACACAACGACTTTGTGTGGCATCAAACAAACCACACAAATGACAAAATCTTCGAATTAATTTTCGTGCATCTTATAAATATCAAGGTTTTACGCACATTTCCTCGAGTTCTTGTCATGGATAGTATTTACAAGACTATGAGGTACAAGATGTTTTTGTTGTAAATTGTTGGTGTAACATCAACCAACAAGACATTTTATATTGCTTTCATCTTTATGAGATCCAAAAAACAAGTGAACAACACGTGAGTTTTAAGTGTTTTGAGAACCGTCATGGTGGACAATATTTGCACATTTCCAAATATTATCATCACCGATGAGGAGCTAGCATTGATGCGAGCCATTGAGTAATCTTTTCTATATGCTACACACATGTTATGAATATGGTATATTAATAAAAACATTTCAGCGTATGCTAAAAAATTGATGCCCAAAGTAGATACAACAAAAGAATTTATGGATTTTTATGATATCGTCGCCCGATCAAACGCGGTTGAAGAGTATAACAAAAATATCACAAAACTAAAAAAAATTCATTTTACTCGAAGGCTATATATATTTACCTCAACTTGTATTATTATATATATAATTGAACAGTTCCACAAGCATTACAATTTGGTAATTAGGGTTTCAAACAGACAGAACTAGTCACAAGACCAAAAATCCCTTGCCTTTTTCGTCTTCGACCCTAATTTCTTTCTAAAACCCATCAACAATCACAACCTTCTTGAAACCATATCTTCATTTTAGACCAAATCGGAACCAAATCTTCACTTACCAATTCAAAACCCTACCTCTTGGAACTCACAGTAATCACAAACCCAGGTATGAATCAGAGCCTTGTCAAAACAGTAATCAGAAGCTTCCATCTAAACTTCAAAGAGATCTACCACAAAATTCCACATAAAAACAAACCCAGAAGATCTGAAGACTTGAATTGCCGAAGAAATTGCAGAACCCTAGATCGATGAAGAGCAGAAGAAGAAGAAGAATAAGAAGAAGAAGAAGAAGAAACAGGTAAGACCCTCCTCTTAATATTTAGAGTCGATTCTAATATACCTGATTCCCAATTCTTCAAGAAAAGTAATGGCATTAAGCCTTGCTGGAGCTTGAAGATTGATGAAATCCATAGTTTTCCGAGCTTTCAATGTAGAATTTGCAACCCAGTTGGCTGGTTTGTTCTGTTCTCTAAAAACGTGTCTCAAAACCATGTTTGAAGATAACAGTCAACAACAATAGTTAACAATGCCCGAAAGAAAACATAGAGGAGAAATATTTCTGCAACGATAAGAGAATATGTCTCGATGTCCAACTTACTAATCCCTTTTGAATAACAAAGACCTAAACCATCTAACACTGCTCTACATTCAGCTACGATAGGAATCCATTTACCATATAAACGGTCATAACTGAACACCACCTTGTCCTGACTGTCTTTTAAAACCCCTCCTCCACTGGATTCGCCTGAACTATTGCAGGCACCATCAGTGTTCAATTGGAATCTCCCAAGCTTAGGATTCTTCCATTTAAGCGACACCGGAATCACTTGTTTGATTAACTGGTTTAGACAACCAATTGTAACTCCAATTCTAGCATCCTTACCCTAGAATTTTCTTTTGAGTAACTTAGCTCTATCCATCCCCGTCACAATGTAAATAACGTAATTGATCATATCAATCGAGTTGAGCTCTTTATCTTCATGCTTTTTCTTTTTCCTTGCATACCAGATGACCCACATGATAATAGAAGGTAAAATAGACCGAATGTGTTCCTCAGTCTTAACAGACCAATACCAAGACCTTATAAGATCAGTTAAAGTCATGGTTTTAAAGAGATGAATGTTAAAGCTAGCACCAAAGTAATTCCAAGTGTCCCATGCCTTTTTGCAACTAACAAATACATGTTTTATATTTTCACTACTATCACAGTGCTGGCAGCGAGAGACTGAATGAATTTTCTTGTTTTGGATCACAGAATCCACAGGAAGCAAGTTCAGGAGAGCCTTCCACAAGAGAAATGATTATTTTCGATGAGTTGCGTTATTACATGTCTTTTTATAGAGGTTAGAGTTATTACCTTTTTTCTAATTGTATCCAAGTTGAATTAGAGTTGAACACCGAATCAGGACTTAGAGACCAGTTGACCATATCATCTCCACTGCTAGAGAGAGATATTTTGAGAATGTTTTGGATATTAGAAGAATCCACAACATTCTCAATTCTAGATAGATCCCAATTGCCATTTTTCCAAAAGTCTTTAACTTTGAGACCAACAAAATTGATTCTGTTATCAACAGTAACAATATTGATAAAAGGATAACTAAAACACCATTTGTCAATAAAAAAAATCCATGTTACCCGGTTTTGTTTGCCAAATAATAAACCTTTCAGCCTTATCTCTGATTTACCAGAGCCTTTGCCAAATTTTTGAATATTTAGGAGGCTTGGCAGCAATTAAAGGATGAGTATTACTGCAATAATTAGCATGGCCCAGAGGGACTTCTGCCTTCTGAAGTTGAACCACAATTTTTAGGAAAAGACCTTCTCCCAGTCTTTGATCTTTCTTACATTCAACCCCCACCCCCCCCCTTCATCATAGGGTTTACAAAACTTAGACCACTCGACCCAATTAATAGACATTTTGTTCTCCTTAGAGTCCCATAAGAACTTGTTGTATAGCACTCCAATCCTTTTAAAACTGTCTTAGGAATGATTGTGTGATGGGTAACAAAAATAGGGTATGCAGATATGACAGATTGAATATGGGTTAACCTCCCTCCAAAGGATAGAATAGTGTGGTCCCACTCTGCTATCTTTTTTCTGATCTTCGTAATCAACTCTTCAAAATTAATAACCCTGTTATTTTTGTTCATTGTTGATCCCAGGTATTTGAATGGAATGGAAGAGTTCTTGAAGCCCAAAATGTTCTCCAAATCAGAAATCCTCTGAGGTAAGAGATTTTTTTACGTAATAAACTTTGATTTACTCTTATTCACCATAGGGTTTACAAACCCGAATGCTATATATTATGTCAAGAATCAATGGAAAATGGCATACGGTTAAAATTTTACTCATATCTACATGAACGAGCAAAAACATTTTGGCAACCGAACTAGCAATTAGTAAGTAATATATTCAAATATAAACTTAAATTTTTTTACATTCAATGTTATAGTCGTAATTTATTTGGTTATATATTATAGGGCGGAGAGTGCTCACTCTAACCTAAAACGTTACCTCGGTATATGTTTACATTTATTCATATAAATATAGATTTGTCATGATAATAAATGGTTTATATTACAATGACAGATAATATAAACTATTTATTATCTGTCATGATAGTTCATTTATCAGCTTCTTTTATTCCTTCTACATATTATAGTTTACCTGCTCATTATACATAGCTTCGTCTTGCTTGGTTGTCATTTTTTTATGCACCTCATCTAATAGTTTCTCGGTTATACTGTCGCTTACCAAGTATTTAAAAAGTTAAAACGTAGTCTAATGAACCTCACTGTTGAGGTTGAAAACTAAGTATACATGTTGTGTCATTAGATACTTCCACCTAGTTTTCACCTCATCCAAATGTTAGGAAATTCTCGGCGTCTCGACATGATCTCTATCATAAAAGTAGTACAAATGACATAGCATTGCCTCCCAATACGGTTCACTCCATTCATTGTTTTATATTTTCTTTTTTTTAATAGAGGCTTTTTTCAAATACTCATCCTCTAGATTGGTCCATGTAAACATATTTTTTATATAAAATGTGATTTTTCAAAATTTTGTTTCTACAATAATGTAGCGTTTATTTATTGAGCTTACTCTAAAATCAACGTAATCCAATAGACCTATCAACATTTTACACGTGTAACTTATAGATATCACAATCATCTTAACCAATAGGTTTGGGACATTGTTTTTTATGAGACTAACGTAACCTTCGATGTATGTCAGGATCAACCCACGTGACAAGTAATATCTAAATTTGGAGGTCCAATCCAAAATGAATAGGCCCAGAAATAGAATTTTCTTGAAGTTTACTAGATAAGGAAATCAAAATAGTCATATGAATATCTGACACGTGTAATTTATAGATAGCGTAATAAACGTAACCAATTTGCTCGGAACACCTATTAAATAGACATATTAATATCCAACACGTGTAAATCAAACTTGCATATGTATATAACAAAACGTAAAAAATAAACTCTTACATAACAAAATAGTACGTAACATAAAAATTGAGTCGTAACATAACTAAATACAACATAATAAAATGGTACGTAACAAAATGATACGTATCATAAACTCGTGACATAAGAAAACGTAAATATCAAACCCATACATAAAAATAAAATCGTAACATAACCACATAAAAATACCATCAAATATTTATTGATACTCGTGCGCTAGTCTGATGCACTCACGTAAACAATCGCCAATCAGGTCGATACTCAACTCATAGGAAATAATATCCAACTCGAAAAACCGATCTTTGGAGTCTTCTAACCTCGCCTGATAAGTGATCGCAAAAGGTTTAACCCTAACATATGCATCGGTGGAGCGAGAATCATGATCAACCAATACGTACCATAAGTTGGTCTCAACCATACAGGATATAACAAGACCGTATTAGGTTGACCGAACCGATTTAGAGTACCTCACAGCATAGGGTCAACAGTATGGGGGTGTCGTGCATTCCAAATATATACATCCCACATATATCATGTGTTTGCACGTCTACCTCTAACGCTACCTCCCAAAACAGGTTAGAGTGGACCTGGTAACTCATGAACATGCCCCAATTTTTGAGTGGCATGGAGAGAATAGTAAGCATCGATGATATCGCACGACTTCAATATGTCATCTATCCAAGTTATCTTACAGAAAGGTCTAACACCACGTAAATGGTCAAATGGCATGAACCACGTCTATAATTTAAAAAAATAAATGTGTGTATAACCTAAATTAGTATTGAAATAAAGAGAAATATAGTAAAAAATGACAAAGAAGACTTACATCCTACTCTCTGATAATAGCTACAGCATGATGAATATCATCTTGAGTCTCTTGGTTCAACAAAATGGAGGAAGTGCATATCTACACATGGTTGACTGCGTGATTGAATATAAACTGAATTTTGTAGCCGCGAGCGTTAGAAAATGGTTGTATATCCATGTCTCTAACAATCTGAGAAAAGTAGTAAACCCCGATTTCAAGTGTAAGCAAATCTTACCAATTTGGTAATATAAGTTAGATAATATCAACTAACCTCAGTTGTACCAACCCGAGCTGTTATAACATGAATACAACAACCAAACATGAATACAAAAACCAAACATATGGAGCAAATACTCGTCTTGTTTGTAACAACCAAACATATCGAGTTGTTATAACATGAATACAACAACCAAACATTGTTACCCATCTTGTTTGCAAGTATACAACAACCAAACATATGGAGCAAATACCCATTTATAACATGAATAACCATATGATCAGTCATCTCATAATATTTTCTACTCATATTATGCAAGCGCAAAAAACTAAAATGGATATGTAAGATACTACCATCATGGTTCTGATCAAGATCAATAGCAAGGTATTTGGCATTTATATCGAGTAATCGACTAAATGCAGCAACTCGTTAACCTTTACTAGAAAAGGTAACGAGATTGAAACTATAACCTATGATGAGTAGACCTATAATGGTGTGTACATTATCAAGCCTAATGGTTATCTCATTAAAGAAAAAATAGAAAAAAAATAATATCTGGATGCCACCACTCTAAGAATGTCTATAGTATATGAATGTTGGTAACCCAACGCGAAAGACAATCAAGAAGCGGACCAAAATATATCGTCATACCTTGATCTTGAATCCTACTCTGACGGGTGAGATCCAATGAATGATGGGTGACGTACATAACATAGCATCGCAAAGACTCTCTAGTTTACAAAATATAAAAACAAATTATTGATAAGGTGTGATATCATTACTAAAGCATGCATAAGGTATGATAAATTATTAAATCAATTAAAATTCAAGACAAAGATAGTTATTGATCCATGCATAAAGTAAGATAAACTTTTACTCGATTTTTTTTACAAACTTACATCAATATTAAAGATGTTATACGCTTCATGAGTCTTGTAGTCGATAAAGTGGGAATACATATCTGGAACGTGAGAGTTCACTCGATGAAATAACTGGTCGAGAGTAATACAATATTCAACCATAGGCATAGGCATACGACTACGTCTATGTACTCTAGCGCTACGTGAACTCTCGACCGGTGCATTATGCTCTTGATAACTGCTCTCATCATCTGACTCAAAAGGTGATGATAGACGCTTGGAGGCATCCAATATTACAAATATTTGTTAGACTTAAAAAAAATATTCAACCAGAATGTATATTAAACAATTCATAAACATATAAATATGTCTTAAAATAATATATAAACTTACAAATTTTCGTACAATAGAAGTTGAAGTATCCTCAAATTAAAAAAATCATGTGTTTTTGGTTCACAATTGGTGTGAATTCATGCAAGCAGGGCGTGCGATTTCGCACAAATTGCAGTATATTGCGCGCAATATCGGTTATTCGTTGTGCGGTCGATGTGTGAATTGGTGCGGAATTGGTTGTTCGTCACGTGATCCACATGTGAATTTGCGCGAACAATCACCACAACTAAATCTCTAACTCCTCCAATATTTGACTATTTCCTACAAATAAACATCCAAAACGAAGATCTACACCTAATCTAAACAATAAAACTAATTAGAAATCAAACAAACAACTACAAATTTATAAAAATCAGATTTTTAAAAATATAATTTTAAACTGTAATATCTCTAAATATATAGATGAAAATTGAAAAAAAATACATCAGTAAACATGTTCTTCCATTAATGAATTTTTTGCTTCCATTTTATGTTTGGCAATCTATATATTGTTTGGTCATTATAAGTTCTTGTTTTTAATCGAGTTCTATAATTTGTTTGATTTTTTATGTTTGGCATTGGTGAGGTTTAAATTGGTTGGGAGGCTATTTTGGTAATATCGCGGAGGTATAATAATTTTAAGATATGAAGTAGATAGATTATCAAGCTGTTATATTTAAGTTAGAGAGATAAAGTCTCACCATCTTAAATGTTATCTTCAAAAGCATTTATAGGCTGATTTTGGGTTAATGGTCCTAACGAGTCAATCATTATTATAGGTCAATCCTAAAGACCAAAAATCTCATTAATCATTACCCATTAATATATTTAACACAAAGTAATAAATAAGAGAGTATTAAATACAATTTTACTAAAGTAACTTAGTCAAAAGGTGAAAAAGATAGTATTTGTCTTCGGTTAGGATTGACCCTCGAAAATATCCGACCCTCCTAAATAAAATACCCCCAAAGATTTATAACCCTATCAACTAGTCCCCTTAGTCGATTTGAAGGTATTTTAGGATGGCTAACTGACACATATCTGAATCGCACTGTTTTATTTCTTCAAATCTCATTTTCTAACATTCTTTAAATTTGGTGACGGACAAATTCGAATCACATCTGATGGCATAATTCGAAGACATTTTTTGTTCAAAAATCTCGGTTTTTAACCAATTGTACTTCGTGACACATGTCATTATTTGATTAGAGCCATAATTTTTTTTACCCTAGGCGATACGAGCCAATCAATTGAAAACGTTTTCACTTCTCTAGGAATCATAGATGTTAGTAGTGTTTCCACTTCCCAAGTAGGGTACTCAAGATTTTTTCAGCCTCTTTTATAAGCTCTTATCTCATTTTCCTATTTTAGAGATTTTTAGAGAGAGAATATTTACATCCTAGATAGATAAACTATTATTCACTATTGATATTTAGTTAGTCACTAGTGATATTTTCTTATCTTCCACCGCTTCAACCACCGAAAATATTTTCTCCGGAAAGATTCTAGCGTTTGTATATTCACCACCAAAAACGCATTAAGCAAAGATAATTGGTTGAATTTATATAAATTAAACAAAGAGAAGAAAAAATCTAGGGTTGTTGGTGGGTTATCTGCCTCCATAGGTGCTTCACACCCTCGAACTTGGTTAGAATCAATCTTTGGAGGTATGATCTGGGTCAGAAGAAGTCCTTAAAGAAGTTCATGATACACCCCCCCAGAAAATGTTGTTCTCAAACGTTTAAAGGGCCTAGACAATATGTTCTTCTTCCCACCAGAGTTAGGGCTCCAACGCATCAGGATGCTAAGAATGATGCTGAAGATAAAGAAACTAAGGATGATGTTGGCTCGGACGATGACGTTCGAGAATAACAAAGCGCTAAAGTCTAGGAAAACAAACAGATTGATGTTCGGGAAGGACCTCGAGCTGATGTCCGGGAAGAAAACCAAGTAGATACTGACTATAAAGATGTGGTCAAGGTGAGACCGGACGAGAGGGAAGGTTTTTGTGAGGCCAAGGAGATTCTCTTCTTAGAGAAACAAAATAAAGTTATTGATAACGAGGAAGATAATGACAGCACAAGGGGTCCAAGTCGGCCCCTGTAAAGAAGGTTGTTATTGTCGATTCGTACTCTGGCGGGGATTTTGTCCAAAGTAAGCAATTTATTGGTCAAAGGGATCGGGAGGAAATTCCTAGGGTAGGCGAAAATATGTCCTCTTCCTCAGCTTATTTTGATGTCTACGAAAATGACTTAGTTGTAAATGAACTTAACAGGTTGCTCCGCGTTGCTGCTCTCCTCGAAAGGAAGGCCAACCGTAAAGATTGTTATAAGAATAAAGTCATTCAAAGGAGAACCGAGGTGAAAATTTTGACCGTTGAGGTTAAAAACTTGAAAGATGAGCTTGCCTCTTAAAGAATCCAGCTCAAGACCAAAGGAAAACTGAATTAAATAAGGTGGAATATGAGCTTGCTCGCGAGAAATAAATATCTATTGAGCGTCAAATGAAGATAACTTCTTTGGAGACTAAAATTTCTGAAGAGAAAACGAATTTCGATGATGAAAGGGAGTGTTTCATCACTAAGGATATTCAACGAAACATCCTTATCGATGGTCTCTTTAATTCCTCTAAAACGACTCGGAAATAATTTGAGAACTCTATTAAAGAAATTGAAAGACTTACCGAGGAGAATAATTTCTTGAAGCAGAATTTTGAAGTTGAGAAGAAGAAAAGCCTCGATGCTTACGCTGCCGACTGCGTTTCTCGTCTTGAAAAAATAGATGTCAACCTTAAATCAGCTTTAGTTATGGAAATGTATGAATGTTTTCCTGAATTAAAGCTGGGAAGTCTTTGGCAACGTGTTATAGAAAGACATCTTCTAGTAGGCATTTCTCTAGAAGACTTAATGAGTAACAGTGACTCAGAAATTTCTTCCTCCGACTCAGACTCCTCAGAAGATAGTAAAGAGGAAGTTGTTCCCAGACAAAATTAGTGTTTATTGCTTCTTTATGTTTAAACTTTATCTTTTGTATAACCTTTTTGCTAATCCATCTTTTTGAGTCCATGGTCGGACCTGCTCAAGGTTTTTTTACTTTATACGAATTTTGTTTTATGAACATTCTAATTGAAACAGTATTTTGGTTATGTTTTATTCTCTAAAACTTGATAATTTTTCCTTCTTCTTCCAACTTTTTCCTGTGATCATCTTCTATTAATTTTTAATGAAGTCATGTTGCTAACCAAAAAATATCATATGAAAGAAACTTTAAACTAAATAATATTCATTTTCTTGCTCCAAGTTTTTCATATCATTAAGTAATTTGCTGACCAACGTTCATTAGTTGACCTTCCTAACTCAAAAAGATTTTAGATGGACAATATTCATTGGCCTTCATTAGAAGACTTTCTTAGTTCAAAATAATGAACATTGCACCCCAACAATTGTTGGACAAACCTTCTGACTAAAAAAGATGAGCATTATCATCCAAAAGGATATTGTTTTATGTTAAAAAAGATGAACATTATCATCCAAACTTTTTTGGAGTATCTTTTGAGTTCAAAAATATGAACACTTATAAAGATCATTTTAAGATAGCAAATAAAAATTTATATATAAATCGGCTATTAAGGCATCTCATTAAAATCTTCCTGCGCCACCAGGGTAGGAAAGAGTATATCATCGATACTTACATAAGTTCATAAAGAAAATATTTACAATTTTACATATTCATCCTAAATAAACCTCGAGGTGTTCAATTTTTTATGGGTGGGGAAGCTCTCTTCCTTCTTTATCTTTGAGTATGTACGTTCCCAGCTTGACTTTCTATGTTACCGTGTACGGACATTCCCAGTTATGAGCTACCTTGCCAAGCCGTTTTTCTTTCGTATGAAGGAACATTTTCCTCAGAACTTTGTCCCCTGCTTTAAATTCTCATCTCCTAACTTTTGAAACATATCGACTTCTGATCAAAGTCTGATAATGTAAAGAATTCAGTTGTGCCCTTATTCTTTTCTCCTCCACCAAATCTAACTATGGTACCACTGCATCCATCCCATAAACTGGTGTGAATGGTGACTCTTGCGTTGCGGTCCGGGGAGTCGTTTGGTAACCCATAAAACTTCTTGTAGATAATCAGGCCATTTTCCAGGCTTACCTTCCAAGTTCTTCTTTAAGCCATCCCAAACTGTCCGATTAGTCACTTCAACTTGGCCATTTTCTTGGGGATGGAAGGGTGTTGAGAAACATTATTGTATCTCCTTAGATGCACAGAAGAATTTCATATTTTTGTTGCCGAACTATGGTCCGTTGTTCATTGTTATTTTCCTCGGAACCCCAAAACGACAACAGATATTACAAACGATAAATCTAATCACATCTTTAGCTTTTGTCCTTGCAAAAGGTTTAGCTTCCACCCACTTAGAAAAATAGTCGACTGCAACAATGATTGTTTGTCGACCTCTAAATTCCATAGGTAAGGGTCCGACCAGTTCAATGCCTCATCGATCAAATGATAGAGACTCAGGTATTGATTCGAGGGGCACACCTGGTGCATGGATTGCGTTAGAAAATCTTTTCCAAGTATCATACTTCTGCACTAATTCCTTAGCATTTGAAGAGAGAGTTGGCTAGTAATACCCTGTAAGAAGAACTCTTCGTATAAGTGTTTTGTAGCCACAGTGGGCTGATTATACCCCGTCGTGTAGCTCTGAAAGTATCATTTGTTATTCGTCTCTTCCTAAACATCAAAGTAGAGACCGGCTAAAATATTTCTTATTCAATACATCTCCGAGTATAACATACCCATATGTCTTAAATTGTATTCTTGTAGCCATCACCTTATCAACTGGTAATATATCATTCACCAAACATTCTTAAATCTCGTTCCTCCAATCGTTTGCTACACTTGTAGAAATTTGAAAGGCTTCAACAGATCCTTCAACTGTTTTGAAAACCTTTACCATAGAAGGTTTTTCTTGTGTAATAATTCATAGGTACTCCTCTGAGTAACAAGCTTTAGCCAAAGAATCAGCCATTGAATTTTCAGCCCTGTGAACATGTTCATATATGATGCCTTCGAAAGCCAATGTTAAAACCTTCAAAGCCCCCAGATATTTCACTAAATGATATTTTCTTGCTTCTAATTGTCCAGAGGCATAGTTTATGAGAAGTTGTGAATTGCTTACTAGCCTTACCTTTTAGCTTCATAGATTTTAGCAATTCTTAAGCCTTCCAAAGCAGCTTCGTACTTAGCTTTGTTATTTGATGCTTTAAATCCGAATCAGATGGCTTGATACATTGTAATTCCTTCATGAGAAACCAACTGCACCCCTACTCCACAACCTAACGAGCTTGAACCCCATCAGTTCAGATTGTCCACTTTGCTCCAAATTTATCCTCATCAATTTCCATATCAATTCGCTCGGAGTGAAACTCGACTAGGAAATCAGGTAATGTTTGTCCTTTAATGGCAGTTATTGGCTCAAATTCAATATCAAAGTCCCCTAGTTCAACCAAACACTTACTCATTATTCCCTACGCATCAGACCTTTGTAACATATTTTTCAATAGAAAAAACGTTCGTACGATAATAGAATGGGCCTGAAAGTAAGGTCTCATTTTTCGCGCAGAGGTGACTAATGCAAGGGATAATTTTTCTAACTTCAAGTATCACTTCTCAAGATCTAGAAGACTGTTACTCATGTATAGTACCGGTCTCGAAATGTGTTCCTCTTCTCTGATCAGACCCGCACTCACAACATATTTTGACACTGCCAAATAGATATATAGCTTTTCCCCCAGAGTTGGCTTTGTCAAAATTTCTGGTGAGAAAAAGTACTCTTCAATTTGATGAAAAGCTTCTCGTGTATCTTGAGTCTAATCAAAACAATTTTCTCTTCTTAACACTTGGAAAAAGGGAGCGCACTTATCCGATGATCGTGATATGAACTTTTTTAACGTTGCCAATCAACCTGTTAGGATTTGCACCTCTTTGATCGTTCTTGGTGGTGCCATAGTGCTCAGAGACTTTAGTTTTACCAGATCGGCTTTTATATCATGCTCACTGACTATGTACCCTAAAAACTTTCCAGATATGACACCAAATGTGCACTTTTCTGGGTTCAACTTCAAATTTATTTTAGTGAAGTTAGCAAAAGTTTTTTCCAGGTCTGCCAAATGGTTCTCATCCCTTGAACTTTTGACTAATATGTCATCAATGTAAACCTCAACATTTCTCCCAATATGAGTCTCAAAATCTTTGTTTACTAATCGTTAGTACGTTGCTTCAACGTTCTTTAACCCGAACGGCATTACCCTGTAGTAGTGTAGACCTCTTCCAGTGATGAAAGTTGTACTATCCTGTTCTCTTGGATCCATTTGGATCTGATTATACCCGGCATAAGTATCCATGAAAGAAAGTAGTCGGTTCTCAGAGGTTGAGTTAACTAACTGATCTATTATGGGTACAGGGAAAGGATCTTTGTGACAAGCTTTGTTTATATCGGTGATGTCCACACACATTCACCACTTGACATTCTTATTCTTTACTAGGACCAGGTTAGCATTGTATAAAAGATATTGTGATTCGCATATGTGAACCACTTTAGTTAAACGATCCACCTCTGTCATAATAGTTTTGGATTTTTCTTGAGAAAAAGATCTGCTTTTCTGTATAATCGGACGAACATTGCTACGTACCACAAGCCTATGAAAGATAATATTCATTGGAACCCATATGACATCCTATGTACATTATGCAAACAAATGTAATTTTGTTGATAAAAACTTGATTAAACTTTCTTTTACCTCCATAGATAGTTTCGTGTCGATTTTGAGGCTTTTACCTAGAGAGAAGACATGATCCTCAAAGATGTCGTCTGGGACCATGAACCCGGGGAATTCCCTTGGATCATCCATGGGATCGGATCCCGAGGGAACCCCCGCTGATTGTTAATCTTTCTTTAACTCAACCCCCTTAACATGCTTAGGGGCCAATGATGCTCGGTAACCTTTCTTTCCATCTCTAGTTGCTTCTAAGTGTTCCCATATTGTTTCCCACAACGTATTTTAAACATTGATAGACGCTCGATGGCACAACATGCATTTTAGATAGCCATGAACTTTCGAAGATAGAATTATAAGATGCAGGGGAATCTACCACAAGAAACAGGACTGTGACTACCTTTTTTAACGGTCGCCGACCCAATTCGATCATTCTCTCGAATTCTCCGACTACCTCAGCTGTAGCCCTAGTAAATCCGACTATCGTTCGATCTGATCGTAAGATCATTTGAGGGTTTTGATATGGCTGTAAGTAGTCATAAACATAATGTTAGCTGAACTACCTGTATCAATCAAAATCTTTTTTATCTCGTTTCCAACTATCTATTCCCCGATAACTACTGCATCCTCATGTAGACCAGCTACATCTCTCATATTATCATCTTTGAAGCAAAATATTGGAGACGGATTTCTATACAGATGTGGTGAAACACCTGCTTCCAGTTGTGTTTCTAGAGTAATAATGTATCTCTTCTGAGAATAATTCGATATTCTTCCAACAGTATCTCCTGCAAAAATTATTAGTGATTCAAAGAAATCACACAACTTACTAACCTTTCCTCTCTGTATCGACTCTTCTACCACGTTTATGTTGTATCTGCCCGGTTTTAGGTTTAGTACTCAGCGGAGATATCGAATGCATCAATATATTCTTCATCAATTGTTTCCGATATCATTAAAGCATCTTATTGCTTTAAGACGACTTCTTGTTTTGGAGAAGCTGAAGAATTCTTCTTCACAAACGCGGTTAAATTCCCTTTTTCTATCAAGTATTGTATTTCTTTTTTCAATCACACACAATTCTTCGTATCATGACCGATATCCTCATGATACTTGCAGTAGTTATTTTTTATGTTCTCCCTCAGAGTCTGCATTGGAAATGTCTTGCGGAAATGTGCATTCGGACGTACTTTCTCAAAGAAATTTTCCACACATTCAGTCAACTCAACATAGTGATTTGGTCGGACTCACTTGTTTGACATGGATCGGACATATTGTTGAGTATTGAATACTGGTATGTATATTCTTTCACTCTTTGGGATGCCTGACTTAAAACTTGAACAAGTGCTCAAGGTCGGACTGTACTTGTTGGTTGCAATACCTGTTGTCGGACATTTGATGGTGGTTCATTGGTTCGTATTATCGTCGGATCCTGATAAACTGATTCAGATTAAATTGCGGCATCGACTCTATTTCTGATGCCCTAGTTTCTTCCACAAAGATTCGTTTTTCTGTTTGATCTAGTAACGCTCCAAACGTCATAGCCTGCGTTTCTACTGCATTATCCTTCATTACCCCAGGAAGCAAACCCATTCGGAAGGCAGCTAGATCCACTTTGTCTTCACAGACCTCCATATATATTTTGACCTGGATGAAACACTTCGTATACTCTTTGAGACTTTCCCTTACTTTATGTGTGTAATAGATTATAGTGTCCATATTTTCTCGGAAGTTCTTGCTTCCTACGAAATGTTGGCGGAACATACTCCAGAACATATTAAAGTTCTTGATACACCCTTGAGGTAAACGATATACCACTTTGACGTAGTATTCTTGAAAGTCTGAGAGAAAGCCCTACATAATAGCTTTTCATCATCGTCGTATTTGATCATGAAATTTTTGAACTGTTCGATGTGGCTGTCCGGATTTTGTGTTCCATCGAACTTTTCCAGCTAAGAAATATCAAGCCATTTTGGAAGATGACTAGACAGAATTTCGGGGGAGAGTGAAGATGATCTCCAATTATGCCTCATCTTATACGCGCTCCCATCAGACCTTTGTTCGCGTTCGAATACAGTCTTTCCTCGGGTCGAACGTAAACTAATTACTGACACGGTAATCCGGATTATAGCTATTAGACTGAATTTTCCTTCAAGGAATTACATTTTCTTGTCGAGTTACGTTTACCACTTTGTCAAGCTCTTCGGAATACGGTTTTTTCTTTCTATAATCACGTTTTTCCTTCCTTGAACCTTTAGTTCTTTGACCAGCTCGATGAGAACTTTTATGCACCCTCGAATCTCTTTGTCTGTGACTTGCTTTATACTCAGCATCTGTACCTGAGGACAAAGATTCATTAGAACTAAAAGAAGTATACTTATTGGACTCTATCAACTCATAGCATTGCCCAGGATCTTGCTCGTCTTTTAGAAGATCGATGACTTATTCACTGATGCCTCTCCTCGGATTGATTGTGATCTTGGCCTTTTAGATTGGTCTTTGGCATATAATTACACCAACTTGACCTTTGTATTTACCATATTGAAGCTTATTAATCCCCATATTTTCCTTCCCTTATCAGTAGTAAATCAATCCATCGAATATGGAGGAGTTTATCCCTACAACAGACGTAATATTCCCTCTGAACCCTCTTTGACCGTCATGTCGTTCACTTCTCGCAATCGTCCACCAAAGTCATCTTGATCTCAATGAGCCACCAGTCATCGGATTACTTCAAAATTCAAAGCCATGGGTTCGGATTTTGAGTAACAGACTCATTGGAGAGTGACCAGACAATCTAAAGACTAAGCTAATCCTTCTGAAGAGATAAGGTTAGTGCAGCAGAGGAAACCTTCCAACAATCCCTCCCCACAAAATCCAAATAGGGAATAAGATATTGCATCTTAACCAGTTGAGCCATCTCAATCTAACCAAGCTATTCCTCAACAACCAAATGAATAGGAGAAAGTTATCATCAAGCTTATTAAACCTTTAGGATCTGTTCTGAAGGTTATAAAAGAAAACATGGAAGACATTAGTGAAGATTATCCCATTGAGACATCTAGTCAAACCGGGGAGACTTTGAGTTCAGTTAAAAAGAATTCTTCGATGAATAAAGATAGTAAATGTGGAAAGGGCAAAGGTAAAGCTCTCAAAACAGAATCTAAAGCACTTCCTCTCTCTTTGGTCGGACGCATTGGACCCAACTTCGCAAAGGTCAACGTTAAATACCCTATGGTTCTAGACAAAAAAACATTATATTTACTTCCATAAAAATGAACTAGAAGTTATTCGTGCTAAGTGAGGGTCCTCCAAAGTAGTTAAAGTTAGGTTTTCAAAACCGTAAGAGATTTTGATGAGTTGTGATCATATGGAGCTAGTGGTTTATATAGATGTACTCAATTGGGCCCTCTAGTTTCCATTAGACCCTGAGATTGTAAACTATTTAAGTTTAGTAGGATTTTGTCTGAGTCAGGCTAGTCTGAACGCCCGGTTCACGTTGATGGCATGTATCATAACATCTAGGTTATCCAAAATCCTGATTCCAATGGAACTACTTGATGCTATTGCGGGTCTGTCTTGCAACTCTAGAATTTATTTTTACTATTTTAATATGGGGAATGAATAAAAGGTGGTAGATGATCTGCTGGAGACAGATAAATTATGGAAGACATAATTTCTCTTCATTAGTGGCTGGTGGGAGAATGGTAAGAAAATCACATCTGAAGGTAATCCAACTCGGCTTACCAGTTTCTAGAAGAATACAAGTAGACATCTTGAAACATCTTTGAACTCCTATTATTTCCTCTAAATATTTTATTATTTATCTCTGACTTTATTTTCTTTAATATCCATTTTGAAGCCTTATATGCATCACCTAGAAGATGCGAAGGTAATTAGATTTGACGCTAAAATATTATTTTTCTTGGAATTCTTAGAAGTTGTATCGTGGGGAGTGGATGATGAAAAAGATAAGTTTCCTCAATTTTACTAGAGCTACACCTCGAAAATATTGGTGTCATTGAAATTCTGAAAAGAGTTTTTGTTGAAATTTCAAAAGAACATAGTAGTAAAAATGATGAAATGCGTCTCAAACTCTTACATGTAGTTTTCGGCATCAAAGACGAGAAGGACATACTTTAAATGAAATGGTTAGTTTCAAAAATGTTGATGGAAATTTGTCTCAAATGAATCATAGAATAGTATTTGCACTCCGTAAACTTCAATGGTGATGGTATAAACACATTTTCTCTATGAACCTGGAATTTCAGGTAGCTTTAGACATATTTTTAGCATAATATGTTATAATATTTAGTAGCAAAATGGTTAAAAGAGTATCTTGTTCAATGTCGATCGGGAACTCTTATTTTACTTTTAAAAACTAGTTTTCTTTTAGCATGTAACCTGAGTTCATTTTCTAACCTTATTTTCGAATAATGTTATGTTAGTAAAAAAAACATGAAATCATCATTGATTACAAATTTTAATCAAATAACGATTAATTTTTAAACATTTAAATTAAGTTATTCGTTTTATTTTTTGAATTATAAATTTTGAATCAACCCAATTTACTATCCATTTAAAAAATAAAACTAATTATATCACAACTAGATAAAAAAATAATTAAATTGATATAAATTATTATCTTTGTTAAATCATAACTAATTCTAATTTTTAAATTAAATTATTTTAAACTATAATTTGAATCATCATAAACATTATTATATAAAAAATAATAATTAAATCACATTTAGATTATAAAAATCATAATTAATTGCTTTTTGTTTTTTCAAATTACAAGTTTAATCAACATAAAAAAAAGAAATAACTACTTTATTCAATATTCTGTCGTAATTTTATTTAATTTTATATTATGTGTTTGTTCGAATCCTAGTCCAATTAAACTTGTGTGAAATATGATGTAGTTTTATTTTAAATATAAATAATTTCGAGACAAGTTTTTGGAATTATGTATTTTTTTAAATAACATACAATTATGAGACAAGCTTTCAAAATTTAAAATATTTTAGAAAATATAATAATATCTAATTATAAGACAATCGTTCGAAATTAGTTATTTTTTTATATAAAGAATATAACACCTAATTTTAACATAAATCTTCAAAATTGTGGGTGTTTTTAAACAAACATAACATCTAATTTTGAGTCACCACTGGAATTAGGTGTTGTTAAAAAATAACATATAATTCTAAGATGAGCCTTCGAACCCGCATGTTCAAAACTGAGATTTTGAAACTTGGTTTTTTAAAACTAGGGTTTTGATGTTTAATGAATAAAAAAATTAAAAATAATATTTAAATACCTTATTGGTTGTTTGAGTGATGCATTGTTTTTCGGTGTTGATTTTTTGTTTTCTTCTTCCATTGGGGGTTTTTAAAAAAAGAAAATAACACTTAATTCTCATATCATCCCTCGGAATTAGGTGTTATTAAAAAAATAACACATAATTTTAAAATGAGCCTTCGGAGGAGCCGCATGTGCAAAATTAGGATTTTCAATTTTGATTTTTTAAAATTAGAGTTTTAATGTTTAATGAATGGAAAAAATTAAAAAAAAAGATATAAATACTTCATTGGTGGTTTGAGTGATGTATTATTCTCGGAATATTGATTTTTTTTCTTCCATTGGGTTTTAAAAAAAATAAGATTTTTGGATTTAGTTTTAGAAGTTTATTACTGTAACTTGAGTTGAAACTGAAGTTAGAAAAAATTAGTTGTTCGGAAATAAAGATCAAAATAAGAAAAATGACAAAAAATATAAATTTTAAATTAAATAAAAAAATGATAAAAAAAATATATGTTGGAGTTTTTTTTTAAATAAATAAAAATAATAGTAAATAACATGAAAAATAGCCTTATTTTTAAGGTCTTATATAAATTTTAGGTTTAAAAGGTCAAATCATCTCTTGCTATTTAAGTTTTGATATAAATAATTACTCAATTTTATGGAGAGTTAAATTTGCTGATTTAAACAAATTTAATCCATAGATATGAAGTGTGAAATCCCTAAATTTGGTCACTTTCCATAAATGTTTATATTTTAGTATGGCTAGATTTAAATATTTTAATAAAGTTAGTCTATTATTATTATTATTATTATTATTATTATTATTATTATTATTATTATTATTATTATTATTATTATTGGTGAGAAAATTGTAATGAATAAATACATTAAAAATATTTATAAATACATTGGGTATAACCCGAAAAATATCGTTAAGAAAAAAAAAGTGTTAACCATAAAATGATCAAAGAATAAGACAACACGTAAAAAACGAGCAAAGACGTCAAACTAGTTGAATAGATGTTTTTTTTAAATAAAACACAAAATATAATTTAGTTAAAATTTTAAAGGGACTGGATTGGTCAGACAACTTTGGTACCAAAGAGTTTGAACCGGATGTCAGAAAGCATGCGATAAAATATCACAGAGGAAAAGGTAGAAGTTGGATATGAGCTAAAGATTCTAACATTCCTCTCATACTAGACATGGTAGACAATCGTGTCAAAGCAAGTACGCCAAAAGGTGTCACAAAATGGATGGAGGCTAGTTAGACGCCTCATGGATCCAAGAGACCAATTGATGTTATATCTTATAGAAAAAACAAGCTTGGAGTTTGCGTAACCCCAAATTCTCTAAGTGAAACTAAAGTTATAGAGGATATGATTTACGGTTTCAGTGGCGAAATTGTATATGGTACAATTCTGGGGGTGTTTAAACCTCAACTCGTAATTTTATCGTTGATAGAAATATTGCCTTTTATATCAAGCCAAATGGTGAAGAAATGACGTGGAATATTAAACATATGTCATACTAACTCTGCCCATTCGACATAGGATATTGGCGTAGGAATAACTTTGTAGGTATCTTTGATAGTGAACTTTGTGATACTTCTCTTACATTCCAGCAGTGGATGTCATTGTAAAGGATGTCGAGGGGGAGGGAAAGAGATGGTTTATCTTCGGGAAGGTTCGATGATTTCTACCATTGACATACCTTAAATTGGTCGGCCAATTTCAGTGACCATTCCAAAATATATCAAAAACCTTAAGGTTGCTCTTCACACGAGAATCATGAATAATACTATGTCCATAGTGGTTGACCAAAGAGGTTGAGAGAAATCACGGGTCAAACCAGAAGGATGTCTTCTCAATGTTATCAATCGCAACCATGTACAATTGCTACCGAGAGGCCGAAGATTTAAAGTTTTCCTCCGAGTCCATAAGGGAGATGATTCAAAGCATATTTAGTTGTCATGTTTACTAACGATGGACCACAAATGTTTGAAGACGATCGCCTAATTCCAAGTTTTTAAGTCTAGAATCTCCAGGTCGCCCTCTAACAAGGGAAAAGTCACAGCCGACCATGCCACTTTAGCACCAGTAGTCTTATCTCATAGTCAGACCAAAGGAAACGACGGAGAGACTAAAAGAGTTCATTAAGAACTCTAGCAGGGATAATGAAGACCAATGACCAATAAACATGCCCCGTAAAGAGCACAAATTTAATGAGTTGAAGCATACCCACATAATAGAGGTGTTTGGAAGTCCATGAGGAAATACGGGTAATAATTTTGTCAAGAATGAGTTGACTTCTCTATTGGAAAATCGCCCCGGGAGAAGAGATACACCAAGATATTTAACTAGGAGGGAGCCAACTTTGGAACCAAGATGTTGATCAGCTCTGATCAGAGAGAAGGGTTAAGTTCAGAGAGGAATATGAGGTTTTTTTAGAGTTAACTGTAAGATCCAAGAGAACAATGAGATCGTTAAGACCATATTTGATATAAGAGAGAGAGAGAATTAATGTCGCCGCGACAGAAAAGCACAAGGTCGTTTGTGAATCAGAGGTTGACATTTTCAATGAAAATTGAAATTCGTATCTTGATTTTTCTCTTTAAAAATACTAGAGAAAACTTACATAGGCAAGATAAAAAAATCACCTTGTCTGAAATCCTTTCTGCTAGGCATGGGCATTTTAACCGGAACTGAATCAAAAAAACTGAACCGAAGCGGATTCAGTTCCTTCATAATACCCAAATGGTTCTAGTTTTAATTACCCACGATTCTCGGTTCGGCCGGAACCGAAGAACCGTGGGTACCCGTTAAGAACCGAACTCATGTATTAACCATAAATTTAACATTATTTGAAAATATATTTCTCTTCCCCAAAGTTAGATTCTTCTAAATTTGTTGTCTATCACTAACCTCTGATTATGTTTCCGTTAATAAATTACAACATAGTTAATTCAAAATGGAGACATATCTATAAACAATTACGCGTATAGACAAAATAACAAGATATCAACCTTTATATAATCTAAAAAACTTGATATCATTTCTCATTTTTTTTATATTACTAACATTCTTATTTAATATACCAATTTTGGATCTCTCCTATAGTAAGTATTTATTTTTCTTACAATCTAACACAATTTTATAGTCTTGATTTATAAAATGAGTTTTATATCTATTGATATTGTAGAAAATTTAAAGTATCCAAAAATATTTGATTGGAACCGAATTAAATACACATAACGAACCAAACCATGGAGAACCGAACTGAACCGAATTTTATTTGGTTCTTAAATAGGTACCAGTTTTGAAGAACTGAAAGAACCGAGAACTCAAAGAACCGAATTCCCATATCTACTTTATGCTATTAAAATGCCAATAAAGATCACCAGTAATATTAACAATATCAGAAGGAGTAGCGATACATTGAATAATCTAACTCATCATATGTTCTAACAATTTCATAACAACCAAACATCAAAAATAAAATGTCAACTAACGTTGTCAAAATATTTGATCGAATCGATTTAAAAATGAATAAGTTTAATGGAAAAATTTCCCAAAGACCTCACCGGACGATTTGAAAATAATACCTATATATCGAAATGAATTTGAAAATCAGTAGACTATATACCAAGATTCTTGAGCGTCGCAGTCTTAAACCTGAATTATATACAAACTGCAACTTAGGTAGTATATCCGCACACATGATGGTAAATCTAAGCATGTCCATTGTTCACAGGTTAAACCATTTAAATTATATACATTACGTAAAAGTTAGAGAGAATTTTCTCTCTCTAGAAAGAAAACACTTTGCCTTCTCTCTAGACGCTTTTTCACCCGACTCTCTCTCCTCCTCCTTTCTCAACCTAATTTTCTTCTTGATTTTACACTAATCACTACTGTTTCTTCCGAATCATACATCTTCTCCAAGAATTAACAAAGCTTTTCTGGACGATTTATGCTTTTGGTGAATCAGACGGTCCCACGATTCCATTCATATTATAAGCTGGAATGATTATTATCAAATTTTCTATTTAAATGGAAGATTCACCACAAGATAATATTCAGAGAGTTCTGGTTCGTAAGAAGACAGAAAATGTTCAAAGACGAAGTGATTCAAAAGTTTCTGGTAAGAATGTTGTTCGATCTCTAATTTTTTCATTGGAGGATCTAGCAAAAGTTAATGTTCAGGAAGTTCCGGCCGGCGAGAAGAAAACTGTACTCAAGAAAAGACGGAGTGCTTCTAAAATTTCTGGCAAGAGTGTAGTTTGTGTTATTGCTTCTCCTAACGCTTTAATTATGTTCGATCCATCAGTGACTAGAGAAATGTTGTTCAATGCTGATACTTGTGATGATGAACGAGAACTAAGCGATGAACAAGAGGATACGAATAAAGATCGAAACATCATTGTTGTTCGTGAAACGGGTAAACTACTCTTAACTGCCTCCGATGAACAGATTGTTGTTTCTACTGGTTTCGATTTTTCTTCTCTGGTGACTGCTGCTACTGGTGTTCCATTGTTAAGGCAAGGTGCGAAATTAGTTCATGGAAAATTGGGGCAAAGAAAGAAACAGAAGAATAAACAACTAGCTCTGACGCCTGCAGATCTGTCTTCGGAACCGTTCTTGGCAAATCAAAGTATTGTGGCGAACTCTCCATCCAAAGAGGTAACAAAATCTATAAACGGAACCTTTTCCGGTGACCCGAATGTTGCTACCGACGTTCACGAAAATTCATCGGCGCATTTAAGTGGGTTATGTAACGGACGAGACAAATCAGTGGAAGAATCGGTTGCATTCAACTTTGGAGAATCTGTCATTACTCATAATAAAGACGGGCTGGCCTCTGGTGAAAAATTCAAATTCAAATACTCTTCTCTTAATGATAGCAGTTTAAATGGACGAAAAAATGAATTAATGTAAACGAAGAAAATTTGAATCAGAAAAGAAACGGTTTTGGTGAAGGTAACAGTTCAATTACGGTAGAAAAGGAAACTGCATTGGAAGGTAACGGTTCACTTAATGATTTTAAAAATGTGAACGTGCATGGGAATATTTATGGAAAGGGAACAGCTCAAGAAGAAAGAAACGGTTCTCTTCAAAAGAACATGCGAAAGGTAAGTAACTCCTATAATGTTCAAAAAGAATCAGACCAGTTAAATGCACAACGCAAAGGAGAAGACCGATTTACTTATTTTCAAACAAGTAACATCAAAGCTAATAATATCAGTAAAAAAGGTAATTTGTCTGGAGAAGCAACATTTAATCCATTTCAAAGCAGTAACAAAAATGGAAATAATGGATCAACGGCATATAATGCTAATAATATAGAGCATCAGAATCCTTCTGCCATTCCTACAACACAGATTCCTCCTTCCGTCATTCCTACTAAATCATTCTCCAGCTTATTCCAAGGTTCTCGTTTAGCTTTAAAAGGCCTCAATCTCCAATTTATCCCTCCTCCTTCTAAAGATGGCGATGTCATCCTTGATCCGGCAGATGAAGTTCCGTTCACCGAAAGTTGGGGCCGTTTTCTTATCGGATGCTTCACCGGTAAGTTCCCGGGGAAAATTGCTCTTGATACTATTGTCAAAAGATGGGGTGTTAATTGCAAAAATCAGCCGTATGGAAAAGAATGGACGGTTTTCAAATTCCTCACTGAATCAGATCTGCTCCATGTGCTATCTAACGAACCCTACATTATTTATGGTAAAACTCTCATGCTTAAAAGAATTGATAAAGATGTCATGCTGACAGATGATCTGTTCACAACGATTCCAACATGGATAGTGTTAAATGATGTCCCTCTCAGCATGTGGAGTGAAACAGGTTTAAGTAAGATTTCTTCAAAGATTGGTACGTCTCTCTTTACTGATCAATTTACATGCGAAAAAGACTCGGATGAAGTATGCTAGAATTCTAGTAGAAATTGATGTTAGCAAAAAACCAATTACGAGTTTTGGTCTGAGACTTCCATGTGGTAGGCGATATACTCAATCTGTTATATACGAAAATTACCCATTATTTTCTTATGTGTGTCAGAAATTTGGACACAATCACTATACTTGTCCATCTACAGAGCAGGGTAAAACTAAAATCAGCGAGAAGCGGAAAGAAACCTCGACACGACCATCCCGGGCAGCTCAAAACCTACGCAAGAACGCAAGTGACATAACAAGCGGCCCCATAGGTAATCCTATCACTTCTACACCATCTCAGAAAGTCACCGTTAACCCCATCGCACGCCCCATATCATTTGAAATTCCAACCCCCTTTATTGGAGAAGAGATGAACAATACCAATAAAGAAAATGTCCGTTCAAATAATACCGACTACTTGCCTAGCCGAATCAGCTCCCTAGTTGACACACCGATGACTTATGTTAATGACTGGGAACCCATATTTGGCCATCCGCAAGACAAAGATGAAACCATACCTTTTACCAGCAACGCAGATGATCCATCAACCGTTCCATGGCAAAAAGTACAAAGCAAACGATCAACGAAAAATGCGAGGCGCGGAGTGCCCACAAACTCCTCGGTTGATAAATGAAGATACTTATTTGGAACATCAGGGGCCTATGTGGGTGTGCAGATCGAGGCACTTCTCTCTCCACGGTTTGTAAGCCCGTCAAACAAAATTATTTGCCCATGTTTTTCCTCTTAGAAACTAAATTCTCGCAAGAACGTTTAGATAAGTTTATGTCTTCTTGTTTCATAAGCTGGAATCATATTTCTAATCTTGATGTTAAAAATAGAGGACGCATCGTTGTTGTTTGGGATGCTAGCAGAGTGGCATGTACGGTGATTGAAATTAGAAGACAACACATCCACTTTCAAGTCCATTGCAACGTCACTCAAGAAAAAATTTATGTTACGTTTGTTTACCCTTTGTATACTGTACCACAAATGAGAGTTCTTTGGAAGCACCTAACCACCATAGGGGCCAACATTCGTTTACCTTGGATGATTACGGGATATTATAACACCTACTGTGCTCCAGGAGGCCGAATCGGGGCTGCCCACTTCGAAATGGTGAGTTAATTGATTTAAATAATTTTCGGATATCTCACGGTCTTGTCGATGCTTCTTCCAGAGGTCCTTTCTTTACTTGGACAAATGGTACAATTTGGGCAAAGCTTGATCGAGTCCTTATAAACCATGGGTGGAGTGATAAAGATCTCTCATGCAAAGTCGCGTTCCTTCCGATAGAACCCGTATCCGATCACTGTCCAGTTATTGCCTCAATTATTCGAGATTTTCAGCATGGTTGTCGGCCCTTCAAATTCTTCAACATGGCTTGATCATCCCAGATTTGCTAGCATTGTCGAAAGTTTATGGGGGCAGTCTATTGATGGTACGAAACAGTATATACTTGCGCAGAAGTTGAAATCCTTAAAGCGTCTGTTAAGAGATTTAAATAAAGCTGAGTATGATGGAATTCTAGAGCGTACAGCTACTGCAAAATTCGGCCTTTAAAGAGGCTATCTCCTCACTCATGGCTAATCCTGATAACGTTGCTTTGAAAGAACATGTACACAGATTACGGGCTCCTGCGAATTTCCTTCTAGATGCAGAAAAGAGCTTTCTTCAACAGCGTATGAGGACCACCCACCTAGTTGACGGCGACAGAGGTACGAAATACTGCCACAGCTTAATCAAACGAGATAATGCAAGAAAGAACATTTCCTACATCGTCCGAGACGATGGCACCCGCACCACATCCCCTACAGAAGTTGTCTCCCTCCTTGTAGATTTCTACACGCACCTCTTTGGCTCATCTCGGCCAAGCTCCCCCATTGATCCGACGGTCATGAGTCACGGATCCCTCGTCGAGGATCAACATTATGAGCAGCTTCTCAAACCTGTTGAATTCGATGAAATCCGCAATGTGTCTTTGATATCGGGAATGACAAGGCTCCGGGACCGGACGGGTACACATCGGTTTTCTTCAAAAAGAATTGGGAACTTGTGGGAACAGATTTGGTTGATTGTGTTCGTGAGTTCTTTGATACTGGTAGCCTCCTCCGTGAAACAAATTACACCATCCTTGCCCTTATTCCGAAGAAAGATAACGATCCTAAAGTGGGTGACTTTAGACCAATTGGGCTCACAAATGTTACTTACAAAGTGATTACTAATATTTTGGGTAACTGAATCGCCCTTTTACTTCCGACTCTCATTGACAAAGGACAAGGTGCTTTCGTGAGTGGTCGAAATCTTATTGATAATGCTTTCCTTGCCCAAGAGTTGGTTAGACCTGCTCGGATTGCTTGGGACAAAATCTGTAAACCCAAGGAGGAAGGAGGCCTTGGCCTTATGGATATCAGAGTTTGGAATCGTGTCCTTCTTACCCGTTCGATTTGGTTATTACATTCTGACTCTGAGTCGTTATGGATAAAATGGGTGCATGCGTATTATCTTCGAAGACAAACTATATGGGACTACCAAAGACGAGATAGAGACAATCATCTTATTCGGAAGCTTCTTGATATTAGAGACACTTGGATACAGATATTTGGGGGTCGAGATAGTGCCATTATGGGTCTTGAAAACTGTACTTTGGGTAGAAAGCTAATTACTAGCCGTGTCTATGAAGCCACGAGAACAAAGGGTGAGCCATGCCCGAATCTATCAAAGATATGGAAGAGATTCATCCCACCTAAGTTTTCTTTCACCGTCTGGCTAGCCTTCAATCGCCGCCTTGCCACGAAAGATACTCTCCACTACATGGACTTGCCTAACATTAGCTGCCCATTTTGCAGACACTCATATGAGTCTGGTGCCCATCTTTTCTTTGCTTGCAGGTTCACTAAGGAAATCTGGAGTCGTATTCGATCATGGCTATGGATTACTCGAGAAATGACGACGCTTGATAGTGCACACAAATGGATTAGAAAAGAACATCGAGGAACATCCTACCAATCCCGCGCCATCAATCTTGCCTTCCAAGCCACTGTTTTTAAGATTTGGCGCGCCCGCATTTAAGATTTGGCGCGCCCGCAACCGCCTTTGTGTTTGATGAAGAGACCGTAACTCAAGACACCATCGTCATCCGAATCACTCTCATGACCTTGAAGATTTTATTTATATTATATCCACATTATCGACTCACATATTAGAGTCCTTTTTCATTGATACACTCAGTTTTTCGGATTTTCTATGTAATAGTCCATTAGTGCCGGCCTGGAGACTTGTACCCTTTTTCCTTAGACCGGATTTTTACCCAAGAGTGGTTAAGGTCTTTTAAGGAGGCAAGTGCTCTAGACTTTTATCAAACCACTTTTGGACATATTTTTTTTGGGTACATTGTTACCCTTCATTGTACTCACTTGAGAGATCATATGACTCTCTCCATTGTTTGAGAGATCATTATATATATATATAACCCACAATTACGTAAAAGAGTTAAAAAAAAGAAAAATTAAACTATTTGCTTTAATAGATGACATTTAAGAAACAATAGAGATTGATGTACATATTGAATTAAAAGAAGGCAAAGCATAGAATAACACTGCAAATCGATTCCCTGATCTACAGATCTTACAATTGCAATTGTAACCAAATCAATGTTATGTTTCTCTCTGTTTGTTCCATGGCAACATAAGAGTTAAAAAGAAGTATGTACATAAATATCCATCTTTGAGTTTGTCAAATACGAAGTACTGCAAGCACTTGGTTATATCAAACAGCATCCATTTATTATAGTTCAACGAAATGCACCGTGTCTTAAGCAATGCTCTTCTTGCTACTACCGCTGCCATGAGCCCAGAACGGTTTTGCAGGAGTGCGCTTTAGTGCCTTCACAGTCATTGGGCTACCCTTGCTCTGCAAAAAGGATGATCGGAAAAATATGTCATTTCTTCTAATATATAATAGTAACAGAAATTTATAGACAGTAGTTTATTTTGTTACCATCGAACAAGTTCCTTGGTTGAGATTGCAAACAGGGTACTCATGTGGGCAGCAACTAGAATGGTCGGCACAGCAGGTTGCAGCCTCAAGCGGACAACATCCCCAAGCAAAACAGTATTTTCCGTACTCGTAAACACAACAGCATGTAGTGCTCTCAGGACAACTATTATAACTGTCACAAACAACTGGCGGCTTCACTGGACTAGGAGGAGAAGGGCCTGGATTAGGGGGGTTTTGTCCATTTTTGGTTGCGTAAGAAGGTTCAATTGTAATTCCACACTTCCCTGTGGATACACCAACTACATTTCTATGCATCCTTATGTAACCTGACTCTCCCCAGTTCTTTCCCCATGAATTTCGCACAATCCAGTAATCCAGACCATTTTCATCTGTTCCGTACCCAACGGCTGCTACTCCATGGTCGAGTTGTGTACCACACCGTCCCGTAAAAACACCCTGTATATTCATTACGGAAAAGAAAGATATAAACATCCGAGAAAATCTGAAATCAAACAGTAGTTATAATAAACTTAATTCTAGAAATCTAATCGAACTATCTTCAAAGTTGCTTCAAATTTTGAACAGAAAAGTTATAGATTTTGGGTATTTTCTATTTTCTTTGCTGTTTTATCACTATATAGAGTTTTCATCTTAACAGTAAAATAAAACTTTCGATGAAAAATGAAAATAAACTTACAGTTGTATAGAGCTGAAATGCGCGGCCACCAGCTTCAATAGCAACGCTTACAGGTTGATGTGCAACTGCCTTCTGCAAGGCTTTCTCGTCATTTTCGGGAACATCCTCGTAACCATCAATAGAAACAACCTTTGCATTTTTCTGTCAAAGCACAGAGTACATTGATACATCAAAATCCAACATAAAACACCATAACAAAAAGTTCCTTTCAAACATAAAGTTCTGCAGCAATTTTAAAGCAATCTCTAATAACATTACTTGTAGTGTGTATAGTTTTCAAGGACCATCACTCATTAACAAAAAATACTAACCCTGTTTTGGTCACATCTTCCATCAGCAGCCTTGTAGGGATAATCTGCTTCGGTATCAATACCACCATTGTTAATAATGAACTCAAAGGCATAGTCCATAAGACCTCCATTGCAACCTTCATTGTAAGATCTATCACAGTCCACCAGTTCTTGTTCAGACAAAGATATCAAATCTCCTGTAACTATCTGGTTTATCCCTTCCACAGAAACAATTGTCGAAAACGCCCAGCAACTCCCTTTATTTCAAAAAAATATATATGTATCACAAACCACACTTTTCAACAGAATCTAAATCTAAACCTTAACCTTGTCCAAATTGTAATATATGTCTCGTCTTATTTCATACAAGGAAGATGTATATAATATATTTCTAAATAGATATAAAAGAAATTATAAAACAATTGGTTAAATTCTATCAAAATTATAGACTTACACATCAATAAATAAATATATATATATAAATATAAATTAAGGAAATGTCAGTAGAGTAAAAACTGCGGAAACGAAACGCAAGGAAGAAATTAAAATACTTAATAACTACAATATATGAACTGATAAGATTAAGAAATCAAATTAAAATTAAATAAAGTATTTACCACAGCTCCCTTGATCTTTGACGTCTACGACGGCGCCTTGCGTCCTCCAGTCAACGGACTTGGGCAAGTCATCGCCGACACGTGGAGCATACCGATTGCTCTTTTTAAACACCTTCTTCTTCGGCTTCACGCCCAAATACGTCGACCTATACTCTTCATTCGTCAGATCGGCGAACCGGTTCAATCCGACTTTATAAGGCCGGTCCTCGCTGTTGTGTTCATCGATAAACTTGAGATTATCTTTGAAAATCTCAAACCTCTTTTCTTTCTCTCCCAAGGCGTTGTAAACTTTGCCGTGCTCGACGAGCCACGACTCGTAGATCGACATGACTTCGCTCTCGGACCGCAAGGTAGTGGGTTCGATGTTGTGGATTTTGTCGTAGGAGATGATTGACATGTCAATCGCCGATGATACGGCGATTGCGGTGAGGAGAAGGAAGGCGAGTGTGGATCTGTGTAAATCCATGGCTGGAGATCGGAAGTCTCTGTAGTTATTGGTACTTTAAGTATGGTGGAGAGAGAAATAGAGTGGAGAATGGAGATGTAGAGGAGGTTGTGGGGTTTTAAATAAGGAGAAGGTGTGCGTTTTAAAAAGAAAAAATTACTGACTTGTTGTAGAACAAAACGTTAATTTCGGATTTAATATCTCTGCCTCCCGGTTTTATTTCATACTGATAAGATTCGAGAAAATAAGATGTTTTTTTAATAATTATGTTTAAATTAGTATAGGATAGATAACGAATTTATTTGCAGACGTGGTGTACGATTGACATTTAATACATTATTTTATTTTTATATGGTAATGGATAAACTATAAATATACTCTAATTTATCACGGTTTACCTTTTGTATTTGTGGATAATAATAAATTAATACTATTTTAAATTTTTATGTAAACGATATATAAAACATATATATGGCTGACACACATGGCCGTGATGAGTAAGTAAAGTCAAGGCTGCATATTATATTTATCCAAAAAATGAAATCGTTTTATTTATTTATTTTGGAAAAAAAAAATTAAATTTAATAAAAAGGTTCTTGCATAATTTTAGGACATACCTTTTTAAATAATACAACTATTCAAGGAGTGGTCTAAGTACAAGATGACAAATAAAGGGGATGGCATCGCGAATAAAATTAAAGGGAGCATACATCATGCTGAAATGACTAGGTAGCTGAGAGGGGACTCCAAGTGCGTCGCAATCTAGAATCATGGCTCCAGTCCATACCGAGGATACCTGTAACAAAATAATATTTTAGTTAGTTTAAGAATAAATTACATCGGCCAGCCAATCTTGGTACCATGGAATCTATATCGGAGGCCCGATATGATATGGAAAGATATCGAGGAAACCATGGCCGGAGTGGATCCAAATATTCTTGAATTCCGCTCTTTCCAGACGTGGTAAATGACCGTGTTGAAACAAGTTCTCCAAATACAATGATTACGAGAATTTGGCCATTTTGACGCCTCAACAATCCAAGATTGTCAGCATACGGGAGTGAATAAAAATCCAAGCTTATAACTAGTATAAGCCGAGATACTCTGAGTGAAACTACATTCAAAGAAAAGATGAGATGTAGATTCCAGATCAAAGCTGCAAAGGGGACACCCAGTAGGGGTATTAAAACCCCAACTGAGGAGCTTGTCTCTAGTGGCAAGCTTTCCCTTAATAGCTAGCCAAGAAATAAAGGAATGGCGCGGAATGTTGAATTTATTCCATACTAACTGTTAGAATATTCAGTGTATTAAGTTTCCTTGTATAAGCCTCTAAGTTCTCTATATATTGAGAGCCTTACTTGGGTTTGCATTATAAAAAACAGTTCAATACAAAAGGGAATTTTCTCTAATAAACACAAAACCCTAGCCGCCTCCTGCGGCTACTTCTCTCTTTGTTTTTTAACATGGTATCAGAGCACGTGTGATTCTAGGATTCTGAACATCCTCAACAAAGATGGTTGGCAATGAAGACGTGGTCAGTCAAATCCTTAATGAATTAACAATGCATATTGTTGTCATTCTGAGAAATGGTCTCGGAACACAACAACAAACAACTAACCCCGAGAATTTATCCTTAGGATTTAAACTCGGTGGTGACAACTATGCCCTATGGGCAAACCTGATGAAGAAAGAAATTAGGGGAAGGGGGAGAGGTTCTCACATTACAGGGGAGTCGACACCTCCATCCAAAACTGACAACGCATATACAAGGTAAGAATAAGATGATCAATGTGTTTTCACATGGATTATTCAGAATCTTGAATCCAGCTTGGTGAATAATGTCTCGCAATATCCCACTGCAAAAGCCCTCTGGGATGGGTTAGCCACCACATACGGTGCTGGTACAGATTCGTTACAAGTGTTTGACCTTCATAAGAGGGGTAATTCATTAAGGCACGGTCTGATACACTAGAAGACTTGTGGAACAAACTGCAGAACATCTGGATGTCTATAGATTGGCGAGATCCGAACCCTATAAAAGACCCAGAAGACATTCAGATCTACAAAAAGAAGACTCAAGAACAAAGACTCTATCAATTGCTAATGGTGATTAATAACAAGCTGGAACCAGTCAAGAGAGATATCCTGAAAAATGATCATCTTCCTTCCGTGGAAACAGCATATGCTACAATACAAAGGGAAGTGGCCACGCTTAATATACTAAAATCAAGTTCTTCTGATAGTGACTCGATTGAAATTGGAATGGGTTTGGCTGCTAAAGATTATGCACAGAGGTTTAAATTTTGATCCGAAGAGAAAGAAGATAAATCCAAGTTGTATTGCACTCATTGTGGGATGAAGAAACACACTAAAAAGACATGTTTCCAACTGGTTGGCTATCCAGAATGGTGGGAGGACGGTCATAAGGAGAAAAATTACCAATGTTTCAGATCTAATGTCAAACGGGCTTCGTCTACAAGTGGCGGTAAAGATCCGACTAAAAATGAGCAAGGATGTGGCACTGGTTTTAGAGGAATGGCGGTAAACTCCTATGAAAAACTTGGAGGTAAAGGGTTTGAGAAATCAATGAATTGGATCTTTGATTGCAGGGCTACGGATACCATGTCTTATGATCCTAAAGACTTTACTGACATGTCATCTCCAAAGAAATCATATATTGAGACTACTAGTGGAGAAATTTGTGAAGTCAAAGGGGGAGGTTTAATTATTTTTTTCAGAAAAAATGGAAATTAAAAACTGCCTATACATTCCTTCACTATCCTTAAAATTATTATTTGTTAGTCAAGTGACAAAACAACTCAACTGTGTGGTTCTTATGTATCTATTTTTTTGCATTTTACAGGACATTCGTACGAAAGAGATCATTGGGCGTGGTACTGAACAAGGAGGTCTCTATTATGTTGATGAGGTAGTTCATAAGGGACATGCCATGCTCATTCACGGAACAACCGAAAAGCAACTTTGGTTATGGCACCAACGACTTGGTCATCCTTCTTTTAGCTATCTTAAAAGTTTGTTTCCTAGTCTTTTATTTGAATAATTCCATTCATGAGAAATGTGAAACCTGCATTCTTGCAAAATATCGTAGGGTCTCATTTAATCAAAGTAATACTAGAGTTGATTATGCTTTTTCGCTAATCCATTCTGATGTTTGGGGTCCAGCACCAAATTCCACTAACAATCAAATCAGATACTTTGTTTTATTTGTGGATGATTTCTCAAGAATAACTTGGATATACTTCATGAAACATAAATCTGAAGTACCATAAATATTTGTTTGTTTTTACAAAATGATTTTGACTCAATTTGAGAAAAAAATACAGATTCGTCGTTCCGATAATGGAACAGAGTTTGTTAACCAAACAATGCATAATTGTTTCAAAACAAATGGTCTTATCCATCAAACCACTTGTCCAAACACACCTCAACAAAACGATACTTCAGAACGAAAAAATCGTACTTTACTTGAAAAAACTCGTGCTATTATGATTGAATCTAGAATTCCTCATTCTCTTTGGCCAGAAGCTCTTGCTACAGCCACGTATCTTGCAAATCGTCTACCAACACGATGTCTAGGAAATAAAACTCCATTACAAGTGCTTGCCACCCAAGTTACAATTCCATCTGTTATGAGTTTACCACCTCGTGTCTTTGGTTGTTCGGTGTTTGTTCATATCCCTAAAACTAGTCGAAACAAACTTAATCCGTGTATTAAAAAGTTTGTATTCGTTGGGTATGGTGTCCATCAAATGGGCTATCGGTGTTACAATCCGGTTACTCGTCGAATCCATGTCACCATGGACTGTGAATTCTTAGAATCCGATTATTTTTTTGATCACCAATCTCGTGCTTAGGGGGAGAAAGTAAGTGAATCACTCGACTGGTCGTTATATGAAAGTTACTTTGAGGATGTGCCGACAGAGTCGGTAGATGGCGCCACCAAACACGCCTGTTCCAACATAAAGAAGACTGACGAGGTAGTTCTTACCACTAATGATTCTCCTGAAGACAATGTCCAACAAGAAACAAATGCCAAGTATACTACCAGGAATCAACCGAAGAAAGTATCCATCAAGAGGTAAATAATTTACAATATCATAACTCACAAAATGTTATTGATCATGACATTTCAGGAAGTTCATTTGTTGAAACTCAAACTCTGGTTCTTCCCCCAAGAAAAAATAGAGGGGTTCCTCCTGACCGGTATTCACCGGAACACGTTCCTCGTGCTTCTACATATCTGGTAAAAACGGACAGGAAAGGAATGACGAAGATTGCATAGGTGTTTTCAGCTACTATTCTCTCTAAACAAATCCTTAAAACATCTCAAGAAGCTAAGAAGATGACTGAATGGCACGAGGCAATGAATACCGAAATGGAAGCTCTAAAAAGGAATGGTACATGGGAGAATTGTGTGTTACCACAAGGGAAGAAAGTAGTCGGGTGTAGATGGGTGTTTAATATAAAATATAAATCTGATGGCACCATTGAGCGACACAAGGAAATATTGGTTGCCAAATGATATACACAAATATATGGTATAGACTACTCTGAAACGTTCTCTCCGGTTGCAAAGATTGACACTATCAGAGTTTTATTTTCAATAGCCGCGAAGAAAGATTGGCTTTTTCATCAATTTGATGTAAAGAATGCTTTCTTACATGAAGACTTGGAAGAAGAGGTATATATGGAACCCCCACCAGGGTTCTCTGATGGTTTTCAAGAAAATAAGGTATGTAAACTGAAAAAGGCATTATATGGGCTCAAACAGTCTCCTCGTGCTTGGTTTGGGAGATTTACAATAGAAATGAAGCAGTATAGCTACAAACAGGGTAATGGGGATCATACCTTGTTTTACAAAAAGAGAGGAGAATTAGTCACTTGTCTTATAATATATGTCGACAGTATGATTATAACGGGGAATGACGAAGAAGAAATTAACTCTCTTAGGAAAAACCTCTTCAAGGAGTTCGAGATGAAAGACCTTGGGGGATTGAAGTATTTCCTAGGAATCGAGGTTCTTAGGTCAAGAGGAGGAATCTATATCTCCCAATGGAAATATATATTGGATTTATTAGCTGAAGTTGGCATGGTGGATTGCAAACCAAATGACACTCATATGCTTGTGAATCACAAACTAAAGATAATTGAAAGGGCCAGACTAGTGAGTAAAGAAAGGTACCAAGGGTTGGTGGGAAAATTGATTTACCTGGCTCACACTTGACCCAACATTGCATACGCGGTGAGAGTAGTTAGCCAATTCATGCATCATCCTCAGGAACACCATATGGAGGCAGTAATTAGGATTATTCGATATCTCAAAGGCACACCAGGAAGAGGCATAATTTCAAGAAAAATGGACACCTTGATGTTGAAGTATTCACAGATGCTGATTGGGGAGGGAATCCCAACGACAAGCGATCAATTGCTGGCTACTTTACTCTTCTTGGAGGTAACTTGGTGACTTAGAGGAGTAAGAAATAGAAAGTAGTTTCACTGTCAAGTGCTGAATTAGAATTTAGAGGAATCGTTAGGGGGATTACCGAGATACTTTGGTTAAAGAAGATAATGAAAAAAATCGGATCCCCCTGAAGTGTCCAACTCAGTTAATGTGCGATAATAAAGCTGCGATTAAGATTTCAGAGAACCCGGTACAACATGATAGAACAAAGCACGTTGAAATAGATAGGCACTTCATAAAAGAAAATATTGAAGATGGGACAGTCAAACTTTCGTTTGTTAGATCCGAAGACCAACTGGCAGACATCCTGACAAAAGCGGTTGCTGCAAGAACATTCGAATCAGTTTTATCCAAGTTGGGTATTGGTGATCCCACTACACAACTTGAGGGGGAGTATTAGAATATTCAGTGTATTAAGTTTCCTTGTATAGACCTCTAAGTTCTCTATATATTGAGAGCCTTACTTGGGTTTGCATTATAAAAAAACAGTTCAATACAAAAAGGAATTTTCTCTAATAAACACAAATCCCTAACCGCCACCTGTGGCTACTTCTCTCTTTGTTTCTTAACACTAACCCCGCTCATCCCACTTATGGGACAGGAATACGAATAGCATTGTACGTGTCATTTATAGTGAACGAGATCCATCATTTCTTCGCCGCCCAAAAAGGAACGTCCTTTGAGAGGGAATTAGGTTGGGGCAGAGAGAGGATGAGCTTATGGATTTCTTCAAGATGAATCCAACTTCGAGTTCACGCCGATCTCAGATTTACAGGCCAGTTCCATTCTCCATTGCAGATTATGTCAGAAACGATTAGATTTTTTCCCAGACGGGAGTCACTGATGATGTCAGGACCGTAATAAGATGCAAGGGAAGAGGAAATGAGCCAAGGATCATGCCAGAATGAAGTGTTCACTCCATTTCCAATAGCCACCCTGAACAAGTTACGAGCCACAGGACGAAGGCGAAGAATTTTCCTCCAGATCCAAGAGGATGAGGAGTCAATAAGAATATCCCAGAAACGTTTATTTTTAATCTTTTCAGATTTAATCCACTCACACCAGATTGATTGATTCTTATTACTGACTATAGACCAAAGATTCTTAAGGACGGCCGCCTGATGCCAGGTTTTTAAATCTAGAATCCCAAGGCTGCCCTCTTTATAAGGAGTGGATATAGTAGACCAGGCGACTTTAGCCCCATATATTTTCATAGCAGATCCTGACCAAAGGAAGCGACAGAGATATTGGTTTAATTCTTTAATAATTATAGCGGGGAGGATAAAGATGGAGGGCCGATATACCTGACCCGCAAATAAGACGGATTTGATTAGTTGGAGTCTACCCGCATAAGAGAGATGCTTGGCAGTCCAAGAATCAATGTGAGAGGTAATTTTGTGTAACAGGGGACGACAGTCCGAATGAGTGAGTCTACCAGTGATGAGAGGGACTCCCAGATACTTTAATGGGAGGGAGCCTTCAGGGAAGTTCATGATAGGCAAAAGGGCCAAACGAAGGTGGTGGTCAATACCAGAGAAAAAGATTTGACTTTTTGTAGGATTGACTTTAAGGCCAGAGAGAGAATAGAAGTCATCTAGAGCTTTCTTGATGAGATTGAGGAATTGAGTGTCGCCATGACAGAAAATCATTAGATCATCTGCAAATCAAAGGTTAATGATTTTCTGCTTGTGGCATTTCCAATGAAAATGAATGTTTTCATCTAGACTTTTCTCTTTAAGGATGTCAGACAGCACTTGCATAACAAGCACGAACAGAAGAGGGGAGAGAGGATCACCTCGTCTGAGACCTTTTTTTCCTTTGAAATTTCCATGGAGGTCTCCATTAATAATAATAGAGTAAGAGGGAGATGAAAAGCACTAAACAATCCAAGTGATCATCTTCTCAGGAAAATGCATCGCGACTAAAATGTCATGAATGAGGTGCCATCGAACATTATCAAAGGCCTTCATAATATCAATTTTAAGGGCAACCCTTTTGCCCCTACCATTTTTATTATATCCCTTAAGAAGTTCTTGGGATAAGAGAATATTATCAGCTATATTTATTCCAGAAATGAAAGCCGATTGGGAAGAATCGACAAGGTAAGGAAAAGCGATTTTGATTCTATTGGCCAGGATTTTGGCGGTGATTTTGTAAACAATATTACAAAGGGCTATTGGTGTAAAGTCGGCTGGCACAAAAGGAGAATCTTTTTTTGGGATAAGAGCGATAAAGGTGGCATTTCATGACTCAATTAGGGTTCCAGTAAGAAAGAACTCTTAGACACCCTTACAGATATCCGGGCCCACAATATTCCAAATAGACTTAAAAACCTGGAATTAAAACCATCAGGGTCAGCTGACTTGTCGCTATCAATGTTGTGAAGGGCGGATTTAATTTTAGCACAATAAATCTCACGAATCATTAATTCTTTATCAGTTGAGTTGACTCTGGAGGAAATCAGAGAAGAAACTTTTTCAAAACCAGGGTAGTTAGCAGAGCGTTTGGAGCCTATAGAATTCTCAAAAAACATTACAAAAAGGATCTGTTCGTTTCAAATTTTCTTGCCGTGATCACACTCTTTCCGGCAAAAATCGTTGGCCACCGACGAACCAACTAACCACCATTCCCGGCCATTTTCGATCACCGACGACCAAACGACGTCGACGAAACTCAGAATTTCAACTTATGTCAAACAGCTTCTTCAAGCATTGAACTAGGAAATCCATTCATTCCCGTCGACTCAATCTCGACTTAAACCCTTGAACCACTAAGTTACTTTCGACTTCACTGGTGAACCAGTTCCGAAGTCAGAACGAAGGTCAGTATTACCTTACTGCACAACTGCATTCTTCTTTTTTTGTTTTCGATCTTAGCATGAGGTTAACTAGTCTAACTATGGCAGAAAATCGTTTTAGTTTCTCTTTCTGGTCGAAACAAAGGATCGATAAAGGCTCCAGTAACATTCTGGTTAGATTCTGCAGTTTTCCAGCTCTGTTTCACAGGATGTGATTGCTGCATATTCACTTTGAGATACAAGGATGCGATATACGTGTTGTTTTTATGTTTTCATTGCTAGTTTGGTTGAGTTATTAATTGTGGTTGCGTTTTATTTATTAATGGCACACATACTTACATTGCCTTTAGTCGTTGCGTTTTTACCTAGCACTGATACCTGTCTTTACGATTTGTGTATGTATATAGTCGTTGCTAGATGTTAGTATGAACATTGCGATTTGCTAGAGACATTGCTAGATTAGTGTTCATACATTGCGATTGTAGTTATGCTACATTGCTAGATGCTTTCAAACATATATCATTTAGACAAAAATAGCTCTGTAACACATTCATGTGTTGTATGATGCCCTACAACAAACTAACCCAAACTCCTACAATTCAGGTTACTATTTTCAACAGCACATTGAAAGCACATGGCAGGGCCTTGTTAGAGGCAACTACAGCATTAGCTATTCTTGTGGTGCTCAGAAAAATATTTGTTTAATAAGGAGACATATTTTATTGGGTTGGAAGTATACCTTGATGTGGAGCGTCTCAAGAGTGTTAGTTTTCTTATCGAAGAACAGGTTGCTAATAAAGGCTCCGCAATTAAACGTAAACAATATGTTCAAATGTTCGAAGAAACCCCTCATAACCAACGAACTAGTGGTGAAATCAGTAACTGTTTAGTGATTTCAACTCCAAAGAAAATACATCTTGCTACAACTGGATGGGCGGAAGCTATCGTCGGTGTTGGTCAGTCATTTGCTGATGGTGTTGCAGGTCTAAGGTTATCCTTCTCCCGTTATGCATTAGAGAAAGCTTTTACCTTTAAGTACATGCATAATACCTTTAGGAAGATCTTCGTTTATTGTGTAAACAAAGATTTAGACGGGTGCAAATGGAGGTTGTATGCTTCAATTGATTCTAAAATCGGTTTAATGACCATAAAAAGATTTGTTAATACCCATACTTGCAGTCCCGTATTCACACAAAAAGAAGAGCAGCCATTTTTCGTCTAATTTGATTGCCGATGAGATTCACGATTCTCTTAGGAGCTGCCAAAGTGTAACAGCTAAGACTATGCAATCCTCTATCAAGCAAGACTACGATTTAGACATTTCCTATCGTCTATCGTGGAATGTGTTAGAAAAGGCACGACGTGTAGTATTTGGAGATAGCAATACCTCTTTCGGATTGCTAAAAGCATACTTCAAGAGACTAAAGAGTCGTGACATCACAACGGACTGCCATTTAGATTTAGCTCCCGTCCATGTTTTCCGGTGCTGTTTTATAGCGTTCGGGGCGTGCCTTCAGGGTTTCGATTCGTGCCGGACTTTACTGTACATTGACGGAACCCATCTAACAGTGAAGCATGGTGGTGTGTTGCTTTTAGCAGTGACAAAAGATGGAAACAACGGTCAGTCCATTTTTTACTTTACTTTTTGCTACATATGTGCTTCTCTGTTTCAAACGTATATCATGAGCTAAGGTTGCTAGATTGGTTATGTTTAGTGTGGATAATAATCGCCTGAGGGTAGGCTAGTAATTTCAGTTGGTGTTTTAAGGAAGTATGTAGGTGTTATGTGTTTAGAGTAGAGAGTAGAGAGATAATTAAGCAGCTTGGTAGCAGTTAATTCTCATTACCCACACTTAATGCAGGTGGTTGGGTATTTATACCCTGATATTTGGGCCCTTATGGGCTTTCGGGTCATGTTTAATGGACCCGGGTCATGTTCAAAGACCCATGAGCTCTAAGTAGGAGAGCAAGTAGCTTAGTCAAGAAGTGTTTAGGTTTTTTAGTACTTTTGTCATAGTTCGAACAGTCCTATGGTCATAGTGTTCAAAGTGACCTGTCCGGTCCATGTGATCTATCCGGTATCCGGAGAGGTTGGACCGATCTGTCCTTGTACGGGGAGCAGGCAGAATTCGGACTCATCAATGTTTAGATTGCGATTTATACATGTACTCTAGATAGGCAGAACTAGGTTGCTAGATTGGTTATGTTTAGATTGTGATTTATACATGTACGCTAGATAAGCAGAACTAGGTTGCTAGATAGGTTATTCATGTGATTGCGATTTACGGCTACTATAGGTTATAGTACAATGGTGTTGCTAGATAGGTTGTATATATATTGCGATTTACGTTCATTCACCCAAATAGCTGAGTATTGTTGTATATCTACATCTTTTCCGTTCTAGGTCTATTCCCCATTGCTTTTGTTATTTTTGGTAGTGAAGACTCGGACAACTGGTTTTGGTTTTTGCAAAGTCTAAAACCACACTTGCTAGGGCGCTAAATAACTTTCATTTTAGACCGTCATGCTGGTATTACTAACGCGGTCGCAAATCTGTATCCTAATGACTACCACGCGTATTGTATCTTTCATCTACACCAAAATTTGAATAAAGCTCTTGAACACACTAACAGAGTCTACAGAAACAATATGATAGTGATGTTTAAGAGCTGTGCTTATGCCCCGACTGTGGACCTCTTTAATAAACGACTTGCTCAGTTTGAGTACCAAGAGGGTGCTCATATTTTCCAAATTTCTAATAAATTTTCCCCAGAAAAGTATGCTCAGGCATTCGTTAAAGGCAAACGGTATGGAGCGATGGTATTAACAGCTATAGAATCGTTCAATGCGTAGATTAAAAAGTCGTACAATCTGCCTATAGTGGAATTGGTCGACAGGATTAGAGTTCTTCTTATGACTCAGATGTCTCGACGTTTAGCAGAGGGTCTAAGCTAGAACACACAATTATGCCCCGATTTTGACAAGATGTTCAAAGAGAATATACAATGCGGTCGGACGTGGTTAGTACGCAAGTCTTCTGCCGCTTATTTTGAGGTTTTATCAGACCCAGACATGGTGGTCAACATCCTTGATTTCAAATGCACATGCTGTTCTTGGCAGCAAGAATGTTTCCCATGCGCTCATGCATTGGCTGCAATAGCATCTGTATATGAAGATCTGATGACATTAGTAGAGCCATTTTTCACTGCTGCAAATTACAGGTCCAGTTATTCTTTTAACATACCGGCTATAACAGATTTCGGTGAAGCTACTACCGTTAATGATGATGGAGAGGCAGTGGTTAATCCACCAAACGTGAAAATACGAGCGGGACGGCCGAGAAAAAAGCATATTCCATCAAGAGGAGAGGTAACCACCAGCCAGTCCCGTTGTGGTCGCTGTTTCAAATCAGGACACAACAGGAGGTCCTGCGATGCTCCGTTCTGAACTTATGTTCGTTTTTTTTTGTTCCTTTGGATTTTCATAGATAAGCACTCCTTATCTTTCGATTTGTATGTTTGGATACTGTTAACATTGATATGTACAATGTCTGGTTGTATCGTTAATTCTATTCTCAACCGTTGTTGACATTGCTAGATATGCTATGATTACAATGCTAGATACTCGTTATATCATTCGTAGTTGCATTGAATTTAATTTTATGATTCCAAATTTGATAGATACGGTGTAATACCTATGCAATTGCAGGTCTACAATGAGATTGCTAGATACGTGTATTTGAAGTTGCTAGATACAGATTTTTCCAGGCATTAACATTGAAGTACCTATCAACCAAATCTTACATTGCTTCATAAAGAAAATTATCTCTGCAATTGTAAGGTTCATATCAAATTGATAGATTAGTTATATTTAGATTGCGATTTAGACCTCTATGTTTCATTTCACACACATATGATCCACGCTACGAAGGCAGAATTAGCTTGCATCATAGATTAGTCAAATGTTCGCGATTTTCGGCTAATCTAGACTGCTAGATTGAAGATACATCTATTACATTTGTGTTGCTAGATACGTGTTATTTCATGTTGCGATTTATGTTGATTTAGTTAAGATGTTTATTCCTGTTGTAGTCTGCAACTTTGATGTGTACCCTGGTTATGCCTGCGATTTACTAGTAAATTTGGTGATAACATTGCGATTGTCATTTGTAACTGCCTTTACAACTGCTCCACGTAATTTCTTTCTCTCAAAATTTTAGTTAAAGTCTTAAAATCTGACCAACATGCAAACTAATATAGATAACACAAATATAGATAACACCATAATAATTTTTGAACATCAATCATGGCATTACAACTGCCACATACAACAACCGTCCCAAAAAAATGGAACTGCTCAGAGGATTGGTTTTGTTTTCAGACCATCAAAACATAAAAAGAAAATACATAAAACAAAAAAACATAAGGAAATGATGGTGTATGAGCTGACGTAAACCTAATCAAAATCCATGTCGTCGTCCTCGTCATCAAACCCTTCAGAATCCCTGTCGTCGTTCTCGTCATCGTCCTCTCCCTTTTAAGAATCCCAGCTATCCCGTTGTCTCTTCTTTTTTTGAAGTTGTTCAGTGTCGGAGTCGTAGCTGTCGTCCAATGATCATGAGTCCCACGAAGCATATTTTTCTTCGTAGTCGGAAGACCAAAGGGAGCAGTCATCCTCCTCGTCCGACGTGTACTCCGAAGTGGTTATTTGTTTGTATGCCTTGTTGTCTAAGTAGTAGTCTGAAGACCATTTGTCGTCCGACGAGTACCTAGGTGTGACTGGGGAAGATGGGGCCATTTTCAAAAGTGGTTTTCTTGCAAGGTAGTTTTAGATGATTTCTTTGCAGAGAAGTGTGAGATGAATAGGCTAAACTACCATCCCCTACTTATAGCAAAACGCAATGCCCAAGGCTACGTCCCATCTAGCAACTCCAATTAATTGCAAAAATTTAATTTTACACATCTAATTAATGCATGTAATGATTCAACTCATCTACCTTTATATTTTCAACTAACAAGCTAACCAATAGGATTAAAACATTTATTTTTAATCACTAATGGATGTAGTTAACAGTCATTTCTATCTCATTTAATTTACTCTTCTCCCAATAAATCTATCCAGCAGTCTAGTAATATAGTTGGTCCATCATTAATATGTCATTGCGATTTACGTCCGTTTAACACTGCTAGATAAACCATATGTCACATTAAAAAACACAGCAATATATCATTTCTAGATACATTATACTGATATTGCTAGATACAACATCTAAACATTGCTAGATACAGTGTAACGACTTTGATAGATACGGCATCCAAAAGGTTGCTAGATGGGTTGTAACAAGGTTGCTAGATTGGACTTATGAACATTGTTAGATGCTGCATATCAAGATTGCTAGATGCATTATATCTACATTGCTAGATGCAGCATACTAACATTGCTAGATGCATCGTGTGAACATTGCTAGATACCGCAAAAACAGTGGTTGATTGGGTTTACATAGGTTAATCATCCGCATAACATTGCTAGACATGTTATAAAGGCATTGCTAGAATGAAGAATGTAACGAGGTCGTTTGTGCTTTAAAATATTATTTGACTTCAACATAGATCGTTTAAGCTCCAATATATGGTGAATCATTAATGGTATCTGCAAGGAAGATCATGTCGTACTTTCAGAGTCATATCATCGTCTTACAAACTTTTTTTCTTCTAAATAGCGTACTACCCAAATGAGATATTTTAGGAAAGCTCACACGATGATGTAGAATTAGGAGAGTATGAGATTTTTTATGAACATCGTACTGCAATCAAGGTTAAAAAAATTACATATTTTATAAACGACTTTGCCAGAGAAAGAACTAATGATAACGAAGGTATGCAACCAGACCATGCAAGAGATTTAGAATGGGTAATTGAAGTCGACTAGACTTCATATCTTAATAGAAGAGGTGCTGAGATCATATTGACAGGACCATACGATGAATAAATTTGGCTAGCCATAAATTCAGGTTCAAAGTTACAAATAATGTGTCAGAATACGAGGTTGTTTTGCTGGTATAAAATTAGCACATGTTCTAGAGTGAAAATTATTTTAATAAAACCAGATTCCCAGTTGGTAGCAAGTCAAGCTAATTTGTGTACAAAGCTAAACAAGATAGTGTCAGGGGGTACTTGGAAACATTAAACGAATATGAGAATAAATTTGAAATGATAAAACACGATCTCATGAAAATAATTTTGGAAATGAATATAAATTTAATTCACAAATAAACTAGGTACTTCTTTATCGAATGATCAAGCAATTCATACCATCAAATCTTGTATTGTTTTACCGATTTATGAATAAAAAATGATTCGTTAATTCTTGTCATATTTCATCACTAGTGCATTAAGAATCTCATCATCAATATTCTTTCGAACATCATTGTTGATCATAATTCTCATATTCTCCATAGGTTAATCAACAAACATCTATAATTAGCTTTGAATTTAAAACAATCTAACAACAAAACGTAAACAAAAATATGAAGATGAGTAAAGACAAAAACCTTAGGGTTAGAAATAGATTTTAATAGTTTTGACTCAATAAAAAAAGGGAAATTACATCTAAGGTACCTACTCAACTATTTTATTATCATCTAGTACATAAGGTTTGATCAATTATCTCTTAATACCCATCTCAACTACCTAATTATCACCTAGTACCTAATATTATTTTAATACCCTAACTACCCTCACCATTCATGAACAACCACGTAACCAAAATTTATATTTCCTACTGTTTCTTTTTATTTTATTTTTAAAAGATCTGTATCTTTCAAATCGGAGCTCGAAAAAAATAAATGAAAGTACTATCGCTTTTGTTTTTTAAAAATGAACAAAACTAGATCCATTGATGATATTTTTTTATTTTTTTTTAAAATAAAATTTCACCAGTAACAGAGTTGCAAACAATTCACATCATATCATGAGAATTGTTCAGGAAATCCTGAGAGTGGCAAACAATTCGCATCATGTCATGAGAATTGTTCAGGAAACCCAGAGTTGCAAACAATTCGCATCGTATCATGAGAATTGTTCAGGAAACCCAGAGTTGCAAACAATTTGCATCATATCATGAGAATTGTTCAGGAAGTCGTGAGAGTTGCAAACAATTTGCATCATATCATGAGAATTGTTCAGGAAACCCAGAGTTGCATACAATTTGCATCATATCATAAGAATTGTTCAGGAAACCCAGAGTTGCAAACAATTCGCATCATATCATGAGAATTGTTCAGGAAACCCAGAGTTGCAAACAATTCGCATCCTAACATGAGAATTGTTCAGGAAATCCCGAGAGTTGCAAACAATTCGCATCATAACATGAGAATTGTTCAGGAAACCCAGAGTTGCAAACAATTCGCATCCTATCATGAGAATTGTTCAGAAAACCCAGAGTTGCAAACAATTCGCATCCTGTCATGAGAATTGTTCAGAAAACCCAAAGTTGCAAACAATCTGCATCATGTCATGAGAATTGCAAACACCTTGAAGTACCAGCGCGTATATTTGGTTTGGGGTATTTTTGTCCAAATTTCAATTTGAGGTACCAAGTGACACTATCCAAAAAAACGAGTACCATTAGGTAATTACGTAGTTGAGAAGGTATTTAGTGGTAACTTTCTCTAAAAAAAAATACATACTATAAAAGTTCGTAACTTAATCGAAATCTGATTTAAAACACTGCAACGCGGTGAACGATTTCAGATTTAAAAAAAAAGGAAAAAGATCGATAATAAAATAGCGATAGATTGATATCGGAATCGACAGAAAGATAAAAATTCGATAGATAATTGAATTTGAAAAATAAAATATACAAAAATAATAATATGAATATATTAAATAGTTAGTATAATAAAATAATTATTAAAGTTTTTATGGAATATTTTATTGATAATTAACAATTTTTTACGTATTTATTAGTAAATGAAAATTAATTTCATTAAAAGAACGTTGAAAAAGCTTTGTTAACAATAACTTTGTATTAATTTTATAAAAGCAGCGAAAATATGATTATTAGGTATTTAAAAGATTAATTTTATTTTGTGTTTCGTTAAAATTGTATTAAGAAAAAAAAAACGTTAAAAAATACTCTAACTAGAAGAATCAGACAGGTTGGCCCCCATGTGATGAAGGCGTGAATCCGAAAAAAATACGTCCCGTGTACATAATAGATACCGCAATAGCGAATAATAGCCACGCGCTCCTCAGCTAGTTAGTTTGGACGAAGGTTAGGCTTTACGCGCAGTCATCGCGGGTCAAACTAGTTGCGGATAATACCATACTTCTCTCTCTGTTTCTATCCTTGCGAATAGGAATCTGCCACGTGTACTTGATATTTCAAGTGGTCATTTATCTTTCGGCTTTTGGTTGGAGAAGCTTGTTGCCAATTGGGTCGTTACCTATCAATCATCTATCTATCTACCAAAACTTACACGTCCTCATTCAAAATTATACTCTATTGTCCATGTCTTTGTCCATCGGTGCCGTATTATCTAGAAAATGACCGTTTCGTGTTTTGTTTTTTCATATGTATAAGATTTATTGGATGATAAAAAAGACACGTTAAACTTTCGAAAGGATGTATAATACAAATTTAGGAGTTTGATGTAAATTTCTCTCATTGTTTTAGTTCTTTTAAATATTAAATGCAATAGGACAAGATGCGATGCGACCAATGTTTTCATCAAGACAAAAAAGATTGTATCTTATTATCTATATTTCCCCCAATAAGTAGCCTTTTTCAATGTTCTCAATAAAATACGGAACAAAACAAAACCCTTTTAATCAAATCAATCGAAGTGTTAAATATAATATTCAAGTTCATATATTTATTGATAAGTTGCCGGGTCGTCCAAACAAGTTAGTGGGTCTCCATGATTCCGATTATAATAAGTAAAGAAGACGAATAGTAAGAAACAAATATACCACTAATTTCCCATGTGAATAGGCATATTTAATTATATTTGACTATAAATTATATAATGTGAAGGATAAGATTGATGACGTGAACATGTGCGTATATTTGTAAATGACAAAAGGAATTTGGCAAAATAAATTATTCGTAATCGCCGAGTTAAGTTGCGTGTGCGTTAAACAAATATAGAGAAGCTTAGTATAAGAAATTGTCTTTGTAACAATAAAGAAGAACATTATTAGTAGTCGGCAGACTATAAAAAGAATGAGTTTGGTTTTATTTTTTTTAAGTTAAAAAGAGTCTTATTGAGATTAAAGGCTCCATTAGGTTAAAAAAAAAGGATAAAGCTTGTCCATTCACTAGGAACAATTATGGACTAAACCAATGAGGTTCAAAAAAAACATTATGAGATCACAATCTTTTAAGATCTTTGTCAAAAGATTATCGATCTTTAAAGTTATTAAGAAAATGATATTTGAGCGTTTTGGAGAACTTCAACAATTCAGCTTTTTAGAAATCAATTACAGGGAATTTTTTTAGAAGGATTACGGCATCAACTCGAAAATCAGAAAACAATTGACTAAAGTTACTTGAATTTATCATAGGAGACGAAGGCATGCAAATCAGCTCAGTACCCTTCTTGAAAGAATAACTTGCTTTGAAGTCGTGAAAGAGGCGACAAGAACATTTCAGAGATCATCAACAACTCGACATGAAGAAATCAAACAAGGATAAATCTTCTTGACAGATCAAAGGCACCAATTTGAAGATATTTGAAGCACCATAAGCTGGAGAATAATCAAAGAAGCATTAGGCTAAAACTACAACAAGTTGACTTGACCATCTGTATGAAAGCTTCCATCTGAGAAGCTTAAAAGAACAAACAAATCTGCAACAAGAAGATTTGAACGATTAAACTTATAATGCGTCAATCTCAAGGAAATATGACAAAGAAACTGCTTCAACTCAAGCCAAATTGAGAAGATTCCATAAACGTTAAGGTCAGATCAAGATCAGATGAATTAAGGAGCCGTCGGTGTAGATTATTAGAACTATCTGCATAATGAAGAATCGACAATTCATGAAAGAGATCTGAGCGAAATGATTTAGGATTTAAGAGATAAGGCAGAATGATTTTTTAGCTCGAAGATAATCTGAAGCTCAATGAGGCTATTTCACAGGTAATACAAAAACAATCCTTCTTGTTTATAATACAGCCAGTCCACTCTTAGAGCTTTAAGACAAGTATGATTCAGATAGAGCTAGTAGTTTTGGCTTTGATAAAATAGAACCTGCAATAGAATCCTTATGAAACAACAAATGATGAATGAATTAGAAATAGTAATAAAATTAGATAACAAAGAGAATTTAGAAAAATTATCTGATGTAGCCCACACCAAGGCTTTCGAGAAAAACCATAGCAGAGAGATGAGAGTGAGCATTATGGTTATTGTAAACCATTTTCATCTTGTATTTTCGGGTCCATTTAGCCAATCAGTCAGCTACGCTATTTTGGACCCTATTAATGCACTTGATGACTGTAGAAGGACCAATCAGAGCTCTGCAACATCTCAACACTTGCTCAAGAGACTTAGGATACTTTCTTGAAGCAATAATACTAACAAGAATTTCTGATTCCGTTTATAGATCGACATCAATATAACCTTTTTTCTTGCAGATTATCAGACCATCGAGGAGCACTCTGGCTTCAACTTGGAGAAGGGTAAGCTTCATGTATAGATTACCATGCCCAGAAATTAGGATATCATTGTTATCTCTTAGGATGATTCCACTCATAGCCTCCCCATTAGTAAGAGAAGAACCATCAGTATTAACTTTGGTTTCATTTGATGATAAGATGAGTCCAACAGAGGTACATAAGTTTCCTACAATTCTTTATTTGGTTAAGACAGCCAAGCTCTTTGGCAACATAATTAAAAGGAGCCCAATGCTTGATAGTTAGAAGCTTAGCCTGATCAATAATATAAAAAATATGATTTATATAGTTTTTAGCATTCTCTAATATCGTCTAAGATGCCAAATCACCCACCATATAATAACAGGCATAATCGAGCATATATGAACCTCATTTTTTGAAGTCCAAAACCAGTTTTTCAACATATGAGGAAATGTCATCTATCTACCAATTTTAACTTTGAAAATAGATGAGTAATGACACCAAACACTCCAGGATAAAGTGCACTCTATGAAAAGGTGATTAGTAGTCTCTACATTACAACAAAATTGGCAATTTGAAGCTAACAAAATGTGTCTCTTTTGCATGGCACTATTAGTGGGAAGCCAATTGTGTAGGAGGTTCCATGTCAGGTAAGAGCACTCCCTTGGATTTATGTTGTTCCAGAGTTTTCCAAACAAACTAGACTTAGTATACTTAGTCTTAATATAATTCGAAGTTTCTTTCATGCTGTAGATACCCTCATTGGACATTATCTAGCAAAGAAAATCATCAATGTTTTCGTTCACAACAATATTGGTAATTGATGAGTCCGAATTCAGAACGCTCCCCGTAAGGGCAGACCAATGTAAATCTCCCCGGAAACCGGACAGACACTAAGAACTCAAATCGGACAGGATTTGAGGACCGGACAGATGACTTCGAAAACTGTGAGCCTGAGGTAGTTCGAACTATGACCAAAGTACTAAAAAACCTAAACACTTTCTGACTAAGCTACCTGCCCACTTACTTAAAAACTCATGGGTCTTTAAACATGACCCGGGTCCATTAAATATGACCCGAAAGCCCATAAGGGCCCAAATAACATACTATAAATACTCAACCACCAGCATTAACTTCTGGTAACAAAAATTAACTGCTGCCAAGCTGCTTAATTCTCTCTCCACCTTGAAACACCCTTACACCACCCTGAAACTCTACTTGAAATTACCAGCCTACCCTCAGACTAATTTTATCCACACCAAATTGGCGACCACAGTGGGAGGCGACGGTGCCTGAATCAAGTATTCAAAACCAAGCAAAGAAATTCTGTCTGAATGAATCCGGATAATCCAGAGCTTCCACCAGCTTTGCTCGAAGTGGTGGAAGAGAACGATGAGTATACTGTCCAAGAGCGTGACAGGTTAAGGCTTGAGATAGAAGCTTTGAGGGCTGAAAAGGCCAAAATGGGCGTGAAAGAAAAATCCAAGGCATCGGTTGTTCATCACACCGACAACCCTAGAGAGCCTGAGGCTTCAAAAACTCATGTGAGTACTAAAAAGACACATGCTAGTTCTAAAAAGTCTCACCGGTCCAAGCCCGTGGAGAGCTCTGACTCAAGTTCAGAATCTTCGGGCAGCTCTTCGGACAGTGAGAGAAATGAAAAATCCTTGTCCTCTAGCAGTGATGAGGGTCGAACCAAGAAAAAGCAAAAGCAGGTAAAGAAGTATTCGAGAAAAAGAGATCACCATGGAAGAATGAAAAGGCATATTGGAAATGGGTCATCTCACCACCGGAGGTATACGGACAAGATGTTGATGGATCCTTTTGCTTTCCACGATGAGCCAGGTATCTTTGCAACTCCTAATGAGGATACCGTGTTCAGTCGTGGAAGGAATTGGAGGCAGTCTCCACTGTCTTCTAAAATCCTGTCCGGAAACCTCCCTAAGAGGTTTGACAGTACTAAGATGGAGAAGTATGATGGCAGTACTGATCCGGACAATCATCTGGAGCAATTTAAGAACTTCATGATGACCTTTGATGATGATGATAAACTACTCTGTAGGGCATTCTCCCAATCTTTTACGGGGAGTGCTCTGAAATGGTACAACAGCCTGCCTCAGGGTTGTATTAAAGACTTTGATACTTTTTGGGTGGCCTTTCGAAGGCAATTTGTGGGGAGTAAGGAGCTGAAGGGCAATGGAGACACAATAATCCATTGTGACCAAGAGCCAAATGAATCGTTAAAGGAGTACATAAGTCGTTTTGTAAACACAAAGAATGGGTTGGCTGATTGCTTCGAACAAGTGGCAATAGCATCCCTAAGACAAGGTTTGAACCCAGGCAACCTGGCTGATTCGGTGACCAGGAAGAAAGCCATGACCTGGGGAGGATTGCTAAATCAAGTTGGCAAGCAAATAAACGTTGATGAAACAAAAAAGACCAGGGTGCACAGACAGGTGAGATCCACCCCGGTGGCACCAACTCCAAATCAAAACCAGTCCGGGAATAGAGCAAGAGAAACCGGACAGGGGCATGGTAGAGGAAAAGCTCAGTCCCAGCCAGCTGCTCCTGCTCAAAGTCAACAATCCAGAAACAAAAGAGGGCCATGGGTCCAACCGGAGTGGTTTGCAGAACTTAAAGAAAGCGTGGCCACCATTTTTGATAAAACAAAAGATGAGGTACACTACCGGAGACCGACAACCTTGCAGTCTCCCAGAGAGCATCGTAACAACTCCTTTTGCCAATACCACAATGATATTGGCCATACCACTGATGATTGCATAGCACTGAAACAAGAGGTACAAAACTTGATTGAAAGGGGAAAGTTAGGTGCATACGTTAAAAGAAAAGGAGGCAACAGGCCTGACAACACTCACCGGGTTGGTCCAAGTAATGCCGCCCCAGAGGGGGCCATGGTAATAGTTGAAAGGTTTGATGTGGAATCCGAATACTTGGATCCTGATCCAACGCGAAATAAGGTGGGTGCCATAGAAGAGCATTCTAAGACAGTCTTCGGGCTCATTAAATTCTTCGAGTCACTGACGATTTTCGGAGGGGACACAATGACTGCTCCTACTGCTTCTTCAAGAAAGAGGCATGTTCATAATTTAGCCTCCCAGCTAGAAGGAGGCATGACATCCTATCAATCTCCAAACTCATTCCCATTCATAGTCTTCGATGAGGATGATTTGAGAGATATTGCTGGCCCTCATGAGGATGCTGTTGTTATAGGAGCATCTATAGGGGGCAATGAGATAAGGCGAATTCTGGTGGATACTGGAAGCTCTGCCAATATCCTTTTTCTAAACACTTACAAGAAAATGAAAAATCCAGCTGTGATTCAGAAGTCGGACAGGTCAGTTTCACGGGCAGCTCAGCTGATGTGATCGGGGAGTTTGAAGAAGAGGTGTTATTGGGCAGGGGCCCTTTCAAGAAAATGGTTAGAATACTCTTCATTGTGGTGGATTGTCCCACTTGCTATAATGCTATTCTGGGGAGATCTTGGCTCTCTAGGATGCATGCAGTTGCTTCGACAGTCCATCAGTGTTTAAAGTATGTTGTTCAGGGACAGGTTGGGGTTGTCCGGAGCAGCCAGAAGATTGCAAGAGAATGCTATGCCACTGCCTTGGCTCCACGAACGCTGGGGGCAGTCCGTATAAATGATCAATAGCAGTCCGAGGGTCTTCCTGGGGGTGAGGGTGAAATTGATGACCCCAGAGAGACCCTCGGAGTGTTGATTCCGATTGAAGAGGTTGAAACGCACTGCTTGGAAGAAGGAAAAAGTGTCAGGATAGGGTTTAAAATGCCACCGATGTTGAAAGAAGAGATGTTGAAATTCTTGAAAAACCATCAGCACGTTTTTGCTTGGTGCAATGCTGATGTTACTGGAGTTCCATCAGAGGTGATTTCCTATCACCTATCTGTCCGGAGAGATGTGGCACCAGTGGTACAAAAGAGGAGAGCTTTCTCAAAAGAAAAGGCTGATGTCATAGTGCAAGAGGTTGACAGACTCACAAAGATGGGGCATATTAAAGAATCTCAATACCCTTTGTGGACTGCCAATCCTGTCTTGGTGAAAAAGAAGAATGGCAAATGGCGTATGTACATTGACTTCATAGACCTCAATAGAGCTTGCCCAAAAGATTTGTATCCGGTCCCCCGGATAGATCAGCTAGTAGACTCTACTTCAGGGAACAAGCTACTCTCCTTCATGGATGCCTTCTCCGGGTACAATCAGATCCAAGTAGATCCAAAAGATCAAGAGCACACCACGTTTGTCACTGATAGGGGACTACATTGCTACAAGGTGATGCCCTTTGGCTTGAAAAATGCTGGGGCTACTTATCAAAGGTTAGTCAACAAAGCATTTGCTGATCAAATTGGAAGAAATATGGAAGTTTACATTGACGATATGATGGTGAAAAGCGTGGATGAGCAGTTGCACTTGTCCGACCTCCAAGAAACTTTTGCCAACTTGGCCAAAGTAAATTTAAAACTAAACCCTGAAAAGTGTGTGTTCGGAGTGCAGTCCGGGAAATTCTTAGGGTATGTCATAAGTGAGCATGGAATACAGCCCGACCCGGACCAACTCAATGCCTTATTCCAGATGGAGCCTCCTCGAAACATTAAAGAAGTGCAGCGATTAACGAGGAGATTGGCTGCCTTGAACAGATTCATCTCCATGTCTTCGGACACGTGTGCTCCTTTCTTTCAAACCTTGAAGGGTGCAAAGGGGTTTGAATGGACACCGCAGTGTGATGAAGCGTTCAATGAAATCAAGAAACATTTTTCCTCTCCCAAAACTTTGTTCAAACCAGTTGATGGGGAGACCCTCTTTGTGCACCTGGCTGTTTCAAGTTGTGCCATCAGTGCTGTGCTGGTAAGAGAGGTTGATGGGCATCCTCACCCAGTGTACTACATCAGCAAAAGCTTGATTGATGCTGAGAGGCGTTACTTGAAACTTGAGAAACTGGCATTGGCTTTGGTGATAGCTGCAAGAAAAATGAGGCCCTATTTCCAGGCTCATCCTATCGTCGTCCGGACGTCTTTCCCTTTAAAGAATGTCCTTCAAAAAACAGACATTTCAAGTAGAATGACCAAGTGGTCAGTAGAGTTGGGGGACTTCGACATAGACTTTGCTCCCCGGACAGCGGTAAAAGCCCAAGCTGTGGCTGATTTTCTGGTTGAATTCCACTCTGACAGGGATTCGGAGCAGCCTACTGATTCAAAAGACAAGAAAGTGTGGATTGTCCGAACAGACGGAGGGTCTAGTACCATGGGATCTGGGGCAGGTTTATGTCTCACTTCCCCCTACGGGGACAACATGTACCAAGCTATTTGTTTTGCTTTCAAGGCATCCAATAATGAGTCCGAGTACGAAGCAGCCATAACTGGGTTAAAGTTGGCCTATATCTGTGGAGCTAAAAGGGTCAAGCTACTAAGTGACTCCCAGTTGCTTGTCCACCATGCCCTGGGCCTATCAGAGGCTAGAAAGGAGCAATTGGTCAAGTATTTACTCCTCCTAAAAAATGAAGCGTTAAAGTTTAAAGCTGTTGTCTATGAGCACATCCCCCGGGCAGAAAATGAGCTAGCAGATTCATTGGCAACGATAGCATATACGGAGTCCTACCCATGGATCCATGTGCTTGAAAGCCCTTCTATTGAACTTGGTGAGGGTGGAAAAGAGGAAGTCTTTGAAATACAGGTACACCGGCCTCAAGATTGGAGGTCTCCTCTTATACAATATATGTCCGGTGGTATCGTGCCCTTGGATAAAACGCAAGCCAGAACATTGAAACACAGGGCTCGTGGTTTCATTATGATTAGAGAAGTCTTGTACAAAAAGTCTTACAACAAACCTCTCCTACGTTGTTTAGGGGATCATGAGTCACAAATGGTTCTCTCCAAATTGCATGATGGTGAGGGATCAGCCCATTGTGGATTTAGAGCTTTGACAAGAAGAGTGTTACTCTCCGGATATTATTGGCCATCAATCATGAAAGATGCTAAGGAGCTGGTGAGAAGGTGTGACCCATGCCAGAGGTACAACAATGAAATTCATGTACCAGCCATTCCTTTGGAATCAATTTCTGAGCCCATCCCTTTTGCTCGATGGGGATTGGACTTGGTTGGACCTCTCCCTGTGGCTTCCGGAGGGCGTAAAACCATAATTGTGGCCATCGATTACTTTTCGAAGTGGGTAGAAGCAGCCCCCTTGGCAGGGACAACCTCAAAAGCTGTCATAAAATTCATTCTGTCCAACATATGTTGCAGATTCGGTGTCCCACAGAAGATAACAACAAACAATGGGCCACAGTTTGACAACAGAGAAATGGAAAGCTTCTGTACCTCAAGGGGTATTCAGCACTGCTTTTCTTCACCTTTCCACCCTCAAGCCAATGGGCAACTTGAGTGGCTAATAGAACAATACTGTCCGGTTTAAAGAAAAATTTGGAAGGGGCTGCTGGAAAATGGCCTAGTTATCTACAAGAAGTCTTGTGGGCCTACCGGACAACACCTGGGGCTGCAACATAAGAATCCCCTTTTGCCTTGGTCTATGGAATTGATGCAGTAGCCCCCATAGAGAAGACACTCCCCTCCTTTCGTGTTCATAACTTCTCCGGACAGGCTAATGAGATGGCAATTAGAAATCAGCTTGATTTGATCGAAGAAAGACGGGTGAAAGCTCATCTTAGAATGACACACTATCAGGGCTTGATAAGAAGCAGGTTTGCTTCTAAAGTTAAAAGAAGAGATTTTCAACCAGGAGATAAAGTATTAAGGAAAGTTTTCTTGCATACTAAGGAAAAGCTCTTCGGAAAGCTGGCCCCAACTTGGGAGGGTCCATATACTGTGGTTGAAAGAATCAAGCCTGGGACATACTGGTTGGAAGACAAAGATGGCAGGATTTTAACTCACCCTTGGAATATTGAACACCTTCGAATGTACTTGGAATAAAACTTGTGTAAATATTTACTTGTTTAAACATCCATGTAAATATTTGGGGGCATACCTTCCCCTCTTCGGTGGCACGGAGAGCTTTCAATGAAACTTGGTGCCTTCTTCAAAATTCTCTAAGTATTTTCAAAATTTTGTCTCTTATCATACTACCCGGGTTAAAAGCTCTAAGGGTTATTTAAATTCTAGCCGGAGAGTCTTAATACTCTCACAACACAATAAGACTACTTAAACTCCAGTTATTTAAACAAATAATGAAAGAAGAGGATGGTTGAGCAAAATAAAATATTCATTCAACAACTTAAAACTGCCTTGGCCTTCCAAGGACTTTTGGGCACAGTACAAAAATCTGTCTGAATAATACGGACACCATCACAAAAAGAGTGCCTTGGCCTTCCAAGGACTTTAGTTCGAATAAAAGATAATTAAAATAAATTATAAGTTAAGGTTGAGCCTTTGAAGATGGCTCACCCTCATTTGCTTTCTTGCCCTTGATGTCGCTCTTCTCTTCGACTATCTTCTTACCCTTAGGGTCAATTTCTTCTTCACCTGGGCTCTCTCCGGTTTCCTCTTCATCACCGGACGAAGACTCACTGGAGTACCCCTCATCAACCATGGTCCAGTATGGGAGATCATCATCATCCACATAGCGCCATAATTCCCCTAATCTTCTCTTCGGGAATTTCTCGTGAAACAGGAGGACCATATCAGACTTCACCTTTTGGATCATTAGCTCCTCGCTTTGGATCATCTCCCTGGCATAGGCGTTGATCTTGGCCTTGATCATGGCCTCTTGATCCCTCACCAAAGCAGCCTTTTCTTCAGCAGCCTGAGTCACTGCGTTCTCTAAAGCAATTTTGTCAGTGGTCAGGTTGGTGACGAGCTTCTCCTTGGCTGTAGTTTCTCCCCTTGAGATTGTCAGGTCCTTCTCCAGTCCGGACAGCTTGGCCCGGAGATCTTTTACGGTCTCTTCCAAGGAAGCAACTTATGTGTTGTTTTCGTCTTGATTCTTCTTTAGCTGATCATTTGCCTCCTTGAGCAAATCAACCTTATTGGCAGCAGTCCGGAGGTCCTCGGACAGTTTTTCCTTCTCAGATTTGAGGTCTTTGATGGTGTCTGCCTGACTTCGGACTTGCCTTTCCAAAGTAAGCACTGGCTGTACATTGCTAAGAAGAGAATGGGCTATAACATCCCTCTCACTGGAAACCATAAAAGTCTTACCGTTGAAGTTAACTGTGTTGGAGCTACTTGGAGGGACATAGGGCCCTGCGAACTCGTCTTTGGGCAGCCCAAGAAAATATTCACCAAGTCCACCCAGACCGGTGATGTCCATTTCGTCTAAGTTAAGCTCTCCCCCCTCAACTTCATCTGTGTGGAATTCCCTTGGGATCTCTTCTTGAAAGTCTCTTGGGATCTCTTCGGCCAGTGTAGGGTCAGTAGGGAAAGAGGGCTCCGGATCCCGGAGAGCAACCTCATCTCCTTGGGAAGTTTTCTTCTTCTTGGCCTCCCTATCAGCACTCTCACTTGTTTGCTTGCGAGTCCTCTTGGAAGCCCTTAGAGGTTTTGGAAGGTTCACTTCCTGCTTCTCGCTCTCCTGCTCCACCACTTGTAAAAGGGCTGCATCGATTTGAACCTGAGCCAGTCCCTCTGGGTCTGTTGGGGCCTCTTTCTCAGTATCGCCTTCCGCCTTCCTGCCTTTCTTCTTCTTGCCTTTCATTTTACTTGGGGCTTTGGCCCGGGCAGGCAGGTAGAGTGTCCCGTCCAGCTCGTGGGACCTTCTTAACATAATGTCCTCATCAGGCTGGGTGGCCAGCTCTTCCCAGGTTAGGTCTCTCTGACCTGTCGTGTTCCACAGATGGGACCTTGCTAAGTTTCCAAGAGTGAAGGCTTTGTGGAACCGATTCTCCCAGTTCTCTGCGGCCCAAGTGTTAATTTTGCCACAGGTAGTCTGTCCGGCCTTCAGGTAGTCCCCGAATTCCTTTGGCAACTCTATTAAAACAAAAGAGAAATTGGTTAGTACAAAGAAGAAAGGAGAGATTCGAACAGAAATTTAAAATAAAAACTTACGGTCACTCCTCCATCTACTCCTGAGGAGGCTTGGATTCTCTCCGGTCTTAATTTTCTTGCCATTTTCCCACGAGCCACTGACAAACAAGAATTGGCTCCTCCATTTGCTCTCCGACTCCAGGAGATCATCAACAACTTTAAGATCGTTCCCCATGTTGAAATGGTAGAAGGGGAACTGATGGTGCTTGCACAGGTTGGCCACTGCAGCGAACTCTTCCATAGGAAGAGGGATCCCAGATAGCCTGGATGCCATTATGCATGACATCAAGGTGAACCAACCATTGGGGCTTAACTATGATGGGCAGAGTTTGACCAAGTGAAAGTAGCGCACTATCTCCGGGTCCAGTGGGAACCTGAGTCCCCAGTTGAATAGCTCCGTAAAGAAGACTATTTCATTCTTTTTACAATCCATCGGGGTCTCCGGATCAATGGGAATCCTTATCTTTACGTTCTCAGGGATCCCCCACTTTGTGCGCAATCTACCCAGATCTGAAGTATGGATGAACGCATACTTGGGCTTCAGCAAGGCCAAAAGATACTTGAACTCAACTTTATGAAAGCATGGCCCCACTCTCCCTCCAAGGCTCTCCGGCAGGTCCGGACGCCTCAGATATAAGTCCTCTTTGCCCTTCTTGGCAACAACAATAGCAGTATCAGCCTGTCCGGAGGACTCGGACTCAAATCTAACCTCCTCAGTGGAGTCCTCCATCCTCTCCTCCATAATCGTTGGGGGAGCTTCAGTAGAAGTAGTCCGGGGAGGATTGAGGCTTGGCAGAGCTGATCCTCCGGACTGTTGGCTGTCCGTATTTACTCGACTTCTCACCTCAATTTGAGTTGCTGAGGTAGAAGATTCCTTGGGGGGTAGTGGGCTGCTGGCCTCTAGTCCTGACAGCCTCTCCCGGGGAGCCCTTATAGTTGCCCCAGACCCTGATTCACTATTTTTTGCCCCCGATTTCGAGGGTGTATTTTTAGAAGAAAGCCCTTTGACCAACCGACTTGGCCTTTTCATGATTAACTTATCCGAGGAATGGTCAGAGTCAGACCCCATAGCAATGAAAGAAGATTTTTTCCTAACACTTGTGACAGTAACTCCCGGTTCAACAGCAGGGATCGACTCCTGAACTGAGGAGCCAGATACTATGGGGGAGAGCGTTGATTGAAAGAGCTTTTTGGGTTTTGTACCTTTGGAAGAAGATGAACCTCTATCAGATTCTGCGACAGAAGAGGCTGGTTTCTCAATAGGCGACAATGGTAGCCCTGCAGCAAGTCGTTTTTCCTTCTCGACTTTTTGAGCTTTCTCCAATTCCGAGAGGTTAAGCCAACCGCCCTTGATCAGTGCTGTTCTTGCTGTAAACATAAACAGCCAAAGAAGTTTTGAAGTTCTAGAGAGATAAAGCTCTGAGTGAAATTGCAGAGTGAAATTTGAAAGAGACAATGAGACAGTGAAAAGTGAATTAGAATTTATAGTAAATGTGAAAAAAAGAGTTGATTCCTAGGAGAATCCGAAAAGTTGGGCAATGATTAAAAGACGGCGCTGATGTCATTAATGGCATTTAAAAGAGGTAACTTGTTCGAGAAAGTGGTGCGAAGTTCAAGGTGAAAAAACGGCTAAAGTGACCAATCAGAGAATGACACGTGTCCCATTAACTCTGGCAAGAACCGTTTAGAATTCGTAACGTTCGGTCTGTCCGGGTTTATCCACAACTCTCTTCGAATCGAGAACCACTTCCTAAATCGGACTGTTTTTCAGTTCTTTGATAAGGACGCTTGTTCAAACACCTAAAAAAGGGGCTCCTGATGAGTCCAAATTCAGAACGCTCCCCGTAAGGGCAGACCAATGTAAATCTCCCCGGAAACCGGACAGACACTAAGAACTCAAATCGGACAGGATTTGAGGACCGGATAGATGACTTCGAAAACTGTGAGCCTGAGGCAGTTCGAACTATGACTAAAGTACTAAAAAACCTAAACACTTTCTGACTAAGCTACCTGCCCACTTACTTAAAAACTCATGGGTCTTTAAACATGACCCGGGTCCATTAAATATGACCCGAAAGCCCATAAGGGCCCAAATAACATACTATAAATACTCAACCACCAGCATTAACTTCTGGTAACAAAACTTAACTGCTGCCAAGCTGCTTAATTCTCTCTCCACCTTGAAACACCCTTACACCACCTTGAAACACCCTTACACCACCTTGAAACACCCTTACACCACCTTGAAACACCCTTACACCACCCTGAAACTCTACTTGAAATTACCAGCCTACCCTCAGGCTACTTTTATCCACACCAGTAATAGGATCCTTATCACTTAAGGATAAGATGACATTGATCTTAGCCTTATTCCAACAGGTATTATCCGAGTAATTAAAACTATTATCTTGAGTATAACCAAAAATGCTAGAAAGATCATTTAGGATAATAATATGAGAAATCATTAGCCAACTATCAATCCAGAAATCAACATCATATTTCCCTATAGTCCACTTTATATTAGAATTCACCATATCCTTAATAGTAGTAGGCCTTCTCCACACCTCAGAACCGATATTAGCTTTGTAAATAGCTTGAAGAAGATTGATATTTTTACAGTAAATAATGTGAATATATCTAGCCCAAAAAGTATCTTTCCGTATGAATCTAATCCAAAATTTACAGGATATGGAGTCTTGGATATGTTGCAGCTTCCTAAAATTTAAGCCACATTCAAGGTAAGTGTTACAAACCTTCTTCCAATTGCACCAATGAATTCTGGAAACATCATGTTGAGAGCCCCATATAAAATTGTTTAACATTTTCTCTATTTTGTCATTTATGCTATTAGGGAGGATGTTGCTTTGAATCCAATAACTTGGAATGGATATTAAAACGTTGTTAATCAAGGTAAGCCTACCCCCATATGAGAGATTCTTTCCCTCCCACTCAATGATTTTTCTTCTTATTTTGTTAAGAAAATGCTCAAAATTAGCAACCTAATTGTTAGTATTTAGATTAATGCCGAAATAAGTCACGGGGAGAAAACCATTGCTGAAACCAATAGTGTCTGAAATAGCTAAGACTTTAGAAAAGGGAAACTTAGTTGGAATAATAATGTCAGTATTTTTATTGTTGATCATTTGGCCAGATACGTCATGGTAGTCCTGTAGGAACTTACTAATCATAGAAATAACATAACTAGAACCATTAGTAAATATTAACAGATCACCAGCAAAAGATAATGTAAGAATAAGTATGTGACTTATAGTTTTATATTGGATAACTTTATTGTTGTAGAAAAGAAGGTTTAAACCCCTTATTAGAGTTTTCTCAACTATTATGAAAAAAATATGAGATAATGGGTCTCCTTGTCTTAAACCACGTTTAGTTTTAAAGTATCCAACTGCTTGGCCATTTATAAGGATGAAAGCTTTAACATTTCTGATTATTTTTTCAATTAAGTTAACAAAACTAGAATGAAAGCCAAAAATCAAAATGACTTTGTTGAGAAAGCTGTAGAAACATTTTGTCAAAGGCTTTAACCATATCAACTTTGATCAGAATGTTCCCATCCTTGATTTTTTTATTCTGATTAAAAATCAATTCGTTTACAAGAAGTATATTATTATGTATAGATCTGTTAGTCACATACACACCATGATTTTCAGATATAAATCTAGGTAGGATGTTTCTAGTCTACTGTTTATTATTTTAGAAATATTTATATTTAACAACGAACACAAACTAATGGGCCTATAATACTTCCATTTTGAAAGGTTACAAGTCTTAGAAATAAGGCAGTAACCTGTTGCCAATATGCCTTGGGGAAGATGTTGGCCATTGAAGAAGGAAATTATGCCTTCGCACAGATCTTGCTTTATTATGCTCCAATATGTAAGGTAGAATGTACCACTAAAACAATTCATGCCTGTTGCGCTAGATATATTCATGCATTTGATAATGTTAGAATTTATTCTTCCTTTGGGTGCAGTATTAGGTTAATATTATCATGCTCAGTAATCATGTTAGGAATAGCATAAAAATATATATGTTAAGTAGATTAAGCTCACTTTCATGGTTAGAATAAGGTTTCTCTGTTAAACTATTCTTAAAATAAGTTTCGGTAGAGTTTTTTATTTGAATCTCATATGTTATCCAGGATTTGCCTTCCTTTATGCTGGGAATTTTGCTTCTTATTCGCTTCTTTTTGACAAAATTATGATAAAGTTTGGTATTTCTTTCGCTGTCTTTAATCCAATTAGTGTATGTTTTTTTGTTACCAATATGAATCTTCTTGAGAAAGGGCCTGAAGATGGACAACATTTTCCTTAGATAAGTTTATTCTGTTCTGATTATTAAGGTTTTCCATAAGATTTTATTCAATTTTTCTAACATTTTTCTTCGCTTCAGATACTTTATCAAATATGTTGCCAAAGACTTCAACATTACATTCTTTAAGAGCTCCTTTCAGTTTTTTGATTTTATTCCATAACCTATGAATAGGGAAGCCCTGTATTTCAAGATTCCAATTAGATTTAACAAAAGGTAAGAAATCATCACTTAAACTCTACATATTTAAAAATTTGAAACTGTATTTAGTTTCAAATTTGTCATTTAAAATTGTGACACATAGTGACGTATGATCTGAACAGGTTCTAGCTAAATGCTTGAGAGAAGTAATGTTGAAATAATCGGTCAATTCACTGTTGTGGAGGGTACAGTCTAGGCGCTTCCACTTGGACTTGTTAGACCAAGTAAACCTTGCTCATGAAAATACAACGTCCTCCAACTTGCCATTTCTAATTGCTTCATTAAAATCATATGCATTGTTATTGCAGTAAGTAAGACATTATTTTTGCTCTTCTGAAGAGGTGATTGTGTTGAAATCCCCAATCATCATCCACTCATTGACTGAATTTGATATGTTTCTTAAAGTAGTCTGTAGGTCCTTTCTATGAATCATTTGACATCTAGCATAGATAGTAGTAAGATAATATTTTTTATTAAGATAAATATAAGTTACTTCAGTGTGAAGCCATTGAGGATGATTAATTAATATACTGACATTGAACCGATCCTGCCATAGAAGCCATATTTTGTTAGAACGGTTCGATATATAGTTACTATAACCCAACTTAGATGTTATAAAAGATAATTGATCAGCCTTCACTATAAATTCTTGAATGAAAATAATATTAATCTTATACTTCTTAATAATATACTTAAGCCTTTTAAAACCGATTTATTAACAATACCACGAATATTCGAACTAAGGAAATTAATCATAGTTCTGATTTGAATTATTAGACTTACTAGTCCCAAAAAAGGACTTATAAACTCCTGTTTCTGCCTTCCTTCTTTGTTTAGTTGTTTTGAGTCTCTTGGTTAATGAATCTTGGAAGCTCTGATACACTTCTTTGCTTTTAAGAATCAAGGATGGTGGAAGACTTCCAAAATTCTGATATTTTGGAGTATATTTGTTATAATCTTCACTTTCCTGAGCTTGATTTGCATTAGATATATAGTCATCCTCTAAATTTCTTATAGCCTCTATAATTTACTCGTTCCTTGGTGTACTGATTTCAATAATAGTAGAAATTTATGCTATTATCTGATTTGTTATTGTTTTTCTTAAATTTTGTTTTGCAGCTGAAGGAAGTTGCTGAGTATAAACAAGTTTTTGACGAGTCTCTTGATTGTTGAGCATGTTCTCTTCAGGTATGGAAGGCTTGACAATGTCCGATTTAATTATTGGCCTTTCTTTGGTGATGCAACCTTGCAATATGTCAGTACCCGATTCAATCTCAGTGTTTGTCTTGTTTTCTTTAACTTTTAATATGACCTTTTACACTGGTTTATATCATGCCCAATCTGATAACACAGGTTGTAGTAATTAAGCAGTTCTTTGTAACTTATATGGAGTCAACATCCATCATTGGCTCCAAAACCAACCCATATATTATGTTAAAGTTTCTTAGTGATCTCTAATTCAATCCATGCATAACATGCATTGAATACAACCTTGTTCTTAGATGGAACCCAATATTGTAGAGGTTCTTCAACTGACTCTGCTATAGATTGAATTATTTCTTCATTAAATAAATATTCTAGGAACATTCTCAATTCGAATCCAGGTAGGCACAAATGAACTTTCATAATTAGGGTTAAATGATGAAGACTATTTGAATAATCTCATAACGTTTTCACCAACAGTCCAAATGTTTCGAGACCATAATTTGCACATATCCTCTTTAATTGAAAATTCAATCATTTTATGCCTTGAGTTCCAATTACTGAAATTATACTCACCAGTAAATTTCCTTGATTCTAAAAACTGATTTAGAATCTAATTATTTGGCAATCATTGAATTTTTTTCCCAATAAGAGTAAACTTACTTGATTTGTTTAGGATCTATTTTGTTTGTTGGTTAAATTGAAGAGATATGATTATTGAGGTGATGTATCTTTGTAGGTTTCATATCTTTATGGTGAGCAATGGCTTTTGAGGGCTTGGCTATATCTATGTAACTTATTTAAGGTAAAAAAGAAAGTTTATTCGTATTACTGATTTTTTTTTGGTTTCATCTGATTGAGCCCTTGTCTTTAACTCAGAGAAAGAAGACTGCTAAAACTCACTAGCTTCCATTCTTACCAATAATTAGTGAATCAAGAAGCTAAGAATAAATATTAACGAGGAACGGGGAATCATAGCCATCCAATAACAAATACCTAACACCACAATCAAATCAACACAATCAATTCAAATGTCGAGGAAAAAGCAACACAATCAACACAGAGAAGATAAGAGCATGATCCGAGGAGAAAGAAAAGAAAATTCTTAGAGATCAAGAATCAATGTTAACTAATCTTGGAGATTTTCATCTTCATATTTTTTGCAATCATTCGCCAAGAATGATTATGATTTAAATTAGGGGTTTAATACAATATATTAACACAGAGGAGTATATAAATACATATAGTTAAAGTGATGATTTACTATAAAATGAGTTTTATGGAATATTTGAGTTTATCTGGCAATAAGGACGACGAGATTTTAGTATTCACATATTTTAGTGTTCAATAGTAAGGTTTTTGAAGGTGTATGAATTGTCACATAATGGAGTATTTTTTTATAAAAACAAAAACACAAACTTTTGGGGGATACAAAATTATTTTTCTAAATAATCAATTTCACAGCTAATAACATTATTCGGGGTCTTTGTTGGTTAATGAAATCTCATTATTTAAATATTGGTCAATATAAATTATTTTAAAATGTATAGTAACCAAAATGTTATATCTATAATATATTATATCATATAAGTATTTTATCATAGATAGATCAAATCATTTAATATTTGTGAATGATATTTTTTTTGTAATTGAACTATAGTTTATAGTAATTTGAATATTTTAAATATAACTAAATAAAATATTTTAATGTAAGATATTTTTAAAATCTCTTACAATAATCACATATACGAATAAATGTATTCGTTGAATTACGTATCAATGAAGCTACAAATTGAATTATTATTCTGTTCCACAATACATGTCGTTTTACGGTTATACATAAATTAAAAAAAAAACGATCTATGTTTTTTCAATAATTTTTTTTTAAAAAAAAAGTAAATCTAATTGGTCGAACACAATGAATAATACTAAACTTTGCATTGATATAAGAAAACGACACTTAAATGTGACCCATAATTATTTTTTAAAACAGTTTGTACCGTGGGGGCGAAGGGAGCAGCAAATTACCTAAACAACCCAAACAACAATCAATAAAAGAAATGAGAAAGCAGAGTCACATGATGCGTTACCGTTCCCAGATTAATCACATTACAATTGATTATATAAAAAAATATAGTATTTCTCATGGTTTATAGCATGAGAATCACATAACTATTCATGTAATCATCTGACATGTTGATTCTCAACTTATCCACCTTAGATGAATTGACATATCTAACTTGTACAAAATGTACAAGAGATTTAAAAGAAAAATAAATATTGTACTATTTGGCTAAATCACATACAAACTATATATGAGTACAATAAAATCTAAAACTAAATTGAAGATTGAATTACAAAAAAACTCTGATCAATCTAAATACCATATAGACTAAAAATGTTCACATGAATATTGTGTTCATGAATGATATTGGACATTCAAATCATAGTAAATGAAGATGAACAAAGAGAAATAAAACTTGTTACCCTCTAATTTTAACTGAATAAAATAAATCATTAAGTGTGTTCTTATTTTCTTTATTTTAGTTTTTCTGACTATAATAAACTAAATTTTGATTTTTGGATTCTACTAAGTATATTATAAATTTTATAATCATAAAATACAAAGATATAAATCACATAAATTGATCTAACGCCCATTTAATCCATAAAGTCATTACTATAATAAACAATATTTTGATTTTTGGATGTTAGTCAATATATTCGAAATTTTATACTCATAAAATATACATATTTAAATCACACAAATATTAATATATAAAAATAAACAAGATTAAATGAATGAATTAAAAATTATATTATTATATATATATATATATATTTATATCTAAAATTTTAGAATTGATTTATGAAAGAACTTATGAGAAGTATTTATAATATTAAGTTTAACTTAAACACACATGACATGATATAAACATTTAATTAAAAATTACAACCGACTTAGTTAGTCATTTTAAAATAATGGTTTGGTTTGATTGATTTTATTTGGATCTCCACAGTTTTGGATAACACGATTATGAATCGATGTTATAAAAAACTGAAAGAAAATATACACAATATTGTTTGGTTCATCTAAAAACAATTATGTCGATTGCAGTTCTATGTTTAGAAAATACTGTTTAGAAGAATATAATAATTCAAACTATAATTAGAATAACTCGAAATATGTATAAAGATACTAGAAAAAAAATCATAATAAGACAAAAAAAACTATAATTAAATAAAAACTAAACCTTTAGCAAAGGTGTTTTTTTTGTAAATTTACCAATGGTCACCAACCGAATCAGGTCAACGACCTCCATTCGAATCAGGTCAAATGCAAACAGGGGCATGCACTACCAAGTTTCACACAAACATATCAATCTTCCAGTTAGAGACTAGTCACATTACAACGCATCGAAAAACTTCACATTGAATAACTTTTGACACATCGATCACTACAAGAACTATCTAACAAATCATCAAGCTCGAAGACCCATTGAAATTAAACACAACTCCAACTTCTCAAGGGTCATAGATTTTGTCAACATATTTGTTGAATTATGTGTGCCATCAATCTTCTCAAGTCTTAATTGACCATATCTATCAAAGATCGAATGCAATGATATTAGTATCCACGTGCTTGGTTTTGGAATGGTATGTCAGATTATTTGCTAGAAAATTAACATGCTGACCAATACTATGCATAAATTTATTTTCTTTCTTCATACCAATTCACCGAAGACACGTTGTAAACATATAATATACTTGCATGGCTTAGTAACAATAACATATTTAGACTTAATAGTAGACAATGTTATCATCTTCTTCAAACTAGAATATCATTTTACAACAATACCATCCAAATTATACACATACCCAATAATACATTTTATATTATCAATATCTTCAGCACTACAACTTGTGAAGCAAAATAATATATTTCTAGTATATTTCATATCCTAAAGTAACCACTTGACTGCCTCATATTTTGTTTTTATGGATTACTCATATATATGCTCACAACTTTTACTGCATGTGCACTATCTGGTATGATGTAAACCATGATACACATAACGCTCCAAAGGTTTCAGTTTCAAACCTATCTGTACTCTACTAAGGTTTTTTATTTCTTAAAATATATCAAATTTATCATTTATTAATAAACTAAACTCATACCTTCATGGTCAAGTCAAGTCATCGATGAAAGTGATGTAGTATAATGAGAACAAGTAATGGAGCCAAAGATAGTCCCCACAGATCAGTATGCACTAACTCTATTTTTTTTAGTTTTGGAGCTCTACCACATATGATGAAAGCGCCTCTCTTTTGTTTCAATTTATGTAACTAACACACATACCAACATTAATGGCTTCGAATTATGGTAGTTTTATGTTCAAATTAAGTACCTTCACGCTCTTCTCACTCATATGCCCAAACCTTGGATTCCATATAGTATCATTATAGTCAACAACTCACACGATATCTAGTAATATGATGCCAACAATTGGAAAGGCTTTTTGACATGAATACATATAAAGAGTAACAATATTGTAATCACGAGACACTATCATATCTCATTTGATCACCTTTGATTTACCATAACCAAAATAAAAATTATATCTTTCGTCATCAAACTCGTCAATATAGATAAAATATCTCTTTAACTATGGATTTTTTCTAACTTTATGTATCTCCCAAATTGTTCATTTGTCTTGCTTAAGCTTGATATTTCCAATACCTACTATCCGGAGTGGTATATTATCAGCTAAATAGATTATTCGAAAGTTACATATAATATAATTGACAAAATGTTCTCGGTTTGAAGTGGTATGCCAAGAAACTCCTGAGCCCAGAACCCTTGAATCCACGGGACTTTCAACCGTAAGTAGTAAAGCATATTGCATGGTCTCTTTACTAAAATTTACATTTTTATTTTCGTTCTTGTTAGGTTATTTGCACCACATCTGTATGTGGCCATATGATCGCAATTTTGACCCTATAGACCTTTAGATTTGCTCATGTTCATATTTTTCCGAGATGACCTTGACTCAACAGTAAAAGCAACATTATTATTCAGACACTCGTCATAATCTTTCTTTCGCATTTCTTCACCCAGAATCATATTGTGTATATTGATATACTTTAGTTTTTCTTTAACAATAGAATTACTTATGACAGAACTTCATAACTATAGGGTAGAGAAACCAAAATAATTAGGACATAAATTTCATTATCGAATTATATTTCAACATATGGTAGGAAATTCACAACTTTACTGAACACATGTTGAAGTGATTTGTAACTAAAATGCCCTATGTCATTTGTAATATGAAAAACTTCTTCATCAGATGCACATTGTTATTTGTCGATAATTTTTTATATATACTCGTCAAGGTCCACCATCAAACCATCTTTCGTATATATTTGTCAAGATCACCATTAAACTAGAAATGGTATTTCTTTCACAACACTGTGTAACTGGCGAGACTATAAATAATCGAATAACCTTTAGAACTTGTCGATCCAAAAGTTTTTGATCTCCCTCGAACATCCTATCTGGTTTTGTTGATTTCGATAGAGGTTGTTGCATACTTATCCTATAGAGATAATTATCAATATGCGCTCTTTAGTACCCGAAATATGATCCATCAATTTTTTTTCATTGCACTTGCATATCGATTGCACCTCCATATCCAACAACTATGATGTTATTGTTAATTTTTTCATATTCCTCACGAGTCTATTCTTTCAAAAAAAATTGCTTCCTTTGTTTGGAATAGAGGCTATAAAAAAAATCATATCCTTACTTGGTTCGTCCAAAAAAAAATCAATTATATTTTTTTACTATATTTTAAAAAATGTCTAGTATAATATAACAATACAAATCCTACTATAACAGCTCCAAATGTTGATAAAAATATTAGAAAAAATTATAATTAGACGACAATTAGGCAGAAACTGTTGTAAATCAATTATGTTAGCTTAAAACTATACTAAAGTTCGGGTGCAGTAGAATTGAACTATGGTGGGAGACTTCGGAGTTGTTTAACAACCATTCAAGAACCCTTATTCTGATAAACATATTTTTAAAATCGAAATGAATTATTGAAAATTGCCAAAAGAATACTAAAAAGTTCAATTTGTAATAAATAGAATCTCTAAAGTATGAACGGAATATAGAAGCATAGAACACTTGCATTTTTATAATAAAAAATCAACTGAATATAATTTTTTTTGATTCAGTTGTCTGGATCATGCATCCGTTTGAGACAAACTAAGAAATAGCCAACTGCAGCCCATACAAAGTACTCTGAATTTCGTTTTTGATCAACTACCACAAAAACAACTTATCCGGATCAGAGTTTGAGTATCGCCCTACCCGTGCCATAGGCTACATCCTCAACAATAGTCGGATGATCGTCGTTTCAATATCATGTCCGGATAAATATTATCCTATTGTATATCCGTAAAGATATAGTAGTTCATTCATATATCTATAATTAATTCTGGATAGAACTGCACATGAAGTCACTTGCAAGAGTATCTCCATCTTTCTTTGCGGGTTTGAGAATCTGTATAAGTATGGGTTGCTTCTTATTTGGATTGAGTATGGGGATAGCCACACATTGCAATTTACAATATAGCCATGCATTTTTATTTTCTTTATCTTATAATGCTGTTTAATCACGGATCATTTTGATGATAATTATATTTCTGTATAAAACATATATTGATAGAAGTATTTATTAGATTTATTTGCATTTGTTTCCCAACATAATTTTCATGTTTGGTTTCTACTCTCTCTTTCTCGAAACTAAAAACCAGTAAATCGTGTATATCGAGTTCAATATAGTAAAGAGACACCAATACACTGTCTATCTTACTGCAAAGCATGTCCAAAACCAAAACCCGTCAAAATAGTGGATCGATAGAGTACAAGATCAGAAATTTCGGATTTGAAATGCCAGATAAGCGACATATTGTTATAAATTTAAATCGTTATATAAAATTAGATTTACTGATATTAACAATAATAATTATAGTTTTGTAGATAAAGACGGGACAAGTTTAGAGGATTCAAATTCACGACGTTTGATATCTAGAAACTCTAAAACATCATCATATAAGTTATAGTGAAATTTGTATTACAACTAAGTAAAGAATAAAAAGAGTTTCACAAATTAAATATAGGGAAGTTAAAATAAAAGGTTGGTATTTAATTGGTATATTACAATTCATTAAATGCATAAAGAAATAATCTAGCCTAATTTAAAAACATATGAAAAATTACGTTAATTTTTTTATACTTTTTTATATATTTTGTTTTTGCTTTTGTTTTTTCTACCGCGATTCTATTAAGACTACCATTTTTTTAAATGGTCTAGTGAGCAAACTAACAAGTTATGATAAGTTGATTTCGATCAATTAGAGACTATCGCTTTCCCTATATAATTTCAATTTTATTACATGATGTTGATGAGTCCGAATTCGGAGTGCTCTCCGGAAGGGCATCCCAAGGTAAATCTCTCCGTAAACCGGACAGACTCCAAGAGCTTAATTTGGACAGGACTTTTGAATCGGACAGATGACTTCGAATACTGCAAATCTAAAGCAGTTCGAACTATGACTAAAGTACTAAAATACCTAAACACTATCTAACTAAGCTACCTGCTCATCTACTTAAAACTCATGGGTCTTTAAACATGACCCGGGTCCATTAAACTTGACCCGAAAGCCCATAAGGGCCCAAACTACATACTATAAATACCCAACCACCAGCATTAACTATGGGTAACAAAAATTTTACTGCTGCCAAGCTGCTCAATTCTCTCTCCACCTTGAAATATCTTGAAACACCTTCACACCACCCTGAAACACCCTCACGCCGCCTTAAAACTCCACTTGAAATTACCAGCCTACCCTCAGGCTACTTTTATCCTCACCAAATTGGCGACCACATTGGGAGGCGACGGTGCCTGAATCCAGTATTCAAAACCAAGTAAAGAAATTCTGTCCGAATGAATCCGGATAATCCAGAGCTTCCACCAGCTTTGCTCGAAGTGGTGGAAGAGAATGATGAGTATACTGTCCAAGAGCGCGACAGGTTAAAACTTGAGATAGAAGCTCTGAGGGCTGAAAAAGCCAAGATGGGCGTGAAAGAGAAATCCAAAGCATCAGCTGCTCACCACACTGATAACCCAAGAGAGCATGGGGTTTCCAAAACTCATGAGAGCACTAAGAAGACGCATGCCAGCTCTAAAAAATCTCACCGGTCCAAGCCTGTGGAGAGTTCTGACTCGAGTTCAGAGTCTTCGGACAGCTCTTCGGACAGTGAGGGGAATGAAAAGTCCTTGTCCTCTAGCAGTGATGAGGGACGAACCAAGAAGAAACAAAAGCAAGTTAAGAAGTATTCCAGAAAAAGAGATCACCATGGAAGAATGAAGAGGCATATAGGAAAAGGGTCATCTCACCACCGGAGGTATACAGACAAGATGCTGATGGATCCTTTTGCCTTCCATGATGAGCCAGGTATCTTTGCAACTCCTAATGAGGATACCGTGTTCAGTCGTGGAAGGAATTGGAAGCAGTCTCCACTGTCTTCTAAAATCCTATCCGGAAACCTCCCCAAGAGGTTTGATAGCACCAAGATGGAGAAGTATGATGGCAGTACTGATCCGGACAATCATCTGGAGCAATTCAAGAACTTCATGATGAACTTTGATGATGATGATAAACTACTCTGCAGGGCATTCTCTCAATCATTTACGGGGAGTGCTCTGAAATGGTACAACAGCCTGCCTCAGGGTTGTATTAAAGACTTTGATACTTTTTGGGTGGCCTTTCGAAGGCAGTTTGTGGGAAGTAAGGAGCTGAAGGGCAATGGAGACACAATAATCCATTGTGCCCAAGAGCCAAATGAGTCGTTAAAGGAGTACATAAGTCGTTTTGTAAACACAAAGAATGGGTTGGCTGATTGCTTTGAACAGGTAGCAATAGCATCCCTGAGACAAGGTTTGAACCCAGGCAACCTGGCCGATTCAGTGACCAGAAAGAAAGCCATGACCTGGGGAGGATTGCTGAACCAAGTTGGCAAGCAAATAAATGTTGATGAAACGAAAAAGACCAGGGTGCACAGACAAGTGAGATCCACCCCGGTGGCACCAACACCAAATCAAAACCAGTCCGGGAACAAAGCAAGAGAAACCGGACAGGGGCATGGAAGGGGAAAGGCTCAGTCTCAACCAGCTGCTCCTGCACAAAGTCAATAGTCTAGAAACAAAAGAGGGCCGTGGCAACCATTTTCGAGAAAACAAAAGATGAAGTACACTACCGGAGACCGGCAACTTTGCAGTCTCCCAGAGAACATCGAAATAATTCCTTTTGCCAATACCATAATGATATTGGCCATACCACCGATGATTGCATAGCGCTGAAGCAAGAGGTACAAAACTTGATTGAAAGAGGAAAGTTGGGTGCATACGTTAAAAGAAGAGGAGGCAACAGGCCTGACAACACTCATAGGATTGGTCCAAGCAACGCTGCCCCGGAGGGGGCTATGGTAATAGTTGAAAGGTTTGACGTGGAGTCCGAGTATTTGGATCCTGATCCAACCAGAAACAGAGTGGGTTCTATTGAGGAGCGTTCTAGATCAGTCTCCGGGCTCATTAAATTCTTCGAGTCACTGACAATCTTCGGAGGGGACACTATGACAGCTCCTACCACCTCTTCAAGAAAAAGACATGTTCATAATTTGGCCTCCCAGCTAGAAGGAGGCATGACATCCTATCAATCTCCAAACTCATTCCCATTCATAGTTTTCGATGAGGATGATTTGAGAGATATTGCTGGCCCTCATGAGGATGCTGTTGTCATAGGAGCGTCTATAGGGGGCAATGAGATAAGGCGAATTTTGGTGGATACTGGAAGCTCTGCCAATATCCTTTTTCTAAACACTTACAAGAAAATGAGAAATCCAGCTGTGATACAAAAGTCGGACAGATCAATCGTGGGCTTCACGGGCAGCTCAGCCGATGTGATCGGGGAGTTTGAAGAAGAAGTGTTGTTGGGCAGGGGCCCTTTCAAGAAAATGGTTAGAATACTCTTCATTGTGGTGGATTGTCCCACCTGTTACAATGCTATTCTAGGGAGATCATGGCTCTCTAGGATGCATGCAGTGGCTTCGACAGTCCATCAGTGTCTGAAATATGTTGTTCAGGGGCAGGTTGGGGTTGTCCGGAGCAGCCAAAAAGTTGCAAGAGAATGTTATGCCACAGCCTTGGCTCCACGAACGCTGGGGGCAGTCCGTATAAGTGACCAATAGCAGTTTGAGGGCCTTTCTGGGGGTGAGGGTGAAATTGATGACCCCAGAGAGACCCCCGGAGTGTTGATCCCAGTTGAGGAGGTTGAAACACACTGTTTAGAAGAAGGAAAAAATGTCAAGATAGGATCCAAAATGCCACCAATGTAGAAAGAAGGAATGTTGAAATTCTTGAAAGACCATCAGCATGTTTTTGCTTGGTGCAATGCTGATGTTACTGGAGTTCCATCAGAGGTGATTTCCCATCACCTATCAGTCCGGAGAGATGTGGCACCAGTGGTACAAAAAAGGAGAGCTTTCTCAAAAGAAAAGGCTGATGTCATTGTACAGGAGGTTGACAGACTCACAAAGATGGGGCACATTAAAGAATCTCAGTACCCGTTGTGGACTGCCAATCCTGTCTTGGTAAAAAAGAAGAATGGTAAATGGCGTATGTGCATTGACTTCACAGACCTCAATCGAGCTTGTCCAAAAGACTTGTATCCGGTTCCCCGGATAGACCAGTTAGTAGACTCTACTTCAGGGAACAAGCTACTCTCCTTCACAGATGCATTCTCCGGGTACAATCAGATCCAAGTGGATCCAAAAGATCAAGAGCATACCACTTTTGTTACTGATAGAGGTTTACACTGTTACAAGGTGATGCCCTTTGGTTTGAAAAATGCTGGGGCTACTTATCAAAGGTTGGTCAATAAGGCATTTGCTGATCAAATTGGAAGAAATATGGAGGTTTACATTAACGATATGATGGTGAAAAGCGTGGATGAGTAGTTGCACTTGTCCGACCTCCAAGATACTTTTGCCAACTTGGCCAAAGTGAATTTAAAGTTAAACCCTGAAAAGTGTGTGTTCGGAGTGCAGTCCGGGAAGTTCTTAGGGTATATCATAAGTGAGCATGGAATACAACCCGACCCGGACCAACTCAATGCTTTGTTCCAAATGGAGCCTCCTCGAAACATTAAAGAAGTACAGCGATTAACGGGGAGGTTGGCAGCTTTGAACAGATTCATCTCCAGGTCTTCGGACAGATGTGCTCCTTTCTTTCAAACCTTGAAGGGTGCAAAGGGGTTTGAATGGACACCACAGTGTGATGAGGCATTCAATGAAATCAAGAAGCATATGTCCTCTCCCAAGACCTTGTTTAAACCAGTCGATGGGGAGACTCTTTTTGTATATCTGGCTGTTTCAAGTTGTGCCATTATTGCTGTGTTAGTAAGAGAGGTTGATGGGTATCCTCACCCAGTGTATTACATCAGCAAAAGCTTGATTGATGCTGAGAGGCGTTACTTGAAACTTGAAAAACTAGCTTTGGCTTTGGTAATAGCTGCAAGAAAAATGAGACCCTACTTCCAGGCTCATCCTATCGTTGTCCGGACATCTTTCCCTTTAAAGAATGTCCTTCAAAAAGCAGACATCTCGAGCAGAATGACAAAGTGGTCAGTAGAGTTGGGGGACTTCGACATAGACTTTGCTCCTCGGACAGCAGTAAAAGCTCAAGCTGTGGCTGATTTTCTGGTCGAATTCCATTCTGATAGGGGTTCAGAACAACCTGCTGATTCAAAAGACAAAAAAGTGTGGATTGTCCGAACAGACGGAGGGTCCAGTACCATGGGATCTGGGGCAGGAATATGTCTCACTTCCCCCTATGGGGACAACATGTTCCAAGCTATTTGTTTTACTTTCGGGGCGTCCAATAATGAGTCCGAATACGAAGCAGCTATAGCTGGGTTAAAATTGGCGTACATCTGTGGAGCAAAAAGGGTCAAGCTACTAAGTGACTCCCAATTGCTTGTCCACCATGCTCTAGGCCTGTCAGAGGCCAGAAAGGAGCAATTGATCAAATACTTGCTCCTCCTTAAAAATGAAACGTCAAAGTTTAAAGCTGTTGTCTATGAGCACATCCCCCGGGCAGAGAATGAATTAGCAGACTCATTGGCAACGATAGCATATACGGAGTCCTACCCATGGATCCATGTGCTTGAAAGCCCTTCGATTCAACTTGAAGAAGGTGAAAAAGAGGAAGTCTTTGAAATACAAGTAAACCGGCCTCAAGACTGGAGGTATCCTCTAATGCAATATTTGTCCGATGGCATCGTGCCCTTGGATAAATCACAAGCCAAAACATTGAAATACAGGGCTCGTGGTTTCATTATGATTAGAGAAGTCTTGTACAAAAAGTCCTATAGCAAACCTCTCCTACGCTGTTTAGGGGATCATGAGTCACAAATGGTTCTCTCTGAATTGCATGATGGTGAGGGATCAACCCATTGTGGATTTACATCTTTGACAAGAAGAGTGCTTCTCTCCGGATATTATTGGCCATCAATTATGAAAGATGCTAAGGAGCCGGTAAGGAGGTGTGACCCATGTCAGAGGTACAGCAATGAAATTCATGTACCAGCCATTCCTTTGGAATCAATTTCTGATCCCATCCCTTTTGCTCGATGGGGATTGGACTTAGTTGGGCCTCTCCTTGTGGCATCCGGAGGGCGTAAAACCATAATAGTAGCCATTGACTACTTCTCGAAGTGGATAGAAGCAGCCCCCTTGGCAGGGACAACATCAAAAGCTGTTATAAAATTCATTCTGTCCAACATATGTTGCAGATTTGGTGTCCCCCAGAAAATAACAACAGACAATGGGCCGCAGTTTGATAATAGAGAGATGGAGAGCTTCTGTGCCTCAAGGGGTATTCAACATTGCTGTTCTTCACCTTTCCACCCACAGGCCAATGGGCAAGTTGAGGTGGCTAATAGAACAATACTGTCCGGCTTAAAGAAAAACTTAGAAGGGGCTGCTGGAAAGTGGCCTAGTTATCTACAAGAAGTCCCGTGGGCCTACCGGACAACACCTGGGGCTGCAACACAAGAATCCCCCTTTACCTTGGTCTATGGGATGGATGCAGTAGCTCCCATAGAGAAGACACTCCCCTCCTTTCGTGTTCATAACTTCTCCGGACAGGCTAATGAGATGACAATTAGAAATCAACTTGATTTAATTGAAGAAAGGCGGGTAAAAGCTCATCTTAGAATGGCACATTATCAAGGCTTGATGAGAAGCAGGTTTGCTTCTAAAGTTAAAAGAAGGGATTTTCAACCAGGAGATAAAGTATTGAGAAAAGTTTTCTTGCACACCAAGGAAAAGCTCTTCGGAAAGCTGGCCCCAACTTGGGAGGGTCCGTATACTGTGGTTGAAAGAATCAAGCCTGGGACATACTGGTTGGAAGACAGAGATGGCAGGGTTTTAACTCACCCTTGGAATATTGAACACCTTCGAATGTACTTGGAGTAAAGCTTATGTAAATATTTACTTGTTTAAACATCCATGTAAATATTTGGGGGCATACCGCTTCCTCTCTTCGGCGCCACGGAGAGCTTTCAAAAAAACTTGATGCTTTCTTCAATAATTTTCTAAGTTTTTGCAAAATTCTGTTGTTTGTCATACTACCCGGACTGAAAGGACTAAAGGCTACTTAAATACTAGCCAGAGAAACTAAACACTCTCACAATACAATAACTTAAAGCTACTTAAATTCTAGCTGTCTAAAGTGAGACAAATAATAAAAGAAGAAGATGGTTGAGTAAAATAAAAGCATTCATTCAACAACTTAAAGTTGCCTTGGCCTTCCAAGGACTTTTTGAACATGTTTGGGTACAGTACAAAAATCTGTTCGAATAATACGGACACCATCACAACAAAGGTGCCTTGGCCTTCCAAGGACTTTAGTTCAAAACAAAAGATAAACAAAACAAATTATAAATTAAGGTTGAGCCTTTGAAGATGGCTCACCCTCATCTGCTTTTTTGCCTTTGATGTCGCTCTTCTCCTCGACAATCTTCTTACCTTTGGGGTCAATCTCCTCCTCACCTGGGCTCTCCCCGGTTTCCTCTTCGTCACGAGACGAGGACACATCGGTGTACCCTTCATCAACCATGGTCCAGTATGGGAGATCATCGTCATCCACATAGCGCCATAAGTCCCCTAGTCTCCTCTTCGGGAACTTCTCGTGAAACAGGAGGACCATATCGGACTTCACCTTTTCAATCATTAATTCTTCACTCCGTAACATCTCCCTGGCATAAGCGTTGATTTTGGCCTTTATCATGGCCTCTTGATCCTTCACCAAAGCATATTTCTCTTCAACAGCCCGGTTTACTGCATTCTCTAAAGCAAGTTTGTCAGTGGTCAGATTGGTGACAATCTTCTCTTTTGCTGCAGTTTCTTCCCTTGAGGCTGTCAAATCCTTCTCCAGTCCGGACAGCTTAGCCCGGAGATCTTTTACGGTCTCTTCTAAAGAAGCAACTTTTGTGTTGCTTTTATTGTGATTCTTCTTTAGCTGTTCGTTCGATTCCTTAAGTAAATCAACCTTAGTGGCAGCAGTCCTGAGGTCATCGGACAGCTTCTCATTCTCAGACTTGAGGTCTTTGATGGTGGTTGCCTGACTCCGGACTTGCCTTTCCAAGGTAAGTACTGGCTGCACGTTGCTGAGGAGAGAGTGGGCTATGATGTCCCTCTCACTGGAAACCATAAAAGTCTTACCATTGAAGTTCACTGTGTTGGAACTACTTGGGGGAACATATGGTCCTGCGAATTCGTCTCTGGACAGGCCAAGGAAATAATCACCTAGTTCACCAAGACCGGTGACGTCCACTTCATCCATGTTAATCTCTCCCCTTTCGACCTCATCAGTATGGAATTCCATTGGAATCCCTTCATTAAGATTCCCTGGGATCTCTTCGGCTAACGTCGGGTCGGTTGGGAAAGTGGGCTCCGGATCCCGGAGAGCGAGCTCTTCTCCTTGGGAAGTCTTTTTCTTTTTGACTTCCCTATCAGCACTGTCACTTGCTTGCTTACGAGCCCGTTTAGAAGCCCTTGACGGTTTTGGGGGCTTCACTCCTTGTTTCTCGCTCTCCTGTTCTACCACTTGTAGAAGGTTTGCATCAACTTGAGCCTGGGCTGGCACCTCTGAATCCATTGGGGCCTCTTTCTCAGTATCCTCTACCGCTTTCCTGCCTTTCTTCTTCTTTCCCTTCATTTTACTTGGGGCTTTGGCCCGGGCAGGAAGGAAGAGGTTCCCATCCAGTTCATGAGACCTTCTCAGCACGACATCTTCACCAGGTGGGGTGGAGAACTCCTCCCAGGTTAAGTCTCTTCGACCTGTGGTGTTCCACAGGTGAGACCTCGCTAGGTTTCCAGGAGTGAAGGCTTTATGAAACCGGTTCTCCCAGTTCTCTGCGGCCCAAGCGTTGAGCTTGCCACAAGTGACCTGTCCGGCCTTTAGATAGTCCCCGAACTCCTTTGGCAGCTCTGACAAAACAAAAGAAAAACTAATTAGTATAAACTTAAAGGAAAGAGAGGTTCGAACAGAGACTTAGAATAAAAACTTACGATCGCTCCTCCATCTACTTCGAAGTAGGCTAGGATTCTCCCCGGTTTTAATTTTCTTGCCATTCTCCCATGAGCCACTGACGAACAGGAACTGGCTCCTCCACTTGCTCTCCGACTCCAGGAGATCGTCAACAGCTTTAAGATCGTTCCCCATGTTGAAATGGTAAAAGGGGAACTGATGGTGTTTGCACAAGTTAGCCACAGCTGCAAACTCTTCCATAGGAAGAGGAATTCCGGATAGCCTAGACGCCATAATACATGACATCAAGGTGTACCAACCGTTGGGGCTTAGCTGTGTTGGACATAGCTTGACCAAATGAAAATAGCGCACTATCTCTGGGTCCAGTGGGAACCTAAGTCCCCAGTTGAATAGCTCCGTAAAGAAGACTATCTCATTTCTTTTGCAGTCCATCGGGGTCTCTGGATCGATGGGAATTCGAATCTTTACATTCTCAGGGATCCCCCACTTAGTACGCAGTCGTCCCAGATCTCTAGTATGAATGAACGCATACTTGGTCTTTAACAGAGATAAAAGATATTTGAACTCTACCTTGTGAAAGCAGGGCCCTACTCTCCCTTCGAGGCTCTCCGGCAGGTGAGGACGCCTCAGATATAAGTCCTATTTGCCCTTCTTAGCAACAACTATAGCAGTTTCAGCTTGTCCGGAAGACTCGGACTCAAACCTAACCTCCTCAGTGGAGTCTTCCATCCTCTCCTCCATTATTGTTGGGGGAGCTTCTGCAGAAACAGCCCGGGGAGGGATGAAGCTTGGCACAGCTGATCCTCCGGACTGTTGGCTCTTTGTATGTTTTTGAGTTCTCACCTCAGTCTGAGTTTCTGAGGTCGAAGTTTCTTTGGGAGGTAGTGGGCTGCTAGCCTCCGGACCAACCGGCCTTTCCCGGAGAGTCCTAATAGTTGCCCCGGACCCTGATTCACTATTTTTTGCCCCCGATTTTGAGGGTGTACTTTTAGAAGGAAGCCCTTTAACCAATCTACTTGGTCTTTTCATGATTAGTTTATCTGGAGAATGGTCGGAGTCGGACCCCATAGCAATGAAAGTGGATTTTTTCCTAACACTTGTGATAGTGACCCCCGGTTCAACAATAGGGATCGACTCTTGGACTGAAGAGCCAGATACTATGGGGGAGAGCGTTGATTGAAAGAGTTTTCTAGGTTTTGTACCTTTAGAAGAAGATGAACCTCTGTCAGATTCTTCGATTGAAGGGGCTGGTTTCTCGACAGGCGACGCTGGAAGCCCTGCTGCAAGTCTTTTCTCTTTTTCAACCCTTTGAGCTTTCTCCAATTCTGAGAGATTAAGCCAACCGCCCTTGATCAGTGCTGTTCTTGCTGTGAATATAAACAACTAAGGAAATTTTGAGGTTTTAGAGAGATAAAGCTTTGGGTGAAATGGCAAAGTGAAAGAGATAGCGAGACTGTGAAAGGTGAAAAGAATTTATAGTAAATGTAAAAAAGGGGTTTGATTCCTAGGAGAATCCGAAAAGTTGGGCAATGATTAAAAGACGGCGTTGATGTCATTAATAGCATTTAAAGAGGTAACTTGTTCGAGAAAGTGGTGCAACTTTCAAGGAGAAAAAACGGCTAAAGAGACCAACCAGAGAGTGACACGTGTCCCATTAACTCTGAAAAGAACCGTTTGGAATTCGTAACGTTTGGTCTGCCCGGTTCTGTCCTCAACTCTCTCCGAATTGATAAACCACTTCCTGAATCGGACTGTTTTCAGTTCTTTGACAAGGATACTTGTTCAAATACCTAAAAAAGGGGCTAATGATGAGTCCGAATTCGGAGTGCTCCCCGGAAGGGCATCCCAAGGTAAATCTCTCCGTAAACCGGACACACTCCAAGAGCTTAATTCGGACAGGACTTTTGAATCGGACAGATGACTTCGAATACTGCAAATCTAAAGCAGTTCGAACTATGACTAAAGTACTAAAATACCTAAACACTATCTGACTAAGCTACCTGCTCATCTACTTAAAACTCATGGGTCTTTAAACATGACTCGGGTCCATTAAACTTGACCCGAAAGCCCATAAGGGCCCAAACTACATACTATAAATACCCAACCACCAGCATTAACTATGGGTAACAAAAATTTTACTGCTGCCAAGCTGCTCAATTCTCTCTCCACCTTGAAATATCTTGAAACACCTTCACACCACCTTGAAACACCCTCACGCCGCCTTAAAACTCCACTTGAAATTACCATCCTACCCTCATGCTACTTTTATCCTCACCAGATGTAACATTGTAAGTCCCATCAATTGTAAGTACCATTGTAATTCCATATATATATATTTCTCGACGAATGAAGAACTTGGAAAATTTAAGGACCCTTGTGAATTATATATATATAATAATAATTGGTATCAAAATGTTATATTACACTGTATGGAACAATACACCTTTGATTGAGTCCAGTAATAATTTGATTTGACAATCAATTCAGGTTATGAGAACACCCCCTGATTTAGTTTATGATTTTTCAAGACTTAATACATTTTTAGGTGATAGATAATGTAAAATCATATTTTAAGATTGGATGGTGAGATCGAGGACATGTAATTGAATATGTAATTGAATATGTGTTGTGTGTTTTTTATTACAAGATTAACTTTGGAACATTTAAAACAAAACCCCAGATCAGATAAATCAAAGGTTTTATCATGTTTCAAGATCTTCAGAGTTCGCCAGGATCAAGTAAAAGATCATCGGTGAACCAACTTCAACAGGCATCGCTTAGGAGAACTGTTAGTCAGAGCTCGCCGCAACATAGGATATGAGAACCTTCTCCGCAGCATAAGATAGGAGAACTGCATCTTCGTACGGTTTCCGGTTCTTTATCTGTACGATGTCACACATGGTTTATGTGTTGTTAGGCATGGCCTCTATACTGTTAGTGTTGTGGGAAGAGGGTAGCATTTCTCAAGGCCCCCAGGTTTTCCCCGTATGTTAGGCTATTTTTTTCCCAACGCAGAAGTATACTCGGCTATGGTGAAAACAAGTGCTTGGCCAATGTGTTCTAGCTTTGGATCACATGCTAGTGAGCGAACCATTATTAGAAGTAGGGTGAACATCATGTCCAAGATCCTAGTCGCGTTAATGCGCAACCAGTTATGATCCAGTTCTTGGCTATGATAACGGAGCTACTGTTCGTGCGCTAGTGCACGATGTAATGTTAGAAGCAACTTGGCCATTATAGCCAAGCTCCTGGTCGTACTCGAGCATGCGGTCAAATGCGATAAAGGGCTTGCCTATGATGGCCAATTTTTTGTTCATGTTCTAGCGCACGACCATGCATAGTTATTTTCTTGGCCATTTTTACAATCTTCTGGTCGCGCCCTAGTGCGCGACTACACACAACTAATAGCTTGGCCATTATAGCCAAGTTTCTAGTCGCGTCCGAGTGAGCAATCATACACAACTAATTTATTTTTCATTATGGGCAATCTCTTGGTGGCGCCCTAGCGTGCGACCAGGAAAAACTAATGGCTTGGCCCTCATAGCTAAGGTTTTGATCTCATCATAACGCATGACCAACCGCATTTAGTTGATCTCATCATAGCGCACAACCATGCATAGTTAGTTGCTTAGACATTATGTCCAACCTTCGTATCACACCCTAACACGCGACCATGCATAACTTATTACTTGGCCATTGTGTTCAAGCTTCTAGTCGTGCAATGTGGCACAATTAATTGATTGACCATTATAGCTAAGATTATGGTTTCGCCTAAACGTATGACCATGAATAATCACTTTCTTGGCCAAAGGATTTAGTTAACTAGCTACTAGGATTTATTCGTACCGTATTAGTAGATTCCCTTACTATTCTGTTTGATATCAATGCAATGAAGTGTTTCCTATTTCTCACATCGTCTCTTCACCAACCTTCCATATTGATGGGACTTCCAAGGTAACTTTTCTTTTACCAAACTAGATTATTTTTATTTTATTTTATTGCTTTTAAATTTCCAAACTTTTCCACATTTTTGCCATGTGTTAGTTGGAGAGTGACTATTTGGCTTCATTTTTCCTCTAATTTTTTTTATCACTTTATAATTTTACTTTCATTTTGATCCAGAGCATCTTTCACTAAAAGTTTACTTTTTCTCTCTAGATTTTGCTTTCTTCCTTGTTGTGTTAAGATTTCTTCCTTGTGGTGTGGTTATTCATGCATGCTCCATCCTTGCTTGGTAAGGGATCCCTCTTTTAATCTTTTAATTTATTTTATTTATGACGATGAAGGCCAGGGAGTACGAGCCTTATTCGAGTGGTGTCTCGACCGAGGTTGGAGAGGATGGAGATGACGCTCTCAGTTGATTTAGCTTTGATTATTGGTTGATTCCCCCTAGTGAGAAGATAGATCCTCTTGAGGACTTCCATATCTGTATTCCCATTGGAGAGGATATTCTTTTGTGCTCTGATGCTTAGGATCTTAATAATATTTTAGACGGTAAAAGCTATTATGTTGCCTCGTTCACCACTACGAGGAAATATAAAATTATTTACGAGAATGATACCCCTGAAGAGATCAAAATTCAATATCCATGTCCAGATGAGACTCATCTTGACATCCGCTTCAACAAGACCATATTCTATCGCCAACCTTTTGACTTTGGCCTCTGACTTTCTTTGGACCCCTTTACCCCAAATTACCTAACGTGTGCCAACATCGAAACATTCCAGCTTACTCCTAACGGATGACGCATTCTTATTACCTACCCAGTGTTGCGCATTCTTCAGAGGATGTACCAGAATCATGTTGTGGTGAAGAGTTTGCCTCAGTCTAACAAGTATTGCAGGTCTTAAAATTTTATCTATTAGCGGGCCTTGGTCGTTTATTTGTAATCATTCTCGTGGTGATGTCCCATAAACTTCTAGTCAAGGTGGTATGCTTTAATAGAGGCCTTGAGCTTCATTTTCATTTTTTGTTTGTCTTTTAATATCATTTTATATTCTTTTGTAGCCAAGCGCGACAACGCTCAACGAGAGACAATGTCATACTGCAGTTGTTTTCTCCATTGTCTTACCACGCCCGACGGTCTTAATTTTGATGTCGCTGAGCAGTATCTTCATTTCATGGAAATTTTACTGAAAACTTTATCAAACCCGATATTTGGACTAATCTTCCCTATATGTCAAGTCTTGAGGAAAAAATCTTTCCCAAATCCACTAAACCCTCCTATGGCCTCGACCTTAGTTGAGTTACCGTTGCCTCCGGACCCGAGGGTGCCTTGTCTGCCAAGATGGCCAAACATAAAAGTCTTTACATCAAGGGGTAGTTATGCATCATAGTGTTGGTTTCAACGAGCTTTCTCTTTTTTCTTCCACTCTCACTCATCCGCCCGGGCTTCACTTAAAAGCGATAATGCTAATACGACTGACTTTTATGTCAGATTTCAAAAAAGGGAATTTATATCGTGATAAAGAGGCGAAGAATGATGAACTGATGCTCAGATATCACAAGTCCATGAATACCTTTAAGTGGTTTAGAAATGGATCACATTGGTTGTGTTCATTACAGATGATTAATTCGCCTCTTATTGAGATGTCGCTCTTGTTGGAGAAGATTCAACTTCTGGCACTGATGTTCCTCGTGTTGCTGGTCCCACGGCCTTTCAACTGGAGAATAGATGACGAGATCTGAGGATACCAAAAATATGTTGTATACAATGGTAAAAATGATGAATAATTATCTTATCAAAGAGAAGACATTCATATGGATAACGTCAAGCAAACAACCAACTAAAAGAAGTGATGCAAACTTGTAATGAAGAAATCGAGACACAATGCATACATAATGTAATGCTTGAGCGGAATTCCCAAGAAAAGGTACTCATCCCTTTTACTGATATGTTCGAGAATCGCGGCTAAGACATGGTTGTTCAGGAAATCAAAAGGCTCTACCTCAATCTAGATGCACCCAAGCTTGAGGAACTTGCGAGTTTTGACTTGAAGATTACTATACCAACTACCTGATGCTTCTTCTGCTAGGTCTTCTGAGCTTACAAATGATAAAGTTGGTGTCGAGATAATACCACCTCCTTTGGCCCCACCGATTTTGTTACCTCCTATAAGTCTCTAAGCCAAATCTCAGACGAGCGTCTTATGACGATACCAGATGGTCCAATCTTTCTAACGTGCTTGAGTCTAGTGCTGAGGATAAAATGGTCATGTTATGCGAGAGGTGGATCATTTTGAGGCTTGCAAATCCATACTTACAGGGAGTTCTTCGTGGTATGCCCAACCATTGGCGACCTTCGAGAGGGGTAGCCAGACTCAGGGTCCCCTTCAATTTGTGGTTGAGGGTGATGAGGGCACAACTCAGTCGCAGTAGTATGGATTGTCGGACAAAGGGTATGAGGGTGAGCCGATGTTGGGGATTGATTGACTGCCATTTGTGTTGTTGTTTCAAACTTGTATTTTTCTTTGGACTTGCTATTTTTTTGTTTATTTTTTACTATATTCACGGGCTTACGTGGCTTTCTTTGCTTGTACTGTGGGTATTGTTGCTCTACTTTTTTGTAAACATTTAATGAAACCTTATTCAGAAGTACTTTTAACTATGCATCTTAATCCTTCACTTGTTTTTCTTAGCTTCTTATGGGTATGTAATCCATATACTTCTGAGTAAGAGTAGACCTTTTCTGGGTGGACCCATATGTTTGAGCTAATGCTTAGATATATTTTTCTAATTATCTTCTTGTGCTTCCTTTTTTGTGTAAGATTTCTCATGCTTTATCAATTTTCTGATTTATGTACCGAGCAAGTTATCATTTTAAATGTTTCCCCGATATTGGCCAGAAAAGGGGTTGGGGTGTAAAATTGTATAAAAGAAGAGTACTTCTGATTGTAGATGTAGAAAAGATGAGTACTTCTGCATGATCTATCAAATATTAGTGATAATAGATTAAAATGAAGAGCGTATGCATTAAAAATATTTTGGTTATAATATTAATAAGATGGGCAAGCTGGAATGATATTCAGAACGATAGTGGACTTTTAAAAGATATCATAGAAAGAAAAACCAAAAAACTGAGGGAGGATGGGTTGGTTGTTGTCTTCTTTCAGCTTTAGGGTTCGCCCTACTTAGAGTGGTGCTTTAGATGAATCATCCTCGAGTGGATTCCTATAGGGCTTCGACTTGACTAAGCCTTCTCAATCGATCTTTTGGCTTCCCAAACTATGCCCACTTCTTCTTCGATAATATAGTTCAAGCATTGGTTATACATAGAATATAATACCTTAAAATCATGTATTCACGGCCTTCCCAGAATCCAATGCGCCTTACAACCCGTTATGTCAGCTGTTATCAAAAGGGAATTATCATAAGAATGGACGAAGCCTTCTATATTGTTGTATGTGAAGAAGATAACGACCTTGGATGTATCGGCTACACGCTACCATATCAGTTCGACTATTTCTGTATCAATACCCGATGTCAGCTCTCGAGTGTACCGCTTGCAGGAGCTGTGAATTTACCATGTCCGACTGGTGCCTCCGTGGAGATTCAATATGTACGACTTGGGCTTCTTTCCCTTCTTACTCTCCTTAAGGATGAATTTTGGGTCATTCCAGTTCTTATTTATTTTTCGTTGTCTTGAAAATCTCGGGGATTGGTTCGTGGGCTACTTGGTCGTTCTGGTTGGTGTCGGTCCGGTTTCCTTAAATACTCGCTTAAATGCCTTTTCTCCATATCTTTAGATCTCGACCTTTAGTATTTGGCACTTATCTGACGAATGCCCATGATTTCAATGATACTTAAACCGTTTGTTTTGGTTCCATGCTTTTAGGTGTAAGATCATCCTTCGCAGATTAGCAGTAGGGCGGAGTCATTGATCTGCTTGTAAAGGTTGGCATCAGACACGGTCAGTAGTGTGTGGTTGGATTTCTTATATGCATGAAAGCATTACCACGAGGACCTTAATGTCGGAGCCTATTTTGAAACAACCATCAAAATTTTCTTTTTGAAGGAGACTTCATTCTCTCTTATGAGTCTAGTTTTTGTGTGATGCGCTTTTGATCACTATTGCTAATGGACCAATGGTCGGTGTGAAGTGTTTGGTAAAGTGCTTTTTACTAATATGGGTATGAATCGCCATAATTTTAAGGGGTAGGACCATAAAGTTCATCTTGAGAGAGAAAGTGATTGACAATATGTGAATAATAAAAAATAAATTGGTCATCCTCAAATGGGGTGACATAGGCTATTTATAATGACATTTTTGGGCCTATCTGGATCCATTGACCCATACATATATTAAGACCCTTTTCGTGATCATATATTTATAATAGTGAACACTAAATGGACCAAACTTCTAGATGATCTATTAATTTACCAAATTTCCCATTATAACTAGTCCCCATATTTTCTAGAGAGCTTACTGAAGCATGAATGAGATGCTCTTGTTCGTTTCGCCTATTTGGAATGGCAGTTTTGAGAACGGTGGATCATTGTGGCGAATATGAGGACCTTATTATCTCAAAATGAAGTACCTTTAACAAAGGTGGTTGCGTTCTTGGGTTTCTTTTTGTTGAGAGCGTTTTAACGCATGTTGGTTAAAAAGGGAATGCAAATGTACCATCTGGAAAACCTAAACGTTTGTTACATTAATTGTCTATTTTAACTCGACAACCTCCCATCTGCCACGTATCAGTCCTTGAGGTGTCCTATGAGTTCTGGCCTGCGTTGGCCACTCAACTCAAGATGGTCACATCAGCACCAAGGGCCTCTATAAATACAGAACCACCTCTCTCTAAGGAATTCATACTTCAGAAAGAGAAAACCAGTTAAAGCGAGAAACTTTCTCGAACTACCACACGATGAATCATAAATTGTTTTCTACTGATAGAGACCATCATGCTAAATTACCCAAAGGGTTTCGATTGGTGTCCAAAGTTGTTTGCTTTGATCTCCTTTTTAGGTACCTATTTTCTCTCGTTTCGTTTCCTCATTTTTTTTCCCTTATACCTCAACGGGGTAAAAATTATGGCAGCTTTTGGAAGGGCATGTGAGTTATACAACGACCCTTATGAGAGCGAGAATGAGGGCCAAGGTAGTTATTCTCGCTCCCCCTCGAGAAAATTAGAGAAGGAGTACGAAAACTCACAACTGATCCAAGTGGTGGATTGGGCTTCAGATTTTGTAAAAAATAACAAAAGGTTTAACACACATATTTGTTAACCATAGGGGTTTTTCTCCTAGTGCACCTTTATCAAATACTTTGAATAATTCTCCTACTATTGATCATGATACTAACTTCTCACATGAGGGTATAAATATCCCAGAGGGTGTATCGCTTTTGATGACTGATGTTCTCGAGGAAAACAGTGCTTTCCAAGAGAAGTTTGTTGACCCAGATAAGACAAAGCTTCTGGTCATGACCTAGCGCGCGACCAAACATAATTAATTTATAGCCAAGCTTCTGGTTGCGTCTTTCCGTCAGACATGGAAAAATCATTTTCTCAACCAAAATATATAGTTAGCTAGCTGCTAGGTTTATCTGTACCCTATCAAAGATCATTGTGTAACCTCTAAGTGACAATAACAACATAATGTTCGTCATCTGTGGATGTAATATTTCTTCACAATCAGAATAACCTAAAATATTATGTTGTATCCTTGATTTTTTTTATGCTTACTTATATTTATTATTTCTATCAAATATAGTAATATTTCTTCTTAGGACGAACCAATTTCCCAACACATATGAATTCCCAATCACAACTCTAAACGTGGTAAAATTCAATATGTGTATCTAAGTACGTTAAGTAAAATTTAGAAACTATTTCCCTAATTCGGTTTTTCTTCTTTGATTATTTGGTTAATGACTCTTAACTAAGAAACTCACTACAACTACCCATTATATTAGGGGGGGGGGAATTTAAGGAGTGAAAACATGATTTTTACTTTTAGGACTGAATGACATTGATCTTTAGCTTAAAGAGGAATAAATACTTGTTCAAACATATACGAGCATTCTTGAGGAAATGATGCGCTATAATGATGGGAACGTTCTAATCTCTTTAGTATTTATATATATCTTACATATTATAGTTATATATGCGTTCTTAAGTTTCTAGACAACGTACATGAAGATTACTAATAACATGTTTGCCCATTTAGAAAGGAGCTTCGTTAAGTCTCCATATATTGAAATAAAAACCTGATTTGAAAAATATCCATACATGAAACTGTAAATTCTGTGAGCACATATTTAAGATGACCAATATTCATGGAAAACTTAGAGTACTCAAAATTGAGCTACATGAGACTATCGTGGAAAAATTCATTGTCCAAAAAACCACATATGACTTCTTAAATAAAAAGTGGGACATGATCACTCTTATTACAAATCTAGAAAATGAGGAAGAGAAGCAACCTCAAGGGAATTTAAAGGCCAATATAATTCATATCAGCAATAATATTCTTCAAAATAAGAGGAATCATTCATATGTTACAGCTGCATATGGTAAACCTTCAGGATTTGGCAAGGAAGGAAGAGACCCTAAGAAGGAAAAATTAAAATGAAATTTAGTATATTGCTTCCATTGCAAAGGCACGTATCATTAAAAGAGCCATTGCCTAAAATTTAAGGTACGGTCGACAAAAAATGTAATTTCTTTTGTGTGGAAACATTATAACCTAATTTACTTTCAGTATCAAATGAAACATGGTGGGGTTTATACAATATTAAAAACTCACATGTGTACTATTTTGTAAGGCTCAATCCAAAGTAGGCCTCTAAATGAACGAGAGATTATGATTTACATTGTAGACGATGTGGCTTGTGTAGTTAAACACATTTGTCAATTTGAATTATTTTTAAGTTCATAATATATTTTGTATTTGAGAGATAGCTTATATGTTCATTATTTTTAGATGAACTTACTTACTTTTTCATTATTGGACAAATTCAGTTACATTTGTCTAATTGAGAATGTAAAATTAAAACTCTTTTATGCAAATCATTTAATTTGCTCAAATGTTCGTGATTGTAATGATAATTATATAATTTGATTGATATATATATATATATATATATATATATATATAATTATCTAATTTCAATTATTGTAGCATGTAGAGTAGCATCTGAAAGTTTAGATTGTATATGACACATCTGTTTATGTCACATCTCTAGAAATAGAATAAATAATTATTTTGTGAAAGGTCTATTAGGTCTCATTGACTACATCGAATTAGATAAAATATATATGATGTATCAAAGGGAAATAAACCAAACTTAGAAGGTCTGAATTATTTATTTTTAAGGACATCTTAAAAGTTAATCCATACAGATATCTGCAACCTATTCCCTACAACGTCTTGGAATGACTAAATATACTTGATATCTTTCATAGATGACTTTTCATGGCATGACATTAATCTTTGTTTCATGAGAATCTGAAGTCATTTAGATGTATAAATCTTTAAGAGAAGAGTTGAACAAATTGACATACAGATTCCCGTCATCATATCCAACCATAGTTATGAGTACTATAGAAGGTATGATAGATTTGGTGAACAACGTCATGACCCAGTTGCTCTTTTCCTTTAGAACTGTATGAATTTATCTCAGTACACCATATCAGACTATCCCACTATGAATGGTATTTCTGAGTGATTAAATCTTACATTAATGAACATAACTAGAAATATTATTGCTCATACATTACTACCATATTCATTCTTTGGGAAGTTCTTAAGTGTGCAACATACATCCTTAATAGGGTAACCACTTCAGCCATAGCTAAAGAACCACATGAATTATTTAGAGAGCACCAACCTAGCTTTAAGCATTTTCACGTGTGAGTCTATCCATCAGAAGCGAAGCGTATATGCATAGTGAACAAAAGATATAGTCTAAATAAGTTAGATGTAATTTCATAGGGTACCTAGACCACTCTATAAGTTACAAATTACTCTCATGTTAAACGTTTGATCTTTGAAACAAAAACTATAATATTTTTTTAGGATACATATTTTGAGGGAAGAATTCAAAAAACAATACATTTTAAAATAAGAATCAGAACTAATGTATTCAATCTTAGATAGTGATGCTTCAACTACAACTACTATACCATTCATGAACATGATTTAGTTTGGGATCTTGTTACTTTACCTTAAGGGAAGAAAGCACTCGGATGAAATTGTTGTTTAAAACCAAACGTGATGCTTTAGGAAAAGTTGAAATATACAAAGCTCATCTTGTAGCAAATTGGTACAATCAAACTGACGGAATTGAATATAGTAAGATAATTTCTCTATTGTCATCAAAAGACTAATTTAGGAAAATCATGGCTCTTATTATTCATTTTGACCTTGAACTTCATCAGGTGGATGTTAAGGTAATGTTCCTCAATAGAGGTATTGATGAAATAATTCAACTTAAGAAACCTATTTTTGTATTTTGAGACCTAAAATCAAAGATGTGCAAACTAATTAAATCCATTTATACACTGGAGCAAGCGTCTTATCAATGGTACCAGAAATTTGTATACATTATCACTTTATTTGGTTTTGAAGTAAACCTTGTCGAATATTGTGTATATCACAAGATCATTGTGAGTAAAATGATATATTTAATATTGGATCTAGATGATATATAGGTTCATGGTATCTCACAAGAAATATTTATTGAAAGTATGCTACATCATTATGGTATGGAAAAAGTATAAACACATGCATACTCATATTGTAAAAGATTATCAATTTTCACTTCATCGGTGCCCTAAGACAGATTCCAAAATTATATTCATGCAGATCTTGTTAGTTGGTAGTCTCGTATATATTGAGGTATACCTGATCTGACATATCATTCATAGTTGGAATGAGTGGGAGATACTTGAGCAAGCTGGGAGTTTCCCATTGGAATGTTGTGAAGATGGTGTTCTGGTACTTGAGTAACACCAATAATTTGAATTAACAAACATCAAATCAGATAACCTGGAGATTGCAGGCTATTCCGATGCATATTTTGCAAGGTGTATATAACCTATAGAGTCTTTCACCGGATACGTATGCATTTTGGATGGAGGCACCATATCATGAAAGAGTGCAAGACAAACTCTTATTACGAGTTCTACCATGATAGCCTTATATATGGCAAGTTTCACAATATATACTCTTGTAATTTGGTTGAGAAACTTTATGATAGTATCAAGTATAATGAATAGAACTGAAAAACCTATACAAATCTACTGTGATAACTGTTCAGCTGTCATTTATCAAATGAAAACAACAACTCAAGTTCCTTATTATGGATTAACGAATCCATGATGTCTAGATAAGGTAGATTAAATTTTTGCGTAGTATATGGTTGCATATCTATTTACTAAGGTTTTACCATCCAATTTCTTTCACAAGCATATAATCTGCATGAATATCCTTAGTTTATCGAATATTTAGACTCAATGGGTGTGATGTAATTTTAGTTTTTCTTAATGTATTACTATTATTATATAATGATTTTGTTTCCATTTTTTATGCTTTTATTTAGTGAAGTGCGACTAGTTGAAAGTTGACATGTGTTGATTACAGGGTCGTATCATATTTTTATGCTACACTTCATGAGAATTCATGATTTGTTAAGATGGTAGTCAACAATAAACTTATTGTGTAACGATTCTGCATACAATTAAAGATGGTGGAACCTTTTGGGTTCATTGTTAATAATCTTTTGACATGAATAAACATTTATAAATTATATGTGGATGAAAATGATTCATAATGCAATTCGGATGAATACAATTAAGTACACATGAATGATCTAAGTTAGAGATTTTAAGGAAATACATGATTTGGAATGTCTCATTATGTGTAAATACGGATTATTCATGCATGCTATTACAAGTTCAACTGATTAATATAATCGGTAGATAATATTAAACTTTATGATAATAACAATAATAAGTATATCATTGTTAGATCTTATGGAAGTATGAAAGTGTAGATATTGGTTGGCTAATATGAATCTTAAGAGAGGATCCATTAGTCCAACAATTAAGTATTAAGCCTTAATAGTCCAATAATGGTTATGGTCCTATACAATGGCTAAAACACCACAATATAAGCGATGGTGAAACTTGTAATGCAATTAAGTAAATAAACAAAGAAGTTGGATGTATTGAGTACATAGATTAAATTGGTAGACATATATGTAATTATTGAATTATAGTTATCTAACTACATATAGGAATAATCTACCCTAATTCAGACTAAGCAAGCAAACGACAAAAATGCTACTTAGGTTTTCTATAGAGCTTTATTCTCTCTCTTCTGTTTGCTCTTTATTATTTTACTTCTTTAGTGACTCTATCAAGGCCACCGTTCTCTTTCCTTCAAAAAAGGTCTTGTGAGAAAGCTTTAAATTATGGAGAGATCATTAACACCATCTAGTCAACCAAAGACAATCACTTTCGCTACACAACTTCAATCACAAAGGCTTTAATATGGAGAATTGTATGATATTTCTCGATGCATGAAGTAATTAGACGATCTAAAGACGATCAAGGAATCTAGGAGAGATCAAGGGTTCATGGCTCTTGTGAATTACAAAATATATTAAAAGATGAAAAATATTATAAATTGGCACATAAACTATTACATAGAACATAAAATTACAAAATACCTAAAAATTACCTTCAATTATTTGAGGCCTTGGTTTTTTTGGTTTTGTACCTAATCATATGGTCCAGGATTTATTATATTATAATCATGCCTCACTTCAGGTCAAATTAAAATTTATTGTTTGAGCCAATAAGGTGTGGAAAAACACCACATTGATGAATTGATTATTGAAAGACGACATAGAAAACCTTATGGTAGTAATGTTAATACTTAATCATTTTAGAATTATAGACCCTAAAAACATTGAAGTATTTATTCACTTATTCTGAAGACCAACAATAGTAAAAGAAAAGATATTTACTATTTTGCATTTTGATTATTTGGTTCATTTCATCCGGCAATAGAAAATAGTATGAGTTCCTTCTTTGATGAAAAATTAGTTATGGTTCCTTCAAAGTTTGCAATGTGATGTTTAATCTTTCTGTGAAGGATAGACACAAAGTGCGTGATAAATTATAGCAACTAAAACACTGGATAATGGATAAAAGCATAGATAGAGAGATTAAAAAGCGATAAAATTATCTTATGCAAGAGAAAATATATTAACTAGGGCTTTGAACGATTATTCATATATATGGATTTGAATTCCCAACATTATTTAGCAATCCCTGAAATTAACCAAAGGTTATAAATATAACTTTTTATTATCTTATTTATTAAATTAATCAATAATTTATTCTAAATTGTTACGGTCCGATGTATTTTCTATTACAGAGGACTATATACTTCCATGATACTTATCATTATTTGTAGGTCCAATACATTTGGATTAAGTTTGATTATATTTAGTTAATTGAACATATACCAACATGCATGGATACTTAGAACCTATATTTGATGAGACATTCCAAGTTCATAATATCTTTAGAAGTAACATTGTTTTGTTAGATTCGTCTTTTTTAAATGGGGTGATAAGAAATGAGAATTTGAACATAAATTTTAAAACAAAAATGATATTTGGTGTGGCATAACAAATTTTAAGATATAATTAATATGAACATGAGTTGAAAACGAGAAGCTACATTTGATGTGAAAGAGTGTAATTAAAAAAAACATCTTAAGATGATTATACGTGCTAATATGACGTGTTTTATAGTAATATGTATTAGTCATTATGGATCTAAGATATGGTCGAGGTGTAAATGAGATCTATATGATATATAACTATAAATCATTTTTCAATATGATAAACTACATGATATTGTAGATTTTTATATCGTTAAAGCTTAATCATTCACAACTTAGATGGTACAAATTTTACTATATGGTATACAAGCTGAAATTTATGATTATACGTCTCAAAAGTGTTTTACATCATTAATCCCAAGATAGTTGAACTTTCTAAGCCAATTGTTAGATTTAATACACAATGATATGTGTAAGTTCTATAATATCCTCACCCCTAGTGATTTCATACTTGAATACTAGATATCTATATTTATTTCCTTAAGTACACTTATAAGTCAATTTATGTATTTAATGAAAATGAAGAAAATCTAACATAAGTTACTTTGAAATATGGATATGTTTTGCTTTTTATAAGTGCGTGATTCTAAAAAAGTATAAATGTATATAGAATGTTTAAGATGTGATTTTGTTGGTTATGCAGTATATAACAAAGCTTATATGAAATTAAATTTTAAGTCTAATACTGTGTTTGCATCTAGAAAAGAAACGTTTTTCGAGCTAAAGTTAATAATGATAACAATCAAACGAGTACAAAACAAACAAATAGTTTTGAAATTAACATGTATAGTTAAATAAAAACCAAGTGAACCTTGTAAGAGTCACTTTAAGAAAATATCTAAAGTACTAGGATATAATGAGGTAGACTCTCAAAAGATTCATTTTCATCAAGTGTGAGACAACTGGGAAAAAATTATCCAACTATTTTTAATAGTATTTTATTTTTGAGATTGCTTTAATACTTTACAACGAGATATTTTTTAAGGATGTTCTGTTTTAAAAAAGAGGTAATAAACACTACAACATATTCAATCATGTCATACCATACTTGAAAGTCAATTAATTATCTTTGGATGCAAAACCAATTGGATGTAAATGTGTTTTAAGTTGACATGTTAATGTAACATTTCTTATATTGTCAATAAAGAATGGAAAGTAATACTATTGTTGGCTAGACCATAAAATTTATAAAACAATTTTGGTAAGACAAACTACAAAATAAATTTGGACAATTATGACTTTGTATATTTAACATAAAACATACATAAATTGTTTTTTTTATAAAAGTATGAGTATTATAACATATAACTCAATTCGTTACGAAAATAAGCTAATTGTTGTTATGATGTGTCTTAAATTATGAAATTATTTAATGGTAACATTTTGTATATCGTGACGAGCCTTAATGCTTGTCGGGGTTTTAAATATATATAATCATTTAAATTTATTTTCAACAAAATAGATCTGAATAATTGCGTTGGTTTCAAACATGACTTAAACTAATAGATAAAGCAGATTACTCCACTTGAAATCATCTAAAAGATATTATAAATTTTAGAAGAATTACTCTCTAAGTATTTATCTTTTTATTTATTAAACTTATTTATGAATTATTGATTTCAAGTTATTTAATAAAAAAACTAAAAAGCTTATCATATTTCAAAATACTTTCCTAGATTAACTCAAAATACTAATGCAACGTTTTTAAAAACGCAATCAAAAGTGAAGTGGTGATACTCGAAATATTTGTACTATTTTAATATTTAAATTATTTGACGATAAGATTCATGAAATCATTAGTGAAAGATGACACATAAAAACTTATGGTAGTATCACCATTTTGTTGGATTCGTATTTAAATGATAACATGAGAAATGAAAATTTTCAACACAAATTTTGAACAGAAATGATATTTGGTATCGCATAGCATAATTGAAGAAAATAAATTCAACACGCATTTCAAATGAAAAAGATATATTTAGTGTAGAATATTGTAGTTTCAAAACATATTTCAAGATGAATAGATATGTCTTGGTAAGACCTTTTGTCGTAGTAGTAAAAATTATTCATTGTGGTTTTAGGATATGGTCAAATTAAGATGGTTAATAAAATATATTTGATAGGTAACTACAAATCATTTCGTTAACGCGTGAAAATATAAAATAGTGGAGTTTATTAAATCTTAAAACTAAAAAAATACATGACATTTAAGATTGTTATACCCACCACGACGCGGTTATAGCTTGTGATAACAGACTTGACCGAGTTTATAATAAATATAGTAAAAATATAACTAAGAACCATTTTGGTATTTTATTTTTTTTAAACAGTTTGAAAACGTTTTATTTACATGTTTTACATAATATAATACATGTTGAAAAATATTATTTTTTAATTATATTATTTTTATATTTTATTTATATATAAGTAATACATTGTTGTTCTAAAACTAAATCGTAAATTTAAAAATAAAAAATGGAGCATTACTAAAAGTTTATGTCTAGTGCAAATCGGTAAAAAAAATAAACTATATATTCTATTTTATTAATAAAATCTTTTTGGTTCCATATAAGCATAAAAAGTTAATATTATATCAAATGGATAAATATTTTTGAGATTTTTTACTTTTTTTTAACCGACACCTAAAAAATTGTTCAGGATCGGATTATCTTTTACATTAAAAATGTTCAAAAACATATATTATAAATTAATAAACTATTTAAACTCGAAATTTTAATTATTTTTGGAGCGCTCTCTCGTTTTGTCTTCAAAGTGGAAAAAAAACACGAAACAAAAACGAGTTGAAAATCTTTAGATCTGGTTTTTTTCTTAAACAGACAAGTGACTCTCTTTAAGCATTCTAGAGGGCATTATATCTTTCTTTCCTTAACAGCCAAAATGACTCTCTTCTTCGTTGGCTTTCTCTCTTTTATTTTTCAATAGTAAGCAACATTTTTTCTAGTTTTTTTTTCTAACTGTAAACGAAGATATCACTAACATTTTAGAGAGCGCCATTAAGTATTTGTTTCCCAATTGTATAGAGGTGTTGGGTTTTTGGATAAAATGATTTTGATCATGGAAGTATCGAATAAGCTGACAGCGTTTCGTAGGTTTGGCTATGTTTTAGATGTTTTCGACATTCTTTTTTTTATGAGAGACTATGTGTCGATTACTCTGATCGGGTCATGTTTAGTCAACCCGAAATCCTTTTCGTTTTTATATGTTACGTTTTTTGGAATTTTAAACTCTAAGTTATCTTAACATATATCTTTCAGTTTAGCAATTTGTGTCCTCTTCAAGATATCGTGCATGTAAATTTTGTTATCTTGGAATGTGTTTTTTATTAAAATTTTAGATTTTGGATTTTTTGGAATCCAAATTTTAGCTCTATGTAAAACATTTATGTATCTCATTAGAACTTCATTGTATCATATATATTTCAGTTGTATTCCAGTATCCTAGCAGGTCCAGTATCCTAGCAAGTTTTAAGGTAAGGGCCGGTGATATTGTATTATTTTATGATTTAGCTAATATTTTTTTAAAGCAAAAAAATAAATTAAAATGTATAGATGTATATTACTATTACTATTAAATTGGAATTGAGTCCTATTGACGTTACACTAATAGTTTAATCAAATCAAAATCTTGTTTTCAAATAATATCAGCAGTATTAGAATTGCATGCAAAAACACATTTGTAGAAATTCACAATCAAACTTAATGGACAACAAATTGCATAACTTTTTTATGCAACACTAATCTGGCACACATAAAAATACAAAAATCTGTATCAGAAGAACCACAAAGTTTTAATTTTTTTAGAGATTTTTGAACGCTCAATACGTATTAAATTCTAAAAAAACAGTAAAAGTTTAATTATTTTTGGAGCGCTCGCTCGTTATGTCTTCAAACTGGAAAAAAAACACCAAGCAAAAACGAGTTGAAAATCTTTAGATCTGGTTTTTTTCTTAAACAGTTAAGTGTCTCTCTCTAAGCACTCTAGAGGGCATTATATCTTTCTTTCCTCAATAGCCAAAATGACTTTCTTTTTCGTTGGCTTTCTCTCCTTTATTTTTTCAATAGTACGCAAATTTTTTCTAGTTCTTTTCTCTAACCGTAAACGATGATATCACTAACTTTTTAGAGAGCGGCATTATGTCTTTGTTTCCCAATTGTATGAAGGTGTTGGTTTTTTCGTTGAAATGGTTTTTATCGTGGAAGTATCTATTTAAATAAGCTAACAACGTTTCGTTGGTTTGGCTATGTTTTAGATGCTTTCAACATTCTTTTTTACGAGAGACTTTATGTCGATTACTTTGATCGGGTCATGTTCCGTCAACTCGAAATCTTTTTCGTTTTTCTACGTTACGTTTTTTAAGGATTTTAAACTCTAAGTTATGTTAACATATATCTTTTAGTTTAGCAATTTATGTCCTCTTCTTTAAGATACCGTGCATGTAAATTTTGTTATCTACGAATGCGTTTCTTATCAAAATTTTAGATTTTGGATTTTTTGGAATCCAAATTTTATCTTTATGGTTTAGATCTAAAACATTTATGTATCATTTATATTTCAGTTGTATTCCAGTATCCTAGTAGGTTTTAGGGTAAGGGTCGGTGATATTGTATTATTTTATTATTTAGCTAATATTTTTTTAATGAAAATAAAATAAAATATATAGATGTATATTATTATTAAATTAGTACTGAGTCTGATTGACGTTACACTAATAGTTTAATCAAATAAAATTTTTGTTTTCAAATAATATCATGCAATATTAGAATTTCATGCAAAAACACATTAGTAGAAATTCACAACCAAAATTAATGGATAACGAATTGCATAAATTTTTATGCTAGAATAATTTTGGCACACATAAAACATATAAAAATCTGTATCAGAAGAACCACGAATTTTTGATTTTTTTAAATATTTTTGAACGCTCAATACGTATTAAATTCTAAAAAACATTTGTCAGCATTCCTAACAATTGTTTTACAATTTTGATAAATAAGTCTACAATTTTATTGATTTAAGAATTCAAATTTTCATGTAATTTAACAAAAAAAATTATAATTGGATTACATATTTTATTTTGTAAATAAAATGTAAATAAGAAGAATAAATGACATATCAAAACTTCCTAAAGAAATGAAATAACAACAACTATCAAAAGACTGAAGCCAGAGAGACTGCAATGGTTGGTGTGGTTTATTTATGATAAAATGGTGTTTTGGGAAAGAGTTTCACGAATTTAATTTGTTGAGTGAGAAGTAGAGAGATAAAAGAGGTGTGTACTAGCAGTCAATATATATCACCCTCATAAGTGAAAGTAGTTGGGGTATTTATACTTGTTTAATGGGTTGTGGGCCTTCCGGGTCGGATCATAGGTTTGGGTCAAGTTTAAAAACCTATAGGCCTAAGATAAGAAATGACTAGCAACCAACTGAGTCACAATCGACTTGTTTGTCCTGTTTGGTGGGGCATGGTACTGGATATGTCTGAACTGCTCTCCGGATATATACAATAATATGTGTCAAAGAAATCCGCTCATTAGTAGCCCCTTTAAGTCTTTCAAAGATACTTTGGAAGAGCTAATTCGAAAAATAAAACTTATTATGTATCCAAGGTGAAGTACGATCTAACATTTGTGTCCGAACTGAATCTTGATGAAATTCGAAGAGATTAACTTGTAGTTATGAATTCCAAAGGTCAGTTTTTTGGAAGTGGGACACGTGTCGAGTTTTGGTTCGATCTCTCACCCGTTTTTTCTCCTAGATTCTTGTACCTGCTTGGCTAAAAAGTAACTTAGGGTGTAATCCACATACATCCTAGCCCCTAATCATTACTTTGATTGATTCATCTTCTCCATAGGTAAAACTCACACATCTTCATCTTTATTTAAACAAGTTTAACTGTTTTATCTGTCTGAGAATATAAAAATTTATAGAGAGAAAAAGCTTGATAATATTTCAAACTTGTGTCTGGGTAGATCATATGTTCATAGCCAGAAATGCATTGGTGAAAGGAGGTTGGCTAAACTTATCTGATTTAGAAAGAACTAGAAGAGATACAAGAGTTGCAACTGGGATCTTGCCTCTCCCGATGGTGAAATCAGTCAATAAAAAACATATACAGACAAGAGTTCTGCATCATCAAAGACATCGAAAGTTAGAAAACCATCTTTCTTCCCAACCCTATCTCCCTTAGAGTCTTAAGTTCAAGAGTCTCAAAACCCTCTACCTAAATAAAAAGCAGTTTTCAGCGTTAGGAAACCTTCACCTTTCTTGGTCATGGGTTCAGATTCTGAGAAATCCATCCCTCGCAAGGTAACTCGTCTGTCTAAAGCCAAAAGTACTCCCTTTTCTTCAAAACCTGCTAGTTCGGAGACAATAAAGCCCCCAACAGATACTAAACCATCCAAACAATAGTCAAACGTAATGTAGGAGACTATGTAGGACAGTATGGAAGACACCCCATTCGAGACGTCCTGACATACAGAGGACAATGCAACAGATTGGAATGACAAAGCAAAAGTAGGGTATACCCAACACTGAGTCACTTCCGGAGTACATGGAAGGGAAAGTGGGCCCAAACTTTCAGAAGGTCAGTGTAAAATACATGATAACTCTTCAGAATATTGCTTATGTGTACACCCATACTGCTGAGTTGGGTCAGATCCGAACAAAATGGGGTTTTCCTGACTCTGTTAAAGTGAGAATTCCAGTCACTCCGGAAACCCCTATGGACAGTAAATCCCATGAGTTAGTGGTGTACACTGAGGTGCTCCATTGGGGCCTTTAGTTTCCTTTGGACCCAGAAATAGTCAGGTATTTCCACCTGATAAAGTTATGCCCAAGTCAACTGAGCCCAAACGTATGGTATACTTTGATGGCCGGTATAATGGCATCTAGGCTGTAAAACATTCCTCTACCCATGGAGCAGTTTGCTGACCATATCCATTTTTACCATTACAACATGAGTAATGACTACAAGGTGGTAAACGATATGTTGGAGTCCGAGAAACCATGGAGGACTCAATTATTTTTTATTAGTGAAGCATGGGAGAATGGCAGAAAGATAAACTTCACCATTAATCCAAGCCAGCTGACCAACCGCTAGAAAATCTTAAGTAATATTTATTCGTATTTTTATTAGTAATATTCTGAACTGACTATTTTGTTTTCTTGTAGTATTTTAAAAAATGTTTCCAGAGCATCTAGAGGCAGACCAAGCTACATGCACCAGGCTTAACGAATGGGCATCAGAGAAATGGGGATTGGGTTTCCACAACTGCTTTACTTCTGGAAACTTCGTGAGGTCTCACATATGAAACACTATGGGGAGTATGGTCCTTACTTGGGAACAACTGACCACTCCTCCTCCAGTAGATGTCATTTTAAAGAGGACTAAGTCTAATGATGGAAAAATTCACTTGACTTCCTAAAACAAAGCCCCCAACCACTTGGACAAAATCAAGAGCAAGAGGAAGAATAAGACAAAAATGGACTCATCTCATCAAGTCTCCGAAGGGGCTGGTTTGGAGAATCAAGGATGAATCAATACTACTTTGTTAGAAACGGTTGAGGCCACAGTAAAGGAAGCTGGCGGATAAGATTATCCGCCTGAAATTTCAAAGAAAGACCATAAGAGGTGGAAGGAGAGCAGTGACGAAAGAGATGAAAAAAGTAGCTTAGGGTTAGAGATAATTATATGTCCTTCCGAACTTCCTCCTCCCATTCCTACTAATCCTCCTCCATAAGAAGACATTTCACCTAACCCTCATTGCCCAACCTTTCTGCCAGTCGAACAGGCAACTGCTGAAGGAGATGTCAATCTAGATGAATTCTAGAACATGTACTTTAGCGATCTAGACAAAGATGATTTCTAACAGACTTTTTCTCATGTCTATGCGGCCAATGTTGTTATCCATAATGGTGAGTCGTACGAGATATCAAGTGAGCAAGATACTCTGAACCATGCCCTCTTGGGTTATATCCGTCTGGTAGTTGACCTAGAAAGGCAAGTGAGGGAACAAACAACAACCATAACCTCTCTAACCAAAAAAACCAGGGCTTGAAGAATGATCTCTTCACTGCTTAGCAAAGTATAGAGGGCTTGGCTACCAAACTAAACCAATCAAAAGATGCTCAACAAGATCTTCAGACCTAGTATTTCGGACTGGAAACTTCTGCCTCTACCGAGATCAAAACTTTGAAGGAGCAACTAGCTTCCAGTGTCAGTACTATCACAACTTTATCCAAAGAAAAAGCTAATTTGGGGAGGCTTCTCAAGGAGAAGACAGATGATAATGTTTCTTTAATAAGAAATCCCAAGAGATAGTTGTAGTAATAGAGAAGTATGCTACTGGAACAGTGGATTCTTTGGAGAAAAGAGATAATGATGTTAAATCAGACATGATTTTGCTATTCCATGAGAATTTTCCAAATAGGACCCTTGGTCCTTTGTGGAAATATGTACCTTACGAGGAGATACCTTTCCATATCATGTTGGATGATGACAAGTATGGTTATTCAAGTGGGGAAGATTATGATGAAGGAACTGGTGAGAGCTCAAGTGCTGAGCTCAAGAGTTCCACGAACGGTGATGGTGATGAAGAAACCGGAGTGAACAAGCCCTAAGGTTGTAATGTTATGTTGTATTTCTTATAAAACTAAAGTCATTGGACGGCCAATTCCTTTTGTCGCGTGCTTGTTTTTTATCCATGTCTTATAAACCAAAGTCCTTGAATGGTCAAGACATTTTATGAATTGCAGGTCAGACTTGTTCCGATCAAGTTTTAATATTGCATCTTTCTTTTGTACAAATTTCATTATCTTCTTACAATCAATGTTTTAAATAGCTTTCAATAAGTATTGAATTACTCCAATCACAAGTGTTTAATAAATATGATCGAGTATTTAACAAATCCGATCAACTCAAAGATACTTCATTTGAGAGCCGTGGTTTTTAATGAGTATTTAATTTATCTGATCGCCTCATACTATGGTCAAGAATTTTGCACCAGACTTTTGAAGAAAACATAAGATATTATTGAAAAACCCGGACACCTCGTTAGAACCTCCCCGCGCCACCAGGGTAGGAAAGAGTATGTCCCCCTAATATTTACATTGAAGTATAAAAAAGGTAAATATTTATAAGAGAGTTTTATTCTAAATATAACTTGAGATGTTCAATGTTCTATGGGTGCTTTAATGCCTTGCTTTCTTTGTCTTGAAGTTTATATGTCTATGGCTTGACTTTTTTACATACCACATATGGACCTTCCCAGTTCGGAGCTAGCTTTCCAAATTGTTTCTCTTTAGTGTGCAAGAAGAATTTTCTCAAGACTTTGTCTCCCAATTGAAAATCTCTTCTTTTAACCTTGGACGCAAATCTGCTCCTCATTAAACCCTAATAGTGTGTTGTTCTTAAATGTGCTTTGACTCTTCTTTCTTCAATCAAATCCAACTGATTCATAATTGTCATATCATTCCTATTCATAATAGTTTTGGATTATGAAAGATGGTAAAGTATCTTCGATAGGTGTAATTGCATCTATGCCATACACGAGAGAAAAAAAGGATTCTTGTGTAACAATTCGGTGAGTAGTCCGGTAAGCCCACAGTACCTCTTGCAAATAACTTGGCCACTTTCATGCAGCTCCTTCCAAATTCGTTTTTAACCCGGACAAGATCGTTCGGTTAGCAACTTAAACTTCTCTATTAGCTTGAGGGTGGAATAGAGAGGAAAAACAGTGTTGAATTCCTCTGGAAGTGCAGAATGAACTTTATCACCGCTTTAGAATGGGTTCCAACTAAAGGAGATGCTTCTATCTATTTAGAGTAATAGTCAATTGCCACTATCATCGTTTGATACCCGCAAAATTCCATGGGAAGAGGCCCAACCAAGTCCAACCCTCATCTATCAAAAAGTATTGGTTCAGATATGGACTCCATAGGAACTACTAACACATGGATTTCATTTTCATATCTCTGGCAATGATCATACCTCTTGACCATATCTTTGGCATCTACCATTATTGTTGGCCATTAGTACCCTGCTAATAAGACTCTTCTGGTTAACGCCTTATAGCCACAATGCGCAGAGCCTTCACCATCTTGCAATTTGGATGAAATATTTTGGGATTCTTCAAATACTAAGCAACGCAAAAGGGTTCTGCAAAAGGATTTTTTGTAAAGAACTTCTTTCAATACCAGGAAACCAAGAGCTTTATATTTAACTTTCTTAGCCAGGTCTTTATCCGGAGGTAAAATTCCATCAGAAATAAACTAAAAAATATCATACCTCCAGTCTTTGGGTTGAATGACAAATATACTCATACTCTCTTCATTCTCTTTTCCCTTTTCGTGGCCTGAATCTATTGATGGACACTCCAGGATCAGAATTCATGGGTAAGATTCTTAATAGGTTATGGTTGCTAAAGAGTCAGCCACAATATTCTCCAATCTAAGGATATGTTCATATCGTATATTCTTGAAATTTGCAGCAACTTCTCTCAATATGAGCACATATTTTATCAATTGTTCCTTCTTTTCCTAAGACTGCCCCGAAACCTGATGAATAAGTAGTTGGGAGTCGCTCATCAATCAGACTCTCTTTGCCCCACATATAAGTGCTAGTCTGAGACCAGCTATAGCTGGTTCATATTCAGATTCATTGTTGGAGGCCATGAACCCAACACATATAGATTGATACATAATATCACCATAAGGAGAAGTTAAACAAATTATGGCTTCATATCCCATAGTACTAGATCTGACATCAGTTCGGATTAGCCATTCTTTTTTATATTGATTCCCTTTCACATGCCCAGGTCTATCAGCATGAAACTCAACTAGGAAATCTGCCACTGATTGGGTTTGGACTATCATTCGGGGGGAAAAGTCAATATCATAATCACCCAACTCAACTGACCACTTGGTTATTCTGCTTGATATATCAGCCTTTTTTAGAACATTCTTCAAAGGAAAAGATGTTCGGACGAAAACTGAATCAAGTTGGAAGTATGGTCTTGTTTTTCTAGCTATTATTACCAAATCCAAGGCCAATTTTTATAACTTCAAATATCTTCTTTCAGCATCCAACAGATTTTGTTGATATAATAAACCGGACGGGGGTAATTATCCATCTCTCTTACTAGTACAACACTCATTACATACTCAGACACAACTAAATATATATAAAGTTTCACCCTCTGAACAGGTTTAAAGAGTGTCTCGGGAGAAAATAAATGTTTCTGTATTTTAAGAAATGCTTGATCACACTGTGGAGACCAATTAAAGTCTTTGACATTCTTTAATACCTGGAAAATGGAGCACATTTGTCTGATGATCTTGAAATAAACCTGTTCCCCGTAGCCAAACGTCTAGTTAATCTTTGAACCTCTTTAGTGCTCCTAGGAGGGTCCATGGCTAATAGCACATTGAGCTGATCTGGATCAGGCTAAATCCCATTTTCACTTATAACATAACCCAAGAACTTTCCAAACCGGACCCCAAAAATACACTTCTTATGGTTTAATTTTAAATTGACAGCTTCTAAGTTAGAAAATATTTCTTGAAGATCGGATATATGCGCATCTTGTTCAAGGATTTTCACCATTATATCATCTATGTAAACTTTCATATTCTTACCAATCTGACTAGAAAAAGCTTTATTCACTAACCTTTGATAGGTGGCTCCAGCATTTTTTAATCCAAATGACATCACTTTATAACAATAAAGACCTCTATCTATAATAAAAGTGGTGTGATCTTGATCCTTCGGATCTACTTATACTTGGTTGTACCCTAAAAATGCATCCATGAAAGACAACAACTTGTTCCTAGAGGTAAAGTCCATTAACTTATCTATCCGAGGAACATGATAAGGATCTTTGGGACATGCCCTATTAAGATCTGTGAAGTCAATACATATGCGCCATTTGTCATTCTTTTTCTTGACTAAAACAGGGTTGGCAGTCCATAATGGGCATTGAGATTCTTTGATATGGCCTATTTTGGTCAAGTGATCAACTTCTTGAACAATTACATAATGGTCAAGTGATATAACCTTCTTCTTTGTACAACTGGCCCAACATTAGCTTGTATCGACAACTTATGATAAATTACATCAGCTGGCACTCCGATAACATCATCATTGCACCATGCAAATACATGTAGATTATCAAGTAAAAAATATAATAGTCTTTGTTTCAAACTCGGTGCCATCAAACTCGGTGCCAACTTGGTACTAATTTTAACATTTTTTCCCTCAACTAAGGGATGAATTTCAACTTCCTATAGGTATTATGACATTAGGAGCCTTACTAGGATCATCAATTTCATTCTCATCGGTGGAAGGCTCCAATAACTGCTAATAATTGGTATAGATGTGTAGACGTTATTCCATGTAATTGGGTGGTCAAGCTACTGACATGCCTCTTTCTTGAAGAAGTAGAAGGTGTAGTCACAATGTCTCCCCCAAATATGGTTAAAGACTCAAAATACTTAACCAAACCGGAAATAGTGGCAGTAATGTTCATTATCACCCCTACCTGATTCCGACTTGGATCTGGATCAAGGTACTCAGAATCCACATCAAATCTTTCAGTGATCATCATAGCGTCCTCTTGCCTAGACGTTCTTGGAAGGATCGAAGGAGTTGTTCGGGGAGTATTTACATTGGATGGTGTATTATCTAGCCTGCTCCCTCCTTGTTTTTGAACATAGGCCCCCAATTTACCCCTTTCAATGAAATTCTGCACCTCTTGCTTTAAATCTATGCAATCATGGTTTTCATGCCCAATGTCACTATGGTATTTATAGAAACGGGTACTTCGATTTTCTTTGGGAAATTGTAACGCGGTTGGGTTTCTAAAGTGTACTACATTTTTGTTTTTGTCATATATTGTAGTTACACTTTCTCTTAACTGAGCAAACCACTCAGGTTGAACCCAAGGTTCCCTTTTATTTCTAACCTGCTGGTTCTGGTTTTGGTTGGATTTACTCTGCCTGGGCCGGTGAGATCCATGTCCACTTGCCTTCGATCTGTAACCGGACTGGTTAGTTGTTTGAGGTGTTGACGTTGTGGTTGTAGATCTGATCTAGCGAGTTACTCTTGAATTTTTAGTATCTTCAACATTAATTTGTTTCCTAACTTGATTTAAGAACCGTCCAAAGGTCATCATTTTTTTCCGAGTCATAGAATCAGCCAAGTTCCCTGGATTCAATCCCTGCCTAAGAGAGGAAATTGCCACTTGTTCAAAACAATCAGCCAGTTTATATTTACAAACCTGTTAATGTATTCTTTTAATGAATCATTCGGTTCTTGAGCACAATGGATTATAGTATCACAATTGCCTTTCAGCTTCTTGCTTCCAACAAATTGTCTTTGGAAAGGAACCCAAAGGTTTGAGAGAAAGCCCTACACAACAATATGTCACCATCGTCAAAATTCATCATGAAGTTCTTAAATTGCTCAAGATGATTATTTGGATCTTTATTCTCATCGTACTTCACCATCTTGGAACGATCAAATCTTTTAGGAAAATGTACGGAGAGTATATTTTAGGATAAAGGCGAATGTCTCCAATTTTGACTTCGACTAAACACGGTATCCTCATTCGGAGTAGTAAAAATACCTGGTTCAGACTATAAGGCAAAGGGATCAATTAGCAAACGGTCAATATGTTGATCAGCCGACTTCTTCATCTCCCCTTGATACTTTTTGAGTCGGCCATGTCTGTCCCTCTTTCTTGAATGCTTCTTAGACAACTTTATTTTCTTCTTTAATCATCATTCATCACTGCTAGATGATACTGACTCTTCAAGTTCCGCATCAGTAGAGGAACTGCTAGAAGATTCTGATGTGGAGCTCTCAATTCGTTTGGATCAATATGTTTTCTTGAAGTTGAGATGAGTCTTCAGGGACTGCTCATTTTCACTAGGATTATCACTATAATGGAGTGTTGATGCACCAGATTTTTCTTTAACTCTTTTTTCTGCTTGTTTCGGCGCTCTCAACGCCTCAATCTCAACCCTCAACTAATCACGCTTCTCAACAGTGTACATATTATTTTATTTTTCTCCTTCCATCTCTGGAGGTAGAGTAAACTGTGTATTCAGATCCATCCAAACTGGTTGTTATTACTGGTTTTGAATTTGTGATTCAGGCACCGTCGTCTCCCACTGTGGTTGCCAATTTGGTGTGGTTTATTTTTTTATCAAAGGGTGTTTTGGGAACGATTTTTAGGAATTTAATATGTTGAGTGGGAAGTAGAGAGATAAAAAGGTGTGTACTAGTAGTAAATTTCTATCACCCTCATAAATGAAAGTAGTTGGGATATTTATACTTGTTTAATGGGTTGTGGGCCTTTCGGATCAGATCTTGGGCTTGGGTCAAGTTTAAAAACCCACAGGCCTAAGATAAGAAATGACTAACAACCAGCTGAGTCATAGTCCACTTGTTCGTCCTTTTCGGTGGGCATGGTACCAGATATGTCTGAACTGCCCTCTGGATATATACAATAATATGTGTCAAAGAAATCTGACCTTATCACTGGTGTCTGATTATTATAAGTATGTTGGTGGTTTCATAACTTTTTATTCTTGCAGGTATAATGATGAATGGGTGTCGGATTCGGGTGCACCGTTTCACATGACTTATAATAAACATTGGTTGAAGACCTGTAAATACTTGATGATAGAATGATTATCTTTGAAAATGATGAATCCTATGATGTCAAGAGATTAAAATGATTCATCTCAAGCTTTCTACATGACTTAAGAGAGTAATTAACAACATAAAGTATGTACCCAAACTTAAACGTAACCTCATTTCTATTGGGATGTTAGATGAGTAATGGCTTTTCTATAAGGGTGGAGATGACAGACTTAAGGTCTTACAAGGCTCTATTGTTGTTATGAAAGCTAATATGACTAATGATGTGTTAACTCTTGGTAGAAGTATATGGTGTGTCTAGTGTGGTGAAGAATTCAATTAGATTGTTGCATCATCGATTAGGGCCGATATGAGATAAATTCAGTTGGAAAAGCTAGATTTAGCATTGATGGTTATCGCGTGTAAAATGTTCATTTATTTCCAAAGCAATACAATTGTAGTCCAAACTTCCTTTCCCTACAGATAATTTTGTAGAAACTAGATACCATGCCGCCATACTCATTGATTATTCGAGTTATGTGATTTTAACATTTGCTTCAAGCCACGTACCACCATCAAGGTCAAAGACTTAACTAATTTTCTTAAACAATTTCAGGTTGACCAACCCTTCCCGTCGTTCTTTTGGCCTGATCCTAATAAGATTTTAAAAATTGATGGGTCTAACAATAGAGGAAGCTACATAAGTGTTAAAATAGTTTTCATCTTTGGTGCACGGCTGCACCAAGCGATAAAATTGGAGTTTTTGGCCTCTAATAATGAATCTAACTACGAGGAAACTATCATTGGGCATTGGATGAAAAGGGCTTGCCACCCAAAACGAGTACGATTATTGAGTGATATGAAACTACTAATCAACCATACCATGGGTCATATTGAATCACAATATGATAACTTGTCCAAGTACATTATAATCCTATGACACTATGCTTAAATATTTTGACAATAATGGGTGTGCAAACCTGACACCATAAACTATTCATCAAGAGCGGTCATCTTTTAACCTATTAAATGAGTGGTCTAAATACTCCCATTAATAATACTAAATGTTAATAAATAACACTCTTTAATATGAAATTTCTTGATGAGTGGAACTTTACCGATGAATAAGAATGCGTGCGAATTCTAAAAGCATGGTAAAAAAAGACATGATCTTCATATTTAATCTAACCGTGATATTTTAAATCATTCACTGCTTCACTACCTCAGTCAGGATGAGCTATGGTTTTTTTAGGACCTTCATGAGGGTTTCGACTCCGTTCATTGCGGTTACAGAGTGTTGCAACATCAAGTTTTTCTAGCTGGATATTATTGATCTACTTTACCGTAAATGGGAAAACTTCGTGCACTGCACGACACAAGGTTTGTTAATATATTATGTAATTTGGCCATCTGCTCAAAACTATTTTAGAGACGTTTTTTTTATCGTTGGGATTTGGATTTTATGGTACCTTTCTCAAGGGCTACTAGATCACGGTAGTATTTGATGAGTTCGGATATTACAGTCACAGCCTACCAATTAAACAAAACAGGGGTAATTCAGACCATATCACACCACTATAAATCCGAACAGGACAAATGTGAACACTTTTTGACTAAGTTATTTGCTAATCTACTTTAACTAATGGGTCTTTGAACTCGATCCGGTTTCACAACTTGACCCGGTAATCCCATGGGTCATTAATTAAAAATATAAATACCCAAACCACTCTCATTAATGATGGTGGTCAACATTTAATACAAGCAGGCTGCTTAATTATCTCACTACTCCTCACACTAAACAAAAACACCCCAAATTTACTAAAACACTTTACAAAACTACCCCCAGCCCAAAATAAACCAAACCAAATTGGCGACCACAGTGGGAGCACGAAGGTGCCTGAATTTTACATTCAAAACCAGTAAGAAAAACAGTTCAGATGGATCTGAACGAGCAAGGTACTCCACCTTCTGTGATGGAAACGGTCAGGGAGAATAAGGAATACACTGTTTAGTAGCGAGATCAGCTGAGAGCAGAGATAGAGGCACTAAGGGCCATAAAACAAGCAGAGAAAGGTCTCAGGGAAAAATCGGGGGTGTCAGTTATTCACCATACTGACAACCCTGGGGAGAATGAGCCGTCGTTAAAAACTCATCTTAGTTCAGAAAAGACCCATCTCAGCTCTAAGAAGACACATCGGTCCAAGCCTGTTGAAATTTCAGAGTCTGAGTCCTCTAGTAGCTTCAAATGAGGCTGAACTTGAGGAATATTTGACATCAAGCAGTGATGAGGGGAGATCTATAAAAAAGATGAATTTAGTCAAAAAATACTCAAGAAAGAGGGATAGACAGGGTGGGCTTAAAAGGCATCTGGGCAAAGGGTCATCCCACAGGCATGATGATAAATTGCTAATTGATCTTTTTTATTTTCAAACCGAACCAGGTATTTTTGCAACACCTAATGAAGATACAGTCTTTAGTCGTAATAAAAACTGGAGGCAATCACCTTTGACTGCAAAAATATTGTCCAGAAATCTACCGAAGATATTTGATAGCTCCAAAATGGAAAAGTATGGTAGAAGTCGAGATCCAGACAACTATCTGGAGCAATTTAAGAACTTCATGATGAATTTTAATGATGATGAACAACTCTTGTGCAGAGCCTTCTCCCAAACTTTTACGAGAAGTGATCTTAAATAATATAATAGCTTACATCATGGGTGTATTCGAAATTAATTTTGTTTAAATATAATTGTTTTTATTAATTTTCTTTTAGTTTTCTATATATCTATAATAGGTGAAAAAATACATCTCTTTTTGGATCCAAAAATCTAAAGACTTTTCACTGTGAAAAGAGAATTAAAAAACTAAAAGGCAAAATCTAATACGGGAGAGAGTGGAAACAACACAACAGAACATCATGGTCCTAATACGGGAAATATTAGTGACTATACTAATCCATCACTTACGGGATTGACTCCAACTATAATGAGACCAGCAGTAAAGGCAATGTAATTCGATATCAATTTGGCATTGATCAATATGATTTAGAACAATATGTTCGTCAAAGAATCAGAACAATGCCCAAACACAGATCTAGTCAGTTTTCTAAAGCTCTGTAATACATGTAAGTATACCTATATTACTGCTGATGCAATTTATTTGATATTTTTCCTATTTTATCTAAAGGGAAATATCAAGGCTTGTCTTTAATTATTACCATCTAACTTCATCATGACTGGGAATCAATTGGCTAAACTATTCCTATCAAAGTACTTTTTCCAGTAAAGTCGGTGAAATTCTGAAACAATATCAACAATTACGCTCTATAGAATGATGAGTGATTGTATGACTTATGGGAACAATATAAAGAGTTATTGCGTAAATGTCCTCACTATGGGATCCCGACATGGATGATAGTTCAAACATTTTATAATGGACTATTAGGGAATAATAAGCTCATGATTGACGTTACAAGTGGAGGGTCTCTAATGAACCACTACGCATTCGACAAAAAGTATATGTTCGGAATGTATGTAGTAAACAATGTCGTGCAAGCTATAGCAACGTCGGAGTAGTAAATAAATCAATTATAGTTGAATTCGGCTATAATATTAGGTATCAATGCGTACATCCATTAATGGTAAATCAATTCATAGAATTTCAAGATATCAGGTATGTGAGGAGCTACCAACATGGGCCTAAACCTTATTTTTCTAATAATTATTAAGCATGTAGAAGATAAAATCCAAACATTTCACAGAAGAACAATGAGAGCATTTGGAGACATGAGGACATTTAGAATTCGGAGAAGAAAGAAGCATTTAAAGAAAATATGATGAGGTTTGTTAAATTATATACAACTCTCTTTGAGAAAAACGAATCAAGCATTAAAATTATAGAAGTCATAATTCGGAATCAAGATGCAAGCCTGAAAAACTTACAGGTTCAATTAGTATAACTACACTTAATGATGGCATCTAGAGTTCAAGGAACTTGGCCCAGCAACATATAAAATAACTTAAGCAAACTAATGTAAAAACGCTAAGAACGAGAATGAAAATAGGTTCCACAATTCGAGGAAAAAAACACGAATTCATACATGATATGGATGATACACTTAACAGAGTGGAGGAATTACCAAATAGCATAGCGTTACCTGCATATAACATACTTGATCGCACCATAAAATATAATAGTATTGTAGGTATTGGGGCTGATCAAAGCAGAATCTTGATGGACGAAATTGCAGATTTTGGGGCTAACGAAACTACAATTTTTAAGGTTGATTTTGAGGTTGATCGGAGTAGCAACTTGTCAGAGAAAATTGCAGGTTTTAAAGCTGAAGAAACTGCAGGTTTTGGAGCTAATTTTGGAGATGATCGGAATAGAATATACATGGAAGTAACAATGAACATGGACGTAGCAACAATAGACCTAATAACAAGATCCCTATGTTATCTGATTGCAACAAGGTTGGCAATATTGCAGCTCCAAAACGTAATAGAAATGGACTTGCAGATAATTGTGGGGACAATAACGTCAATACAACAGATTATGACACTTTTGCTCATAAACGTAGCAATAGACCTACATCAGTTCTTGATTACACCCAAAGTGCAACCCAAAATCCTCTTTAGATTTCAAAATATGCACTGCGAGTTCTTTACCTAAGCAGGAAGAAGAAACAAAATTGTAACGATGAATTTTCTCGATTTTTTGAATTATTTTGTAACTTAGTAATTAACATTCCTTTCCCATATTTGGTGGATCAAATGTCAAGATATGCAAAATTCCTCGAGGACTTGTAGTCTCACAAAATAAAATTCAGAGGCTTCAAGAAAGTTGCATTAACTGAGGAATGACTTGTGTTAATTATATATTAAATTACCATCCAAGTTACAAGATCCTTGGATTTTTACTATCCTTTATGGAATTTTTAATTTAGCATTTGATAAATGTTTGTGTAATTTAGGTGCTAGTATTTGATGCTTCTCTCTATCTATAGGATACTAGGGATAAGAGGAATAAATGTTATAAATGTTTCTCTTCATTTAGTTGATAAATATATTGCATAGCAAAATGCATAGTATATGATGTATTAATTAAAGTTGACAAGTTTATCTTACTGGTAGATTTTATTATTTTAGACATGGACGGAGGTACATTCGTTTTGTTGATACTAGATCGACCTTTTCTAGCTAGTACTCGAATGATTATTGTTATTGAGGCTACGAAATTAATCATACATGTAAGGGGTGATAAATTTGATTTAGCATATTAGAGTCTCTGAAATTTCCTAATGTTACTAATGCTTATATAATTGATATGGTAGATGAATTGGCTAATAATTGTGTGAATGGACTTTTTAGAGCTGAAATTATAAGATGAAACTAAAATTTAAAGTGAAGAGGTAAGAGAATGTATGATGGAATTAAATAAACCACAAGTTAAACTTATAAGTTTTCATATTTTGGAGCTGAAATCATAAAAAATTAAAGCGCCTAAAATGGAATTAAAACCTCTATATTCGAACTTGCTTTATATTTTTCAGGAAGAACTTAATAAATTTACTTTGATTGATAATGCCTCGTTGAGTGATACAGATACAAGAAAATTGTTAAGGGTGTTAAGAGAATAAAATGAATCCATTGGGTGGACGATTGGAGACATCAAGGGAATCAATATGACTCTATGTCAGCAAAAATACTAATGGAGGAAGTTTATGAGCCAATGTTCAACCTCAAAGGTGATTAAATTTAGCAACACAAGATGTAGTGATGAATGAGATGCTGAAACTATTGAATGCAAGAATAATACTAGAACAATGACTGGTTGGATAGTATATATTTGCTATATACGATTGAATGACATGATATGTAAAGATTATTTTCCACTACCATTCATTTTTAAATGTTGGAACAATTAACTGGATATGCCTTCAACTGTTTCCTCGATGGTTACTCAAGATACAACGAGATGTTTATCCGACCAGAGGATCAAGAGAAAGTTATTTTTACATGTCCATATGAGACTTTCACTTACAGAATGATGATGTTCGAGTTGTGTAACACTCCTGCTATTTTTCAGAGATGCACAATATCTATTTTTTCGAATATTGTTGAAAAATCCATGGAAATTTTTATGGATGACTTTTCTACTTTTGGTGATTCTTTTTATCATTTAGCTAATTTATCTCTTGTTTGACACTGATGTGTGAATACTAATATTGTTCTCAATTGGGAGAAATATCACTTTGTGGTGGTACATGACGGGATTGTATTATGACATTAAATTTTAGAAAAAATAATAGAGGTAGATCAAGCTAAAGTTGAAGTCCTCAGAAGATTACCACATCTTGTTATGGTAAAAGTAATCGGAGTTTCCTCGACCATGCAGGTTTTTATAGGCTATTCATTAAGGATTTTTTGAAAATCTTTAAGCCTCTTTGTTATTTATTTTTGAAATATTCTTGATTTTTATTTTCTGTTGAGTGTTTAAATGCATATAATTTTATAAAATTTAAGTTCATCGATGCACCTATTTTTGTATCTCTTGATTGGACTTTACCATTTGAATTGTTGTTAGACATTATATGATATGGGTTGTATTTGGGCAGAGAAAAAAATAAAGTTTTCCATATTATATATTATGCAAGTTAACACGTACGGTGAACAACTGAATTATGCAACAACTGAGAAAATAATCTTATTGGTAGTTTTTGTATTGGATAAGTTTTGATCGTATCTATTAGGTACAAAAGTGATAATACATATAGATCATGTTGCACTTGAGTATCTCTTAGATAAAAAAAATTGAAACCAAATTTATTACATTGAGAATTACTTTTTTAATAATTTGATCTTGAGATCTGAGATAAAAGGTTTCATAGAATGTTATAGCCTACCAATCATCTCGCTTAAAGCCAAATGACAATGTTGTTTAAGAGAGTAGTCTGATAAAAGAGTTTTTTTCCTGAAAAACAGTTGATGGTATTTAAAGTTGAACATTGGTTTGCGGACATTCCAAATTATCTTGTTGATAAGGAGATCCATCCATACATGAATTATCACCAGCGAAAAAATATATTTCGCGATCTTAACCAATACTACTGGGATGATTCCTACTTATACAAGAATTATGAAGACCAAATTATTGAATATTGTGCACCAAAATAAGAAATGTTTAGCATACGAAGTCACTATCACTCTTTAGATATCATAGGTCATTTTGGCGGAACAAAAAACGATAACAAAGGTTGTACACTCTGGTTTCTTTTGGTCTTCTTTATTAAAAGATCTTCACAAGTATGTTATGGGTGTGATAGATGATAAATAGTGAGAAACAACTCTAACAAAATGAGATTTTGTTGAAAAATATTCTTGAGGTAGAGTTGTTTGACGTATGGGGTATCGATCTTAGGGGACCATTCTCGTCATCATCCAATAACAAGTATATCATAGTTGCAGTTGATTTAGTATAATTTTTAAATCGATATTGATTCTGATTCACATTATACTAACAATTTAATATAAACAAAATTTTGTCTTAAAATAATATCACACATTGCATGCGTAAACACGTTGCCATGAATTCACAACCGAAACTAATGGATCATGAATTGCATAATTTTCTATGCTAGACCGATTTTGTCATACACAAAACGCATGAAAATCAACATATGAAAAACGATAGAGTTTAAAAATGCATAGAGACATTTGAAGTCTCAATACATATTATATTCTCAACAAAAACATATGTTAGGATATAGAAAATTGTTTTGCAATTTTGGACAAAATATCTACTATTTTAATAGTTTAAATTTTTTAAATTATCATATAATTCAACAATTTATTTATAATTTGTTTAAATATAGTATTTTGTAAATAAAATAAAAACAAAGAAAAGTATGTACCATGTAATTATATATATATACATACACGACAAGTAAATAAATATATTATTTTATATTCATTATTGGAAAATATATCCTTGAGATAATATATATATATATATATATATATATATATATTTAGTATGAATTATGTATAACAAGACGGTTTAAAATGTTTCCAATACTCTCGTCATTCTTTTATAAATTTAAGATATAAACATGTGGTATGTTCTTTCTAAGCCAATAATCAATGTCACTCTGTCATAATATTAGTAAAATATTTTGTTTTCGTTCAATAAATTTTCCTCCTCACATAACAGGGACCTGAAGTGAGTTTTTAGTTGAGAGTCATTAGCTTGACAATCAAAGAATAAAAAATTAAATTAGTAAAATGATTTCCGGATTGTATCATTAAAATTATATTTGACTGATTCATTATAAACTGAATGAACGATCCAACACTAAAAAACCAGATATGCATGAGTATGTTAGATGTTAATAAAATAATACTCACCATCATGAAATATGTGAGTTAGTCTTTCGCTAAGACTGACATATACTCACAACAATGTTCCTTAAGTTGTAAGGTCTTAAACTTTGTTCTTTTAATGACTCATCCGAAATTTCTGACGCGAGTGAGATACCAATTCTGTCATCAGTTCCTAATATGAGAATCTAAAGTTCTCACATTGTAATTATACAAACGTTACTGAATCATCTATCTGTAACAGATTAAACCTTAATATGTTGTATCTCAATACTTTTTTAGCTTCTAAAGCATTTCAGGGATGTGAAATATCTCGTCAAGTTCTTAGATGTGTAGAGGTAGATGATATCAATCAAACTTTATAACCTCGAACAAACAACCCCTAGGCATACATGACATCACCCCGTACATACTAAAGTCCAACTACCATCAGGTAATTACATCACATTCTAAGGTTATACATGCTTCATCTAAATGTTTCTTAATATGCATATAATGAGGTTACATAACTGTAAACTCATAAACATGTAACACATATCAAACATGTCATACATACAATATTTGAACAGCCATATTAAACATTATTGGTATAAAAATATTATATAAAGGAATTGAAAAGTGTATTACAACACCATGGATACATGTTTGTACTAAAAAGGTTATACAGAGGCATATATAAAATCTTAGCTCAAATATTTTAAGACATTCAAATACGATTAAACATAAAAATACTCCAACTAAACATAAAAAAAACTCAAATATCATCAATTAAGTTATCTTCATCTCCTTAGCCTCATATACATCCCACATAGATGGGAGGCAGTGTGCAGTAGAAGAAGAAAAACAAATTTTGCATGTGCCAATTTAATATTATATATAAAATGTGTATAGATTTTATCAATATAAATAAATTGATTAGACATTTAATTCAGTATTTAGTTTATATTTAAGATACGTTAGTGGTTTCAAATGGTTTGAAAGTTAAATAGTAACCGTTAATTTCTACTTTATACATAACATTTCAGGTCAATTATAGAACTTTAAGTAATTAAAATTAGTTTATATATAATAAAAAAAATAGATGTAGTCAGTGGAATAATGCTCGCGATGCAACGTGACGCTACGCCTCCGTAACGCCGTTGTAGCGGGCGTTTTTCTGTTTGGACTGTTACGTGATTCGTTGTAATGATTTTTTAGCTTTACACGCCGTCGCGCGCTGCAACGGCGCCACGTCGACGTTTTTTAAAACCATGAACCAGGCATTCAATGGAGTATTTTGTTGTTTATTCAGACTTTCGGGGTCCAGTACGGGAACAAACCATAGATGGTGTAAGATACTTTATATCCTTGATTGACGACTATTCTAGGAAAGTATGAAATTTACTTTTAAAAACCAATAATGACGTGTTTCTTGCCTTTAGGAACTAAAATACTTTGGTAGAGAAACAAATCGAGAAGGTGTTAAAGAAGCTTCAGACTGATAATGGTTTGGACTATGTAAATAAGGAGTTCATTTGCTATTATGAAAAGCTTTATTGTTAAATACCTAATTGTAAGTGGGATTTCCCAATATAATGGGCCTGATAAGAGAATGAATCGACCTCTGCTAGAATAGGTTAGATGTATGCTTCATACAACTGGTATGTGTCAAACGTTCTGGGGAGAATTTGTATAATAGTTGTATATATCATCAACAAAAGTCCATCTATGGTACTTAAGTTTATTTAAACTCGAGAGGCATGAAATGGAGAGAAACCTAAACTATAACATTTGAGAGTTTACGAATGTACTTATCCTCAAGATAATCTTAGGCTAACCCTTAGTTATCCAGAAGGAGTAAATGGGTATACGTTATGGTGTCTTGAACCTGGATGTCAGAATGCTTTAATAAACAGGGACATAGTTTCATATAATGAGGACATGTCATTGAAAAATATGGTGGAGACTTCACCTAGTACTTTCTCAAACATATATGAAGCTCGTGATGGATGTGATATATAAAGTGAAGTTTGAGACGCTTCCGTCAAAATTATTTTGGGCTTGGTTCCGCTTTGGAAAGTACAGAGGAAGTTCAACCACTACATGAGCATGAAGTTAGCCGAGGTTCTGGTGTTCTAAGGCTTTTAGATGACCAAATGGAAGAGCAACATGATCTTGAAAATTATCAACTTAAGAGGGATAGAGCACGAAGACCAAGAAAACAACCACATAAGTATGATTTTGTCGATGCATCGATTATACTTTATATATTGAAATAGAAGATGGTGTTCTTAAATCCAAAATGTATCACAATCCTAACAATATTAGATAAAGAAAAATGGCCCACGACCATAAGAGGAGAAATGATGTCTCTCAATAAGATAAACACTTGAATTCTTGTGAAGCAGCCAAAAGGTCAGAAACTGGTTGAAAGTAAATAGATATTCAAGAGAGAGCCATGTATCCATGGTGTTGAGTTACCCATAAACAAGGATAAGTTTGTGGCAAAGTGCTTTATGCAAAAAGAGGGTGTCAATTTTAATGAGATATTTTCACCAGTTATGAAGCAAAACTCCATCAGGATTTTGATGTCAAATGTTGCTAGATTTTGTCTTTAACTATATAATATGGATGTTACTACTATATTTCTACATGATGAACTGAAGGAGACAATTTACACGTGTCAATCAAAATGGTTTGAAGAATGGGATAAGGATTATATATATTTATTGAAACGACCTCTCTGGGGCTGAAACAATCGTCAAGACACTGAAATAGAAGATTGAGTTTTGTTATGAGATCCTTAAAAATACCCGTATATTTTATGTGTCTATTGGAATGGTGAGACACACATGAAAACACAAGTCATATTATTATTGTATGTTGATGACATACTAATATCTGGAAAATATCTCATTTTGTTATACATTGATGACATACGAATAACTGAAAAAGATATGAGGAAAATAAAGGCGATAAAAACTCAGTTAAATGAAAGTTTGAGATGAAAGATATATGAGAGACTAATAAATCATCTTTTAAGGTTCAAATTATCCTAACTATAATTTATACTTAAATAAGTGTTAAGTGTAGGTTGAAAGTAACACGAATCTAAATATTATAGCAAAATTGGGTCTTCTATATTAATTAGATCTCCTAGGTCAGCCCATATAGGGCGACGCTCGAGCTCATCGTTGAAAGCATATACAGTCGTGAGGAAGAAGAGAACATATGAATTGAAATTATAATTTTGTAGTGGATGAATTGAGACGTGGGAAAAGAATAGAATTGGAAAAGACACTTCGGCTCCAAATAACCCAGATTCTACCCATGTAATTAGAGGAGTAGATATTGGCATACTTCTAAAAGTGAAAAATATTTATAATAATGAAGTTAACCTTAGTCTATTAGACTTTAATCTCTAATAGGATCATGATTGTGATACTATTCCTGGTGATAAAAATAGTCATACAGTTTTATCGCACTAGGTCTTTTAACTCACATACATTTCATGAAGTAATAAACATTAAAAACTTACAGTGAGTTTGGTCCAATAATGGACATCAGCTATATTTATAATATGCGAAGACTCACTATTTGGATTGCTACTAGTAAAATTAGAATTTATATATTGTTGTAAGTGTCCCAAATAAACATTCTTGAAATACTAATGAATAATTGATAAGGAATACTTTGACCTTAATTTTGGCAAACCCCAAATTAAAATCTACTAAAATAATTTGGATAATATAAATTGAAGAATGAAACTAAACCCTTAACTATGGAATGGGGGACCAAAACCAAAATTAAAAAAACTAAACTAAAATAGATAAAATAAGCTGAAGAGCGAAACAAAACCCTTAATTAAGGATTGAGAACCAAACTTAAAAGTAAATATTAAGGCTTTGGGTTAGAGGAACAATAAAGTCAAATAAACTAACTTTTTTGTAAAAGTTATTACTGCTAAACGCGACTTTGTAGTAGTGAGAATGTGTGCACCCCACTTTCTTAATATGCACCAACAACAGCTCAAAGTTCAGCGGGTTCGAATTACTCTGTAACAGAATGTCACCTAGAATCCTTTCGGATTTGTTCATATAAATTAGTGTCCTCTCGTAGATAGAAAATTTTACGCTAACATGAAAGACGGAGCAAACTTCCATATAGGGTCCCTCGCAACGATACCGACAACAACAATTCCCAATGAAGAAATAACTGAGAGAATAAGATAGCCACAAATCAATACCTTATAAGACATTAACTTTACGCCACACTCGAAATATATAAACTATGGTATCCTTTGGACTTAGCCAACACCGAGATAAGCCTCTTCACCTTCACCCCGAGAGCGACATCTGACCTCGGGCACCAGCCAACAAACACTTTGAACTAATGTTAAGGATATCAACATTATCCCTACTACCCTAACACCCACCTTCAATCATGTAATCGAGCCAGGGATCTCATTTGTAGAGCTAAGGATGTGAAGAAATGTGATATGAGCAAAACCTACATCGTTGATGAGAAAATGGAGCATACAATCTAGAAAACTCTGAATACAATTAGAAAGCTCGTCGTATGGTGAGGTAAAACGAGTCTGACCAGAATATCTAAGAGAACACCATGGACTCTAAGAATATAAGTAATATCAAGAGAATAACATGGAGAGCTATATCGATTACTACATGCACCATGGTTGTGATGCATAGAACGGAGCACCACTATTAGGTACACCGGGGGATATTGAGATTTAAAGAGAATCAGAGCGAGTTAAGTCGGCCAATGACGAGACTATGGGTAAGACTGTACGATTGGTCGGAAATAAAATAGAAATAGAAATATCAGATTCATTCTACCATATCTGATGATAATCACTGTGAGAGTGTCAAACAGAACATATAAAGTAAGGGTGATGGGCTGCTAAAACTGGAACAAACGAGGGGAGAATATAGTGGGATTCTTCAACAACCATAAAAGTAGTCTTAGATTTTAGGCTATGAGATCTAAACCTTTGTAGGAACTAAAACCACAATTAAAAAAAAACATTACTTTGGAAAACGGTTAGTTTCTAGAGAGAAACTCTCTATAGAAACTGTATCTTTCACCATTTCTCAAACCATATTTTTCAAAAGACTTCACTGAATCATCAATTACTTTCACCTTATTTTCCCTTGCAAGCAATAATGCTTGCAATGGGGAAGTGCCTTCATTTTTATATATCATCCATGTACCAAGAATTGCTAACTTGATCTCACGGTTATTGCATTTTTAAAGAAGATGCAGACTTTCTGCATAGCTCTCTCATCCAAGAATGGATGGACGACTATGTCTAGTGAATGCCAACCAATGGCTTGACTACGAGCATATTAACCTTCGAACCAAGCCTTGGACTATTATACCATCCCAACTACGTAGGTGCTCTTGTTTCTTCCCCATTCAATTATGGAAATAACAATTGTTACTAAAGTTACCAAGAGCTTCATATTGGAGAGGAATACATTAATTATACCTTCTAACTACCTGTAAAGAAAAGTCTTAAAGGGCTTAGAGTCGGCTTCTATTAACATGTCCCCCTACATACTCTGTTTTAGCATGCACCTCTGCAACATGCTCTATTTAAACTTCTTTTCCTTGCTAAAACCAATTGGGCTAAACCCCAACCAATTAAATTTCTATGGCAGTGAACTCTCGCTTTCTTAATTTATTAACTATAGTCAATTTATAAATGGTAATTAATACTTCTATAACGTTAATCATTACTTCCACATGGAATCATTGTATTCTAACGCTTCATTCTCCCGCAAAGATGTTTGTTGATGATTTTACTCTTAAAAGAGTTGGCTAACTGATGATTGATTTTTCTTTTTTAACGAGTACCAATAATAAACTATCAAACAAGCTTATGATTGTTAACCCAAATGATGCAACTCTAAGGTTACCATGTTTCACCTGGAATCCATGAACGGAGAATACTTTCTTTGTTTTTATGTTAACCCTCACTACAGACGCAGCTTGAAGATATAACAGTTATATTTTGCCAAGGTTGTCCTCGCCTCTGTTTGTGCTCCATGTGACATTATCTTCATCGACTGCAGCTCTACTATAAACCCCAATGTAACTCCCTATCTTTTATCTGCCACCGTTGATACTCCCTAAAAAACATTTTATCTCATGCACCAGAAACTAAACCTCACTAATGAAATTATATATATTTTTTAGACTTTCTCCTCATTTAATGCCAAGATTTATTACGTATAAAATCTTACTCGCATTAATCTCAACATTGAGGTAATTATTACCTATCATTTCCCTCGCCAGCCTCACGCTTGAGGAGTTATTTTCACTAGCAACTCTAAACACAGACCTCATATATATACCAGAGTTGCCCAGCTTACTTGCATACAAACTCCCCATCACTTTTCTTTCCCCCCTTAAAAAACCAAAGACTCTCAATGGTTGAAACTCAAAACAGTAACAAACCAAGAAAAAAGAAGCATTTTATGAAAAATACTAATAACCTTAGAAAAATTACTCTTAAGTTGAAAGACAAGCCCAAATCCAATGAGTTAATGACCATGGTCTCTCCTTTCCTACGGAGAGCTTATGTGATGCTTTCCTTTCTCTATCCATGGCCACCCCACCAAACTCACCAACCAAATTTTTTTCAGTGGATACTAGTGTCCAAACCCCTATGTATGGCCTTCCTATGTCCATGCATGCACCCCCTTCCCCAAAATGCTAGCCTAGCTCGTACCAACTGCTCTTCAAATGGTACTCTAATCTTAGCCATGCAGATAATACACAGCCAAATAGAAGCTACCCCTTTATTAGTTGCCTATCCAAACGTTATAACTGACATGCGATTGGATGAAGAAGAATACCCATATGAGTATGAGGCCAACCTCCCCTCATCAATATTAGACCACCTTAAAGTTAGATACGCCGGAAATGTTGGTATCCGTTTGGGTGACGATAGTGCTGGAATTACCATACGCATGCATGGAACCAACACAAGCTTTATTTCCTTAAGAGCACAAAAAAAGCTCATTTTTGTAAACTCTCAAATTCATGGTCTTAATATATTTTCGCCCCTCGTGCTTATACATTGTTATCTCATGTTCAACCCCTTGAGTTATTCCAACTAACCTCATCGAGCCAGCCTAACATTAATTAAGTAACCAGTTAAACCAAGTGATACATCTTTATTGGTCAAACCTAGTCATGCAAACCTTATCCAAGTATCCACGTAACAATCTTCATATGTTCCAAAGCCCTCTAGAACCACTCCAACCCACTATGAGAGTAACATTGAAAAATGCATCTTTCAACCCAACCTGAGTCAGTCCAACTACTCTCACAACCCTAATCATTCCAAAAAAAATTGTTGAGCTCCATCACCATCATAACGCAACTGTCATGACTACCTCCATGCAAACACCCCTTCAAAACCAGTCCACTATAATCCAGAATTATGTAACAAATCATTTTATTTGTAGTCAACCTAACCCTAGCCATGTCACTATTAGACATATGCTGACTCTAAGTAACCCTCGATCCTACATCCCAGAATCCTTGTTTCCAGATCAAGATCCCCATACTGACACCCGCCCAACAATATCTCTACAAGAATGATTAATATCATTATCGCGTCACTCGTTAACCTAAGACTTGTAGCTTATGGGATCCCCATGACCATTTTTCCCTCAAAACTCACTATCATACCTCTCCACTCTACCAAAACTTGGGCCACATTGTTGCTCATTCTCAAGAAATTCGCTCTACTATGAGTGTTGATAAGATACCACCGCTCTACTTTGACAAATGAATCCTCATATTCCCATTATAAGCTATAGCGGAAGATCAATTTGATTGGGCAAAGAGCCTATCAGGTTACTTCCTCATTAAAAATTGAACCTCTTATCAAGTACAGTCAAACACTTCCAAGATCTGGAGCATGAATAGTCTCCATGAGTGTAAACCAACTCCATCAGATCATTTATTTTTTGAATTTTATTCTACGAATAATGCAACCCAGGTCCTAAATGGCGCATAGTTTTTTAACAATCACCCGATATTTCTCAAACGTTGGGAGTCCATTAATAATTCCACATAAGAGTCGCTCAAATTCATCCTTATTTTGGTGAAATTTCACGGGTTGTCTCATGATCTTTGTATTGAGTGAGGCTTAAGTATTCTTGGTAGTTTCTTTGTAACCTCGATCTATGTTGATACCCATACTACAAGCCGTGTTAGACTTAACTTTGCATGTATCTGCATTGTTATGAATATCACTAATATATTATCAGGAACCCTTAATATTAAATGCTTGGTAAGATCCATAACTTGCATATTAAGTATCAAGGTTTGACCTCTCCGTATGGGATATGCAAGACCTTTGGCCACATTACCTCAAACAGCCAGGAAATGGAGAAGGTATCCAACATGGATTCCCTTACTAAGCCACCATGAAAGGAGCCCATAGAGGATAATTCCCAGCATGTCACCCTTTTATTAATCGACAATGACTCTCCTCCACCACTTGAACTACGATACTTTTTGGATATTATGTTAAGGACACTCTCCCTATGAAGGTAATACAGATGTATAATATTTAAATCCTAATGCTATGGAGAAAGACCTGGCAGCAAATAAAGTCACATCCTTGCTCATACAGGCAATGCATTCTTCATATGTTCATAATATAATATTTATGACTATAAGCAATACAATTATCCAACATTAGTTTTCAGTTTTTTAATGTTTGTTGTACCTTAAATGTTTTATGAATATTATGACTTGGAATGTGAGGGGTCTGAATGACCCCATTAGACAAAGAGATGTCTGTGAATACGTTTTAACTAATATCACTACTAGCATTTGCATGCTATAAACTAAAGTTAGTGTTGAAAACATCGATGGTATTATGAACACCATGCTTTGTTTTTGGAACCATAAAACTAACCATCACGCCCACCCTTACGGTATAGTCTGGATTTCCTGCAACCCTAGCGTTTCCAAGGTCGATATCCAAAGTCTTTCTTCCCAATATATTGAATGTAAGCTCACATTCATTGCAAAAAACACCCACCGATACCTCATAACCATTTATGGCTTTAATGACCTAACTCACCGCCAACCTTTATGTATGGCATCACTCATATTGCTAGAGCTAGGGAAGACCATCCATGGGTAGCCATTGGAGACTTTAACGTTATTAGGCACCCCTCCAAAACGTTTGGCAATACCGAACATTAGACGAAATCGATTAAGGATTTTACTGATTGTTGCTACCTAAGTGTTATTGTTGACCTTCACTCTCCCGATTCCAATTTACCTAGACTAATAAAAAAATTGGCAACCTAATCTCTTCTAAAATTGATCATGCTAGTATCAATGGTCTTTGGGATGATTTTTCCCAAACTCTTTTGCGTAATTTGATATCTCTTGCACGTCCAATCATATAACAATCACCCTCCACCTCACATCCCCAATCCTTCAAAATAAAATCCATTTAAATATTTTAATATGTGGTAAAACCACACTAGTTTCATCACCATGGTTTCTGACAATTGGCCACTCCCCGGTTATGGAGACCTCAAGGCTATCATGGCCCTTAAACTCCTTAGACTCAAATCCATTCTTCATGAGTTGAATAAAAGATATTTTAAAAGCATTAATGATATGGTGGAAAACGCTCAAAAATACATCTTTTAATCCCAATTTCACCTAGCTAATATCCCCTTAGACCCCTCACTGATTAAGGCGGAAATTCAAGTATCCAAGGCTTATATTTGCCTTAACAGAATTGAGGAATCCTTCTTAAAGCAAAGATCAAAGGAAAAGTAGCTGAAATTAGGAGACCGTAATTCAAAACATTTCTACAATTTACAGAGCTATGAGAGCGTGAAATAAAATCATTTTCATCAATGATGCTAATGGCAACTCTATATCGAATCCGAGATAAAATGAAAATATTTTCACTAACTATTTCACCAATTTGTTAGACTCCCGCAGCCAATTCAACTACCCTAACCTCGATAGAGTAAGAAAGCTCATTACCAGTAGGCTCAACCCGAATGAAAAAGACCAATATGGTTAGGGTTATCAGTGATGAGGAGATTAAGAAAGGGTTTTTCTCCTTAGATAGCAATAAGGCCCTTGGCCTTGGCGATTTCAATGCTAGTTTCTTCAAATCTTTTTGGACTACCATTAGACCTGGTTTTTTCAAAGCGGTAAAATTCTTCTTCAGACATGAAATAATGGACTTTATTTGGAATAATATGATAATCACCCCGTTGATTTCCGCATTATCGCCTACTATAATTCTATTTATAAGGTTATCTTTAATATTATATCAATCCGAATCAAAGATTCTCTTCCTAGGTTAGTGGGCCCATACTAACTACTTCCGTCTCGGGTAAAACTATCTCGGATAGTATCCTGCTCACTCGGGAGCTCCTGCATGACTATCACACTAATAGAAAAGGCCCAAGATGTGCTCTTAAGATAGAGCGTATGATTGTCTTTGATAATATACGATGACGGTTATTATTAGACGTCCGAAATGTGATGGATTTCCCCATTAAAATAATTGACTGGATTTTACAATGTATAACCTCACCATCATACTCCATTTATATAAAATGGAACACGACTACATCGTTCAAAGGTAAGAATAGCATCCAAAAATGAGACTTTATCTTCGTAGCTCTTAGTTCTTATTATGTATTTCTTTCTAGCATCATGAAGGAGAATGAGGAAAATAAGAATTTGGGGTTACATTGGAAATGTCAAAAATTAAAAATTATAAATCTTAGCTTCGCTGATGATCTCATGATCTTATGTTGCGCCAACACCCCCTCTATAAGCTTAATAAAAGAGGGCCTTGATGAACTTTCTTGCCTCTCTCGTCTTTTTTCAACCCCAATAAAAGTAAAGTTTATCTCTCTAACACGTCAGATAGCACACACAAAGACATCATCACAAAAATTGGATTCAGTGAGGATGCACTTCCCATGATATACCTGAGTGTCCCCCTTATCTCAACTCAATTGAATTATAATAACTATCGTCTCATCTTCTAGAATGTTACCAACCGCATCAACTCTTAGACTGATATGAATCTCTCTAATGCATGAATACTTCAACTTTTTAAATTTGTCCTCTTTGACAGCCACGTATATTGGACTTTTGTCTTATTTGTTTTAATTATAGTTTTGAATGAACTCTCACAAAGTTTGAGACAGTTATTTTGGTCGGGGCCAGATATGAAAATAATCGGTGCAAATTTTGTTTGGGAAATGATTACCTTGCCCTAAGAAGAAGGCGAGCTTGAGAACCATTGAGAATTTTTAATCCATTTTGACTAAGAACCTAACCTCAATATAGAATGATTGGTTTATCATAGAAAATCTTAAGGACAAAAGCATTTAGAGCCTTCTCATAGGTTTTTTTTAAGTTAGTACTAGAGGAAAATGCTCAAACTCATACCCATTGTCGTAATTTTTTATAAAGTAAACATCGGTAATAGAACTTTAACTTCTACATGGTACGATCCATGGTTCTTCCCCAATTACTTGGTGGATCATTATGATCAAAGTATAATCTGATACGCTCGTCTTTAGGGTAAAACCAGAGTTCCCGATATTATCAGCAACGCTGCATGGACTTGGCCATATCTGATATCGGTAATGATATTAACCAATGCTCATTTCCTCTTAATATGGATGATATATTCATCTAGATCCCTAATCATAGCAGGGATAGTTTCACGATCAACAACACCTATAAATACATTCGCCCATCCACCGAGAAAGTCCGTTGGGCCTCCTTACTTTGGAACATATATAATATCCACACACAGTCTTTTATATTATGGTTAGCTATACAAGGAAAATTAACCACTAGGGACAGACAATTAACTTGTGACTATCATACAAGTCGTAATTGTGTTCTCTGTCGTAGAAATTCAAAATCTATAAACCATATATTAATCGACCGTGACTACTCTAAGAAAATCTAGGAATTCTTCTTCAGAACATTCAGCATGCCTTCAGTGGTCATGGACAGGTAGACGTGGCTCGATGAAGCCACCAATTGGACTCATGCCACAACTGGTTTTGGCCACCATTAGATGGTTGTCTTTTATATCGTCATCTACCATATCTAGAAGGAAATAAATGTCACGATCTTCAAAGAAACTGATACTCATTCCTTCACAATGCTAAATCTTCAAAATATCTTGTACGGTAAAAAGACCAAGTTACACCATGTCGAACTCATTTGTTGTATAATACCATATTCTAATGGCAGATGATCATATGAATTTGATCCTTAAGATGCAGCAGAATATGGAGGATGTGCGCTGCACTTATCTAGATGAACTATTCATAATCAGACACATAATATCCAATATACACCAAAATTGTAATGAAAATGTTTGGAAGTTTACCACCATTATAATTCCCCTAAATATGATAATGTTTAACTTTAATGAAATCAAGATATCGTCAATTCCCGGACTAATCATTAAGGTGAGATCACCCAGTTTACCGCTCTCATATTAAAATCTTGAGAGTAATGAAGTCTATAAAATGACATGACTCAAAATCGTTAGTAGGAGAAAACTTCACCACCCAAGCAAGATCATCCCAACTTGGATTAGAAAAGTCAAACTCATTATAATCACCATCAATATAAAGTAACGAGGAGATCCGGACCCCGACATGATCCACAAATCTAAGCCACGATGGCCCAATAGATATTATACGGTGAAGCCTTGGTCAACCACATATCATAAATATGTCGAACACATCAATCCGAATCAAAGATTCTCTTCCTAGGTTAGTGGGCCCATACTAACTACTTCCGTCTCGGGTAAAACTATCTCGGATAGTATCCTGCTCACTCGGGAGCTCCTGCATGACTATCACACTAACAGAAAAGGCCCAAGATGTGCTCTTAAGATAGAGCGTATGATTGTCTTTGATAATATACGATGACGGTTATTATTAGACGCCCGAAATGTGATGGATTTCCCCATTAAAATAATTGACTGGATTTTACAATGTATAACCTCACCATCATACTCCATTTATATAAAATGGAACACAACTACATCGTTCAAAGGTAAGAATAGCATCCAAAAATGAGACTTTATCTTCGTAGCTCTTAGTTCTTATTATGTATTTCTTTCTAGCATCATGAAGGAGAATGAGGAAAATAAGAATTTGGGGTTACATTGGAAATGTCAAAAATTAAAAATTATAAATCTTAGCTTCGCTGATGATCTCATGATCTTATGTTGCGCCAACACCCCCTCTATAAGCTTAATAAAAGAGGGCCTTGATGAACTTTCTTGCCTCTCTCGTCTTTTTTCAACCCCAATAAAAGTAAAGTTTATCTCTCTAACACGTCAGATAGCACACACAAAGACATCATCACAAAAATTGGATTCAGTGAGGATGCACTTCCCATGATATACCTGAGTGTCCCCCTTATCTCAACTCAATTGAATTATAATAACTATCGTCTCATCTTCTAGAATGTTACCAACCGCATCAACTCTTAGACTGATATGAATCTCTCTAATGCATGAATACTTCAACTTTTTAAATTTGTCCTCTTTGACAGCCACGTATATTGGACTTTTGTCTTATTTGTTTTAATTATAGTTTTGAATGAACTCTCACAAAGTTTGAGACAGTTATTTTGGTCGGGGCCAGATATGAAAATAATCGGTGCAAATTTTGTTTGGGAAATGATTACCTTGCCCTAAGAAGAAGGCGAGCTTGAGAACCATTGAGAATTTTTAATCCATTTTGACTAAGAACCTAACCTCAATATAGAATGATTGGTTTATCATAGAAAATCTTAAGGACAAAAGCATTTAGAGCCTTCTCATAGGTTTTTTTTAAGTTAGTACTAGAGGAAAATGCTCAAACTCATACCCATTGTCGTAATTTTTTATAAAGTAAACATCGGTAATAGAACTTTAACTTCTACATGGTACGATCCATGGTTCTTCCCCAATTACTTGGTGGATCATTATGATCAAAGTATAATCTGATACGCTCGTCTTTAGGGTAAAACCAGAGTTCCCGATATTATCAGCAACGCTGCATGGACTTGGCCATATCTGATATCGGTAATGATATTAACCAATGCTCATTTCCTCTTAATATGGATGATATATTCATCTAGATCCCTAATCATAGCAGGGATAGTTTCACGATCAACAACACCTATAAATACATTCGCCCATCCACCGAGAAAGTCCGTTGGGCCTCCTTACTTTGGAACATATATAATATCCACACACAGTCTTTTATATTATGGTTAGCTATACAAGGAAAATTAACCACTAGGGACAGACAATTTTCTTGTGACTATCATACAAGTCGTAATTGTGTTCTCTGTCGTAGAAATTCAAAATCTATAAACCATATATTAATCGACCGTGACTACTCTAAGAAAATCTAGGAATTCTTCTTCAGAACATTCAGCATGCCTTCAGTGGTCATGGACAGGTAGACGTGGCTCGATGAAGCCACCAATTGGACTCATGCCACAACTGGTTTTGGCCACCATTAGATGGTTGTCTTTTATATCGTCATCTACCATATCTAGAAGGAAATAAATGTCACGATCTTCAAAGAAACTGATACTCATTCCTTCACAATGCTAAATCTTCAAAATATCTTGTACGGTAAAAAGACCAAGTTACACCATGTCGAACTCATTTGTTGTATAATACCATATTCTAATGGCAGATGATCATATGAATTTGATCCTTAAGATGCAGCAGAATATGGAGGATGTGCGCTGCACTTATCTAGATGAACTATTCATAATCAGACACATAATATCCAATATACACCAAAATTGTAATGAAAATGTTTGGAAGTTTACCACCATTATAATTCCCCTAAATATGATAATGTTTAACTTTAATGAAATCAAGATATCGTCAATTCCCGGACTAATCATTAAGGTGAGATCACCCAGTTTACCGCTCTCATATTAAAATCTTGAGAGTAATGAAGTCTATAAAATGACATGACTCAAAATCGTTAGTAGGAGAAAACTTCACCACCCAAGCAAGATCATCCCAACTTGGATTAGAAAAGTCAAACTCATTATAATCACCATCAATATAAAGTAACGAGGAGATCCGGACCCCGACATGATCCACAAATCTAAGCCACGATGGCCCAATAGATATTATACGGTGAAGCCTTGGTCAACCACATATCATAAATATGTCGAACACATCAATCCGAATCAAAGATTCTCTTCCTAGGTTAGTGGGCCCATACTAACTACTTCCGTCTCGGGTAAAACTATCTCGGATAGTATCCTGCTCACTCGGGAGCTCCTGCATGACTATCACACTAACAGAAAAGGCCCAAGATGTGCTCTTAAGATAGAGCGTATGATTGTCTTTGATAATATACGATGACGGTTATTATTAGACGCCCGAAATGTGATGGATTTCCCCATTAAAATAATTGACTGGATTTTACAATGTATAACCTCACCATCATACTCCATTTATATAAAATGGAACACAACTACATCGTTCAAAGGTAAGAATAGCATCCAAAAATGAGACTTTATCTTCGTAGCTCTTAGTTCTTATTATGTATTTCTTTCTAGCATCATGAAGGAGAATGAGGAAAATAAGAATTTGGGGTTACATTGGAAATGTCAAAAATTAAAAATTATAAATCTTAGCTTCGCTGATGATCTCATGATCTTATGTTGCGCCAACACCCCCTCTATAAGCTTAATAAAAGAGGGCCTTGATGAACTTTCTTGCCTCTCTCGTCTTTTTTCAACCCCAATAAAAGTAAAGTTTATCTCTCTAACACGTCAGATAGCACACACAAAGACATCATCACAAAAATTGGATTCAGTGAGGATGCACTTCCCATGATATACCTGAGTGTCCCCCTTATCTCAACTCAATTGAATTATAATAACTATCGTCTCATCTTCTAGAATGTTACCAACCGCATCAACTCTTAGACTGATATGAATCTCTCTAATGCATGAATACTTCAACTTTTTAAATTTGTCCTCTTTGACAGCCACGTATATTGGACTTTTGTCTTATTTGTTTTAATTATAGTTTTGAATGAACTCTCACAAAGTTTGAGACAGTTATTTTGGTCGGGGCCAGATATGAAAATAATCGGTGCAAATTTTGTTTGGGAAATGATTACCTTGCCCTAAGAAGAAGGCGAGCTTGAGAACCATTGAGAATTTTTAATCCATTTTGACTAAGAACCTAACCTCAATATAGAATGATTGGTTTATCATAGAAAATCTTAAGGACAAAAGCATTTAGAGCCTTCTCATAGGTTTTTTTTAAGTTAGTACTAGAGGAAAATGCTCAAACTCATACCCATTGTCGTAATTTTTTATAAAGTAAACATCGGTAATAGAACTTTAACTTCTACATGGTACGATCCATGGTTCTTCCCCAATTACTTGGTGGATCATTATGATCAAAGTATAATCTGATACGCTCGTCTTTAGGGTAAAACCAGAGTTCCCGATATTATCAGCAACGCTGCATGGACTTGGCCATATCTGATATCGGTAATGATATTAACCAATGCTCATTTCCTCTTAATATGGATGATATATTCATTTAGATCCCTAATCATAGCAGGGATAGTTTCACGATCAACAACACCTATAAATACATTCGCCCATCCACCGAGAAAGTCCGTTGGGCCTCCTTACTTTGGAACATATATAATATCCACACACAGTCTTTTATATTATGGTTAGCTATACAAGGAAAATTAACCACTAGGGACAGACAATTAACTTGTGACTATCATACAAGTCGTAATTGTGTTCTCTGTCGTAGAAATTCAAAATCTATAAACCATATATTAATCGACCGTGACTACTCTAAGAAAATCTAGGAATTCTTCTTCAGAACATTCAGCATGCCTTCAGTGGTCATGGACAGGTAGACGTGGCTCGATGAAGCCACCAATTGGACTCATGCCACAACTGGTTTTGGCCACCATTAGATGGTTGTCTTTTATATCGTCATCTACCATATCTAGAAGGAAATAAATGTCACGATCTTCAAAGAAACTGATACTCATTCCTTCACAATGCTAAATCTTCAAAATATCTTGTACGGTAAAAAGACCAAGTTACACCATGTCGAACTCATTTGTTGTATAATACCATATTCTAATGGCAGATGATCATATGAATTTGATCCTTAAGATGCAGCAGAATATGGAGGATGTGCGCTGCACTTATCTAGATGAACTATTCATAATCAGACACATAATATCCAATATACACCAAAATTGTAATGAAAATGTTTGGAAGTTTACCACCATTATAATTCCCCTAAATATGATAATGTTTAACTTTAATGAAATCAAGATATCGTCAATTCCCGGACTAATCATTAAGGTGAGATCACCCAGTTTACCGCTCTCATATTAAAATCTTGAGAGTAATGAAGTCTATAAAATGACATGACTCAAAATCGTTAGTAGGAGAAAACTTCACCACCCAAGCAAGATCATCCCAACTTGGATTAGAAAAGTCAAACTCATTATAATCACCATCAATATAAAGTAACGAGGAGATCCGGACCCCGACATGATCCACAAATCTAAGCCACGATGGCCCAATAGATATTATACGGTGAAGCCTTGGTCAACCACATATCATAAATATGTCGAACACATCAATCGTGGATGAGGTACGGAATAGACAAAGTATAACCTAAACACATCCTCATTAGATTTAAAGATGTTTGAAGAATGTAATTCATTTAAATTTAACCAGTATAAGATGGACAAATAGGATGTGAACAATTATCTAAACCACCACATTAAATATCAACTAGATGCTCAAGTTCATAGGAGATAATTTGATTATATACCAAGATTTGTATATGGTATTTAAAGGTAGCACCTTCATATGTTTCATTCAACTGCTTTTATGCTCAATACGTAACTTCAATATATTTTAAACAAAATTCGTAAATTAGTTTATTAAGAGAAAAGTAATACAATGAGACTATAAATACATAATTCATTACAAGCAAGAACTAGTGAGAACCAATATGAATACACTAATAGGTTCACCCAAACTAAAAATATTTGCCACGCGGTTGTGATGTATGTTGATTATCGGTACAAAACTATACTTAGTCTTTTGGTCAAGGATACTATGAAACATAAAACATTAAACTCTGGGGATATCCATCCCAAGTCGAGATACATATTAAAATTGAAAAGAATATGAGATGAGGTTGGCCGGAAGACCTAATACTGACATTTCTCATAGGAAAATGTAAAGGCCATCGTAACCAGAGTTGACAAGATAAGTTAAATATATCACACTAAATAAACCTTTTATCTTATATAGACTGCAAATCCAGGGTTGGTATAATGAAAAATGATAAATACTGCATGTGTGTAAATTTTATATACTTAAAAATAAACATGCACAAATAAGTAATTCCCAGACTCATACATCGATCATCTAGTGGATGTCACTTCGACCAACAAAATATTATCCTTTTTGGATGCTTAATCTGAGTAAAATAAAATAGTAATTCATATGAATTATAAAAAAAACATATTAGGTTTAAGACCGAGCATAAGCTACATTGCTACAACATAATATATTTCAACCTCAAAACCGCATGAATAACTTAGTAAATATTAATAAAAAATACATTCTCCAGCCATTTCAAACAAAATCGGCTTGCATACATTGATGATTTATTTGTTGCAGTAAGTCTTGATATCAAATTTGTGTATGACCTCGCAAAAATGTTCAAAGACCTATATACGGTGAACTTAAAACTAAATTCATAGAATTGCACGTTGGGAGTTTAACAAGAGAATTTTGAGGGTACTTAGTTAATACGAAATCAATTAAATAGTATCCTACATGGTTGTCTAACCTCGGAGCTACAGAACATTCACACAACATCAAGAAGGTTGTATGCACTCAATAGGTCCATATCTCAATCCTCTAGTGATTTCTTTTCTAATTTTATGAATTTTCAATTTGGTCGGACGGTTTAGTTGGACCCCATACTATGACACAACATTTCATACAAGTCAAGGAGGACATATCCTCCCTTAAGGCCTTGTCAAATTGGAAGCGTAGAAAATCTTGTTTTAACGTTAATGTGAGAATATTCTTATTTTATGCCAAAAATGGTACTTAAAGCTGGAAAATCTGGCTCTAACGTTAATGATGGTTGTTAGAAAAATGAGGGCTTACTTTCAGGTCCATGCATTCATAGCCATAACATCGTTCATGTTTATAAATATTATGCATAAGCATGATATATTTGGAATACTAACACTAAGGTCTGTGAAGCTTGGAGAGTTTTACATGAGGTTCAAACCTTAGCAAACACATGCTTCGGTCATAGAAAAGAAACCTTGATCATACCAAATTTTCTTATATTAGAGTAATTTGATACTATGTATTTGCCTATATTAGAGTAATTAAGTACTATGTATCAAAAAATAAAAATAACTAAAAAGGAAGAACCTCATCTCTATAATCATATTTCACCACTTTGTTCTCCATCATCGAAGACACGATAACCAATCTATCTCGACCGACTACTGGTCGCAAAAGACTAATTCTTAGAAACACAAAAGTCATAGTCAACAAAATCCTCATTTAAAAAAATAAAAATCACATCAAGCTTCTTGGCGATCTCAAATACAACTTCATGTACTATAGTCACCTTTGCCTCGTAACGAAGTGGTTATACCTTCAATAAATTGTAAACAATCTTCAATAAACTATAGCGATATTTTTCATATTTCTCTAACGGTTAAAGCCAATGCACATACATTTTTCACTTCTTAAGTTGCATGAAGAGCCTTCGAGTCACGTGAAAACATATTCAGGTTTGCACGTGGGCCTTTTTGTAATTTTAGATTTGCATTTTTAAGTCATTAATAATTCATTAAAGAGCACTAAGTTGGGCATTTAAGTCCTCTCAAGCCTTTTGTTAGACAACAAATTATTGTTTTACCTCGTTCACTTTAATATGCCTATGGTCTTTCATGGGTTCGGCCACTACAGTAAGTAACAACCGAAAATATGATATCTTTACTTTATTGCATGCATGCATGCATGATTTTTAGTGTATAAAAAATATTAACATGGTCTAATATAAAATTAAGGTTAGCTAAGGTATACTTACAAACAAGTAAAAACATAAAAAAAACATAAGCTACTTAAGTCGATGTCGAGCTTGATTTATCGCATTGCCAAATTAAGAAAGGGACTTTTGGCCTCACATACAGAGTTCACACTAAAGACACCATATAGGCATCAACTCTCATAACTACAAATGCTCCAATGGTGCAATAGTTTCTTTCGAATGTTATGGTTTAGTGTTTTAGGGTTCCTAAGGCCCCATCTATAGTAGCAGTACGATGAGGTCAGGACTGACATCTTATTCTTCAACGGTAATGGCCATGGTTTCATTTCATGTGCAATAAGAATATGATATTTTTTTCAATTAGTCATGAACGAGTTTGGAAAACTTTCAACCCCCATTTTTGTTTTCTTATTAGTTTTTTCTTCTGTTTATGGATGATTTTTACCATACGAGTTAATTCATTCTTCACACGTTGCTCCATTAAGGAAACATAAACGGTAATTTGGGTCTTTTTTCCTTTTTATGGTTCGCTTATTAGCTTTTTCTTCTGTTTATGGATGATTTTTACCCTACTAGTTGATTCATTCTTCACACGTTTCTCCATTAAGGAAACATAAATAATAATTTTGGCCCTTTTTTCCTTTTTATGTTTAATGCCCCCTCGTCTACTACTATTTCTATTTTCTAACCACCTCGACATGTTGTCCTGTCTTCCTAACCTCATATTATCATTTTCATAGGTACATGAGAGACATAAGTATTATTATTTTACAGTATGGCTCTTTATTTTGGGAGAAGATCCTCATCGGTTGTCAACTCCATAACATCGCCACCTTTTGAAGCCAGGATAATAACGACTGAATTTTTTAAAATATTCTCAATTTGATCGGCTATCTGAGGCGCACCATCATCTATAGGTTGATACTATGATCTAATAAAATGTATCAAGGTGAACAAACTATGATGTTCATTCTCACAAACCTTATGTGTAAAGTCTTCAAATATGATACATTTTTCTTTTCTACCTCATACAGATTATGAAAATAACACAAATATTACAAACATGATAACAAAGATGATGACATGTCTCCCAATCTCCAACGAGGAAAACAAAAATGAAATTTTTATATTTTTTAGAGCTTGATAGGTCCATCACCACCTTGTACTGGTTCGACATAGAAAAATATCGATATCAGCTTTTGTTTGGATAACTCTTGTATAAAAAATAGATTATTTGAAAAGTTGGTATTCATATTAAAAGTCGTAAAAAAACCCAGCAATTCAACACTGGCTTGCTTAAGAATATCCTAATACGCTATAAGTAAAATAAGCAACAAATAATGCAATGATAACGAAACCGTTATGTTGAACAAGCAGGTGTATAATACTACCTCGAGATTAAGAAAAAATTGGAATAGTAGTTTCCATAATGGGAGTATCATCTCCGCCCTTAGAGTGTGGCGCAATTCTTAATCCAGCAACCGTAATTTTCCCTCAATATTTGGTCCAGCATGAGAATAAATGTAATCATATTTATCAAGTAAGAGGAGATATTTGAGCCTAAATAGATACCTAACTCTAGTGCGACATGTTTTGATTTTTGAGAAGTTATATGTCCCCACTTAATTGTTAAAGCTTTTAAGACCAAACAAAACAAACCACGTGTAATACCCTAGGATAGTGCCACACCAAAATCGGATACGTAGAGTTGAATGGGCGAGCAAAATCCACCAAATAAGTGAAATTAGATTAGCTTGAATCAAAGGTTGGACCCCTTGTTTGACTTTAGTGTAAAATAGACGGCCTTAGTAAGTTAAGAGAAAGATCCCCAAACAAGATTGATTTGGAATGTTTTAGTTATGCGGCCTTTTATTGGCAGAATCAGAAGTATTTTTAGTCTAGAGTTAAGAAAAAAAGTTTTTTCAAGGTTTCGGACAAGTATAATATCTGTTTAGATTAAAAGGTGTGTAACAAACTTAACTCATAAGCCAGCTAGTATTTGTAGAAGCATACGCACCCACCCTAGCTCTCAAAATATGGATGATCCAATTGTAGAAAAATACAGTATCTTATATGGAACACGTGTCATTTTTCCTAATTTACTACTAAAATCGGTCGTTCATCCTCTTCTCGAGGTAAAAGATAAAAACAAGATTAATTTTATTAGTCAAAAAAATTAAGATTTTATTTAATGGGTTATAATCTACAATATACCTCATTTATTATTAATTGTTATGGATTTTATGATATTTATGGTGAATTTAATCAATTGTAAAAATATACATTAAAATATAAAGAATAATATATATATATATAAACAATTAAACGCTTAAATTTGATTATTTTAATCATTAATATTAAATACTAACTAATTTACCACTAATTATACTTACCATTACCTTACTAATTAATTGATTTAATTTATTACTAATTAACTTTATATATTAATATATATTTTAAGTTTCAGTGCATATGTTTAACATGTCAACTTATTACAGATAATATCAATCTGAGACTACACATAATATTAATTAAGGTTTTATTAATAGGTTTGATTATAATGTTGGCAAGCTATTGATATTCCTCTACAAGATCTCAAATCAGAGGACAGTCAACATTAATATGTTTGGTCATTTAATAAAAGATTTGATTCTTTACGATATGTATTATAGCTCGGGTATGTCACAGTTTAGTCTCATCAAATCATCATATGTTTAATACCTAGATCATGAGTAAACACTTCATCAAAACTAGCTCTTTTGTTGTGATTGACATTGTACAATTATAACTCTTCATTAAATGGAGATGTAATTGTATGATTTTTTATTCTTCTAATATATGATATCAGCATCAAAGAGAATATAATATATAATAGTAGACATTTGATCACTATAACAAATGCCCAATCACCATTAAGATACTTTACGATCGTAATCACCGATTTATAATATACATATTTTTTACCTAGATATCTTTTGATGGTTTAAAAGGATCCAAATAGTTACATCTCGTGTGTAGTTTGTATGGTTGACGTGAATTGGCTTACTGTACCATTTGGGTAAACAATTTATGATCGAGTAAAATATTATATAATTAAACTTTTTTATCAATCGTTGACATATCATATGACTATATATACGTGCTTTGGCATCAGGCATAAGCTTGGTCTTACGGACTATTCGTGAGTCAACAGGTTTGCATCTAAGCAACCCATATTTTAAGAGCATATAAAAACATACTTTCTTTTACAAATAATGATCTTACAAAAATATCATAATACCTTATTGCAATAAAGTACTTGAGATTACCAATATTTGTAAAATGAAATTATTCACTAAAAACTTCTTCAATATCAAAACCCTCTCGACATCATTGACATATGCGAGTAGAATTATAATTGTATCTTTAAAATGTTTAAAAAATATTAAATGGTCATTTAATACCAAAATGGCCATGTGTATAGAAGAGTTGCCGAGATTAAGCTCGAGAAGATTTTTTAGATCTTAACAATAGTTTTACAAGTAGTAGACTTTATAAGTTTCTTCATAAATTTTGAATCCATATGGTTGAATAATGTGAATGTCTTATGCAATGATGTTATTAAGAAATGTATTCTTAAAATTTAACTGGTACAATGAACAATGATGAATAATAATTAGATATACATGAATGTAAACATAGGAGATTTTAGCAATGCGAAAAATATCTCCCCATAAATTAATATTCGGTGACTAAGAGTACAAAAACAATATAGCTTAATTCAATGTAATTATCCATTATAATGAACTTTGATCGTGAAGATCCACTTTCAACCGATTGTCTTTTTGCCTAAACAGATATAACAAATATATCATGTTTCATTTTCCACAAGACTGGCATTTTCTCCTACATAGATCTAAACTACATTAAATTGAGAATATATGTTGGACATTTATTTGGATATTGTTGATAAACAATCCATTTAATAAATAATCGGCTTAATAAAATAATTATAATTAAGATTAATAGATTCAAATCAATTATTGAGGTAATTGTATATATATCATTTGAAATTCAGGTTATGTGGAGGATTAAACCCGATATTGACAATTATAACAAAAAAATAAACCTTATAAATTAACTTAAGATAAATAATTAGTCATATTATGGTCCATAACCATAGAATGAGACTTAGGGTATTTGAAATTTAGCATAAATTACAATCATATATTTCACTGATATATAAAGTGGATATTTATTTGGTCACTAAATCGCAAGTAAATCTAATATTTTGTTGGTTAGAAAATATAACACCAAATCTTATTCTTTTTCTTTCAAGATGCATACACTTAACACATTCTTCATTATTCAAGATTGTGAGATCTGGCACTATAAACATAAGATGCCTTAAAACAACAAGAACAAAACTATAAGAGACAATTGAGAAGATATATAAATTATCACGTAAGTATCTATTTTATGTTATTAGATATTAATCGAATATATCTGAATTATTTCAGATTTAAACGATTCAAATCTTTAACATTTGGCATGAGAGAATTCCCATATAAAACAATCGATATTTTTTATTTTTAAAATAAATCGTATAAGCATGTGGTTTTAATTTTCAATAATTAAAATAAATATAAAGAATCACTTGTTGCAAATTTATGTTTCTTTTGCAAGAAAACGTGATACCTAAAAAGGGAATATGAGAAATATCAAGTATATATAAAAACTAATGGCAATTTCACAACTTTGGTCTATTCATTATATAATTTAGTCTTAGCTATATGAAATAAATGATGGGTAGATACAATTGAAATCATCCATGTTTGTCTTCATATGAAGGATACAATAATGAGTGCAAGCCCTCGTAATGACAAAAGATTTATCTATCAAGTAAAAGGACAATTCGTACTTTGTTAATTTCATTTGTGATTTTGTTGTTGTTGTTTTTTAGTTGATATTTCTTGTATTTAGAAGATATTATAATGAATTTGATATTTTTTTCTTAATTAGACACATTCGGTTGTTCATGTATTTTTTTAAGTAATCAAATGGTTATTTATTTACATGATAATATGGTATATATTGTTTACTTACAAATGAATAATAAGTTATATATATTACAATACTATTAAGTATCATAAACAATAATAGACATATATGTATTTGATAAACTAAATTGTAAGGCTAAAAATTGAAGAACTCTTTAGCACAAGAACTTAGTTCATATCTATAAGGAAATAATGGATAAGCTTGTACATGATTTTTTATTGATTTCACTTGATTATTTAGACTTACCTTTTTGCATCGAATGTATCATGGGAAAACAGACCATGGTGAAAAAAGTTATATGCATACATAACAAAAGAAGTCTTGGAGTTGATATATGCCAATGACTGTGGACTGTTCCTAAAACATCATGGAACAGGTAATGGTAGTTTATCTCATATACAAAAGATTTCTATTCGTATGACGTGATATCATAAGCCATAAGGCAAGTTCATAATTTTTAAGATCGAAGTTAAAGAACTTGGTAAGAGCCTTAAGTGCGTCAGATCTGACTATGGTGGTGAATATTATGACATATACGATAGTTTGGGTGAACAGTATCATAAATCATTTAAAAATCAATTAAAGGAGTTTGGTATAGTTTCTCAGAATATAATATCGAGTCCGCTCATCATAAAAGATGTATATTATAGATGAAACCGTATGTTTAAGGATATAATGAAAATATGATTTATCACTATCGTTTTAGGGGAAACTATCAAATATATTGTATACATAATCGATATAAATCCCATAAAATTAACCACTAGAATCGCATGTGAACTTTATATTGGGCGCAAACCTAACTTAAAACATATGCATGATCGGGAATGTCTACCTGAAGTAACGCCTTATAGGTCGAATATAATAAATTAGGTACTAAGATAATTATTTGTTACTTTATTGAATATTCAAAACATTCAAAGAGATTTGAGTTGTATGAATATTCTACTATAAGTATGTACTATAAGTATGCTTGAGATATGAGCATGAAGGTTCTTTAAGGATGTTGAATTTGTGGAAATATATTTAAGAATAATTGTTTATTTTGAGGAAAAAATCATAGAGATTCATGAAAATTATAACAAATATAAGTAGTTTGTGAAGCTAATATATCACCAAAGTGATATATGTTGGTGAATTGATGCTAAAAAATAAGTAGGCCACGGAGTTGTCATACCACACCAAAATAATCCATGCTGGTGAATTAATATTATGTATTAGTTGATTTGGTTTTAATGTCAGTCATTTTAGTTCTGTTCGAATATGAAAATATTTAATATGATATTTTCCTCCCACATAGAAAATAAAATAAAATAATTTAAGGAGATTAAACTTTACATCCTCAAAATGTAAAAACTAAATAAATAGTACCCTTAAAAATATTTACTAGACATATAAAGAACATCATATATTTCGATCAGAAAGTATATCTTCGAGAACATAGAGGTTCATGTGGTGTTATGGTGAACGATTCATTGTATTTTCATAAAGCCGTGGAAAGTTTTGATTTTATGTTGTAAATCAACTTTATGAAATAAGAGTATAAGTTAATGCAAGATAACACGATTTGGGAGCTTGTCTCATTACATAAATAAATTAAGTCGATTTATCGTAAGTAAGTTTTAAAAACTAAAAATAATTTTATAGGTAATATAGGAGACATAAAACATGGCTGGTGACACTAGGTTATAGATAGCGTGAAAATATCGACTTTTAATATACATTCTTGAGTATTATGAAGGACACATATGACACTAGTTGCATACTTTGATGCAGAGCTTCATCAAATAGATATTAAGACCATTTTTATTAATAATAAAATTAAAGAAACATATTATATGGTGTAGGTCAAGAACTTTGTAATTGGTGATTCAAACTCACTGTATGAAAACTTAAAAAATATATTATTTGGCTCAAATAGCCTTCTCAATAGTTGTATCATAAGTTCAATACAATAATAGTCTCCTTTGATTATTTAATGAATTTGATTCAGTACTATATGTATTAAAGATTCATGGAGTAAATTCATATTTTGATGCGCCCTTAAATACCTATATTGAAAAAATAGATACATTAACTATAAGTCAATTTCTAAAGACATAATTTGAGATTGAGAAAATGTAAATATTTCATATGTTTTACCAATCAAGTGTTTGTATGCTTACATTTGTACAAGAATATTTCATTTGTTGTATGGTTATTGCAAATGTATATAAAGGTGTGGCGCTTTCCAAGCTTAATGAATTAATATTTTTATTTAAACTATATCATTAATTTTTTATAAATATCTGTGTGATTTAAGAAATTTATGTGAAAATGAATAATGGTCATATGACTTAATGATTTACAATATGTTGTTATTATTTTCTTAAGTTTTTGTTTGATTTATTCGTCTAACTTTTGATGCTTACATAGTTGATAAATAATATGCATTTAAGATTAATGTCATTCTCAAAAATAATATTTTGGTTTGGTTCACTAGATTTTAGTTGGTTAGTTGTAAGTGAAATTGTAATAAATATTTTCTTATTTATGAATAAATTTAAGATCCCATTGGAAGGTACTGTAGTTTTTTAGATTGGAAAATTCATGTTTGTATATAGAAATAAAAATACACTAAGCATAAGCTTTGTTCTATCTAGAGTAAACAATAGAAAAACTTCAAATAAATAAATAGGAAATTGATGAAATATGTTTCTTACTTTACAAGAATAAGATGATATTGGTTGGACTTAAGGTTTGGTCTCTTCCGTTTTTAGATGAATCGTATAATTTTATAAATGATTATATAATGTGTTTGGAGTCATATATTTATAGGGAGTTCTAAAAATATAAAAGGAATGTTTTAAGTAAAATGAATGTGTTATAATATCTTACAATATTTCAAAATGTTGTTCTATTTTTTATACTATTTTACATTTTCAACGATGAGAATTGTTTAGGTTATTCAAAAAACCGATTCTCTAATATAACCTATCAAGATGGAGCCTTGTACGAGACGTTAATCTTGACAATTAGATCTTACAAGTGTATTCATGTAAGGGGTTTAGTAAGAGTCGCAACAAGTTGACATGCTGAGGAAACATGAGCAGTACGAAGAACACCTGGTTGAAATTGACCATGAAAATAAAGTGATAATTAATTGTCACATGTTCCATGCACAAATGGAATACTTGATTAAAACAAATCACACCAATATTGTCATAATAGATAATAGATGATGTATGGAGAATAGTTTCAAGATATATGAGAAAATAATAATTGATAATATATGATGTATGAAGAATAATTTTAAGTTCATAATTAGGAGTGACAATTAATCGATAATCAGCATCTATAGATGATCGAGCAATTATTGTTTATTAAATGACCATTAAATAAGATAACGACCAAGATAGACAATATATGCACTTGTGGATGTATATTACTTTTTTACAACCGAATTAACATATGAGAAGTCACGAAAATAAAGTGGAGTACTTTATGAATTAATGATACATGAGTTTATGTATCGCACATATATTGAAGTAGTCATTTTGCAGCATTCCAATTTTCAAACGTTGGGTGATGCATGTAGGCTTACTAGCAACATATGTCATGTATGGGTGAGTGAGACATATATATTATAGAGTGCCAACAATCGTTATATGGGTAAAACTATACATACCCAAAACCAATATAAGTTTACCCAAAAAATGCCTTTGACTCATATCTGAATTTTTGGGTATCAAATTAACCCTCAAGTTTCATTTAATTACAAAACTGTTATTAATGAAGGAAAACACTAAATGTATCCTTAGTTCACCCAAAACCTAAAACCCATAAAAACAGTTTAATTTAGTAGAGAAAACCTCATATTGCTAAAAATTTATGAAGTTTTTGAAAATCTTATTTAACTTTCAAACATCTTGAAGAACATTCATACTTTCTTTAAAACATTTCAAACTTTTTCTAACAAAAACATAAGATTAAACATGAGTCAACCAGAATTATGGATTAGCATTGAGGAGTTACTATTGTCGGAGGTGAATAAGAAGTTTCTCTCGTCAGAGAGGGAGGTTCATTCGTCAAAAAAAGTAACGACTCTTTAGGATTTTAAAAATAAAATCGGTTATGATGCGCCTCTGCACCATCAGTTCTAGGCCCTAAAACCGATGGTGTGAAGGCGCACCAGCACTGATTCAGAGCCTTACGCACCACCAATTCTGGTGCATATGAACTGGTGGTGCACGTGGTGTATGACCACCGGTTTTGTGGGCATACACCACCGGTTTAGAGCCCTTGAACCGGTGCTGCATGGCCACAAAACAGTCGGTCTTGTGAACCATTAGTTCAAACTTCTATTTCTACTGATTTTTGTTATTTTTGTTATTTTTGTTTGTTTACTAACTTTGATTTGTATTTTTGAAATTCAATTTTTACGGGTTTTAATATTTTTTGTTTACTTACTTAGTTTTTTTTTAATTCGGTATTACAGGCATGGATAATAGAGATGAATACGCTGAAAATTTATGTACAAACTACGCTCGAATATTATTTGAATGCGAAAGATAAACAATTGATTTAATTCAAATTATTATTTTAAAATTAAATATAAACCAATAAGAATTTATGAGACTTTAAGAAATTAAAGTTCATGTTTAAAAACAAAGTAACTTACAAGAATGTTTTTATTAAATAAAATGTAAATATAATTATTATTTACTATACTATATAAAAAATGTTTCGTTACTATATGTATTTATAGGAATATTATAAGGTTTTATTAGTTTTATTAAAACTTTAAATCATATATTGTGTCTAGTAAAATTTATATTTTTAAAAAATGGCTGGCATCAATATTTTTATTATTTACACTTTAAATATGATTATTATTTTAAAATTTAATAAATTTTATTATAATAGACGTGAGAAAAGTTTATTATTATTATTTTAATGATTTTTAGGTATGTACCATCTATGCATGTATTGCGCACCCCATCGGTCCGACCATTTTCTACCAATTCTGGCGAAGACCGTAAAAATCTATCATAAACCCCTAATTTCGAACTTAATTATGAAACCCTAAATACAACCAATTAATTTCACTCACAACATAATCTAAAGTAACAAAATTCAACCTAAAATAACCTAAAATCAACCAACAATCAAGAACCTAAAGATTGAAAAAATGGAACAATTATCTTAGTGGTGGTGGAGGAGGACGAGATTCGTTTTTCTTCACCATGATGTAAAATAAGAGGATAAAGTGGTGGAAGAGGAGGAGCGCGTCAGTTCTTTCTTTCCCGGATTATATAAATAAAGAATGTTAGTATGTGTATAGAGAAGTTAGAAAGAAGTGAGAGAGAAACGAGGGCGAGGGAGAAGTGTTCTTGAAAGTAGGGTGGATGTAGTTTAGTAGAAAAAAACTCCTTAAATATCCCCCAAAAGGTATTTTGGTCCAAACAACGATGCACTTATACCAACTCTGGGTAAACTCAAAATTGGGTAAACTTAGATTGGTTTTGGGTATGTATAACCTGATCCTTGTTATATAATATGTGCATTCAATCTAGTGGCGGATCCAGAAATCAAAATAAGGAGGGGGGAGGGGGCTAAACTATAAAATAGTATACATATTTTCCGAAGCTTTTTTCGGTAGTTTCGCCAAACCTAGTTTTATCGTTAGTTTGGAATGTGTTGTATAACTCTAAAATATGTGTTGTCGAACTCTAAAAATATTAATTTTTTACCACCAATACGACCACAAAACATTCTAAACTCGTTAGATCTTACGTCGTCTTCAAACTTGTAAGACTATGTCCACTTGTTCATAAACATTTTGTACCAATTTTCTGATAACCTCATCGTAAAAAAATTATATTAAATTATATTGGAATATATAATTTAATAGTTAATGAATAGTTTAATGGTAATAATCATAAGTTAATGCCATTAATTATAATAATAAATAATAACCTATAGGATAATTTGCATTGATTTTAAAAACAATTAAGCCTAATAATTATAAATTATAATAATAATAATTAATAACATTACAAAATAAACCCATTTCTTATTAATAATATTATTGTCTGTTGTATATTTTTGTATTTATAGATACGGTTCAGAATTGAAAATGTGACTAGGATGAAATCAACCGAGTTTATTTCTCTCTTTCAATAGTTTCTTTTTATCCTATAATCTCATCAATACCAAATATGACCATGGATATTTTTTTTTACCCGCTATGGTCTCGTTAAAACTAAATGGGTACTCTCTTTACCTTTTAATCCTTTCTATACCAAATCTTAGGTATAAATACTGTAGTGGCGGGACCAACATTAGAGGGGGGGGGGGAGGGGGGGTGGGCTCCCGCCCCTGCACGCCCTAAAGTGGATCCGCCACTGATTCAATCAGAGTTATATCAAAATGAAATGTAAAATTTCCATATGTAATAAGTGGTACATCAATCATTTTTGTTCAAACAAAAAGATGAGTAATATAGCGCATTTGAGTAAGAAACAATCTTGATGTAGTGGTTAGACCCTCAATGCCTAGAAAATAAGACAAGGTGCCGAAATTCTTCATTAAAAATCTTTATTCTATGAGGTCAATATAGTGCAGAGTAATATTTGTGTTGGTAATTGTGATCATAATATCGTGCACATAAAAGAATAAATATGTAATAGTGTCACTTGAGTGAAAAATGAATAAAAAGGTATATGCATGAGACTTTGTGAACCTGCACTCGAAGAAGAATTGGCAAAGTTCAAGATACCAAGTCCGTGGGGCCTAGTTAAGTACATATAAAACGTTATTAAGTTTTCATACATATTTGTATTGTCTTTATCAACAAATCACGTAGGTTTGGCCATGTAAACATCTTCATAAAGCCTAAATAAATGCATTATTAATATCATAAAGTTTCTCAACCATTTGGTTCCCAGTGGGTGGAGAATTTTTATGTCTTCAAATATTACTCTTGTTTTTTCTGAATATTTAACATTAAATATATTATGACTATTGAAACCAATAGAAGTAAGGACCAACGCCCATACTACTATTTGGTAATGTACGATAGTTCTAAAGTTGCCATTAACCTTCTTATTTGTGATACGACATAGAAGAAATAATTTTTCTATGTCTATGGTACATAGGTAACATACAGAAAGAAGAACAAATCGTTGTTGTCTTGAGACTGAAAAATGTTAAGTAAGTTTTTTTCTTTAGTTCTTCTAGTTCATTTGAATGTCTTTACTGTTTATTGATCTTGATTTTTTTCCAATTGTCTTTAAAAAAGAATATGCATTGTGAAAATTTTAAAAATATTGACCATGAGTATGTGCAACAAATCAAGATTAACTATGGTCTCATTATTGATTATGTTAGTTGATGACTTCACCATTATAAAAAACATTTGGTGGCTGATAACTTTATGTTTTATGGGCCGTGGCCCAATCATAATCTAAATGTTGTTCTGAAGGTATTGGGTGTGCCAACTAGACTATTAATGAGTCCATGAATTTACCTACTAGGCTTATACCAAACCTCAATCAAGATCTACTCGTCCTAAGATCATTGATTTAAATGTGAATAATGTTTATGCTAAACGTTCTCCCTTGAGGACTTATGTGGTTCAAAACTTATGACCATGAACCCAAGACTTTTAAGGCTACCTCTTCCTAATACTAGAAGGCACAAAAAAACCAGTGTTGAAGGTTGTTACCTATTCGATCAAGATCTTTCAGGTTTGTGAAGTCAACACACATCTTCCACCTGTAATACTTCTTCTTTACAAACATTAGGTTTGCTGTCCACGTTGGGTAAAGTTCTTACTCGATGTGGCATACTTCACTGATACTGTCCACCTTCATTGTTATTACTTCGTGTTATGTTAGAATAATGATCTACTATATTGTTTTATCAAACAAAACCTGTTATTTATAAATAAACAGTGACAAATTATCTTTATGAGGACCCCTATTACATCATGGCCAATCCATACAATCCTGTCCAAGTTTTTTTTACAAAACATCGAGTTAGTTGTACCTAAGATTGTTTTGTATGACAACACCAATGTGAATGATTTTTCTTTCTTTACAGTCTTCTTTAGGGTCATTATCATCAAAGATAATCAGACACTCTATTGGTTGATACCTTTTAAGGGTTAGAAAGACTGCATAACACTATATTGATGTTTTCTGTTTTTTATTACACCCATATTGATGTCTATTATATAACGAAGACATTGATACCTCTTGGAGACTATGTCTCGTCTAACCAATGCCATCCTAAAATTATTTTATATGAAAAGTGGTATATTATTATAAATAAGCATTACATATTTTTGAATTCGTGTTGTCTAAAAACCACATTCAAGTTTATTCTCCCACAACAGGTGTCTCTGATATAATGAACCAAATTAAATTCTTTTTGGATGATGTAAGGATTGTATCACATCACATCTTATCATATGTACTATTGAATAATATATTGGTCAAACCGTAATGTTTATTATTACTTTTTCTTAACCTTACCATTGTTATCTCAATTAAATTATTACCGTGTTTTAGTATGATGCTAAAACTCTTTTTATGTCACCATCACTGAATATAAGTATTGAATAAAGACTTTTATGTAGATAGACTAATGTTTAACATTGTATTTATAAATCATCTATATGTCTTTTCTTATAAGTTTTAGAGATATCTGATAGTGAGTACCCTCTGCTATTGTACATATGAATTATCGATGCAAGTATGTATTTATGTATACCTCCAATCTATCCATAATGACCATGTTCTCCAATGCTCTCGGTGGTTCAACAACTACTACACCGTGTTATTGTTATAGTCTTGCTGGTTGTTAAGGCTCAACCACTACTTGTTTTTACTCATATATTAACTTATCATTTAAAAAATCCAAAAGCTTACTTTCATTAGTCAGGTTATGAACTTTATCCTTAAAGTCATAACATAATTTAATCTTATCTTTAATCTTCTTGAAGTCCACATATTCTCAGGATGCCAAAACTTAACCACATTTTTTATCAATCTCAAATATTACTCATAAGTTCTCACTAAGCTTTATGTAAAATCCCCGACTCAAGTGCTCATGCTTTTGGATATTGTTATACTTGTTGTTAAAGTTTTATCTCACATTGCTCGTTAATCTTTGACTTTTATCATTATGTCTCGCCTTGTAGAGACTTTAGTTATATGGTATTTGAAAGGTAAAATCTCTAACGGAAGCTTTTTTGTCTAAACTTGTGCCATTACTAAAGGCTCATTAGTGTTTGCTAATGGGTGATAAGAATGATACTCATTTGGAACAAATGTTATAGTAGTTCTTATAGTCTCATCCACCTAAGCCAGCAAGTCCCTAAAGTGTATGAACTTTTTTTCATAATATTTTATGCCAAAAATTACAACAAAAGTTATTTTCTCCAAGCCGTCACGACCACTAAATTATAGAAAGCTTGCATTATGTTATTTTTCTGAACGAAACTTTGAGCATAGTCTAAAAAACTCTTATTCGATCGTTGTTTACAATAAATTATATAATCACCATATCTCTTAATAACTTGAGATCCAATGAATTGTTTCTGAAAGTAGTGCAAAACATGATAAAGCTTTAGATAGTACCTGAATAAAATTGATTAAACCATGTTAGACCGTTATACCTGAAAGTCATCGATAATCCCTTGCACATGATTCTATCATCTCATATGAAACACAATATCCATTTTAAATGGCTGTATTTGGCGTTTAGGATCTCTTGTACCATCATATTTGTCCGTATTATAATAGTTAAACTTTAACATCAAACCTTAATACAATATCTCTAATAAAAATGATGATGCAACAAATATAAAACCATGATTAGTTATAAATGAGCTAAAATGACTCAAGTTCATCGGCCTCACGAAATGATATACCGCTTATTGTGAAGTCTGGTGAACCAGTTTTGTGGTGATGACCGTAAGATATTTTGCGATGGTTAGTGAGTGAAAGTTTGTTGAAAAATATTACAAAATAATAAATTGATAAATATAAGATACGAATTTAGTTAAAAAGGTTTATTTGAATAAAAAATAAAGGATGAGTTACTGATGAAGAACAATTTTACAAACCTATTCTTGATTAAGACACAACAAATTTAACAAATTATATATAAAATATCATTTAATTTCCTTTATTTTTTAATTGAATTTTTTAAAGGTTTGTATATTTTAAACGGTAATTCAGGAATATATATATACCATTGATTTTGTATATAAGACGAACAAAAATAGATCCATTCATTATATTTTCTGATTTTTTTTTTCAATTTGCGAGCCTAGTTAACCATTATCTCACATTTACATTTTTACATTGGTTTGGCATAATGTGGTCTCTCATCATATATAGTTGGCATAGTTTCGCATTATATGGTATATCATCATTTATAGTTAGTCTGGTTTTGCATCATTAGTTTGCATGGTTTTGCATGATATGAACTCTCATAATTCATAGTTGGTCTGATTTAGTATTATGTGGTCTATCGCCATTTATAGTCGGTTTGGTTTTGTATTATATGTAGGTTGTCTAATTTCGTATGATATTGTTTCTCATTATTTATAGTTAGTGTGGGTTTACATGGTGTGGTTTCTCATCATTAAAGGTAAGAGCTAAATAAATCCAAAGATTTTGCAGGTTGAAGTCTTTCATCATTTTAAAATAAAATAATATTTTTACTTAAAAATATTAGTAACATAAAATTTAATAATATTAAAAACATCAACCTAAACCATCTATCATTTATAAATTTTTAGTTTGAAATCTCTTATTAGGGGGCTTATAACTTTTAATCTTACGGATTCTAATGAATAGTAAACTTAAATAGGCTTGAACCAACTAATACATTTTATACTCTTATCACACATAAATAAAATAAATAAATTATATATGATTTGCTGGATGTATTTTGAATTTATAAAATATAATTTATTTATTAAAATTTGTCTAGAAAAATCAAATAATAAATATAAAAAAAAAATCTGATGAACTATTAAATATGAAATGAAATAAAACGGTTCAAACACGTCGTTTTTTAAGTATCCATCACGCGGACGCATCAATCAACTACGTACACGAGTAATTTGATTGTGAATCGAAAACTGATCCAACGGCCACCGTAGAAGCATATACTGATTCTTGATGAAGATCGAAAATGATCCAACGGTTTAGATGAAGAGACCAAAACCTAGGGTTTGCCCGAACTAGGCGGATATATAAACAAAACAGTGACCAATTTGCAGGTTGCGGTGCAGTCGTCCTCCTCTGCCCTCCCATTACTGGCTCTATCAAAAAAATACCAAAAAATTTACATATTTTCTTTGCTGTGTTAATCTACCGTCGTGTTCGATCGACAAATCTATCAGAAATTCTCTATCGAAAACCACAAAAAACTCTCTCGCTCACTTGTTTGCTAGGTTTTCAGTTTTCCAGAAATCTACGCTTTTTGATCCGATAATCTTTAACTGTTTGTCATTTGTCTAACTCTCTTTGTTATAGAGACTGAAAAATTACGAAAAAATACAAGCAGAAAGTAAGAATTCCTTAAGAGTTCTGATATGGCAGAGAATCATGTTCAGCATCCGGCTCCGGTGGTGCCATCGAGTGCTTCCCCAAACGGAGTGGCGGTGCCAGCGGCGAACCCCGGCGCTCCGGCTTTCACTCCCACATCGCTTTATGTTGGAGATCTGGAAGCGAATGTGTCAGATGGTCAGTTGTTTGAGCTGTTCAGCCAGGCTGGCTCAGTGGTGTCGGTTCGTGTCTGCAGGGACTTGAGCACGAGGAGATCTCTTGGCTATGGCTATGTCAACTTCAATAGCCCTCAGGATGGTAGGTTTTGTTTGGCTCTTACCCTTACTTTTATTAGATTACATTAGTGTATGTAATCAATTGCAGCGACCGTTATTGCACCTTTTGATTCCCTTGATTTATTCATTTTTGTGTCTGTTGAATTGATTGACGTCTAATTCTGGATGTTTCTCTTAGGATTTGTTTTGATTTTTGTTTTAAGTTTGTTTCTCTCTACAGTGTTTTGTAGATCATGTAAAACCTAATTATGTTATTGTGTCTTGTATGCTTTGCTGCTATTGCACTTAATTTGTAAATTATTGTGTAAAGGAAATTGTGATTTTCTTGTACAAGGAATTTGAGGCTATCGGTCAAGCTGCTATGTGTGCTCATTGAAGCTTACTGTTAGTAGTCAGTTTGCGTCAAACTCTTCAATTTGTTCTATGAATCATTGCTGGAATCATCATTTAGTGAATGGTGTTGTGTATGGGGGACTGTGTACCAATCATTGCTGGGTTCATCTTTTGATTATGATGTATTAGATTTTTGTGATTGGGAGCGTGTATCAATCGGCCATGTGTGTTTTTTAAACTAAGTGTTAGCATGTAGTTTGCATCACAAGTTCTTCACTTTGTTCTCTGAGTCATTGCTGGAACTAACATCTATAGTAGCCGGTATATTATTCGTGTGATGATAGTATGTATCAATCAGCTGTGTGCTTTTTGAAACTTAATTCTAGTAATCAGTTTGCATAACAGATTCTTCATTTTGTTCTATGATATCATTCAGTGTATTCACTTTGTTCTGAGTATCGCCGGTAGTTTCATTTAGTATAAGCGGTATTTGAATCGTATGATGGGGAGTATCTATCCATCAGCTCTATGTGCTTTTTCCAACATATTGCTAGTTATCAGTTTTCATCAGAAATTCTTCACTTTGTTCTATGAGTTGTTGGCGGAACTATCATTTAGTCCACAGGAATGTTAGTGATGTGTGTGGCGACAATGTATCAATCAGCTCTTTGTGCATTTTGGAAGCTTAATGCTCGTAAATAGTTAGTTCTTTTTGAGTTTACAAGTTTTATCATCGTCCATTATACTTTTGCATAAGATTAGTCGTATGCTCCTGCACCCTTCTTGCTAAAATTATATACTTTCACTGTCTGTAGCTGCCAAAGCAATGGAGCACCTGAATTTCACTCCTTTAAACAGCAAGCCTATCAGGATCATGTATTCCCACAGAGATCCAAGTATACGGAAGAGTGGGACAGCAAACATATTTATTAAGGTATATTTGTGTTGCTAGTACAATCATACTTTTTTCTTCCACTCAATTTTTTGGCTGTTTTTATGTTTTTATTGACATTCATTTCTCCCTTGTTCTAATAAATGCAGAATTTGGACAAAACCCTTGACCACAAGAACTTGCACGAAACCTTTTCTGCATTTGGTAATATTCTTTCGTGCAAGGTAGCTACTGACTTATCCGGCCAGTCCAAAGGATATGGTTTTGTTCAGTACGACAGTAATGAAGCTGCTCAAAATGCTATAGATAAGTTGAATGGCATGCTTATCAATGATAAACAAGTATTTGTTGGACACTTCTTACGAAAGCAAGATAGAGACAATAGTACGGGTGAATCAAAATTCAATAATGTTTTTGTCAAGAATCTCGTTGAATCAACAACAGATGAGGATCTGAAGAAAATTTTTGGTGAATTTGGTCCAATTACTAGCTCAATAGTGATGCGTGATGGAGATGGCAAGTCAAAGTGTTTTGGATTTGTGAATTTCGAGAACGCAGATGATGCTGCCAAGGCTGTTGAGGCCCTTAATGGAAGAAAGGATGAAGATAAAGAATGGTATGTTGGTAAAGCTCAGAAGAAGTCTGAGAGAGAACAATTACTCAAGGGTCGATTCGAGCAAACTACAAAGGATGCTGTAGAAGAATCTCAAAGGCAGAATTTGTACATAAAGAATTTGGATGATAGTATCACAGATGAGAAGCTCAAGGAATTATTTTCTGAGTTTGGTACTATTACCTCATGCAAGGTTAGTAAAGTTTTGCTTTTACAAGAGTGCATTGGAAAAATAAATGTACTTTTACTTTTGTTATTCTTATATTGTTATGATTTTGATTTTCTGATTTGTTATCTCTATAGATCATGCGTGATGCGGACGGTGTGAGCAAAGGTTCTGGTTTTGTAGCTTTTTCAACTCCTGAAGAAGCTTCCCGTGCTGTAAGTTTGTAATGTGCTTCGTAGTCTCTGAGCTATGACGAGTTCTAATGTTTTACTTATGTTTTCAGTTAGCTGAAACGAATGGTTGTTAGCAAGCCTCTCTTATATATGATGAGTTTTAATGTTTTACCTATGTTTTCAGTTGGGTGAAATGAATGGTAGAATGGTTGTTAGCAAGCCACTCTATGTTGCTATTGCGCAGAGGAAAGAAGATCGAAGAGCTAAACTTCAGGTACATTAATAGATTACATCAGTAGGGGTTGGAATAGTTTATTGATTGTAATATACTAAGCCGATTCTCTCATGTATATCGTTGTATATATATAGATTTGTAACTGCTGATTGTATAGAGGATGTACGATTATGGTGGTATGTTGATTGTCCCCCGTGTTGTTCTTATATGTTTTGTCAATTGAGAGCAAATTTTTATTTTTAAAAGTAAAAAACATTTGACTGCTTTAATCATTTTTTATAAATGATTTTGCATTTAATTTATATAAAATCTAAGTCACCAGTAAAACATCGTATGAAATTGATGATTTTACTTTTAAGTATAATAATTTTAAAATATCAAATTTTTATTAATATTATTTAAAACATTTAAATTTCAGTGTAGCAAAAACAACAACATAATGCTTTTTTAAATGCAATATGACCCGTTTTCATTATGGTAGTTTATGTTTCATTAACTATGTTATATATGTGTTCGTTATTAACATAATGCTTTATTAAATGCTTCTTTAAATGCCAATTTCATAATGGGTAAACACTAGTAACTAATGTTATTTGGTTTGATGTGGGAATCTGCGTTTCTGTGCAATGTTATTTTATTGGTTTTGGTTGTCATTACCAATATATGATTCCTTTGCTGTAACCCACTGATTCAATTTTTATGCAGGCTCAGTTTTCGCATATGAGACCAGTTGCTATGGCTCCATCAGGTGGTCCTCGCATGCCAATGTACCCTCCTGGTGCTCCAGGGCTTGGTCCTCAATTTTTATATGGCCAAGCACCTCCTGCTATGATTCCTTCTCAAGTAATAACGCATACTGTCTAAATTTCTATTGATAGTTAAATATTTTTGTTAATTGTACTTGTCTAAGTAAGTTTCCTAGATTTATTGTGCCCGAAAGTTACCTTTATTCTAAACTAGGTAAGTATGTTAAATCTCTCTTGATTCTCAAATCCAGGCTGGCTTTGGTTATCAGCAGCAACTTCTTCCTGGAATGAGGCCAGGTGGTGGTCCAATGCCAAATTACTTTGTTCCATTTGTCCAACCAGGCCAGCAAGGTCCTCGCCCAGGTGGTAGACGTGGAGCAAATCCAGCTCAGAATCCTCAACCAGTTCCAATGATGCATCAGCAGGTCAATTGAAATGTCTTTTAATTGTTCTTTCGAAACTACTTTCTGGTCACATGTGTTTATTTGGATATATGTTTGTTTCAGATGCTTCCTAGGGGACGTGTGTACCGATACCCTCCGGGCCGCAACATGTCTGATGTTGGCCCCTATGATATGTCTGGCATGCCTATGAGAGATGTAGGGATGGGCCAGCCGATGCCTGTGCCTGCATTGGCCACTGCTCTTGCAAATGCATCGCCTGAACAACAGAGAACTGTAAGTGCTCATTTATTTATGTGTATATCTAGTGCTTGTTTTTGGGCGAAGTTATATAAATTATTTTTGTCTTTGGTTACAGTTGCTAGGTGAGCGTTTGTACCCATTAGTGGAACAACTTGAGCGTGATGCGGCAGCAAAAGTGACAGGTATGCTTTTGGAAATGGACCAGACTGAGGTATTGCATCTACTTGAGGCACCAGATGCTCTCAAGGCTAAAGTTGTTGAGGCTATGGAGGTTTTAAGGACTGTTGGAGCTTCTCAGCAGCATGCTGCTAGTAGTCCAGCTGATCAACTTGCTTCTTTGTCGCTTAATGATGATGACCTCATTTCTTGAGCGACTATATTCGAATCGGAGACAGTCGTGCAGTTTTGCACATTTTATGCTTTATGGTTTTAATTGGATTTTTGTTATTTATTTTCTTGATTTTCGTTAGAACGAATGTTAGAACTTTTACTTGAATTTGAATCCGGTATGTTTTGGAATTTATCTGAATGCTTGGTTTGATTTTATTTCTGTGTTCAAAAGTTTTATCTATGTTAGTTTGCTATCTATGCTCCTTGAATGATAATATTTAGTAAGAGCCATTGATGGAGCTTGCTATTTAGTTAGGATGCATTTTTGCTATTTATTTACTGTATTCCGAGCTTAGGTGAGTTACATCGGATTTGGGTGAGTTTCTAATACGGACAGGGTGAGTTTCTAATACGAACATTGAGACCTATGTTTAGCAAGTAAACTTATTTGTCCAAATTTATTTTTAGACCACCCATTAGCAGAATTCTGTGCATTTTTATTTAAACTACTAAGTATGTCATAAATATATCCAAATATAAGATAATATATCTTACTATTTTTTAAAAAAACTTTGATTTAGTAGATCGAATTTCGCTTTTGAGCATTTAAAGTTGTTTTAATTTTTTTTTTAATTCTCTTCAATTTTGTTTTTTTAATTTTTTGTTAATAAAAACGCAAAATTAAACATGAATCAACTTGAACCGAGGTAAAATATATATATATTTTTTTTATTTTTTTTTTTCGTTCCGATACCGTTTCACAGGCCCAAAACCGGTGGTTTGATTTTGGTAGGTCAAGATTTCACGCTCGAATTCGAATATGGATATAAAATAAAAATTTTATTGACTGATCTCAATATTCATTGCATGTATTAATTGATGTTTTATTCGATTTTATAAATTTTAACTAATTTTTTTAGAAAAATATACTCATTCTTATTAATTATATATATATATATATAAAGTTCAAAAATAATTATATTTAAGATATTGTATATATATAAAATATTTTGTACGTTACTATATATATTTATTGAATTTTAATCAAATTTTATTAATTAAAGTTTGAATATAATTATATTTTAGATATTATATATAAAAGTTACTTTATATTTATTCAGTATGAGATTTTATTAATTAAATTTTAAATATAAATATATTTTAGATATTATATATATCTCGGTAGGTTATTATATATATTTATAAAAAAAAAATTATGAGATTTTATTAATTAGTGTAATTTTTTTAAAACTTCTCCCATTATTTATTGAGTGTATTTATTCATTTTTAATGTACGAGAATACATAAATAATTAAGTTAAAATTCAATTTTAAAAAATCACATTAATTAATTTTTAAATTGTTAATAAATAATTAAATTAAAATTATATATATATATATATATATATTTAAAAAAAACTGAAAAATGTGAGGAGACTGTTTGATTAAATATCCAAAATAAACAAAAAAAATTAAAGTCAACACATCAATTAAATTTATTATAACCATTAAATATATCAAAACTAAAACAATTTTTTTGAAAAATAAAAATTAGCCTGCACCATGGGTACGCAAGACCTGCACTGATGGTGCAGGCCCAACGCAACCCACCGGTACCGGTGCCGGTCATTTTGCGGGCGGAAAAATGACCAATTTTTTTTCCTAATCCAATCTTAAATCTAATTTTGAAATTAAACCTATTTCTAATCTATGATTTTCAATAACAAACTTAAAAAATTCATAGAAATCCAGTCTAAACAATAAAAAAATCCTTAATCAAACACAAAAATTAAATCTAAGAAAATTCTTATTTCTCGGAAAAATTAGAAAGAAATAAGATATATGTGAGAGAGAAGTAAGAGTGAACACGGAGTGTGAGAGAGAAAATGAAATGGAAGGATTTAGTAAAAAAAAGGGGCTTATTTACCCTTAATTTTTCTTGTCAAAAATTGGGTATACTTATACCAGCTTTGGGTAAACTCAAAATTGGGTATACTTGATCCATATTTGAGTATATATAGATTGACCCTTATTTAGCGCCAAGGGGGTAGCCGAGTTGGTTGAGTATGGTATGCTTGTGACCAAATGTCATGAGTTCGAGTATATATATATATGTATATATATATATATATATATATAAATAAGTTGTCATAAATTAACATAATATATTATTTTTATAAATATAAATTATAAAATTAAAATAATTAAAAATATAATACATAGTATATTTAAATATAAAATATAAAATTAAAATTGGTCTGATTTCTGAAAAAGCTTAAATTTTTAATAGAATACATAATTTACATTTTAATAATACAAGACATGATATTATTCTAAATTTATTTTTTAATTTTTATTTACGACAAATTATTATTTAAATTGTTTAATTTTTTTTAAATGTAAGTATATCAATAACATTATCAAAATGTAAGTATATTAAGAAATTTCTGAAAAATATAACAAATCACTTGGAAACCTTTAGGCCTCCAAGAAACCTAAAGGTGAATCTTGATTTCTTGGCCATGGGCCAAGCCCGATAACTGAGAAGCCACTCTTCTCAGCCACACAATCTCAGTGCATGTGTAACCCTACTTCGTCTCTCTAGTGGAATCACAACCACACTCTACCAGTCGAGTCTTTCTCAGATCTCAGATCTAAAACACAGAAAAAATCGAATGATGAAATCGAGTTCAGTTCTTCATCATTCGATTGTGTCTAATAACAGAGGCTCGTTTCTTTGAAAACCCAGTTTCTGAAGGAAATGAGTCTCTGATTGAATCTCGCAAAGGCAAAATGGTGATTTCGGAGCAATTAACTCAACCACAAAGAACGTACGCAGAAGCGGTTAGGGTGGGCAAGGGGTCTACGCCATTTCTTGCTGGATCTACTAAAGGCTTCAAGCACGACAAAGTCGAAATAGGAGCAGAAGATGGATACACCTATGTAAGGTTTTGCGAAAAAGATAAGTCCATTCTAAATTCCTCATCTAAATATACGTTGATAGCTAAATTTTCTTATGGATGTCCTGCTGCTACTGAGTTTAGGTTGTATTTAGATTCTTTAAAACTGATTGGTAATTACAGTATATACAAGTGGGATTTTAGGCACGTATTTGTTGAGTTTGATAACATGCAAGATGTAAAAAGTTTTTGGAAACAAAATGTCAGATCTATGGGTCAATATATGTTTAGGATTTTAAAGTGGTGCCCTGACTTTAATCCCAAGCGGGAGTCGCCCCTGACTCCAGTTTGGGTTTCTTTTCCCAAATTACCTGAATTCATGTATAATATAGACACAATCGAAAACTTAGCTAGAGCTGTAGGGGTTCCTTTAAATTCTTGGTTGCCTAGCAAGAATAGGGCTAGTTATAATAAGTGTGAAGTCTGGACAGTTTTAGATGTATCTAGTGTTCTTCCTCAAAAAATATGGGTTAGCTTTGGGGATAAGGATGGGTTTTGGCAGGATGTAATCTATAGAAATATGCCTGATTATTGTAGAAAATGTAGACATTTAGGTCATAAGGACAGTGCTTGTAAATCTGATGATTTAGATTTTAAGAAAACACAGAATTTAAAAAAGATTGAAATCAAATCTAAAGATAAAAAGTATACTAATGTCTGGATGCCTAAACCTATTAATAATAAAGAAGTTAACGTTAATGTGCAATCTGAAATGAATGAGAATCATGAAAATATGCATACACTGTTAGTTGATGCTCATCTTGATATTCATAATAAATCTGTTGCTCTTAATAATCTGCATGTTGAGAAACATAATGATATTGATAGACAAACTGCATGTGTAAATATAGATACTGGTATAGTGTCTGATACATTGAATGCTGCATCTGCTAGTATGTTGAACATGGATATTCAATCAATGCATAATATAACATCTGTTAATGAAATGCCTTGTGATATTGGTGGAAAAATTGCAAGTGTAAATGTAGATTTTAATGTTGTTAAGTCCCAGTCTCCTAATAGATTGAATGTTGCATCTGCTAGTATGTCTGACATGGATACATTGCATAATATAACAACTGTTATTGATAATAATAATGTTAGTATGTATGCAATGGATAAATCTATGATGATTGGTAAAAATTGTGAGCATGATATTGTTCTGCATAATAATGTTTTGAGTGATGTTTTAGCTACAAGTCGTGCTGATATGATTGATTACACTTTATGTAAACATGTATCCTCTGAAGATGACATTAATCTTGCTTTTGATATTTGTAATTCACACGTGGTTGAACTAAGTAATAAGAATTTAATTGCTTCTAAAACCTTTGAATCTGATAATGTAGGAAAAGATAATGATAACATCTTAGCATGTGAGCATGATTCTGCTGTTGATAATGAGATGACATTAGATGCTTTGAATTCTCATGATGTTGTATTTATTGAGAACAATTTAATTGCTTTTAAACAACTTGAACCTGATATTGTTACAAAAAAGATATAGAAAATGCAGTTGTATCTATGAATTTAAATAACCCTTTTGATGCTTTATTGAATGTAGAGAATGTAGATGAATTTGAATCTGTTCCTACTAGAAACAGGTTAAGTCTGTCCCCTAATTCACAAAAAGGAAATATATGTGATGGAAATTTAAGTTTGCCTGCATCTCCTAAACTGAATAAGAATAAACCTTCTTTGAACAGTTTGCTTAGAAGATCTTCTAGGAATAAGCTTGTTATTAAAACCAGAAACTCTAAAGGATCTTTAGGATCCTCAAAATAATCTTTAGAATGACTTTAAAAATGTTAAATTGGAATGTAAGAGGATTAGGTAATACTAAAACTATTAGAAGAATTAAGAATTTAACTAAAAAACATTGTATTAATATATTAGCTTTGCAAGAGCCTATGGTGGCAGTAGATAGAAGTCTAGAAATCTGTTCTAAATTAGGTTTTGAATCTGTTCAGGCAAACATAAGTAACAAAGTATGGATTTTATGGAGGAATGGCTTTAAGATTGAACTTTTAGATAACTTTGAACAGCTTTTAAATGTTAGAATTAGTCACTCTGCATATAGGGAGAATCTTTTGCTTACTGTTGTGTATGCTAAATGTAACATTAGTCATAGGTTAATTCTATGGAATCAGCTAAGAAATTCATCTGTAAATATGTTGCCTTGGTTAGTTGTAGGAGACTTTAATTCTATTTCTAACATTAGTGAGCAAAGAGCATGTAATAATCAGCATACTAGAAGCCTAGATGATTTTAATGAAATGATCTTTGACTGTAAATTGGAAGACCCTGGTTATGTAGGTTCTAATTTCACTTGGACAAATAAGCATAAATGGAAAAGGTTAGATAGATGTTTATATAATGAACTTTGGAGAGATACTTTTAACATTACTAGGGTAGATCACTTAGCCAGAACCTGCTCTGATCATTCACCATTGTTAATAAAATTTTTAAAACAAAATAACTTTCAAAAAACATCTTTCAGATTTCAAAACATGTGGTTAAAGCATGATGATTTTTTGAAAACTGTAGAAAGTAATTGGTCTATACCATTAATTGACTCTTCTGATATGTATGTTTTCTGGTCTAAACTTAAGAGATTGAAAAAATATCTACAAAATTGGAATAAAGTTGTATTTGGTAACATTTTTGTTAACATTAATAAAGTTGAGGATGAAATTAAGCTTACTGAAATTTTGATTGAGGAAGATAATTGTGATGAGAATCAAATGAAATTGAATGAGTTGAATGCTGATTTAATAGCTTTGCTTGAAAAAGAAGAAATCTATTGGTGTCAAAAAAGTTATGTTAATTGGACTGTTGAAGGTGATAACAATTCTTCAACTTTTCACAACTATGTTAAGAAAAGGAAAGTTAAGAACATAATTAATGGAATATATGAAAATAATATTTGGGTAGAAAATGAGGAGTTGATAGGTCTCTCTGCTGTAGACTATTTTAAAAACTTGTTGAACAAGATTTCACCAATGAATGATCTGTCTATTGTTAGAAGTGTGATACCAGAAATTTTAACAGACCAATGTAATGATAGTATATTGAAAGAACCTACTTTTGAAGAACTATATGATACTATTAGATCACTAAATAAAAATAGTGCCTCTGGAGTTGATGGCTTCAACTCCAGATTTTATCTTGCTTGTTGGCCTATAATTAAATCTGATTTACTTAAAGCTGTTAAATGTTATTTCTTGTGTTCAGATATACCTAAAGGCATGTTCTCTACTTTGATTTGTCTTATACCTAAAGTTAAATCACCCAAATATTGGACTCAGTTTAGACCAATCAGTCTTTGTTCTGTGTTTAATGTGTCAATTTCTAAATTGATACAAAGTAGAATAGCTAAGATCCTAACATTAATAATTTCTGATGAACAAGGTGCATACATTGAGAATATAATGATTCAGGAAAATATATTAATAGTTCAGGAGTTAGTGAAAGATTTAAATATGAAAACTAGAGGTGATAACCTAATTTTAAGCCTAGATATGACAAAAGCTTTTGATAAACTTGAGTTTAGATTTATATATGAAGTTATGTCTGCCTTTGGTTTTAATAATCTTGTAATCAACTTAATAAGAAAGTCTATAGAACATATCTCTTTCTCTGTTATCACTAATGGAATAACTTCTGAGTATTTTAAGTCTAAAAATGGTCTTAGGCAGGGTGATCCCCTTTCACCTTGCCTATTTATTATTGCTGAAGAGTTTTTCATTAGAGGTATAAAGTTGTTGATAGATCAGAAAAAAATCAAGCCTTATAGTATGCGAAGTAAATTGAATATTAGCTGCCTAGCCTACGCAGATGATATAATGTTATTCTTAAATGGATCATTGCTTAGTGTTAAAAACCTTGTTTATTTTTTAGATTTATATCAACAGTTATCTGGTCAGCAGTTAAATAAAGAAAAGTCATCTTTTCTAACTTCATCTAAAATAAACAGAAACAGATTAGAACATCTTAAAGATTCCTTAGGATTTAAGTTATCTAAGTTACGTTTTACATATTTAGGTATACCAATTCATTCTAATAACTTTGCTGAGCATTTTGAAGGTTTAATAGATAAGGTTAATGCTAGAATTCATGACTGGAACTGTAAACATATATCCTTTGGTGGTAAGATGACATTAATAAATTCAGTACTTATGTCTTATCCTATATATTACTTACAATCAGTTAAACTTCCTTTAAAAGTTGTTTCTAGATTTAATAAGCTTTTAAATAAGTTTCTTTGGGGCTGTAATGATCTTAATAGAAGTATGATTTGGACAAACTGGTCTAGTCTATGTAAGCCATTCAAGGAGAATGGTCTTAACTTTAGGAATTTAGATGATATTCAATCTGCCTTTGCATATAAATTATGGTTCTCTTTTCGAAGTAAAAGTTCCTTATGGTCTAAGTTGTTACATTCTAAGTATTGTAATGATATTCATCCTTTGCAAGCTAGATTAAGGAATACTGATTCAAAAGTTTGGAAAAGAATGTTGGAAGTTAGGCTAGAGGCAGAAAAGCATGTTAGGTGGAAATTAGGTCAAGGCAATATAGATTTCTGGCTAGATCAATGGAATGACATGAAACCACTAATCTTATTAACTGATACTAATTATCATCAATATCAGCAAACAAAAGTCAGTAAATATATCACTAATGATACTTGGGATATACTTATGCTTCAAAATAGTTTGCCCTTACAATATGTTGATAGGATCATTACAACTCATATTAATCTAAATGTTTCTGATTCTGCTATTTGGAAGCTGTCTAGTGATGGATCCTTTAAATTAAAGGAGATTGTGTTAGAAATTAGGCAAAAACATTTTACATCTATTATTAAAGATAAAATATGGAACAACCTATCTCCTAAAAAATGCTCTTTCTGTCTTTGGAGAGTCTTAAACAATTTGATTAGTGTGGATACTATACTTCAATCAAAAGGTTTTCATCTAGCTAGTAAGTGTATGTTCTGTGAAAACACTGAATCATTGCATCATGTTTTTGTTTCTTGTGACACTGCTTGGCTGGTATGGAATTTCTTTACTGAAAAGTTTAAAATCATAATAGGAAGACACATGACTATTAATCACACTGTGAATATTTGGTTTCTATCAACTCCTAAAAGAGTTCATATTAGAACTGTTTTGCCTTCTATGATTATTTGGTGTATATGGAAAGCCAGAAATAAATATAGGCATAGTAATGTTACTTCTTCACATAAGCAGATTGTGAAGCAGATCTTGTTAATGCTTACTTCATTAGATTTAGCTCATGCATTATCTAGGAAGCATTGGTCTCCTGATTTTAGTTCAGCTAAACAGCTAGGTTGTTTTAATCATATAAATCTTGTCAAACCTTTCATGTACATTAAGTGGACTGTGCATGCTTGTAACCGTGTCAAGCTTAATTGTGATGGATCTTCTTTAAACAACGGTGAATCTAGTTTTGGATATATAATAAGAGATAACTTAGGTAATATAATAAAGGCTAAAGGGGATTTGATAGGAAAGAGTTCTCCTATTTGTGCAGAAATTGCTGGGTTATTAAATGGATTAACATATTGTAAAGAGAATGGTCTTAAGTTAGTTGATATTGAGTTAGATTGCTTAGCTTTGTTTAATATGCTAGCTTCTGGTTTGAGTCCTTGGTACTTAGAACATAGTTTATTATGCTGCAGACAGCTGATAGTATCACAAATGACTATTAGACACATTTATAGGGAGCAGAATCTGGCTGCAGATTGGCTGTCTAAACATGCTTTGAAAGTTATAAACAGTTTTTGTATTCAATCTCACCATAACTTCAGTGAGCTATCTAGCATATTAAGGGCTGATATCTTGGGCTTAGGAAATTTTCGTTATACTTAATTCAGATCTGTTCTTTACTTCTGTGAATTATCTGACATTGTTTAGCAAGTCGTAAGACTTGACTACATGTTCTTTCTTTGTTTTGCAGGTCTCAGGTTTCCAGTAGAGAAGTAAAGGATGAAAGGCTGAAATCCATGAGGCATATTAGGGAGGGAGAAGTCGAATCGAACACAAGAAGAGAGATATGAAGCTTCATGAAGATGAAGACACTATAAAGAGGGTTAAGAGAACACATATATGCTGCAATGAAGAAGAAGATATCACGTTTGTTAAAGTCTAAGCTATTTTAGATCTTTATTTTGTAAACTTCTTCATTGTATAATTCATGAGCTATTGGCTCATAAACATCAAAACTCTTGTAACATATTTCTTTCAACATTAATAGATATGTAATTTCTTGGGAAAAAAAAATATTAAGAAATTTCTGAAATTTCTTAAATGTAAATATTCTAAAAATTGTATCTAAAAAACTTAATAATTTTTTTTAAAAACTTTCGGTGTCCTATCCGAATCAAACAAACCAACTCTCTATTTATAGATCTCAAGAAATTATAAATCATGGTATAATTTTTTTACTTATTAAAATAAAAAAATAATCATTTTAAAAATATAAAATAACAAAAATATTCAACATATTTCGGTGTGCAAATCAAAAACCAAGTCTCTATTTGTAGATATCGAAAAATTAAAATTAATTATATATATTTTGTTAACGATTTAAAAAAAAAAACCTAAACATGCGGCAGTTGGACGAATTGAACGCCAATGCATCTTTTAAATCTACGTTGGACTTGAAAATGCATTGCTGCACAGCAAAATGCGTTGAAATATGGCCTACTGCGCGTGGTCTTAAATGCGAATCAATTGACCCGAATGAGAGGTTTAAATCACAATTTTCTCAATGACTAATCTGTTTGCAGTAACTACAATCTCCTTTTATAAGCAGATGGAGTAGAGGGAAAACTAAAGACGACAATAAGAATAGACGTCATTTATGATAAGCTATGAGCTCTATATGATGTCTATGAGCTCTAAAATCCTTTGCCTTACCTCTTGAATGATTAAAGAAAACTAGTTTTTAACCAGAGGAAGAATGTGCGTAAACTGTATATGCCTGGTAGACCAGAAAAGACTCCTTAAATCCCTTAAGGAATCGCATAGCATAATCCTAAGTCAAGCTATAGAGCAAAATACTTCATTTATAAGCAACTATAACCACGAACACGTGATGTAGACATCTTTTTATCTTGTGTTCTCATCCAATAGGAGTTGGAATATTTAGTAACACTCAATCTGTCATGTTTCAAGAAACTTTTGGATTTTTTTATTCGAAAAGTCTAAAGCCATTACTGTGTGATACTATCACACAATTCTAACCGCACTTGTATAGCTTCAACAATGTAGTACAAGTCTATTGGATTGATTCCAAGCTCCGTCCAGTAAAATGTAGACTCTACATGTTTGAAGCTCGTATCATCGTGGCTTCTTTCTAGACTCCAGAGCAGTCACCATAGCTACTCTTATGTGCCGTAGTTGCTGCGATAAGCGAGAACTTGCACGATAAGAAAAGTGTCTTGATTGAGTAAATGTGCTGCAGGAAGACTTGTAGGAGAAGTAACAGCAGCAAAATCAACAAAAGAATGATTGAGATAGTTATCGCTAAAAATCGACATGATTAGAAGCTCAAAATGGATAAATGAGCTATTAATCTGAATCATCAATCGATTTCACAACAAGAGTAGGCTGGACCATAAGTGAAATTGCCAGTAAATCACTAAGAAACAAATCTTTCCGGTTACTGGAAAAATGAGAAAAAGGACTACAAAATGCAGTTAGGCTCTGATAGCATGTTGGTATTTTAGTGCCAATTGAATATGATAAACGCCGAAACTAACAACAAACTTCTATTTAAGTTTACATTTATTTGGCTGATTATATCATTAAGATTAAGAGTTCAACTATGTGATAATGTACATAATTACAACTAGTTATTTGGATATTATTTTTTTGCCAGGTACTATATTCTACTCGGACCGGATAGAGCTAATCCGCAAGGTACAACAAGATTTTGTCCCCTTTTATATATAATTTTTTACGCAAAATTTAAACCTATTTTCTCACAAATAGACATAACACATTTCCTTAGGTTGTAACTGTTGATTAATTTTGCTAAATTCATAAACTTAAGAGCAGTAATTGGGAGAGATAGATTTGGGTTTGCTGAGGAGTTGTGGAAAGGGACAAATGTATTGTAAGAAAATTATATTGCGTTTATGGCTGTTAGTGGACAACCAAACCAGATAACCCGTCCGGTACGGTCCGATAATGTGATCAAATTTTTTACGGATAATAATTTAAAACCGGTCCCATTACTCATCCGTATAGATAAGACCATTAATAATTTGGACAGTTTATATTATATTTTTTAATACGACTAAACATATTATTTACATTATTTACATTGAAATAATATAACACAAAAAAACCTATCACATAGTGGTTTATTGTATTTGATGTGAATAAGTTAATTTATAAATATTTATTATTTTTAATCTTTTTTATATTTATTAAATTGATCGAAATTAGAGTTTTAATATTTTAGTTATAGCATCAAAATTTTAAAAAATTTGCTATATCTAACAATCTCGAGTGGCCTACTCGGAATCACATGCTGAGTGTTCAAAAAAAAAATCAGAACAAACACAAAGGTTCTTCATTACCTGCAGTCGAGTTCCTGCTTCTGTATTTAACAATTCAAAAGCTATAGCAAGTCTTTCACTGTGTCCGCATAGTATAAACAAGTTATAAAATAATGGTGTAAATACTTTTTAGCATAATAATACACAATTATTCGAGATTTAAACCACAATTATTGAAGTTCTTTGTTTTAGGGTTAATTTTAGAGATAAAATCATATATCTTAGATTAAAGTTAGGTTAATGGTGTGTTTTTTCATATAAGACTATCTATTAGATAAATGGCATCTAGTGATAAATTTGAAATAAAAATAAGGGTAATGTGGTAAAAACAAGTCACTAGTGTTTTTGAAAGTTTAAAAGATGGAGGAAATAAAAAATAATATGGAGGAAATAGCTTTGGCCTTCACTAATAGAGATAATATCAGTCCAGTTCGGCCCCATATTCTACAAAACTGAATCGAATCAATAAATTTCGGTTCTGAAAAATAGAATTTGTTTAATGGACGGGCCGGGCTCTAACCCATATATAATCTCTTTATATAAAATTTGTTTTTCTCTCCTTCCTATGGTTTAAGATAAACTAGGTGAGATTCATTCAAAGTCTTAGTTAATTATGGATCATGTTATCATTTTTCTTTTCACTAATATTCAATACCATCATTTCACATTATTTTTTTTAAAATTTTAATACAAAATTATTTCATAAAAACCACGAATGTTAATTTTTTTTTAATACAAATTATTTCATAAAGACCACGAATGTTTGTCTTAAATTGATCGGTTTCTCTATCATTATAGACGATTTACAAATTACATAAAAAATAATATACATCATTATATTTGATTTTATTTTAATTCAATTCAAATCAAAAGGATAAAATGTTATTAATGAAGCATGAGTTACACTGTTGTACAAAAAGTCAAAGAAACTGATTCGTGGAGAATCATCGTTCCCACTTCATTTCCGGCCCTTTTAAAATAAAATAAAATAAAATAATCTGTTAAAATAAAGCTAAGAGCTTTAACTAAAAGTGGTGTACATTATTTAGTTATAGAAGCGTACATTGCTTAATCGTTTGTCTCTGTCGTTACAGTTAAAATATAGTATACATTAATTAATTCGACGTCTTCATTCATTTGAATGATTCTCTCTTTTATTAGCATCTATTTTTTTCATAAATATTTTGATTCTATAATAATAATAAATAAACAATAAAATAATAATATTATTTTTCTTTTTATTATAAATTAAAAACTGAATTATATAATTGGATGGACATTAAGTTAGATTTATTTTTATAAATTATTCATAAATATATAAAAAAACATTGAGATTTATTTATAAATATAAAACATGTTTATTTATTAACATACACAGTAGTTGTGTTTTTAACGATATAAGATAACTAACAGATAACTAACAGTGGACCATTTTATATATCGATTTATTATATGTTTTATCAGTTAGATTTCGTATTAGTTCTACGGTTTTAATTTTTTATTGGTTTTGGTTTTTAAAATGGAACTGGAATCGACCACTCCGATTTTTATCGGTTCTCGGTTCGGTTCTTATCGGGTTGTTTCTCGTCCGGTTTTCAGTTTTTTAAACCATTAATAGCTATCTCACAAATATATATTAAATTGGTAGCTTTATTTCACTGAGAAGAAAAAAAATACATTTTTCATGATATAAAATCTATTTATATAATTTATGTTACATTTTCTCCCAACTAAATACATTATTGCGTTATGTTAATCGTAAATCATTATTTGTTGAACACATATCTACCTTAATTTTACACAAATTTATTGATAGTTACGCGGTGGTATCCATCGTGGACTATATTCAATGCATGCTACATTGAACGTATGCAAACCGTTATAGTAATTAGGAAACGTGGTTAGTAAGTGGCCTTAGTAAAGCGCGGTTCCTTCGGTAACATGCAGTAGCCCATTAATTATCATACCCCGGTGGAGATTCTTGATTATACGTGCGGTAATCCTTTGGTAAACGTTCCGTACCGTTTCCCGATGGGTGCGCGTGATAATCCCTTGGTGACCGTTCTCTGTTGTTTCCCGATAAGGTTTGTGTGGTAATTCCTTCGTGGCCATTCCGCGTTATTTTTCGATGGGTACTCTTCGATGTTCCTGTTGTTCGGTATAAGTGTTTACTTGTTCGGATCAGGATTATACCCTTCGATCACTTCGTGCGTGATCCTTTAATTCTGAGGTCAGCCCTATCTTGTCTTATGCTGATGACCTCATCACGGATCCCCACACTTTATTTAGCAGTGTGAACTAAAAAGTAAAGGTACTAATTGGAGTATAAATATGAAGCAAGATAGAGGTGGTGATTCAAATTCTAAGAGTGTTAGGTGGCACTGTATGACGGCTAACCTGATGATGATTTGACTGATTATCAGACAAGGTGTGACACGCGTCAAAAGTAGTGCTGTTATCGGGTCGGGTCGGTCCGGGTTTGGACGGGACCGAGACCGACTCGCTAAGTTATCGGGCGGGTCGAGCTGGACCGCTAAGCGAAGGGAGCCAGATATTATGGACCGGGACCGGCTCGTTAAGAATCGAGTCGGTCCGGTCCGACTCTTAACGGGCGGGTTTCTTAGTTTATCATAATCTTTTTATGGTTTTAGTTAAGAATATACATAGATTATGAAAAAAATTTATGTATTTCCCTTATCGGGCTGGTTACCGGGCGGACCGGTCCAGACCGGTAAGAGAGTCGGTCTAAAAATTTGGCTCCCAACCCGCTCCCTAAGGTATTCGGACCGGTCTCGGGCGGGTCTTACCGGTCCGGTCCCGGGCGGGTTAACGGGTTGGGAGGCCCCCTAACAGCTCTAGTCAAAAGAGGCAGCGCTTCTTTTATGACATATCTGACACAACTACAATGTCTGTACATAAGTGGGTACGATGCTTTGAATCCTGCAAAGCGTGTTCCTCTGATTAATCGTTGTAGTAAATCAAATTGTATCCTAAGAGATCACACTTGAATCTAATTTAGACAAAGCGTGCTTTGAAGGTTTTATCTGTTTGAGAGTAAAAATGGATTTTGTCAAGGTTAGAGTTTATAATTTTCCAATTGTCGTTAATCCCAAACCGAAACCATTGTAGATCACACAATTAACAGCTAGTAAAATCAATAATCTATTTACTAACGACCTTGTAGAGTACAAAGGGGATCAAACTTAGGTTTTGCCAAAGATTATCTTCTAAAACTTCTCCTCTAATGGTCAATTACCCTAAATATCTTCCCACTGATAATTCTTCACGACACATGATGATTTGGTTATAACCATGCTGTTGATAAGCCCTATTGGTAACTTGCAGTCATTATTCATTCATGATGAGTCCAAAAAAGGGAGGGAAGAAGAATAATAATACAAACATTCTTCCTGGCGATCCCGAAGAGTCGGAGTTCGAGAGCCCCTATAATCTAGAGGAGTACTTTGCACGTGTGACCCCCCAAATATAGGTATTTGACTGAGGATGGCCACTTTGAATTTAAGGTTAGGTATGGTCTTCTTGATGCTGTCATAACATGAGTACCAGCCCCCAGAGAATAACCATACCAGGCCGTGAAAAACGACACATGCCTTTATACTACGTTGTTCGACTCGGGGATTTGTTTACCCTTACCACCATTTATTCGCGACTTATTCTATTTTGTGAATATATGCCCAACACAACTAACTACAAATGATTGGATGCTGATTTTAAGTATAATATTGAGCTCCCAACTGTTAGATATCTACGTGTGCTTAACCTATTTATTAGCGGTAATAGATATATCAAAACTGGCCCGTTCACTGTTATTTTACCTTCGATTAACGAGGTTAAGAAGACTGGTAGATTTTCCATAATCTGATAAGAACTGGAAGAATATATTTGTTATGTCTTTAGAAATTGGGAGCATGAAAATGCTGTAGAGAATCTACAGTTAGAGAGACGATGGAGGGATAAATGTAAGGAATGCTAGTTTTTGTTTGTATAAGTAGGAGTGTACCATTTGAAATGTTGCTATAATGAATTCATTGATGCTATTGGTGAATGAAAACATCAATAGTGGTGCAGAGAAGACAAACTAGAAGATGACGTCAATCTACTTTGAAACCTATCAACTGTTTCTTATGCCGTGTGGGGTCTGAACGTGTCACACTCGTTTACCCAGGTGAATTATCCAGAATCCGTTTTGTGGTGTATGCTTGAGTCGAAAATTGTTGAGGAAGGCCAAGTGAAGATGAAAGCCGATGGAGATGTTGCAATCGTTGAGAGACTACGAGCGTTGATGCAACAAAGGTGCCTGGATCACAATTGTAACATGGTGGGTCTGTCTGTTCCCCATAGTTGCAAGGGTAAAGAAGTGGAGGATGCCTCACCCGATCGCACAAAGAGAGCGATGCAGGAGGAATAACTTATAATTAAGGAGGCTGATGAGAGCATTCACAGTGAAAATACCTGTGGATCTCTAGACAAGGGTGAATGAAATACAAAAGTAAACCTTCTCGTAGGAGATGATGGGAGGAAACCAAAGAGGAAAAAGTTTCTCATTTGAAAAAAATAGATTTATAAAGGATACAATACCTATCTAAGTAAAAGTTGTTATTGGTTGATGAAGATGAAGAAGATGAAAAAGGTATGAATGTGAATGAAATGGGAAGACCATTGGTGTCTAAGGTATCAAGGGAAGAGAATAAGGTACCAGAATTCATGGTACTTGATAATTGAGATGAGAAAGCTAAGGGCGATGATGGTTCGAAAGATCCGGGCAAAGACGCAAACACAACAAAGAAGGCTGCAATGAGAGATGATTTTCATGTAGGTATAAAGTCACGAGAGGATGCCTTTGTGAAGGGTGTAGGGCCAGGTTCAGCATTTGTGAATATTATAAGATCAAAATTATTGTAATTAAAATGGGACACTGCTGATGTTGCTCGAGGTGTCTCCATTACAACAAAAGGCGTATCGCCTAACTTCACCATGCTTCGCCCCTTATTAATGATGTTGCGTTATTTGAAACGCTGTCCATATTTATATTTTGATGATAACTTGCCCATGAAGAAGATCCTAAAACGGCAACTCAAGTTGAGAATTAAGGTGAGTATAGTTTATCAGGATTAAAACACTGCCTATGATGCATGAGCTGATGGTTGCGTGTTGGTCTTACAGAGTCATCATAATTCTGTAGTTATTTCCTACCGTCGTATGTGCTCTCTCCAATGCCGAAGCTATAGAGAATTGGCAATCAGAGGCATTGTTTTTTTAGATCGGTGAAAGGGCTAACAACTGAGCTGGCCCGATTAAAAAATGCCTACGGTACTGCAAATACAAGTAATGAGAAGGCGCTCTGGTGAGAATGACGAGCTGCAGCATGATCTGGCTATTATGGATGATGAACTAAGTGCATGTTGCAATAAATGCTTGAAGCTGATTAATGGGAGGACTTTGTTGATCGCTTAGGGCAATGAGCTGGCTAAGAGAAATGATGATTTGATAAGTCAAAATGCAGGGTTACTGGCTTAGAATATAGCGCAAGCGCATATGATAGATGAGTAAGAAGATAATATGATAACTCTTACTTTGGAAAATACCAACTTGCGTGTGGCTATCGTGGAAGCTAAGGCAGATAAAAAACAATAGAGGATGTAGCTTATGAAAAAAGGCTATGCACGACCTGGTAAAATAAAAAAGCCAGGTGATGAAAGTTACCATAGGGATGATTGATAAGAATCAGAAGGAAACTATCTTAACACTATGGAGGCTGAACCCGAGCATAGCATTGGGCTCTCTAAGGAGATTCATCCCTTAGAAAAAACAATTGGATCAGGTTAATGAGGAGACAAAGACTGCAAACCCTGCGAAGGACCAACTGTAGGTAGTTGTCTCCGATCCCCTTGTACTTACTGGAAAAACAAGGATGGCAAATACATACCTTGGTATAAAGGGTGCAAGTAAAGTTTAAGGGACAAGATCTACTCCACCCTCTAAGGATAGTTGATAATATATGGTGTTGACAGAATTCTTGAAGTATGTATTGACGTTGTGTATTTTTTGGATTTTTTTGATAACATTATTTGAAGCATATATACGAGACTTTTTTACTCTATTTGTTGAGGTAGATGTGTTTGTTATGGATGTGTTGATTTTTTCTCTCCATACAAAATCGATGCTCAGAGTGGCCCATCGCGTCGCTCCTAAAGGTATGCCAATCAGCTTGTTCGTGGAAGAGACCGATTCAGACTATTTTGTGGCCTAATAAGGCTTGGTATATTACCCGTTTTCTTATAATACCAATTCCAGGTATTGGGCTCAGCGTGGCCCCTTACATAGCCTCATAGGGCGTGGCCAATTGGCCTAGTCGTTTATTGGAATCAAGTTGCCGGACTCAGTATGACCCATTCCCTAGCCCGTATACATGGTTCAATGACCCAAATATTATTTTTTATAGGTTAAGGGATAACATATAACAAACATATAAAGTGACAAAAATAGGAAATTATCATTGATGAAAGAAGAACCGCGTCTCATTAAAAAAACCCTTCCACGGCATCAGAACGGGAAAAGAGCGCACATGAGAATTACATAGGTTGGTGATAAAGTTTTAAATGAATAATGTTACAAGGGTGCTTGAATACTTGACCATCTGGATCAGCCAGGCGATATGCACCGTGGTGCTCTCGGGCAATAATCATGTATGGAACTTCCCAAGTAGGTCCCAACTTGCGCGTGGCTTTATCACCAGTTCCTTGAAATACTTTGTTATTACTAAACACCTTACCACAAGTTTACACTATGAGCTTGGACTTAAAACGACTATATATAATACTTTTGTAATGTTCAGCATGTACCCGGGCTTGTTCGCATCGCTCCTCAATCAGATCTATGCTGATCGCTTGCTCTGTATCGTTGGCGGGCTATGGGTAGTTTGCCACCCTATGGATAGGTAGGATGACTTCTGCTGGGACTACAACCTCCAGGCCATAAACTAAGATGAATGGGGTCTCGCCTATTGTTGACCGTGAGATTGTGCGATAGGCCCATAAGACTTCGGTTAGTTTATCAGGCCATTTACACTTAACGCCTTTGAACTTTGTGTTGATACCATCCAAGGTGGTTCAGTTGGTTACTTCCATTTGGTTGTTCTCTTGGGGATAATAGGGAGTAGAAAAATATTTTTCGATACCGCAGCGACTACATAATGCTGTGAGGACATGATTTTGAAATTGCGGTTCGTTATCTGTCATAAGAATGCGGGGAATACTAAAAGGGGATAAAATCTAGTGGTGTACAAAGTCGCATATTTCTTGTGTTTTTATTTGGCAAAGTGCTTTAGCTTCCACCCATTTTGTAAAACATCCACAACGACCACGAGGTATTGACACTAGCCTGCTTCCAGAGGCAGTGACCTAACTTAATTGACCCCCACTTATCGAAAGGGAACATGGTTGGGTTGTGAGTCATGGGTTCGCTAGGTAGGTGACCGATGTTTGAAAATTGTTGGCAGCGGTGACACCCTTGCACGATACGCTCGAAGTCAATGGCCAAGTTAGGCCAGTAGTAGCCCGCTAGTAAGAAACAGTAAATCAAACGTCGGTGACCATAATGTGCTCCTACTTCTCATTCATGTATGTCGTGTAGAACTATGGTAGCTTCATCACAGTTGATGCATCACAACATGGGTCTTATAACACTTTATTGGTAAATGATGTCATCCAAGATAATGTATTTGGAAGCGCACAACCACAGATCTTTTTTTGCCACCTTATCTTAGGGAGAGTTCCATCGCAGCGGTACTTAAGATAAGGTTGGCGTCAACTGTAACAGGACGAGCATGTCTATCTCCTGAAGCAGTGGTATTTCTAGAAGTTTCAGCAAATGAATTGTCCATACATGGTACATGTTCATATACAACTTGCTCAAACCTGTATTCAAGCTCTTTTAAGACTGTGATTTAATAGAAAGATGTTTAATATCTAGTGTGATAGAGGAACTTGGCCTCGTTAAACGCTAGCTGCAAATTGGATCAGACCCATATTGCCCGTGCCTCGCGCATATATGCCAATTTCATCCCTCCAAGCATAGTCTCGTACTCAGTAGCATTATTTGTAATAGGAAAATTGAATTGGATAACATATCGAATTTTATCACCCATGGATAATTTTATGACTATACTTGCTATGCCTCCTAGTGTGCTTGAGGCATCATCGATTTCGATAATCCACTCTTATGAGAAATCATTCTTTTGACACTCGGCTATGCCATCCTCCCCGTGTGATGTGGGATTTGTTTTAATGAAATTCGTGATGACTTGGCATTGATCGCTGTACGGGGCTCGTATTTGATATCGTATTCACCTAGATTTACATATCATCTCATTAGTTTATCAGATATACTAGGTTTTTGTAACATGTAACTCCAAGGAAAAGATGTGCACACAGTGATTACATGACTCTGGAAATAAGGGCATATCTTGCATGCTACTACTACAAGTCTTAAGGTTAGTTTATCCAGGTTAAGATAAAATTTGGTAAGAGTAAATGTTGAGTAGAGAATACTAGATTTCACAGAGAGAATTCTAGGTAGTGAAAGTTGTATTTCGCTTCTGATTATTTCATAGGCCTAACTAACTTCTTCAGCCTCTTTAAATAGACTGAGTGAGTTAGTTAGAGAAATGGTTACATAATGGAATATTTACAGTTCAGCCCTTACATTTCTCCTAAAGCCTAATTTAACTCTATATTTACAGAACTTATCAATTTAGTCCCTATCAATTGCACTTAGGCCCCTGAAGAATATCTTTCCTTATCAAAGATAACGCGTTTCTACCTCAATTAAGGTTTTGTTGGTGTAATAGACCAGCTGCTGCACGCTCTCTGGCTCGTGGACTAACACTACACTAACAGAAAAATGGAAACCGAAAGGTATAGAAAGATAGGTTCACCTAAGGTGAGGGCGGATAAGATTTCTCGCGATGTCAGGTAGTTTTTATGTGCGGTGAATGCTTTACTGACTCGTTAATACCATATAAACTTCTTGGCTCCCCGAAGGAGTTCCAAAAAAGGGTGGCTTTTATTTTGATCCAATGAAATAAAGCGCGACAACACCATTAAACGCTCTGTTAAACACTGCAAGTTTTGATATTCCAGGGAGGTTCCATCTGTAGTAGTGCTTTCAGTTGATCAGGGTCAACTTCTATCACGTCCTTGCTGACAACAAAGAAAAAGAATTTTCCGCTTCAGACACCAAAAGAACATTTGATCGTGTTTAACTTAAGGTTAATTCATCGTAAGGTGGTGAATATGTTACCCAATACTTCAAGTTGAAAAATTCTTGTAGTCCTTTTAATGGTCATATCATCAATGTAGGTCTCCATATCATTGCTGAGCTGGTTCTTAAAGATCTGGTTGACCATGCGTTGGTATGTGAAACCCGCATTCTTGAGGCCTAATGACATTACAATATAGCAATAGAACCCTTCTCAGTTTGGAACGTGGTATGCTCTTCATCTTTAGAGTGCATGCAGATATGGTTGTAGCCTAAGTTATATCAATGAATAATAGGTGCTCACATTCTGAAACTGAATCCACCAGTTGGTCAATGCGATGGAGTAGGAAAACGTCCTCGGGGCAAGCTTGGTTGAGATCGCTGAAATCTATGCACATACGCTACTTCCTGCTCTTCTTTTTAACTAACAATGGTTGTTTTGAATCTAAAATCATTCATGAATATATTTTGATCACCCAAGAGCTTGTTCATGATTTAAATAAGAAAACCAGAGGTAATAACCTTATTTTAAACTTAGATATGACCAAGGACTTTGATAAAATCTCTTTCAAATTAATATACTATGTTTTAAAAGCTTTTGGATTATGTGACCACTTTATTTAAACTCATTAAAAATGGTATATAAAACTCAAACTTTGCCATCATTATAAATGTCTCTCATTTTGGCTACTTTCCCTCTTGCAATTGAGTCAGACAAGTTGATTACATATCACCAAGTCTGTTTATCGTTGTAGCAGAATACTTATTAAGAGGTCTCAAGATTATATTCACTACATATAATGCCTTGTGGTAAGATGATATATTAATATCCATTTTCTTGCTTTAGCTGATGATTCATTAATTTTTACTAATGGTTCTCTCAACAATGTCAAGAAATTCTGTGACTTTCTTGACCATTACCAAGCTTTATCTGGCTAACAAGTCAATAAATTAAAAATCACTTTTATCCCTTCTACCGATATGAGCAGTATTAGATCTAATAACATTGCTTATCTAACTGGTTTTAAACAAAGTCATCTGCTATTTAAACACATAGGTATCCAAATAAATTCAACCAACTATAAACATCATTTTTATGATTTAGTTTCTAAGATAAAAAACAAAATTATGGATTGGGATAACATTAATCTTTCTTTTGGTGGAAGGCTAATATTATATCAATCCATTATCCTCTCATTTCTTATCTATTATATGCAGAATTCCATTATTCCTAATTCTGTCATTCAGAGAATCAACATCCTTATTAATAAATTTATATGGGGTTGTAAATATAAATTTAACTTAATTATTTAAATCTCTTTCTCTAATATGGCTAATCCATTTGATGAAAATGACCTTAATATTAGAAAACTTAAAGTTATTTAATATGCCTTCTCGTGCAAGCTTTGACTAACCTTTAGTTACAACAAATAACTTCAGGCAAATCTTATGCATTTTATCTACTGCCCTAACATTCATCATTTCTAAATCAATAAGCCTTCTGATTCTAAAATCTGGAAACGATTGATTATAATCAAAGAAATCGTTGAAAGTTTTATATCTTGGAAAATTGGTAGGGGTAAAATTGATTTCTAGCTTGATAACTAGAATCATTCTCACCCTTTCATCACCTTAGCTTACAATCACAATAATGTTTTGAATAATTCTAATAATATTAGAGATTTTTGGTATAATGATAATTGGGATCTGAATAAGTTAAATAACAATGTGCTTTATTATGATATTAAAAGAATCATTAGACTAAAATCAATGTCAACACTGATTATAATATTATATGGACTATATCTCATTATGGTTTATTCTCTCTTAAAGTTACTTGGCACAAAACCATGCATAAATATGATAGATCAATCCTTTACCATAAAATCTGGAAAATCATTCTCCAAAGAAGTGTTATTTCACTCCGTGGAGAATCCTTAACAATTACATATCTGTTGATTTTGTCATTCAAACTCATAATTTTAGTCTTACTTCTATATGTCAGTTCTGTGATAATTTAGAAAACATAAATCATCTCTTTGTTGTTGGTAATATATATTGGAATGTTTGGTCTTATTTTTCAAATCTCTTTGGTATCCATATCAACAGACTCATGCCTATTAGCCTTATAGTCAAAACCTGGCTCTCATCTACCAACACTCCTAAACACATTAGGCTATCTATTCCTTCCTTATTTGCTGGTCTATCTGGAAAACTAGGAACAAGACTAAATATATAGACTTTAACTCCTCCTCTACTAAATAATAAACAAAATTACTAGGCTCATCGCTACCTTCGACAATGCCAACGTTTTAAAAGCTAAGCATTGGGCTGGAGACTTAAAAGTTGCATATTCATTAGGCCATTTCACTATGTCTTTGCCCTAACACCTCACTCTTATGTTAAATGACATCCTTATAAGACTAATAGACTGAAAATGAATTATGATGGCTCTAGCTTAACTTATGGCGAATCTAGTGGAAATTTTATAACTAAAGACTCGTATGGTTCTTTAAATGCTGCTGTTGGTACCAACTTTGGCAATAACATCCCTTTAATTGAAGAAACCATATCCCTTCTTGAGGGCCTTATCTTCTATAAATCCAACAATTACACAAATCTCGATATTGAAACTGATTCTTTGATATTAGTTGAAATGTTAAGTTACGATAAGTTCACATGGTACTTTAGATCTTTAATTTCAATTTGCAGAGAGTTGATTTCTCCCTTTATGACTATAAGATATATATTTAGAGATCAAAATCTTGCGCTGATTGGATGGCCAAATGGTCCATTACCTCTAAGTCGAACTGCACATTTAATTCTATCATGCTCTTCTAGCTGCTATTATATACTTCGAAAGTATCAAATTAGGTTACATAGGATATCCAAACTGAAGCTCTCTACCTGCTTGATCTCAAGCTCATAGTGCACGAACATGAAAAGATTTGCATGATTAAAATTTATCTTTCAAACTAGATTTGTTTTATTCGTTTCTTTTATTTGAGTCCTATCATGACTTCGATGTACACTTTCATGCCCCTAACTTTTATTTTAATCAAATATCTCATTTTGTGAAAAAATAAAATAAAATAAAAATAAATTATAAATAATATTTGAAATATTAAATAAAAAAATATTATTTTTAAGATTTACTGATATTTAACCCCAATGAATGTCTCGCAAGTTATTCGAATAACAAGATAATATAAGCATAATCAACTTTCTTGTCCTCCAAGTTAACTTATAATATCCACCACCAACCACCACATACTCTCGAGCGTGGACTAAGCACAAAAATATCTATAAATTAGAGACCAAACCTTCCCTCCAATAAAATTCAACAACTTACCTACCTGAGGGTAGAAAAGTAAAAAAATAAAGTTTAAACAAGTATAAAATAAAATAAAAATCAAATACATCACCTAAAAGGCTTATTTAATTTCAACGCCGATCATTTATATAAAAACCAGACAATGTGACTAAACAATATTACACAAACAAGACTGCTCCAGCAGAAACAAAAAGAAAACCAAAATGGATCACCAGACTTCTCCAGCAATCAGATACATATCGGAATGTTATATAAAACCCGAAAACATGCCTCAGAAATCAAACCAGCCATACAATTTAGCACCATGGGATCTTGCCATGATGACTGTCCAATATATCCAAAAAGGCCTTCTATTCGCTAAACCACAAGAAGCATACCAACAACAAGATTACACAAATATTCTAACCCAAAAACTAAAGCATTCACTTTCCAAGACTCTTTCTTATTTTTATCCCTTAGCCGGTCGCCTTCAAACCATTAAGACCGAAGATCCAGAATGCTATTCCATTTCGGTAGACTGCAAAAATAGCCCGGGAGCTAAATTTATCTATGCGGATATCAATATGACTGTTTCGGATATTCTGTCACCGACTTATGTACCGTCTGTTGTTCAGTTGTTTTTCGATCATGACCGGGCTGTTAACCACGACGGTCACATTAGACCATTATTGTCTGTTCAGGTGACGGAATTGGTTGATGGGATATTTATCGGAGTTTCGTGTAATCATGCTATTGTCGATGGAACTTCGTATTGGCATTTTCTTAATTCCTGGTCAGAGGTTTTTAAGGCAGAAGGCGAAAATGTAATGATTTCTCGTCCACCGGTTTTGGAACGTTGGGTGGCAGATGGTGGTGATCCAGTTATTGACCTTCCTTTTGCTCGCTCTCAGGACTTTATAAGTAGATTTGAGCCGCCTGTGCTGAAAGAAAGATTTGTCGGGTTTTCGTCAGAATCGATTCGAATGCTGAAAGAAAAGGCCAATTTGGAATGCAACACTGATAAGATTTCTTCGTTTCAGGCTTTGTCTGCGCTTGTTTGGCGATGTATAACTAGAGCGCGGCGTCTTCCATATGATCAGATAACAAATTGTAGGATGGCTGCAGGTAAATTCTAGGCCAATTTTGAACAAAAACATTTGAGACAAAAATATAAATGTTATAAAATTATATTTCTTGGTTGGTGGTCAGACACGAAAACTTCGTATCTTTTAGATCAATGTCATGAAACGTTTTCTAACTATTTGAAAAGGTCAGAGAATCATGAGAATAATTGATATTAACTTAGCAATTTTATTCTTAATAAAATGGACCTTGGGCAGTCTGAACCAAATTTGATTACTAACTAGTCAGGTTTCTTAAATTAGATCACTTAACTATCCGGTTTAAGCTTTTTTTCAGAAATGTTAAAAGTTAAGTTCGGTTGTAGGTAATAGAGCAAGAAAGGAACCACCGTTGTCTCCAAACTATTTCGGAAACTCGGTTTCTGTAGTAAAAGGAGATGCGACCGCTGGCGAACTATTAGAACACAATTTTGGATGGGCAGCATGGAAGCTGCATGAAGCAGTGAATAACCATTCAAGTGAAGCAATAAATTCGTGGCTTGATGATTGGCTTGGATCCCCCTATGTTTACCAGTTCGCTCGACTTTTTGACCCTATGAGTGTTATGATGGGGAGTTCGCCACGATTCGACAAATATGGTCCTGAATTCGGTATGGGAAAAGCGCTAGCGCTTCGCAGCGGATATGCAAATAAGTTCGACGGGAAAGTATCAGCTTACCCGGGACGCGAGGGCGGAGGAAGTATTGATTTGGAGGTCTGCCTTTTGCCAGAACATATGAGTGCAATTGAATCTGATGAGGAGTTCTTATTTGCTGCCTCTTTATAAATTGGTGAATATTGATTTTATGAAAAGAAGACATCGAAAATCGGTATGATAATAATTTTATATATGATTAACTTTTTTATGGCGCAATTGTTTGTAAAGCTCTAATGTTTGAAGAAAACATTGTTGAAATATACTATGAAGTTAAACATTTGTTACTATTGCATTAGGATATTTAATAAAGGCCTTAGCAGTAGAGATACCATTAAAGAAAGTAGAGAATTAAAAAAGGATTTTGAGAAAAACAGTTTTTATGTCAAAATTATACTATTAGTAGTTTATTTTTTTTTTCAGATGTTGAAATTATTATAGTAGAATGATTTTTTGGTACACGAGGTTTAAGTGTAGATCTATATACAATCGCGGGATAGCCGAGTTTGTTGCGTAAGATATGTTTGTGATCAAAGGATTGTTGGACCTATACATAGTGGCGGGGTAGCTGAGTTGGTTGCGTAAGGCATGTTTGTGATCAAAGGTCATGAGTTCGAGTACTTCTATAGTGCATTGGCTTTATCTTGTTTGCACTCATTGCACTCTAAGCCGCATCTGTATATTTTCTCACCATTTACAAAACTAAAAAAACTAACTTAATTATAGATTAGCTGTTCTATTATTTAATAGACTAGCTGTTGGGATGCTCTTAGGTGTTTATTCATAAATAGTTTTGTTTAATTTTTTTTTATATTTATAGTTTGAGTTAAAAACAATGAAATTACAATCAAGATGTGTGGAAAAGCCTCTCGCTAGAGATAACGTGCGGCCGAACGGCCGATATTGCAACCTCACTTTACGTCGGCAATTTTTAATATAGTCGAGGCCCCGCTGGTTTTCATTTCTTGTTCCGTCACTGTCTATACATATCGTATTTGTTTATGTTTATATACTGTATTAAAAATTTGTCCAAACTTATATAACGACCGGACTAATAATTTTTTTATTAGTAATTTGTAGTTTTTGTGAACTGACTCATGAAAACCTATGCTGAGAAAAAACGATCAAGATTTACTAAACTGGTCGGGTTGTGTCTGAACTATGCGTTACCATATCTGGAATGATAGGCAACGATATGAACTTTGATCAGCTGGCCGAGTTTAACGATGGGGACAATTGTTTTTGGCTGGACCATTTTGCCGAACACATACTTCACGTTGTGGAGCAGATAATGCCAAATCCCGATTAAGATGTTGGGTTCTTAAGCTTTCTTGGAAGTCCAAGTTCCGAAGGTAGTCCAACAATCTCATTCGCGTGATTCAAGGTCTATAAAATAACTTACACACATGTTTGGTTTAGCCGGTTGTTGCTAGAAACAACGGCGTTGCAATCCCTTATGCAATCCCTTAAGTATTACAAATATATGACCCTCACGTTGTATGTACGCTAGAATGATAGAAAAATAAGGAGACAAAGAAATAGAGGTTATTCTACATAGATCCGATTTCTTATCATATTCGTTCTTTTACTTCAGATTTTTGGGTGAGCAAAATCCCTAACTTCTAGTATTTTACCGCTATCCTCTGTTGCAAATCCTTTTCCAGCATCTGATTTTTTGTTTCACCATCGTTGAAGATTATTCATTTGTCTCTTCAATACTTCAAATGCATTTGAATCTTTCGAGCAATTTATTGATTAATGTCGCTCATTTTTTCAGACTTTCCTGGTCTACCTTTAGCGGTTATGGGAATAGATAAAGACGTAGGAAAACAAATATACGTGTCTATAATAATAATAATGAGATATAACTCCTTTCAGACTCTTTGACCGAGGATATGAACAATATATTAAATCTTCCCAGAAGGACGAAGGAAATATAGTTTTCAACTAGTTAACCAATCTAACGAAGCGGTCTGATCTACCAATGGACTAACTACCATCAAAATTAAATATCAAAGTTTGATCCATATAGAACCTAACTCAGAGGGTACTCTTATGATCCCATTCTTGAGGGGATTTTTTTGCTTCATGCCAAACTAATGGAAGTCAAATTGTCGTCAGTTGGGAAGGGTAAATAATTCTGAAGACGAAATCTAGCTCGGCTTGGGCGAGAACATTGCTACCATTTCCATGGACATTTATGGAACCCCGGTTAAGAATAACTTAACCGATATCCATTAAGCGTATGATGATCCCGACTTTCTTCTTCAACTGATGTGTAAGTATGGGATTGCTTATTGCTTCTACAGTTAACATCCGGCTACTCGAGCATAGTAAAATTTATGTCTCGGCTATGAAAGAAGAAACAATGATATGTATGGATCTCTTTGACTGCCTCTACCCCCACAATTGGTAAGGTATCTTGAATTGTTAAATATTTTTTCTAGCGAGGCAAAATCGAATGCTTGGAAGAATGTATTTATAATAATCATAACCTCTGGACTAGCCAAACCTTTTTCCAGGTGGAGGAATAGGTATCCGTGAGCCCGAGTGATCCTCTACCAAAATAATTTATATTTACACAAAAAATGAGTATTTTCCAAATTATTCTAACTTAACTAGATTTTCAAGTATTCTATGTTCCATTGGCATGAGAGTGGTTTGTCCATCTCATCGACCAAATTATATGTGATTGCCTTGACAGTTTTTACCACTGTAAAGGACCCTTCCCAATTGGGACCGAGATTTCCATCCTTAAAATATTTACTATGTTGAAAACCATTTTTCGATATTATGTCACCGAATTCTAAGCTTCGGCCACACAATCTCAAATTATACATGCTTCTTATTAGTGTCTGATAGTACTGAACCTTTAACTGTGGTTTAGTTCGTTTCTCTTCTAATATGTCAAGTTCAACTCTTCAACTGTTATCATTGTAAGAAAGGTGAATTATCTTTGTTGGGATTATTGTCTGCATGCCGTATACTAAGGCCAAATGAGTCTCTCATATGGTTGTCTAAGGGGTGGTTCAATAAATCCAAATGACCTTTTGCAAAAACTCTGGACACTTGGTGGTTGAACTCCTCAACGTATTATTCAAGCCATCAATTAATACTTTTATTAATGACCTCAACTTTCCCATTGCTATTGTTAATGGTAATTATCATTTTTCATTCAAAACTTGCAACACATATTATTTTTCAAAATCTGATTACCTTTTAAACCCTGATCCTAGCTAAGGGATCAAATTCAAATCATTTGAAAAAGTAGTTAATCCTTACGAGAATATACTGCCGACCATTTAAGACCTTACGAAGAGATCCACCAAGTCTAGTCCCAGATGATCAAAAGGTAGACATTTAAATATTGTCTCTATTGGAACTAACACTTTGTGAATAACATTGGTGGCAAGTATCACACTTTCCACTATTTTTTTGGTGTCGACTGTAAGTTGGCCAATAGTAACCTTTCAGAAGGACCCTCTTATGCCAGGTTTCTATGACCATAGTGAGCCGACCCTACCCCGTCATGTAACTCAATCAGAATATAATTAGACTATGTCGGGCCTAGCCATTTGAACATGAGTTTTGGAACCTCTTTCTAATGACATAGTTTTTTGTTATCAATTAATACTTGATTGATTTCTCTTTTGAGCTACAAGTTTTGCTCTTATCTCTTGGCAGTATCCTAGCCAGGAAGTAGTGTCACATAAGAGCTCACCGATATAATTTTGTTACAAAAACATTAATTTCAGAGAAATTCAAGTATTTTAACGGATATGATTCTCACTGGAAACTCACCATGGTTCCTTAAACATATTCTCAATTGCTGTCGTAAGCTAATCTATTCTAATATGGTTTTGTCTCATATTGTTCGTGAACAAAACACGACGAAAAATTGGATTGCTAAAGAAACTTTAAGGTCTACCCATAATATGGATTTAAATCAGGAGAAAGTTCCGAATTACCTAATAACTATAACTGTCTTGGAAGGATTGGGAGTTGGGTATATCAGAAGAATCAGTTGTATGATAAAATCTTACCTGAATTTGAAACTTTCGAATTGAGATTTCTCTGTCTAATAGAAGCCTAAAGTCAGCGCTATTTGCACAATTAAATGGTTTGAAATGGTTAGGAAAGTGGGTGAAGATCTGTTGTCGATGTTTTAATAAGATATATGGTAATTGCTTCTCTGAGGTTGGAGAGGGTTCGGGTTCTAGGGTTTGTAAAAGGGGGATTTCTTTTTGTTTTATGAGATCTGTATGTAATGTCTTTAATCTGGTCTTTGGGCCCTAATGGACCTAAACCGGACCCATGTAATTCAATTTATGATGAAATAAAACAATTCGATTTAGATAAAAAAAGAAAAAAAAGAAAAAAAATACAGTGAAACCACGTCCGATGCGATAAATGAGGACTAATATATAGATTTGAATTGCAAGAACCGAAAGGACAATATTTTTTTGACTGCTACATTGAGGATTCCTATCAATCCTATGCGCTAGGGATAAAATGTATTATTTTTAAAAGATGAAAATAAAAATATTATAAAAATAAACATAAAAAATTCAAAATACGATGGACGTGAGATATAAAAATATATGATGTTTTCCGTCTTAATTATTTGAATAAGATTAGATAGTTCGATCTATTTTTTTTATTTTGTGTTTTTTTAAAACATTGGTTCAATCTGTGATTATAACACGGGGGAACCAAATTAATGTCCTCATGATTGATGAAATACACTTTAATTACATTAACTAGCATAGGAATAATTGCGAAAGCATAACTGAATAAATAAAGCAGTACTAATATAGACTTCATCTTCCGCCAGCTTCGAAGTATAATCACAACACCAACTAGGGGATTTGTGTATAAAATGGAAGTTAATGGACTTCAATTGTAGAAGATTCAAAAGAATATCAACCTGTCAATTGAAAACAACATATAATTATAAATGATTTGTAACTCAATCATTTGGATTTATATAAAGAGACTTAAACTTTCTAAAAACACAATGGATCTTGGAGGGTTTAAGATATTAATGTAGTCGTGGTCAAGTTTCATCTTATATCTAAGGGTTCAACAGGTAAGCCAGTCACCTTCATGTATGATTTTGGACTCTTGAAATGTGCTTGATGTTCATTTTAGGGTAAAGCAAGGTTCCGCAATAAGTCATTGTGGTTTGAAGATACCATAAAGTTAATATCTTAGTTAACATATCAATAATTATCATGGAATCAGATTCCACATCCACATTTTTGTAGCCTAATCTATTACAAAATATGAGACCATTTAAGAAGGCTAAAGATTCAGCAATCAAGGAAGTAACATGTCCATAAATCCCACCGTAAGAATGCAACATGTTTCCATTAATATCTATAATTAATCCCACACCACTAGATTCACCATTCCGTAAACTTGAACCATCACAATTAAGTTTAAGCCTATTTCCATTAGGGGCTAACCATTTTAGAGTGTAAGGTGTGTTTGACTTGTTAAAATAAAAGAAAATGCCAATTTTAGAAGCTATATGAATGTAACCAGACCAGAGATGTTTAGAGTAAATACTGGCAAAACAAGCAATAGTATGATTGCTTTAATTAAAGTAATTATCAGAGGGAATAACAATATCTTTATGCTTCTTTCTGTTTATACAAATCCATATGGTCCATACAATTATAGTGGGAATAATGATTCTAATGTGAATATTTTTTGAGATAGACCAATTCCAACATCTAATAATGTGATTTATGGTCCTAGTGATTTGAATACCAAATAATGTATAGTAGTAGCACAATAATTCACAAGCAATTGAACAATTAACAAAAAGATGATTCACTGACTCTATATGTTAACATCTAACACATTTGAAAGCTAAATTAAAATTATTCATTTGAAGGTTGGTATCAACTGATATCCAATATTTTAAAGTTTTCCAAATAATAAAAGACAGCTTAGTAGGTATATTATTATGCTAAATCTTGAAGAAATATAAAGACTTGGTAGATATATTCATAATATGACTCGAAGTGGCTTTAATTTTAAAGTTTCCAGATTTACCTAAGACCCAAATAACTTTATTTTATCTGTTTTTATTAATATTAAAAGTTAAGATTTTGTTAATATCAGTAGTGGTATTAGAGCATTCAACTTGTTAATGTTCAAAGTGGTATTATCCCAATAGTTAGCCATATTGTCATGGGGGTACCAATAATTATTTTGAGACTCATTCAACATAATTAAACGGGTCTTCTTAAACCACATATCCAACCAAAAATCAATCTCACCATTACCTCCAAAATAATATTGGGCTCAAAAATACTTTTAATTTTAGTTAATCTTCTTCACATGTGAGAGACTCTAGTAAAGTTATTTAGCTGAATTGGGTGTCTAGTTTTTCAGTATATAGAGGTCATGTAATTAGCCTAAAAAGAAATGTTTTCTCTGAGGTTAAAGCAGAGTTTACATGCATATGTGTCATGTAAATCTATGATTTCCTAATATTGAGACTAACCTCCTCATAAAGAAGGCAACCAAACTCCCAATTGGACTAGTGAATAGTTTTGATAAGCTCTTAAGAGCCCCAAAGGAATCGATTCATAAGGTTGTTTATTATGTTGATTAAATTTTAGGGAAGGCTGCATCATTAGATATAATAATTTGGAAGGGCCATTAGTACTGATTGAATCAGTACTAATTTGCCCCCAAAAGACAGGAAGATTGAATCCCATTCATTGATTTTGAGTCTGGTTTTATGGACTAATTCATCATATTTATTAATCATGTTATATTTATCAATTAGGATACCAAGATATTTCATTGGTAAGGCTTTGTATTTAAAGCCAGAAACTTCCTTAGTGGTTTTGGTTCTATGTGGATTAAGCTTGGGAGAAGTGATAAGGCAGGATTTGTCTTTGTTTATGCTTTGGCTAGATGAGTTTTGATAAGTAGTTAGGAACTGACTGAGGCTGATCATATTATGTTTGGAGCTATTAACAAAGATAACAAAGTCATAAGTATAGGCTAAACAATTGATTCTAATATTGCTTCTCGTTTTATATAACATTTGGAGGTTACTGTTGGAAATGTTGTTGATGTCTTTTATAAGAAACTCTTGAGCAATAACAAAAATGCTGGGAGAAACTGGATCCCCATGCGTGATGCCATTTAGACCTTTGAAGGAATCATGTAATTCTCCATTAATTAGAATGAAGAAGTAAACAGAAATAATACTATTATTGATTATATTAATAAAATTATTATGAAATCCAAAAGCTTTCATAATATCGAGGATAAATCTATTGGAAATATCAATCCGAAAGGAAATATTATTACCAAAGGCGAAGCTACTTGAGTTTCTGTGCGGGTATAGGAACCCACTCTTTTATGTATATAATATATTTAGTATTAAATAATAATAAATAGATTTTAATCTAGTGGAAATCATAAAATCTTGGAACTCACAAATTATTTATAGCGTATATATACAACTATTAAGAAAATCACTTATTACTTCTATTTTGTATATAAAAAAATTTGGTTGGTCCAAAATAATAGAAGTTATATTTGTTTTAAAAAAAAACAAAAATCAGATGAATTTAATTGGTAATAGATACTCAATGTATTTAATATTGTATTGGTAATAGTGATTGATGAATTGATTTTTTTTCTTAAAACGTCAATTATTAAGGAACATAGGGAATACTATATATATATATATTGATTTAAAAGACAATAATATAGATTTATATAGTTATTTGTATAATATCTAAATATAATACAATATATATTATTTATTTCAGAATATATATAAATATAAATAGATATATTGATTAAAAAGAAAATAATATAGATTTAGTAACTAAGATAGTTATTATTATTATTATTATTATTATTATTATTATTATTATTATTATTATATTACTTTTCGAGCCTACTCTCAAAGGCGAATATGAGAATTACGATATTTGACCATGGAACTGAATAATTTTCTTGGATGGAAAGAAATTTTCAAATGAATAAAAGGGAAGTTCTTGACAGGCTTGGATACATCAAGTTCGATCCAAGCCTAACAATAGTTTTGTCTGTCTATATTTTTGGAGGGAATCCAAATATCAAGGGTGGTTCTCTAAGGCCTTGGCTATATGGTTAATAATTTCTATGGTGTAAAGAAAAGTAAGGAGTTTTTGGAAAGTTACTAGGGTAGCTGGGCATTATTTTTTTGGTATCGAAAGTCGATTCCCATTTGATTAATCTCATGAAATGCTGGTCATAAGACCAAACATTCCTTTTCCATAAGAGTTTTTAAGTCATCTATTAAGGTTAACTCTATGAAGACGTGCTATTTATCATAGAGAAACAAATTTATTATACATTTAAGCCTAAGTTTGTCTAGAAATTGATTAATTACAAATAAAGATGGTCTACCTACAATAAATTTCACTACAAGTGTGTATACAGAAGAGTTAAGGAGGAGAGACTTATATTTTTCTATAAAACTTACAAACTTGAAGCCTTCTTTGTTGCCATAGGTAACTACGTCATGAGTGACTTCCTTGATGATATGCTTCGATTGAACAAATTATTTGTATGAAATCTTGGGAAGGAAGAACTAAGATTGTAAGGTATTGTTGTTGAGGGGTGGGAAATGAAGGTCGAATCCAGAACTTGTATTGATCTCTTCAACCTCTTGTTCCTGAGAACTTTTATGGTTTTCATTGAGATTGTGACTTTCTTATTTTTCTGAGGTAATTTCCATCATAGTAGTAGCTTCCGATCATGTCCTCGAATAAACTCAAAGAGGGGGGAAACCCTAAAATTGAAACCCTGAGTCCTTCAAGTCTGGATGAACTCTCTTATCTTTCGATGTCTATTTCCAAATAAGAAGATCTTGGTATTGGAATGTATCTACACCTCGTGTCTTATCTAGAATATTTAATCCTAGAAATTAATTTTGCGCCCGATGAAAGACTGGTCGTGATGCTCTCCTAGATGAACGATGGGTGCGAATAATCTTTAGCTTACTCTCGTTGAAAAGCAAGGTAAGACTTTATGGATGAAGTCTGGTATCACGGAAGAAGAGATCTTCTCAAAGGGAGAGAAGGGCTTTCTCTCTTTTCTTGGAGAGTGTGACTCCATTTCTCTACTTTCCATCTATATTTTTATTATGTCTCCTGGTAGATAAAAATTGTATTAAAAATAGTAAAACTAAAATGCTAAAAGCAAAATACAATTTTCAATATGGTTGATATATTGTGCTATAAATAATTAATCATTTAATTTTCATTAAAAATATTATAATTTATTTAAAAATATATTATTGGAAAAAATATGATAATCGAAAAATTTACTTGATTACAATATTCGGTCAAGAAAAAACCATTAAAATATATATATAAAAATTGTTAAAGAAAAGATTCCTAATTATTAATAGACAATAAATATATTAATTATCGTGACTTACAAGTAACAATCTTTCCATACTTATAATAATAAGTATAGACTATAGCCAAAGTAGCAATAAATATAATCTCTTCAAATGTAAAGAAGATGATTTAATTTATATATAAAAAAAACTTAAGAATCCACAAATCAATTTTTTACCACCCTAAATAGATGAACACTACTATGGACGAAATGTTCTCAAGATAGTTCAAGTAAAAACAATAAAGTGAATAAGATACGTGATGGAAGATTTAGATCAAGAAAAAACCACTATCGAGGATATAAGTAATACCAACTAATGCAACAAGGAACAAGTTTCGTCAACCGTTTCTCGAGAAATTCTGACCACAGAGCTTGAGCAATTGGAAAGAGAACAAGAGAATGCGCACACTTTATTTTCGTATATCCTTTAACCACAGGTTTTCATTTTAATCTTTCCATAGTTCCATCAGTTTTTTTCTTTTCTACTTTAAAAACTCATCTAGATCCTACGACATTCTTTCCAGATGGTAAAACAGTTAACTCCCATGTATTATTAAGGTTTAAAGCTTGTAATTACTTCTCACTGTCTATAATCCATCCATGATGATGTTTTACCTTTTCAAAAAACTGCGGTTCTTGGACATGTGACATATTTACCAAGAAATCTATATGTGATAATGTAACATAATATTATTCATGTAAGGGCAAATTAGAGGAAGGTGTAGAGAATAAATTATTTTTGAAAGTGTGTTTGTCATCTGATGTTTGAAAAAAAATCTTTAAGCCATACTAACCTTATTTTAACTCTAGCACTTGTCCTAATTGGAACCCATGTGTGCATGTTATTGTCATCCAACATATTTGGGACAATATTTTGATTTATATTATAAGGATCGAGAATACTATTTGAGGGACTATGATCACATGATAATATGTCATTAGGTAATATCATTGGCTTAAATTGTACATTGTTTTGTTCATCTTAATGCCTTACAATTAGAGTAGGGACCGATCCATGTACAATGTTAGTTTTATAAGAAAAAAATGTCATCTTTAAAGTGAAAATCTCTGGATACTTATAGTTTATTATTCTGTAAGTTGCGATGAGGTAATAATATATTTAAGGATATTTTGTGATCTGATCAAGGTGGACTTAATATTTTTGTAGTAGGTAGTGAGATAATTGAGCAGCTTATTGATTAATATAGTTAAATTTTGATCTCTTCCTCATTAATGAGGTATCTGAGGGTATTTATAGCGATTTTTAGGGTTATGGGTTGGGTCAAGGCTTGAATTCTTAAAATTCCATTAGTGCAAACACTTATTTAGGAGGTATACAACTGAGTCAAAAGACATACATATGAGTCAAAATGTTAAAAATATGTTTTCTTTATTTTAAGTCTAAAATATCCCTCAAATTATTCTGACTCCTTTGAAGCCCCATTTCTAAAAATATTCAACCCCATCATACAAATCCCTTAGTCCTCTCAAAGAATTCTTTGGAGGACTAAAAAATATTTGTTCGAATCAAATTTGCTTAATTTTCCAAATTGTTGTTCAAATCACTTTCGAAGTTGAAGAAAGTTACCATTTTTATCAACCGTATTTTTCGATACATGTCAATTGTTCATTGGACCTCAAATTTGTTATGCTCTATGTAAGTTAAGGTAATCAATGATATATATTTCCACTTCCCTAGTAATTTTCTTAGTGGGTGCGCCTGTATCTAGTTTTTAGGGTACTCAAGAATGCTAAAACCTCATTCGTAGGGCTCTCAAGTAAATCTTTGCTATCTCTATATAAACTAACTTGCAATTTGTCATGCTTGACATATATTTAGAAAGAGAAAATATATCATATAAAAAAATCAAAGGCTTTGGTGTTTGTATGTTTACTACTAGAACCGCTTTAACCAAAGATAGTTGGTTGAACTTATCCGAGTTAGAGGAAGAGAAAAAGAAAGCTAAAATAACTGTTGGGTTGCGTGTTGCTTCACATCCGTTTGACACTACTCATGTTATTGATTATAGTGATGTTTATCCTTACATACGCAATATTCCCTCAGAGCCTTACAACTGATTAACCATTCACTTCAGACAGGTGTCCCTCAAGACCATCACACTCTCAAAGGGACACACGTTAACAAACTCGTTCAATATTTAAATCTATCAGGTCGGGTTTGGAGGATGTCACCCTACTAAAAGTTACTAAACAATCAAAGAGCAACGCTAAAGTTGTTATGGAGCCATTAACACCGTTTGGCTCTCCATCTCCACCGAATCCGAATAAAGGAAAATACCTATTACCGAAGATAATGTTGGTACCTAGCCTATCGGGCCATCAGGATTGGAAAGGTAATATAAGAAGTTATGGAAGATGCTAGTGAAGATTCTTCCCTTGAGATATCTGGTCAAAGAGGGGGAAACATGAAAGCCTTTATTGATAAGGTTTTGACAGGAAAGAAAGTTCAGGGCAAATGTGAAGCTGAAGAAGAATCCGAAGAGCTCCCGATCTCATTGGCTGAACGCGTCAGACTCAATTTTATGAAAGTAAATTTAAAATATCTTTTAGCAATGAAAAAGATATCTTACGTACATTTCACGAAAAAAAATGGGATGTTGTTCATACTAAGTGGGGATTCCTGAACACGATTAGAGTTAGACTGCGTAAACCTAGGGAGACTCTGATGAGTTACAACCATAACGAGATGATAATTTATACCGATGTGCTCAACTGGGGCCTTTGGATTCCCCTGGATCCCGAAATCGTTAGGTATATCAGTCTAGTTTGGTTATGTATGGGCCAGGCCAGTCTGAGCACCTGGTTCAATTTGATGGCTTGTATCATAATATCTCACCTTTCTAAAACTCCAATTCCCATGGAACAAATGACGGTTATTGCGGGGCTATCTTCCGATTCTCAGATGTCCTTCTACTACTACAACATGGGAATAATTACAAAGTAGTGGATGACTTGTTAGAGGAAGACATAATATGGAAGAACCAATTTCTTTTTATTAGTATGTTGTCAGAAAATGGCGAAAATATTTCTTCCTCAAATGAAAATCCAAGCCAACTTACTAGATTTTGGAAGAGCTCAGGTAATTTTCTCAAATATATATTTCTCATTTGTTTGATTATTTCATCATTTTGTTTTTTTTCTTCAGTTATTCCAAAGCGCTTTACACATCATCTGAAGGATGTAAAAGTCACCTTTAAGAAATCACATGATTGGGCAGAGGAAAAATAGGCTAATGACTTCCACAAATTTTTTACTCCCGCTAACTTAACTCGTAGCCATATTTGGAGGACCAGATCCAAGAGAGAATTATCGTGGGAGGAATTCACCATCCATCCTCTACCTACTGCAATTCTGTTGAGAGTTAAATCTGCTGATGGAAAGTTATATATTTCGATAATGAAGAGAAACACCAGTCATCGACCTAAAAATGATAAAAAGAAGAAAGAATGAACTTCGTAAAGATCGTCGAAATGGCTACCGAAGGACAGCCCCATGAGATCGACGCATCATTGTTAGATGCATTCGCTTCCACTGTAGAGGGAGGTGATGTGCCCATAGATTTTCATGAGTTTAAGAAAAAGAATACTAAAAAAAGCAAACAAGGCAGTGACAAAAGAAGAAAAAATAAAAGTAAAACTTTAACTAGTTCAGAGTTAGTGTTACGTCCGGATACTAATGTTCCTACAATCCCTACACCTGACCCTGCCTTTTCATTTCAAAGCTTTGACGAATATGCTACTACTAGAGTTAATGATCTGATAGATGAGTTGATAGGTTTCGATTATGAAGCACTCGACAATGCCTTCCCAAGTACTGCACCCAACATGATATACGATGGTATACCCTTTGAAGTTTCGAAGGAAAATGATACAATTGGGTATTCAATAATAGGTTATGTGAAACCTGTTGTCGAACTGGAAAAAGAGGTAAAATCCTAGAGAGGAACCATTTCCTCTCTTCAAGAAATAATTTTTTTTGTAGAGCTCCTTTGAAGATGAAAATACTAAGGCCAACAACGCCTTCAGAGAGGCTGATACACTAAAAAAAGGAGACCGAAACACTTAAAAAATAGGCGGTTAAGGTACAAGAAGAAGTTGAGAAACTGCTGACATCCAGTTTCACTGAGATTATTTTAATGAAATATCAGTAGAAAATAGATAAAGATATTATATATCGGATCTTAGGTGAAAAATGAACTATAGAAAATTCCAAGAAAGAGTTAAAGGAAGAAATCAAGTCTCTAAAAGCCAAGTCTACGCATGAAGCAGATAACATTTTTAAAGCATACGCTGAAGCCACTATAGATAAACTAAATGACCAGGACGCCTTGATCAAATTGGACATGGTCTTGGAATTTTATAAAAAAATTCCAAAAAACCAACCCTTGGCTCTTTATGGGGGTGGCTTCCAGAGAAATGTTTGCCCCCGGAAATATCTCTAGCAGATGAAAGAAGTGCTTCTAATGAGCCGTCCAACAAAAATTCTGATGATAATGATGAAATGGATTCCGAAAAGGGAATTTTGGATGAAAAATAATAAGAAACCGAAGGGAAAAATCCCAAAGGTTAACAATTTCAAGTTTTATGATTTTGTATTGATAAGTAAAAGACGAAAAAGAACCAGAAGCCTTCATGGAAACCCTAGAGTGGCAGCCTAAAAATTTGTCCTTTTAGCCAAGAAAAGTCAAATGCTTTATATAGAGTGGTCGTAGACCTATTGGCATGTTGGGCCATTGGATCTAGACAATTAGTCTGTTTAAGCCTAATCTACCTCATTAATTTACTAAATAAAAATATTATTATATTTTATTACACAAAATACTCTCAATGTTACACATTTGTTGAGTCTATATTACAAACTAAATATGGGTTAATATTCCACATGTTCAACTTGTGAGTCGAATAAATCCGACCCTCATCATGTATAAGTCCTTATTACGTAAGGCATTTTTGTAACATTGTGTTTGATATTATTGTAATCCTTTGATAGTATCAAATCACCTTTTGTTATGAATCATTGAACCATTCAAAAGATTTTTGTAGTTGCTTTTGATTTAATGAACTTTGTTCCATTTTCTTATATATCTTCCAACTTACTTCGAACCTTAAATTATTTCAAATACCATTCCTCTTAATAAACAAAACATTCGAAGATGATCCATTCAAAGGAATACATATTTCAAATACAATGTAATCCATTCGAAGACACATTCGAAGATGATCCATTCGAATGCATACAAATTTCAAACACATTCCATTCGAAGGTAATCTATTCGAAGGCATACGGATTTCAAACACATTCCATTTAAAGGTAATCCATTCGAAGACATATAAATTTCAAACACATGCCATTCAAAGGTAATATATTCGAAGACATACAAATTTCAAACATAAGTCATTCAAATTTAATCCATTCGGAGGCATACAAAATTACAAAATATACTTAAAAATAATGATTTTGAAAGGCAAAAAGTAGTAAATTGATGATATGGTCACCTCGTTAAAACCTCCTCGAGCCACTAGGGTAGGTAATGATATGTCCTTTAAATATTTACATTAAACAAGGTTAAAGTAAATATTTACATAAAACCTTACTCAAGGTATAATCTCAGATGCTCAACATTTTATGGGTGCCTCAATGAAATGCCTTCTTGATCAAGTAATCAATATGTTTCACCTTGATTATTTCTACGACAGTATAAGGGCCTTCCCATTTCGGAGCTAATTTTTCAAATTTATTATATTTAGTGTGTAAAAACACTTTTCTTAGAACTTTATCTCCGATACTCTATTCTTTGTATTTTTGATGCATATCTTCTCCTCATTAAGCCCTGATAATGCATCGTTCTTAAATGAGCTTTGAGTCTATTTTCTTCAATTAAATCTAGTTGAGCTTTTACTGCAATCTCATTTTCTTCTTTGGAATGATTTTGGACTCTAAAAGAGGGAAAATTAGATTTCTATGGGAGCTATTGCATCCATCCCGTAGGCCAAGAAAAAAGGAGACTCTTATGTAGCAACATGTGAAGTAGTTCGTTAAGCCCACAACACTTCTTGTAGATAGCTTGGCCATTTACTTGCTACCCATTATGAATTCGTTTTTAGGCCTTTTAAAATGGTTATGTTTACCACCTCTACTTGCCCGTTGGCTTGGGGATGGAAATGTAAAGAATAATGTCAGATCATCTTGATGCACAAAATACTACTATATCTTTATTTCCAAATTGAGGGCCATTTTCTGTTGTAATACTCCTAGGTATTCTGAACCTACAACACAAATTGGATAAATTAAACTTTATTACTGCTTTAGAAGTAGTTCCACAGAGAGGTGAAACTTCTACCCATTTAAAAAAAATGGTCCATTGCAAAATAATAGTTGGACATCCTCCAGAAGCCATTAGAAGTTGGCCAACTAAGTCAATCCCCCATTTGTTGAAATGCACTGCTTTAGATATAGTCTCCATAGAAACTGCTGAAATATGAATTTCATTTCCAGATATTTGGCATATATCAGATCTCTGACTAATTCTTTAGCATCCATCATTATAGATGGCCAATAATATCATGCCAACAAAACCCTTCTAGTTAAAGCTTTGTAACCACAATGGGCAAAACCTTCTCCATAATGTAATTCAGACATAATTATTTGGGACTTATCAGACCCAACGAAACGTAGTAAAAGTTTTCTAAAAGATTTCTTGTAAAGGACTTCCTCCAAAACTAGAAACTTGTGCGCTTTAAACTTCAACTTCTTGGCTAAGTTGTTATCTTCAGGAAGAATAACCTTAGTAATGAACATTTGGATTTCATACCTCCAATCCTGGTTTACAACGGTATAAACGTGACAACTTTCTTCAGTTCCAACTTTCATTTGAAGAGTTGTTATTATCAAAGGACATTATTGTACCAAAGTCTATAGGTAAGCTTCGACATATGCAATAGTGGCCAAAGAATCATCCATCAAATTTTCAGCCCTAGGTACAAGCTTCACATTTTTAAAGTAAGCAGATGTTTCCTTTAACACTTGTAGATGTCTTACTAACTGCTCCTTTCTTGTTTCAGAAAATCCCTGAACCTGATGTATCAAAAATTATGAATCGATTATCAATCAGATTCTTTTTGCTCCACACATTTGAGCAAGGCTTAGGCCATGCGATTGATGCTTCATAGTCAGCTTTATTATTATATGTTTTGGAACCAAAGTGGATGGCCTGGTACATTGAAAATTAAACAAATTACTACCCCACATCCCAAAATATTAGATCCCCCATGTATCCGAAACATCTTTTTTCCAGGTTAAATGGTAGGGGTTTCCACGTAAAGCCGATCTGAATGGAATTCCACCAAGAAGTATTCCATAACTTGTGCATTGATTGCTGTTCAAGGAGAAAAATAAATATCATAATCCCCTAATTCGATAGACCACTAGGTCATTCAACCCGATATATCTGGCTTTTGCAGCATACTTTTCAGTGGAAAATAAGTTCAAACAGTGATCAAACGCGCTTGAAAATAAGGCCTCATTTTTCTGGTTGCTATTAGCAAGCATAGGCTAATTTTTCTAACTTTAGATATCTTTTTCCGTATTTAACAAAGCCTTACTAATGTAATACACCGAGCGAGACTAACTGTCAACCTCCCAAACTAATATTGCAGTTACAGAATGAAACAAAATAACCAAATATACACAAAGTATTTCTCCTTCCACTTGTTTCAACAATTTTTTTAGACAAGATAAATGTTTATTTATTTCGATAAATGTTATATCGCAATTCGGAGACCAATTAAATTCCTTTGCGTTTCTTAACACTTGAAATAACTGTGCCAATTTATGTAACGATCTTGACACAAATCGATTCAAGGCTACCAATATTCCAGTTAACAGATGGAATTCTTTTGTGGATCTAGGGGGAGGGTCCATGGTTAATTACACACATAATTATGCTGGATCTGTTTGAACTCTTTTTCATTGATGATATAGCCTAAAATATTTTTGAATCGCACACCAAAATTACACATATCCGGATTCAACTTTAAATTAATAGCCTCTAAGTTGGAGAAAGTTTCTTTAAGATCAGAAAAATGGTATTCCTCTTTGATAATTTTCACCAAATATATACCTCTACATTTCTACCAATCTGGCTGGCAAATGACTTGTTTACAAAACACTAATAAGTAGCCCTAACATTTTAAACCAAAATGAAACACCTTATAACAATGTATCCCATGGTCGGTAATGAATATAGTATGATCTTGATCCTTCAAATATGGTTTTAGCTAACAAAAGCATCGATAAAAGATAATAATTTGTTGCCATAGGTGGAATCTGCCAACTAGTCTATCCGAGGTACCAAAAATGGATATTTCGGACAAGCTCTATTAAGGTTGGTAAAATCAATACACATTCACCATTGGCCATTTTTATTCTTTACCATTACCGGGTTTATCGTCCATAACGGGTATTGAGATTCTCTCATATGGCCTACTTTTGTTACCTGATCTATTTCTTTACAAATTATTTTGGTTTTTTCTTTAGAAAATTCCCTTCTTCTTTGAATTACAGGGCCTACGTCTGATCGTACTGATAATTTGTTATATATAACAATGGCTGGAACACCTATTACATCTTCATTGCATCAGGAAAACACATTTAAATACTTGGACAAAAAGATCAACAATTATTTTTTTAACTTTACTGGGAACTGAGACCCAATCCTAACATTTTCCCATCGGACATACTATGAATTTCCACCTCTTCAATGGGAATAACCGCGTTGGATTCTCTCTTGGATCATGTATATTGTTATAATCCGAAGAGGACTCTAGTAATTTATATTATTGTTTAGCAACTATAAAGCTGAGAGATTTTGGAGCAAGTGCAGTAATGTATCATTCTCTATCTACCTTTAGACTACTTTGAACTACTCTGACTTAGCCTCCAACAACATATTTTAAGCATTGATAAACGGTTGATGTAATGGTATGCATCCTTGAAAGTGAAGACCTTCCAAAAATAACATTATAAGGATTCAGAAAATTTACCACCACAAACAACAATCTGATAGTTTTTCTGAATGTCCCATTGCCAAGAATTGTCTCATCTTCAAATTCCCCAATTACATCTGCAGAGTTTCCCATAAACCCCACCATGGTTCGGTTTGAATGTTGTAACAGTTGGGTTCTTCATTTGCTTGAAAGTAGACAAAAATAATACGTTAGCTGAAATGCATGTATCAATCAAAACCCTTCGGATTTTTGTTCCTTTAATGGATGTTCCTATTACCACAACATCTTCATGTGACCCAACAATATTTGTTAAGTCATCTTCATCGAAAACTATAAACGATTCAGGGTCTTCATACAAATGATTTGATATTTTTCCTTTCAACTGATCATATAAACTTTTCACGTGCCTATTTATGTAATAGCTCGAAGGCACCCTCAACGTATCTCTTCCTAATATTGTTAATGATTCACAAAATTGACATAAATTAGAAACCCTTCCACTACATTCACTTATCATATTCAGTCGACCTTAGTCCAAATCTGGATCCAAATATTCTGAGTCCACATCAAACTGCTCCATAATTACCATAGTGTGTTCTCATTAGGAACTTTTATAACTGGCCTTCGAACAATGGGTAAAGCTGTTTGCTCTCTGCCAGTGTTAGGCCCAAGTCTATTCGCTCTTTGTGCTTTGACAAAAGTCATCAATTTCATATTCTCAATCAACATATGAATTTCTTGTTCCAAGGTTATGAAATATTTTTTTGTCTTGCCCCATATCCTTATGATATCTGCAAAAACGAGTATTTTAGTTTTCTTTTTGGGGTTCAGGTAGACAAAGGCGTTTGGAATTGTACATGACCTTTGACCCTATCGTAAATTGTTGCCATATTTTCAATCATCTCGCAAAATAACTAGGTTGAACCCATTGATTTCCTTTTGGTCTGGATTGTTGAGATTCATTCGACCTAGGCCGGCTAGAGCCCTAAGCAGATTCTCTGGGATGACTATTGAAAGAAACTTGGGATAGATCACTAGCATGTTGATATGATGTTATTGCGAGAGGTTTATTCTGTCGAGGTTGCCTTAATAGTTTAGTTTCTTTTATAGTAATTTATTTTCCGACTTGGTTTAACAAACCACCCCAAGTCTCTACTTTCTTTTTAGTGACCGTATCCTCAAAATCTTCGGATAACAACCCTTACCTGAGAAATGATATAGCCATTTGTGCGTAATAATTAACCAAACTATTTTTGGTATTCACAAATTGGCTTACGTATTCCATTAAATATTCAGGTGATAATGAATTATCGTGTCTTAATTTCCTTTGAGTTCCTTGCTTTCCACAAATTACCTTCGAAATGCCATCAATAACGTATATATTTGTTCAATTGACCCCTCAAGAAGCCTATTATAAAATCATCGTAACAAGTTGATTTGAATTACTTATCAACTTATCATCATTATGAAAAGTCATCGTAATGTTTTTTTGAATTACTTAAAGTGATTATCTGGATTATTACTACCATCGTATTTTTTTTAAATTTTAGAAACATCAAGACGTCTACGAAGGTGTCTGTATAAAATATTTTCTTACAAAGAGGATTGGCTCCAATTATGCCTATGGTAAAACCGGTGGATTTCACCACAATCAGCAAATATACTTGGTTCAGATCAGATGTCAAACCAGTCGCTCAATAACTGGTCTATGCTATGATCAACCGGTCCCTTTGCCTTTCCCTGATAATCATTTTCTTATATTTCTGATGCTTCTTTCCTAAGGCATCTTGGTCTTTCAAATTTTTACTTCGACTATCAATTTTGTTACATCGATGCTTATCTCGATGCTTATCTCGATGCTTATCTCGATGCTTGTCTCGATGCTTATCTTTCTTATTATTCTTTTGATAATAATCACTACTTGATGAGGATGACGAGACGTTTGACGATGATGAAGAACTTTTGCTGGAATCTGAAGAGCTAGAATCATCTTTAGTTTAAGTATCTTTTTTAGAAAGTTGGTGGTTTTTAGGTGAATTATCCCACAAAGGTCGTTTTGGATAACTGGAGGGATTATCATCTAATACGATTAAATCTCTTTCATCTTGTCTATGTATTTTTATGGCCTCAATTTATTTTTGTAACTCATCAAGCTCATCTTGCATTGAGTTCTTGCCTTACGCTCATCATTATAAAATAAAGCTCTAATATATTCTTCTTCGACCTAGCCTTCTTCAACCACGTGGGGGTAGATCTACTTGCATTTCACTTTCTATTATCTTATGAAGTTAGAAAATAGTTTTAAGCTTTGGATTTTTTTATCAAGGTGCTCCCACTCCCACTATGGTCGCCAATTTGATGAGGTAAGAATATAGTTGAGGGTATTTTTATGATTTGGTCAAAGTGGAGTTACTATTTTTATAGTAAATAGTGAGATAATTGAGCAGTTTATTGATTATTATAGTTAATATTTGTCATCCTCCTTATTAATGAGGTTTCTTAGGGTATTTATAGTGAGTTTTAAGGTTACGGGTTGGGCCAAGGCTGGAAACCTTAAAAGCTCATTAATGTAAACACTGTTTTATAAGGCATACAACTGAGTCAAAGGACATACAGTTGAGTCAAAAGGTTAAAAATATGTTTGTTTTATTTTAAGTTTAAAATATCCCTCGAATTATTCTGACATTTTTGAGACACCGCTTCCAAAAATATATGACCCCATCAAGATGTATAACCTATAACCCTTTTATGTGGATGAATATCCTACATTTACAGGTATATAGGCTACATGGGCAAACCTATATGAGATGATATTGCTGTTAATATCTCAATATGATATTTATACCCTAGAACATGAGATGATTTTCGATTTATAAGATGTGTAGTTGCGATTATTAATTCCCCCCAGAAATATTTTGGAAGGTTAGATTGAAACATAAGAGACTTGACAGTTTCAAATAAGTGTCTATGTTAACTCTCCATAATGCCATTATGTTAAATAGTATAAAGAAAACTCCTTTGATGAACAATACCAAGGCTGGACAGAAAAGACATGTCTTGGTTGATAAACTCAGCGTTATTATAAGATTTTATGGTTAAAAGTAGTTCTTTGTTGGTTGGCCAATGTACAAACATCACATATTTTATTTTCATCAGCGCAATGTGTTACATTTAAAAGTTTCAATACTTTAATTGAACACTGAACAAATCTAAGATGCCATATATATGACTTTATTACAGCAACTACACTAAGAATACTAGGAATAGAATAATGAAACTTAAAACAAACAGAGTCAATAGAACTTTTGTTGAAGGACTGATTACCAATTATGCAAAGTCCTTTACATTGTTTTTTTAAGTCCAATCACTTGTTAAGAGTGTTGGTCATGAAAAAAACAATGACTATTTAAGAATTTAAATAAGATGAATGTTGAGGCTATACACTTACTCACCGATAAAAAATTGAATTTAAAATATAATACATATAGACAATCTTGTAAGTTTAGTTTGTTATGAATTTTTACTGAACCTTTGAAAAAGACTGTCTTTATAGAGCAATACACTAATAAAATAGGTGAAGGTTTTTAAGTGGATAAATTATAAAGAAGATAAAAGGATCACAACACATATGAATTGATGCTCATGTGTCAATAATCCGGAAACTATATTTCTTACTTGCATTCTTAATATTACCAGATAAAGACATACCTGAGAAATCTTCAAAATGTGTAAGATTTACATTGGCACCTCCTCTACCACCTGCTCATTTTCTTTCATGTACAATCATTCTTTCTAAGTCTTCTAGCACGTTCATGAAAATATGCACTAAGCCTTGCATTTCACTTATTTCTCTTTGTCTATTACTCACTGGACTTTCTGCATTGTAGGTAGTGGTTTTGTTTATACCATTCTTACCTTTTGGATTTATTTTCTCCAACCAATCAGGATACCCTTTTATCTTGAAAAAATGTTTTTTGGTGAGTCATTTCTGGAAGTAGTGATCACTTTTCAAAGAATCTTTATTTTTTCTGCGAAAGTGTCTCTTACCTTCAGTTTGGTAACCTTTTACCATCATAACATAACTATCATTGAAAGATTATATGCTTTGATTGCTCAAGCTCATTTTTAAGTCTAAAAGAGGCTTGAGGCAAGAAGATCCCTTGTCCCCAAGCCTCTTCATTCTTGGTGAGGAATTTCTTCTTAGGGGTCTGCATAATCTGTTTATATCTAATTGTTCCATGCAGTATGCTACTAGGACTAGAATTCTTATTCCTTGTACTGCATTTGCAGATGACATTATTATTCACACTAATAGTTTTCCTAAATCTATTGATCTCCTCAGTACTTTTTTAGATAAATACCAAAGTATCTCTGGGCAGTCTATCAATAAAGAAAAAACTAAGGTTATTACCTTAAAGAAGCTGCACCAATGGATAAAATAAATGCCAAAATCATGGGATAGAACTTAAAGCAGCTATTTAATGGGGGAAGATTATCTCTAATTTCTACTATTCTAATGCCTATCACTTATTATTGTATGCAAAGATCCGTGTTGCCTAATTCTGTGATTAAAAGATTGAAAAACAGTTTTAATAAATTTCTTTGGAGAACTAACATAAATGAAAAGAGTATTCACTGGGCATCTTGGGATAAAATTTGTTTTCCCTTTGCCGAGGGTAGATTGAATATCATGAAATTAGCTGATATTCAAACCACCTACTCTCGAAATCTCTGGTTCACTTATAGGAAGAAAAACTCTATTTGGGTTTTACTTATGCACGATATATATAATAGGAATGTGCATCATTTAAAAGCTAACTATAAGAAGATTAGTTCACTTATCTAGAAACGTCTGAATTGTATCAAGGGGGAAGCTGAGAAAAGTGTTAAATGGCTTCTTGGCAGGGGCGAAATGGACTTCTGGACTGAGAATTGGCATGATCTGTCCCCCATTCTTGACCACCTTTTAGAAGGGAAATACTTGGGACTTAGAACCTCTGATGGGATTTATTCCTGAAAACAGAAAGGAGCATATTATGAAGTGTAAAATCAACAATGATAAAGATGATGAGATGATATAGATGTTGTCTCATGATCATCTCTTCAACTTTAAGTGCACTTGGAATTCTGTGAGAAGTTCCAAATGTACTTTTACTTTCAACAAGAAAATCTGGTTAACTATAACTCCTAGGAAGTTTTCTTTTTTACTTTGGATAATCATGCATAATTACATTCCAATTGACTTTGTTATACAAAATAGACACTTTCACTTAGCATCAAAGTATTATTTTGTAATAACTGTGAGAATTTAAATCATTTATTTGTTAGTTGTCATTATTCATCGAGTCTATGGTATCATTATAACAATCTATTTAATGTGAAATTCAAAAGACACATGACTATTAAACAAGTTGTTTATAATTGGTTTTGGTTCTCCAACCAAAAGATTCATATCACCCATTGCATTCCAGCTTTAATCTGCTGGGTGATATGGAAAAATCGTAATAATGTGAAGTATAAAGGCACTGGTATCAGTGTTTATACTTTCATTACTATGATCAATAAAATCATACTGGGTCTAGATATCTCTAAAGTGCTTACAAGCAAACACTGGTTGAATTCCAGTGAAGCTGGTCAGTTTTTAGATAGTCTATCCTAGGAAAATATATTAGAAAAATCACTTATCTGAATTGGCTGCCTCCTGTAAATGGCAGGATAAAAATGAACATCGATGCCTCCTGTCTTGCTAATGGTGATTCATGTGGTGCCATGATCATCAGGAATCATGAGACCACCATTGTTCATGCCTCTTTGAATATGTTTGGAAAACTCACTCCTCTGGTGTCTGAAACAAGAGCACTATTGGAAGGGCTTTTGACCTCCAAGGAGAAAAATTGGGTAAACATGGATATCGAAACTTATTGTTTAACTTTATTAAATATCATGAACAGAAATAAAAACCTTTGGTACGTTAGAGCTCTCATCGTCATTTGTAGAAACCTGATTCCACCCTCAATGTCGTTATCCTTTGTTTCGAGAGACCAAAACCGTGCAGTAGATTGGCTCACGAAATAGACATTGAAATGTAAAGAGAAGTTAAGCTTCTCTTATTTCAATGCCCCATTGAAATGTAAAGAGAAGTTAAGCTTCTCTTATTTCAATGCCCCAAATCCTCTCCTCTCGATTGTGTTTCTAGAAAGCATCGGCCTTGGTTATGTTTGTACATCTTAATTTCTTCGATACTGCTGGTGTATGGTTTTTCTTTGCAAATTGAAGATAGAACAATGGCCTAAAGGAGTGACTTTTAGAGATAGAAGACTCAATTGGACCTGAGAAGCGAAATTTGAGTTTCGATTCTTTTAGGTTTCTGTTCCTCGAAAGGTTTTCAGCATGCGTTTGAGGGCTTTCAATAGAATTGGGTATTCTGAGACGGGGTTTTGATTTTTCGTTCGCTGAAATCGAAATCGAAGCTATGTGGCTCTTGGTTTTCTCTAGGGTTTTGAAAAAGTTTGGAATTGGGGTTGTAGTTCTTGGGGAAAGCTAGGTGGATCAAAGTATTGATTCAATTTTGGCTGAGAATTTCGCTTCAGCATCTAAAGAATTTCGCTTCTACATCATCTAAAGCTTTTTTTTTTCTCTCTCTCTCATCTCCTCTCTCCTCTCTCTCCTCTCTTCTCCTCTCTCTCTCTCTCTCTCTCTCTCTCTCTCTCTCTCTCTCTCTCTCTACTCCTCTCTCTCTCTCTCTCTCTCTCTCTCTCTCTCTCTCTCTCTCTCTCTCTCTCTCTCTCTTCTCTCTCTCTCTCTCTCTCTCTCTCTCTCTAGTCTCTCTCTGTCTCTCTCTGTCTCTCTCTGTCTCTCTCATCTCTCTCTCTCATCTCTCTCTCTCTCTCATCTCTCTCTATCTCGTAGTAGATAACGATTTTTTGAATAAAAAAAATCATTTCTTGTGGAGTTTTAATAGTTGCGATCTCTGTCGTTTTTGTGTAGATTTCTAATTTTTTCGATTATTATTTTTACCATATAAATGATATATTTGGATATTTTATTAGAATATTTTTTATTAAAAAACATCTAAAATTCTTTTATAATATTCATTTTGAAAGTGTTTGTTTTTCGATATCGGACTTTGCAACAAAATTAAAGTACTTACTACAAATTTTATATTATATTATATTATATTATATTATATTATATTATATTATATTATATATATAATATAACTTTCTTTGTGATATTTATCTTTGAAATTTTAAATTATAAAAATCTATTATATATTATATATATTTAATTGTTTGTTCGATGATTTGTTAGTTACATTTCTTAGAATAAGTAAAGATGAATGTTTTGGATCTTGTTCTTGTTCTGTAGAAAAGAATTGTAAATTAATAATAAATAATTGGAGATTTATTAGATGCTGCAGAACTCCGATAATAAAAGAAGTGACAAAATTCTATCCCAACTTTTACTTTTTTCATCTCAATCTCAGTTACTTTTTTCATGCTAAACAATTGAACTGACCAAATTATACTCATTTAAAAAACACATAATTCAGACTAAAACCCAAACTTTCATTAAACTACTATCTTAAAACACTCATAAATCATTTTAAGACCAACTCATAACACTTCAAAATTATTTAAATCCATATTATCTCAAAAACATGGATTTTAGTTGCGAACTTAATGATTTTCTTTCGAAAAAGATAAATCATTAACGAAGAATCTAGATACAACAACGAAAGTACATTTGTTTTTTAAGTTATGCAGTTATATTTTCGCGCAATTTGTCACTTAATGTCGCACTCAAGATGCGTAATTTGTTTTTTCAAATTGCGGACCAAGAGCGCGTAAATTTTGTTCAAATTGCACACGTGCACAACTTTAGTTACATCTGAACATGTTTTTGCATGATTTTTCCCGATTGTGTGTAATTTTGTACGACAATATGGTCTAAATTTCACAATTTCAGGCATGATTTTACATAATTTGGTGCATTTTTGTGTGTAACGTACGTGTACTTTTCATATTATAGGTGAAAATTTTCATGTATGTTACCTTAATATATGTTGTATTATCCGGAACAACCAACGTGTATGATGACTGATTACATACATATTTTTACCATCCATATATATTACACTATACTTGATTTGGATGCATTGAATCTGAAGGCATCCATATAAGATTCGTCGACATTAGTATCATTTATGACGACAATAGTAAATCGAGAAACACTCATAGAATATACTATAAATGCAAGAGGTACGATGTTATGGACATAAGCCCAAATCAATTATTGTAAAGAAACAAAAAAAATCATCAAAAATGCGGTTGTCCATTCTTGTTAAGGGGAAGTCCAGTTATATGACAACCCGGTTATAAGAAATTGTATGTGTTAAGTAAGAAACAAAATCACACATACTTTTGCTCTTGAATGGTCATTCCCTAGCTGCTAAACTCAAGACAGACTAAGATGAATTAGTTCATATGACAACAATAGTTGGTTCTCGACTTAAATATACATACATGAGTTTGAAGATTCATAACCCTCAAAATGTATCTAGTATGCGTACCATTTAAAATATTTGTTCAAAACACCGTTTAGTAACGAATAAACCCAAATGCAATTCTATTTGGGTGATCTGGAGGAATAAAATTACTACGTGTGACATCAATCAAGCGAAACAATAAACTAGATCACCAATTTTGTTTTGCGCATCTTACAAGTATCAATTTTTTATACATATTTCTTCGAGATCTTATCATGGATAGTACTCACAAGACCATGAGGTACATAATATCTTTGCTCGAAAATTTTGGTATAACATCAACTAACAAAATATTTTGTAGTGCTTTCATCTTTATGATCTAATATAAACAAGTGAACTACCGTGAGATTTGAGTGTTTTAGGGACCCTGATGGATAATATTTATTCATTTTCAAATATTATTGTCATTGATTGGGAGTTAACGTTGACGTGAGCTATCGAAGGAATATTTATGGAGGCTACCCTCATGCTATAAAAATAACATATAAACAAACAATTCTCGCAAGCACAAAAAATTTGATGACCAAAGGAGACGATGCAGAAAAGCTTGTGCAATTTTATAAACCGGCTGCCCAATCAGACATAAAGAAATATTAAAAAAAAGTCTTTCAAAACTGAACAAAGTGTTTGCTTTTTGCCCAAATTCTATAGATTATCTTATGAATCAATGGATAACTCTATATAGAGAAACACGTGTTCATCCCTTCATGACTGAGCATCATCATCTAGGCAACAAAAACAAAAAAGCTGTAAGTGATAATTTCATTTACAAACTTAACTTTTATAATATTAGAGGACATGGAGTACTCACGCGAGCCTAAAACATTACCTCGATACAATTTTATGCATTTTTGAAAAATATTTGGATAAAGTTCATAATTTTCTTGAAGTTTAACACTCGGCTATTTTCGAATAATTTGGGAGAAGTAACCTTCGTTTGGAAGTGGTGTGTATAATTGCAATATATAAACACTAAAAAAGTAATTTATGTGATACAGACTTATAAATTGCTGAGAAAAATTATCAACATGCTAGATAGATAGACGAAAATGAGGTAGCTTGTGGTTATGTTGTAAGATTAACAAACGAATACCGTGTGCATGTGAGATATCTATGGCCGATAGAGAATATAGACCCTTTTCTATAGAAGACTGTAATATACATTGGAGAACTTTAAAGATTGTTCATATAGATAAAATGAGTACAAAATATAACTCAATATGAAAATTTGGAATAATATATAGTTTTATATGCGGGTATGACCCAAATATTCAAGATTATATTATAAATACATCGATTCAAATCCTCAAACTCAAAATAAATCATGTCTTAGACACTAAAGATCCGGTTATTAGTAAAGATAATAAAAAGATCGATCCGGAAAAATTGACTAAACAAGACAAATATTTATATGAACATGTCATTAAACAAGCTCATAATATTAGCACGTCCAGTACAATAGGTAGCATGATTGTCTCTTAAATAAAAATTTAGTACCCAAAACTAAATATCTCTCGAAGAAGAAAAAGAAGAAAGTTACTCGGGCAAAGAAATATATGTGAGATCAAATGAGAATAGAAAAATAAGGGACATGAAAAGGTGTGTAAATTGTATTCGTAGGTTATCTTTAGTCGAGTTTAAGAATTCATATGTTATCTTTAGTCCAGTTTAAGCATTCGTTGTTTTTAGTCCACTTTAAGCATTCGTAGGTTATCTTTATTTTGCGTATTTTGTATTTGTAACCATTTTCTTGAATGAGAAATTATTTAAATTATGGTTTTACTTAAAATAGGTGTGTAAATTGCATTGTTTTTCTAATAAAAAAGGTTTTTCGCGCAGGAGTGTCTGGAGATCCCCAAATACCGTACTTGTTTTACAATAATATGTATAAAAATCCTCACATTCATTGTAAAATACTTATAAAAAATTTCTCTCTATGTGTGACGTATTGTTCATGTATCACACGTGTTCTATAATTTTGTACACTATGATTAGCATATTTTATGACAAATAAATTTTTTAATGTACCGTAAAAATTTTCAAACAAATATTAGAGGGATGGAAAACCAATATTCAAATATTAAATAAATAAATCGTAGATGAAAACTTAATATCCAAAAGATACGTAAATAAGTCGTAGAAATGAAACTGTAAAAATTTATGCGTGGAATGTATTCACATAATTGTAGCATAATCAAATATCTCAATTTAAATCAGTAAATTTTGCTTCTTCATCACATAAATTAGATTTGTGGACCAATTTGATTTGGTTAAATTTATTGAATATTCTATTGAGTGGAATTGCCAACAAAATTTCTTATTTAGAGTGAAACGACATCCATAATAAATATTATTCCGAAAATGGTCAATCTTAAACCATAAGAACATATAAAAGAAACTTAAGAATTAGAAAAATCGTTATATACTTAATATAACATAACCTAATATAAAGTAGATTAATTCATACTACCTGAATGAAGTTTGATGAGTCCGAATTCTGCATGCTCCCCGGACAAGGACAGATCGGCCCAAGGCCTCCGGACCGGACAGATCACTTCGAACACTTAGCCCATAGGACTGTTCGAACTATGAAAAAAGTACTAAAAAACCTAAACACTACTTGACTAAGCTACTTTCTCTCCTACTTAGAGCTCATGGGTCTTTGAACATGACCCGGGTTCATTAAACATGACCCGAAAGCCCATAAGGGCCCAAACATTAGGGTATAAATACCCAACCACCTGCATTAAGTGTGGGTAATGAGAATTAACTGCAACCAGCCATCTTAGTTATCTCTCTACTCTCTACTCTAGATATAAAATACCCCCATACTTCTATAAAATACCAAAATAAATTACAAGCCTACCCTCAAGTAATAATTATCCGCACCAAATTGGCGACCACAGTGGGAGGAGAAGGTGCCTGAATCAAGCATTCAAAACCAGCTAAGAAGGTCTGTCCGAATGAATCCGGACAATCCAGAAGTACCACCAGCTCTGCTCGAAGTGGTGGGAGAGAACGATGAGTACACTATCGAAGAGTGTGATAGGCTAAAGAGTGAAATAGAAGCTATGAGGGCAGAAAATGCTAAGATGGGCATGAAAGAAAAGTCCAAAGCATCAGTTGCTCATCACACTGACAACCCCAGAGAGCATGAGTCTTCAAAGACTCATGTGAGCACCAAAAAGACTCATGCTAGCTCCAAAAAGTCTCACCGATCTAAGCCAGTGGAGAGTTCTGACTCAAGCTCAGAATCTTCTGATAGCTCTTCGGACAATGAAGGAGTTGAAAAATATTTATCCTCTAGCAGCGATGAGGGTCGAACTAGAAAGAAGCAAAAGCAGATTAAAAAATATTCAAGAAAAAGGGATAGACATGGAAGGATGAAGAAGAATATTGGTAAATGGTCATCTCACAGCCGGAGGCATGTGGACCGGATGCTGATGGATCCCTTCGCTTTTCACGATGAACCAGGTATCTTTGCAACTCCCAATGAGGATAATGTGTTCATTCATGGAAGAAATTGGAGGCAATCTCCATTATCTTCTAAAATTCTGTCCGGAAACCTCCCTAAGAGGTTTGACAGCACCAAAATAGAAAAGTACGATGGCAGTACTGATCCGGACAACCATTTGGACAATTTAAAAACTTTATGATGAACTTTGACGACGATGATAAACTACTTTGTAGGGCATTCTCCCAATCATTTACGGGGAGTGCTCTAAAATGGTACAACAGCCTGCCTCAAGGCTGTATTAAATATTTCGATACTTTTTGGGTAGCCTTTCGAAGGCAGTTTGTAGGGAGTAAAGAGCTAAATGGCAATGGAGACACAATAATCCATTGTGCCCAGGAACCAAATGAGTCCTTGAAAGAATATATAAGCCGTTTTGTGAACACCAAGAATGGGTTGGCTGATTGCTTCGAACAGGTAGCAATAGCATCCCTAAGACAGGGCTTGAACCCTGGCAACTTGGCTGACTCAGTGACCAGAAAGAAGGCCATGACATGGGGAGGGTTGCTGAATCAGGTTGGAAAATAAATTAATGTTGATGAAACGAAGAAAACCAGGGTGCACAGGCAGGTGAGGTCTACCCCGGTGGCACCAAATCCCAATCAGAATCAGTCCGGGAACAAAGCAAAAGAGACCAGACATGGTCATGGTAGGGCAAAAGCTCAGTCTCAGCTAGCTGCTCCTGCTCAGAGTCAGCAATCCAGAAACAAGAGAGGGCCATGGGTCCAACCGGAGTGGTTCGCAGAATTAAAAGAAAGTGTGGCCACCATTTTTGATAAAACAAAGGAAGAGGTGCATTATCGGAGACCAGCCACATTGCAGTCTCCCAGAGAACATCGCAATAACTCTTTTTGCCAATATCACAATGATATTGCTCATACCACTGATGACTGCATAGCATTGAAACAAGAAGTTCAGAACTTGATTGAGAAGGGAAAGCTGGGAGCTTACGTCAAAAGAAGAGGAGGTAACATGCCTGACAACACTCACCGGGTTGGTCCAAGTAATGCTGCTCCGGAGGGAGCCATGGTTATAATTGAGAGGTTTGATGTGGAATCTGAGTACTTGGATCCTGATCCAACTCGAAACAGAGTGGGTACAATTGAGGAATGTTCTAGGTCGGTCTCCGGACTCATTAAGTTTTTTGAGTCACTTACAATTTTCGGAGGGGACACTATGACAGCTCCTACTGCTTCTAAGAGGCACGTTCATACTTTAGCCTCCCAGCTAGAAGGAGGCATGACTTCCTATCAGTCACAAAATTCATTCCCTTTCATTGTTTTTGATGAAGATGATTTAAGAGATATTGCTGGTCCTCATGAGGATGCTGTTGTCATAGGAGCATCTATTGAGGGCAACGACATAAGACGAATTTTGGTGGATATTGGAAGCTCAGCCAATATCCTTTTCTTAACCACATACAAGAGAATGAAAAATCCAGCTGTAATTCAGAGTTCGGACAGATCAATTTGTGGGCTTTACATGCAGCTCAGCAGATGTGATCGGAGAGTTCAAAGAGGAAGTTCTATTGGGCAAGGGCCCTTTCAAGAAAATGGTCAGAATACTCTTTATTGTGGTGGATTGTCCCACTTGCTATAATGCTATTCTAGGGAGGTCTTGGCTCTCTAGGATGCATGCAGTGGCTTCGACAGTCCACCAATGCTTGAAATATGCTGTTCAGGGACAGGTTGGAGTCGTCCGGAGCAGTCAAAAGATTGCAAGAGAGTGTTATGCTACTGCTCTGGCACCCCGGATGCTGGGGGCAGTTCGCATCAACGAGCAATAGCAGTTTGAGGGGCTTTCTAGGGGTGAGGGTGAAATTGATGACCCCAGAGAGACCCCTGGAGTGTTGATACCGGTCGAAGAGGTAGAGACACACTGTTTGCAAGAAGGAAGAAGTGTTAAGATAGGCTCCAAAATGCCACCCGATCTGAAAAATGAAATGTTAAAGTTTTTGAAGAATCATCAGCACGTTTTTGCTTGGTGCAATGCTGATGTTACTAGGGTTCCAGCAGAAGTGATATCACATCACCTATCCGTCCGGAGAGACGTGGCACCGGTGGTTCAAAAGAGAAGAGCTTTTTCTAAGGAGAAGTCTGATGTCATTGTGCAAGAGGTTGACAGGCTCACAAAGATGGGGCACATCAAGGAGTCTCAGTATCTTTTGTGGACTGCCAATCCGGTTCTGGTAAAGAAGAAAAATGGCAAGTGGCGCATGTGCATTGACTTCACAGATCTCAATAGAGCTTGCCCAAAATATTTGTATCCGGTCCCCCGGATTGATCAGTTAGTAGACTCCACCTCTGGGAACAAGTTGCTTTCCTTTATGGATGCCTTCTCCGGATACAATTAGATTCAAGTGGATCCGAATGATCAAGAGCATACAACATTTTTCACTGACAGAGGTCTCCATTGCTATAAGGTAATGCCGTTTGGGTTGAAAAATGCTGGGGCTACTTATCAGAGGTTAGTAAACAAGGCTTTTGCTGATCAGATTGGAAGAAATATGGAAGTATACATTGATGACATGATGGTGAAGAGTGTGGACGAGCAATTGCACTTGTCTGATCTCCAAGAAACTTTTGCCAACTTGGTAAAAGTGAATTTAAAGTTAAACCTAGAAAAATGTGTGTTCGGAGTACAGTCCGGAAAGTTTATAGGCTATATTATAAGTGAGCATGGGATACAGCCCGATCCGGACCAGCTCAATGATTTATTCCAGATGGAGCCACCTAGAAATATTAAAGAAGTACAGCGGTTAACGGGGAGATTAGCTGCCTTAAACAGATTTATCTCGAGGTCTTCGGACAGGTGTGCCCCCTTCTTTCAAACCTTGAAGGGTGCAAAGGGATTCAATTGGACCCCACAGTGTGATGAGGCTTTCAATGAGATCAAGAAGCACATGTCCTCCTCCAAAACTTTGTTTAAAACAGTTGATGGGGAGACACTCTTCGTATATTTGGCAGTTTCAAGTTGTGCCATCAGTGCTGTATTGGTGAGGGAGGTCGATGGTCATCCCCATCCAGTGTACTACATCAGCAAAAGTTTGATAGATGCAGAAAGGCGTTACTTGAAACTTGAAAAATTAGCATTAGCCCTGGTGATAGCTGCCAGGAAGATGATGCCTTATTTCTAGGCTCATCCCATCATCGTCCGGACTTCTTTTCCCCTGAAGAATGTCCTCCAAAAGGCAGACATTTCAAGCAGGATGACTAAGTGGTCAGTAGAGTTGGGGGACTTCGACATAGACTTTTCTCCTCGAACAGCAGGCAAGGCCCAAGCTGTGGCAGACTTTTTGGTTGAATTTCACTCCGATAGGGATTCGGAGCAAACTACTGACATAAAAAATAAAAAGGTACGGGTCGTCCGAACAGATGGTGGATCTAGCACTATGGGATGTGGTGCCGGGGTGTGTTTAACTTCTCCATATGGAGACAAGATGTACCAGGCTATTTGTTTTGCTTTCAGAGCATCTAATAATGAGTCCGAATACGAAGCAGCTATAACTGGTTTAAAGTTAGCCTACATTTGTGGGGCTAAGAGGGTCAGGTTACTAAGTGACTCTCAGCTTCTTATCCACCATGCTCAAGGCCAGTCTGAGGCTAAAAAGGAGCAGCTTGTGAAATATTTATTCCTCCTTAAAAATGAAGCACTCAAGTTTAAAGGTGTTGTTTATGAGCACATACCCCAGGCAGAAAATGAGCTAGCAGACTCGTTAGCAACCATAGCATATACAGAGTCATATCCATGGATCTATGTGCTGGAAAGCCCCTCCATTCAACTTAGTAAGGGTAAAGAAGAGGAAATTTTTGAAGTACAAGTGAAACAACCTCAAGACTGGAGGTTTCCTCTCCTGCAATATCTCTCCGATGGTATCGTGCCTCCGGATAAGTCACTAGCCAGAACATTGAAACACAAGGCTCATGGTTTCATCATATTGAGAGAAATGTTGTATAAAAAATCTTACAATAAACCTCTCCTGCGCTGTTTTGGGGATGCAGAGTCTCAAGTAGTCCTCTCCGAATTGCATGATGGTGAGGGATCAGCCCATTGTGGATTCATGGCTTTAACAAGAAGAGTTTTACTGGCCGGATAGTATTGGCCATCTATCATGAAAGATGCTAAGGAATTGGTAAGACAGGTGTGACCCATGCCAGAGGTACAGCAATGAAATTCATGTCCCAGCCATTCCTTTAGAGTCAATTTCTGAGCCTATTCCTTTTGCTCGATGGGGGTTGGATTTAGTAGGACCTCTCCCTGTGGCGTCCGGAGGACGCAAAACTATAATTGTTGCCATAGACTACTTTTCGAAGTGGATTGAAGCAGCCCCTTTAGTAGGAACAACATCAAAAGCTGTTATAAAATTCATTTTATCCAACATCTGTTGCAGATTTGGTGTCCCACAGAAGATAACAACAGACAATGGGCCACAGTTCGACAATAGGGAAATGGAGAGCTTATGTGTCTCAAGGGGTATACAACATTGCTTCTCTTCACCTTTCCACCCACAAGCAAATGGGCAAGTTGAAGTGGCTAATAGAACTATACTGTCCGGTTTAAAAAAGAATTTGGAAGAGGCTGCTGGGAAGTGGCCTAGTTATTTACAAAAGGTCTTGTGGGCCTACCGGACAACACCTGGGGCTGCAACACAAGAATCACCCTTTGCTTTGGTCTATGGGATGGATGCAGTAGCTCCCATAGAAGCAACTCTCCCATCATTTCGTGTTCACAACTTCTCCGAACACGCTAACGAGGTGGCAATCAGAGGTCAACTTGATTTAATAGAAGAAAGACGAGTTAAAGCTCACCTTAGAGTTGCACACTATCAGGGTTTGATGAGATGCAGGTTTGCTTCCAAAATTAACAGAAGAGATTTCCAACCGGGGGACAAGGTATTAAGGAAAGTCTTCTTACACACTAAAGAAAAGCTGTTCGGAAAGCTGGCCCCAACTTGGGAAGGTCCGTATATGGTTGTTGAAAGAATTAAACCTGGAACATATTGGTTGGAAGACAAAGATGGAAGAGTTTTGACTAATCCTTGGAATATTGAGCATCTCCGGATGTACTTGGAGTAGCATTTGTGTAAATATTTACTTGTTTAAACATCCATGTAAATATTTGGGGGCATACTCTTTCCTCCCTGGTGGCACGAGGAGGTTTTAATGAGGTGTCCGGGCTTTTGAATAAAATTTGATGCCTTCTTAAAATTTTTCCCAAGTATTTTAAGTTTTGTCCTTTGTCACACTATCCGGATTGAAATAACTAAGGGCTATTTAAATTCTAGCCGGAGAACTTAAACACTCTCACTATGAAATAACTAAGGGCTATTTAAACTTTAGCCGGAGAACTTAAACACTCTCACTATGAAATAACTAAGGGCTGTTTAAACTCTAGCCATCAAAATTGGAACAGACTATGAAAGAATACGAGAATCGCATGAAACAAAGATATTCATTAAAATAACTTAAAGTGCCTTGGCCCTCCAAGGACTTTTCAAATTGTCAAAAACAGAACAGAAAACCTATCCGGTCAGATGCCGGACACGATTACAAAAAAGAATGCCTTGGCCTTCCAAGGACTTTAGTCTGAATAAAAAGTAAAAAAGAGGTTTATAGATTAAGACTGAGCCTTTGAAGATGGCTTAGCTTCGTTTACCTTATTCTTTCCCTTAGGATCATTTTCCTCTTCGTCTGGGCTCTCTCCGGTACGTTCTTCGTCATTGGATGAGGAAGCGCTAGAATAACCTATCAAGTCTCCATCAGCCATTGTATGATATGGGAGATCGTCAGACTCAACATGAAGCCATAAGTCCCCTAGGTTCCTATTCGGAAACTTCTCGTGGAAGAGTAGAACCATGTCAGACCTCACCTTGCGTACATTTCCTCCTGGTTGTCGATCATTTTGGTGGCATAAGCGTCAATCTTGGATTGAATCTTGGCCTCCTGCTCCTTTAACAAAGTAGCTTTCTCCTCGGCAACCTTGGACACTGTATTCTCAAGAGATATTTTATCATTGGTCAAGTTGGTGATGATTTGATCCTTGGCTCTGGAATCTCCCTTTGAGGTGGTAAGGTCTTTCTCCAGACCGGACAGCTTCTCCCGGAGCTCTCTAATGGTGTCCTCTAAAGTGGAGACTTTTGTGGTGCTTGCCTCTTGCTTTCTCTTTAACTCATCGGTTTCTTCCTTTAAAATGGCAGCATTGGAAGTGGCAGTGCGAAGGTCATCGGACAGCCTCTCTTTGTCAGACTTGAGATCTTTGATGATATCGGCCTGGTTTCGGACCTGTTTCTCCAACATAAGTACAGGATGAACGTTGCTTAACAAAGAGTGGGCTATGGCATCCCTTTCACTAGAAAAAATAAAGGTCTTACCATTGAAAGTGACCGTGTTTGAGGTGCTCGGAGGGAGGTAAGGCCCGGCAAAGTCGTCTCTGGAAAGATTCATGAAGTATTCACCAAGCCCACCCAGACCGGTGATGTCTACTCCGTCGATATTGAAAGCTCTTGGAGGATCCAGGGAGGGCACTTCTTGCCCACCGGAGCCCACCGGAGTCCGGAGAGAAAGCTCGTCACCTTTGGAGGTCTTTTTCTTCTTGGCCTCTCTGTCTTTGCTTTCTCCTCCCCGTTTACGCTCTCTTTTGAAAGCTCTTGGAGGATATGGGGAGGGCATTTCTTGCCTTTCAGTCTCCTGCTCCACCACTTCCAAGAGAGCAACATCAATTTGACTGTGAACTGCCCCCTCCGGGTTTGTAGGAGCATCGTCCTCCACTTCTCCAGCTTTTGCTTCACCAACCTTCTTCTTGCCCTTCTTCTTGCCTTTCATCTTGCTCGGGGCTTTGGCCCGGCCTGGCAAGAAGAGTGTCCCGTCCAGTTCATGGGTCCTCTTAAGCACAATATCCGGGGGAGGCTGAGTGGTGAGCTCCTCCCAAGTCAAGTCTCTCCGACCTGTGGTGTTCCACAAGTGAGACCTTGCCAAGTTGCCACTGGTAAAAGCAGCATGGAACCGGTTCCCCCACCTCTCAGCAGCCCAAGCATTGATCTTGGTGCAAGTGGCCTGCCCGGATTTCAAGTAGTCACTGAAGTCCTTGGGCAGTACTGCCAAGGCAAAAATGGAACAAGTTAATTTAAAAGTAACTTTAAAGAAAAATAAGTAAAAATATAAGGCAGAAGACTTACAGTCACTTCTCCACCTGCTTCTGAGGAGGCTTGGGTTCACTCCGGATTTGATCTTCTTCCCGTTCTCCCAAGCGCCACTCACGAACAGGAACTGGGTCTTCCAATTCCTCTCTGACTCTAGCAAGTCGTCCACAGCCTTGAAGTTATCCCCCATGTTGAAATGGTAGAAGGGGATGTGATGGTTTCTGCAAAGGCTGGCCACAGCAGCAAACTCCTCCATTGGCAGAGGAATCCCGGAGAGCCTTGAGGCCATGATGCTGGCCATGAGGGTATACCAGGCGTTGGGGCTTAGCTGGCTCGGACAGAGCCTAATCAGATGGAAATATCTGACAATCTCTGGGTCTAGTGGGAATCTGAGCCCCCAGTTGAATAGCTCCGTGAACATGACAACTTCACTCAGTTTGCAGTCCATAGGGGTCTCCGGGTGTATGGGGATCCTGATCTTCACATTCTCCGGTATTCCCCACTTCGTACGCATCCTGCCCAGCTCAGCTGTGTGGATGAATGCGTAATTGATTTTTTTGCAAGGCAAGGAAGTACCTAACGCTGACCCTGTGAAAACAAGGCCCCACTTTTCCTTCGAGGCACTCCGGCAGATCCGGATGCCTCAAGCACAGCTTCTCTTTGCCTTTGTCTGTTTTGGCAACAGCAGCGCTACTGGTCTGACCGGAGCGCTCAGACTCAAATGGAGCCTCTTCGACAGAGTCCTCCATTATCTCATCCATGATTGTTGAAGGGTTTTCAGCAGCAGTGGCACGAGGAGGATTCAGATCTGGCTCAGCTTGGCCTCCGGACTGCTGGGCTTCAGTGTTCCCTTGGCTTCTAGTCTCCAGCTGGGGCTCTGAGGCAGAGGTCTCCCTTCGAAGAGCTGGGCTGCTACTCTCGGACCAGACAGTCTGTCCATGGGAGCTTTAATAGGCACCTCTGACCCAGTGCTGCTGTCTTTTGGACCCGACTTTGAGGGAGTGTTCTTAGAGGCTTGCCCCTTTACCAACCGGCCCTTTTTCCAGTCAACTAGCTTCTGAGGGGAGTGCTCCGTATCTGACCCCATTGCTATAAAGGGTGAAGGTTTTTTGAGACTAGTAACTGTTACTCCTGGCTCGACAGCAGGTTCTGATTCTTGAACCGAAGAACCAGAGATAATGGGGGAAAGGTTAGTTTGGAATAGCTTTCTCGGCTTGATGCCCTTAAAAGAAGAAGAGCCTTGATCTGACTCTGTGGCAGAAGTGATTGGTCTATCAACAGGCGAAGTGGGTAACCCTGCTGCAATTCGTCTTTCTCTTTCAACTTTTTGAGCCTTCTCCAACTCAGAAAGGTTGAGCCACCCGCCTTTGATCAGAGCGTTCCTCGCTCTAAACATAAACTATTGAGCAAGTTTTTGCTTTAGAGAGAGAAAGCTTTGAGAAATTTTGCAGAGTAAATGTGAAAGAGATGGTAAAACAGTAGAAAGTGAGTTTGATTTATAGTAAATCTAAAAAAAGAAGTTGATTCCTAGGAGAATTCGAAAAGATTGGTAATGATTAAAGACGACGCTGATGTCATCACCTTTAATTAAGAGGTTGCTTTTCGAAGAAGGTGGGTTCGAAATTCAAGGTGAAAAAACGCCTGAAGCAACCAATCAGAGAGCGACACGTGTCCCACAAACTCTGGCAAAAACCGTTTTGAATTCGTGAAGCTTTATCAGTCCGGATAAACCCATAGCCCAAATTGACAGACCTGTCCGGATTAAAACTACCCCTGATGTCGGACTGTTTTTCAGGTCTTTGACAAGAGTATTTGCACAAACACCTAAAAAATGGGCTCCTGATGAGTCCAAATTATGCATGCTCCCCAGACAAGGACAGATCGGCCCAAGGCCTCCGGACCGGACAGATCACTTCGAACACTTAGCCCATAGGACTGTTCGAACTATGACAAAAGTACTAAAAACCTAAACACTACTTGACTAAGCTACTTTCTCTCCTACTTAGAGCTCATGGGTCTTTGAACATGACCCGGGTCCATTAAACATGACCCGAAAGCCCATAAGGGCCCAAACATTAGGGTATAAATACCCAACCACCTGCATTAAGTGTGGGTAATGAGAATTAACTGCAACCAGCCATCTTAATTATCTCTCTACTCTCTACTCTAGATATAAAATACCCCCATACTTCTATAAAATACCAAAATAAATTACAAGCCTATCCTCAGGCAATAAGTATCCACACCAAAATTGACATCATCTTTTTGAGGACATGATTTGTGTGGTTGGCCGTGGAAGAGTATATATATATATATATATATATAGGAACTATGAAAACAAATATGGTATACCATACATTGATATCAAATGTTTATCAGTAAGCTGATGTCAGGTAATGTCATCTAATAACACATACTCGAGTATATTTTGAACCAAACTATCTTATAAATTAGTTTATTTAAATTTTATGAACAACCAAACAATTCAAATAAAAAATATCGTCTCACATATATACATGATTAGTTTGAATTGTATATCACTATAGCTACGATCTGATAATCGCACTAACCGTTTGGCACAATATCTTCCATGCTAGTTATAAATCTGGTTTCTTGAGAGAGAAAATAAAGACAGAGTTTAGTTAGAGAGAGAGAGAGAAAAAAAAGAAGAAGAGTAAAGTCGAATTAGTTCTGCGAAAATGTCCTCTCATTCATTCATTGCCTCCATATTTATTTATAAGCGTAAAGACTTGTGTAACTGATTCGTTATATAAATGGGTTAATTGCATTACAACCCTCCTATTTACTAAAAATTATCCAACAAGTATACAAGTTATCATATATAACCTTAGTTCTATTACATTTAGCCCCTCAATATTTTATATCCTTATCAATAGCCTCCTACTTCTTATGAAGGACAATGAATAAGAATTAGTAATAATCAGACATCTTGGTAAGTAAAAACTGTTCTTTGTCAAAACGCAATCTGCTTCGAATTTAAACTTCCCCTCTCCTTATTAAAATGACTTTTGATAACATATGTTGTCTTCAAATAAATACATATCCAAATTATGCCTCGAACATTTATCAACTGACTCAAAAATGTCAAGCCGTGTACTTATCCTTGCTCGAATAAATTCATACACTTATTCACCTCAAAACTAGCTCGAACCTTTGTTCAAAATTCAAATATTCATATGTAGAATCATGAGCTGGCCTTTTCATAAGGGTCAGAAACGTTTGGAATGGTCTAGTACGCACGCGATGATCCACTAGGCCTGCTATTAGGTCTGACAACTAACAGGTATCACATTAGTTTTTTACAAGCAACCGCTTGGTATTCCATCTTTCTACTCAATAATCCTTTCCATTTCTCCCACTTTTCTGACCATGCTTTCATTCTCATTTTCCTTATAAATACTTCTTTTACCCCTTATTCGCGCTTCACAAATACCCTATAGTGAGAGAAAACTACTTTTCCCTAAGAGAATCCTTAGCAACTTTCACTTGAAAACTCAATCTCTTGGCTACCTTCACAAAAAAGCTCATATTTCCCAGCCAACCTTAAAAATTTATGAACTAATTTAAAGATATTTCTTCATCTTAGTTTATGAGAATATCTCCAGCTACTAAGAAACCAAAGTTTGGGGCTTACAACTATCTGTGTATTAGGGAGAAGCTTGCTGAATACAAAAAGACAAATGTAATAGACAACTCTTCTCAGTTCTCAACTCACACCATATTTTTTGGTAATTTCAATCCTAATCAGAGTTCCATGTGTTTCCAAGTTCATCCAACCTAAAATCTCAACAACTTTTACGAACAAATTCTTCATAATCAACGCCTCAAAATTCTTCTCCAATGCTTTCTAGCTTCACGTATGTTCCTTCTCCAAAGAATCGTAAAGTAACACAAAGCTCATCTACTCAAAGAGGACCAGAAGAAGATACATAACCTATCAACTCTAAACCGCCTCCAACATCACTCAAGGTAACTCATTGGATTCAGCCAAAAGCTTATGTTTCTCACAGTTTTTCTGTTAAAAAAACATTCATAACTATGGGCGACGTCGAGTCTGACACTCATTCACAAAACATCACCAATAAACCTACACCATCTTCTCAGTTCTCAACTCACACCATATTTTTTTTGTAATTTCAATCCTAATCAGAGTTCCATGTGTTTCCAAGTTCATCCACCCTAAAATCTCAACAACTTTTACGAACAAATTCTTCACAATCAACGCCTCGAAATTCTTCTCTAATGTTTTCTAGCTTCACGTATGTTCCTCCTCAAAAGAATCGTAAAGTAACACAAAGCTCATCTACTCAAAGAGGACCAGAAGAAGATACATAACCTATCAACTCTAATCCTCCTCCAACATCACGCAAGGTAACTCATTGGATTCAGCCAAAATCTTATTTTTCTCACGGTTTTTCTGTTAAAAAAAACATTCATAACTATGGGCGACATCGAGGATGACACTCATTCAAAAAACATCACCAATAAACCTACACCATCTTCTCCTCCCCTGAAAAAATTGTTGAGACCAATGTGGAGTCACAACAAACTCCCTCAAATATAGAAGAAGAAAACCCAATATCGAACCCAAACCCCCATCGACTTATAGACGAAGCTTTTGAAAAAGAAGCTGATTCAGAAACAACTTTGTCAAACGTCGAAGCTAAAATAAGAAATGCTACATATTATACAAAAGACGACTCTTCAAAACAAAGAGCACATGAGAAAAAAGAAAAGAAAAAGAAAGCTCCAGTTGAACTGCCCAAAGATGTTGGTGCCTCAATACGCACAAATTTAAAACCACTCCTCCCCAAATACATCACGGCGCTGAAAAACATGCCATACATTTATTATTGTGAAGCTCAAGCTAATCGCCCAAAAAAGTAACGGGGAATGCTAGACAATATAACGCTTCGACTACCAAAAGAAGGAGAGACTCCACTGGATTATGGAATAGATGAATTGGTGGTCTATTATGAAATCAACAATTGGGGTCTTAGATTCCCACTGGATCCGATGATAGTGGAGTACTTTGAACTCTTGGACCTCTGCCCTACACAAAAAAATACCAAATTTGTGGTTCACAATTGTATTAGTTATCATGGCCTAGAGACTAATCCAAACCCATTTTCCATAAAATATTTCATTTCCATGACTAGTATTTCGAAGGGACCAGTACTTCCCTTCCATTTTCTAACACTGGTTGTTAACTTCAAAATAATCAACGACCTGTTCGAAGCTGATAAATTATGGAAGCAAAGATTTGTTTTTATGTTATGAGCTTGGGAGAATGGTAAAGCAATATCCGAGGAGAACCTTCTAAACTTAACCTTGTTTAGAGAAGCAACAATGAGTTTTCTCAGTTTTACCTCTTTATAACTTAAATAAGCATTTTCACATGCATTGATACTGTACTTAGGAATTTCGAACAGGTACAATAGTCGCGAAGAAGATGCAAAATATATGTTTGCTCAGCTGGCCACTTGGGGAAAGAATGAATGGGGCAATGGGTTCCACTCAGCGTTTCAACCTATACATTTTATCAATAGTCAGCTGTAGAGGATCTCCTTGGGTATCGAACTCCCCGAAAATTTAATAAAGACGCCAAACCTAAATCTTGTTGTGAAAAGATTCTTAGCGCCTGACAATAAGGTTATTTTACATGTGCGAAACATATCTGACAATCATCTACCCTTTAAAAAAGGGAAAAACAGCTAGTACATATGGTGCTACCCTTCAACAAACCAAAGCCATAAAAGAAGAAAGAGGCTTAAACTAAAAGGAAATCAACGAAAGTTAGCCTTCCAACAACAAAAAAAGGAGTCGAGACTGAACCTCCCTCGGATGAAAGAAGACTACTGCCCCAAAGAAAAAGAACACTTTGAAAACTTTACCAGCTAAGAGAGTAGAAAAAAACTGTAAAGAAACTGTCGTAGAAGTTCCTCTTATCAAGGCTGAATAAACTCCAATGGAAGATCATCGAGGAGGAATTACAGTAGAAGATAATCAAGGAGAAACGGCAACAGAAAATTACTGAGGAGATGACCACCTCTTTCCCGATGATCCCATTAATGAAGAGGAGCTTCGAGCTTTATACATAGATATTGGATCTGAAGGTTCAACAAATCCAAGAACAGCTTTGACAAATTGGCCATTAGGTTACTGCTCCTCTTTTACATGATATTCTGAATTCAGATACTCCATTGGCTTCCTCATCTGCTCTTATGCCTTACGATAATAAAAGGTTCATCCATGTCCAAGAGCCATCTGAAGAAGTTTTACTTGCACTGCACCCTTTTTCAAACCTTGAAGCATCATCAAAAACATTATGCACAAAAGTAAATTATTCTCGAAGCCATTTGGAAACCATGGCTAAAGAGATGGTCCGATATAAAAATGATGCTGCTGTAGAGAAAACTATGAGAGAAATATTTGGCAAACAACTCAAGGATCAATTTAATGTATTCCAAGTTGACAGGTCGCAATATATTCATGAAGCCATCAAGCTCAAACTTCATCTACGCTCTGTGCATGATCAACAAATAGAAGAACTCAAGACTTCTCATCAAGCTGAGATAGATGATCTTAAGATGAAGCATGCCAAGGAATTATCCGAGAAGCATAAAAAATACTTCACTCTTCAAGAATATTTTAATAAGAGCGAAGCAGAAAAGAAGAAGCTGATGAATGATATACCCGTTCTCAAGAATGCACTCAAAGAAGGAAAAATAAACTGTTAATACTCAGTGTCGAATAGACACATTTGTTGTTATAAAAAATGTCGAGAAGTAGCAAACAATTAATTTGCTCCGCGAAATCCACGCTACGTTCCCAAAAGCAAAGTTTTAAAGATTTTGGGAATTAAGCCCCATTGATAACCGTCCCAGTGAAGCCTTCGATCCTATTCCCACTAATATTTCCGAAGAGACGGAGTCATAAGAAAATTCCACTAAACAAGAAGATTTATTTGAAGAGAACTCTCAAGAAGATAATTAATTTTTATTTGAAGAGAACTCTCAAGAAAATGCCATTGAGTTATTTTATTGGGGTAAAACATATTTTGTATAATTGGATTCTAACTTCAATAAACAAGTACCCTTCCTTTTTATTCATTTGTTTTGTTTGTATTGTTATTAATACTTTTAATCTTATTAACGAGTCAATATTGATGATGTCGGATATTTTAGACACTCTATCTTACTCATATCCGGAGGGCTGTTCAGACATAACCACTACTATAAAAAAACCAAACAGGACAAACTTAATGGAGTGTGACTAAGCTAGGTGCTGGTCACCACAGATCTTGGGCTAACGGGTCTTTAAACTTGACCTAAATCCACAATCTGACCCGATAGGCCCATGAGTCATTAATTAAGTATAAATACCCCAACCACTTTTATTAATGAGGGTAATCAGAATTTGTTGCTAGCACAAAACTTAGTTATCTCACAACTCTCTACGCTAAACATTAAATTTCTAAAACACTTTATAAAATTACTCTCAAACAGAAATAAACCACACCAAATATCACGGTGAATTCCAACATATGTCATATGAAAAATTTGTAATTTGTAAAATAAAAATAGCGCTCTTAGAACATGTTAGCACTTCCAATATAATTAGTGTATTTGGAGAACGTAGCACCTTGAATACAATGAGAGCCTTTAGAGCACGTAGCATTTCGAATAAAATAAGTGCGTTTAGAAAACGTAGCACTTCGAATAAAATAAGTTAATTTAAATAATGTAGCACTTCGAACAATCATGAGTGAATTTAAAAGATGTAGCACCTCGAATATGGTTGTTTCTTCTAAAAATGATTTTAATAAACGTATATCACTTTGAATCAAAACAGTTACTCTTGGTCAACAGCTTCAAAGATGATCAGTCTTTGACCATTTACCAAAATTTTATAAATATTTATATTTAAAACAACCATTGAGAAAAAAAGAATTTTATTAATAACCTTGAATATGTATATGACACCTCATTAGAACCTCAATGGGCCAATAGCGTAGGAAAGAGTGTGTCGATAATTTCAAAAAAGTCTTAAAAAACAAAATCATTCCCAAAATAGTTTTAGATGTTCTATATTCGAAGGATGTTGAAGTATCCTTCTCTTCTCATCACAAAGGTGATACGTATCCGGTTTTATTTTCTCCATCACTGTATAAGGACCCTCCCAATTCGGGGCCATCTTTCCAAGTTGTTTGTCCTTTGTATGAAGGAATAATTTTTTTAAGATTTTTTCACCCACTTTAAAATCCCTCATTTTCACCTTCGAATTACATCAAATCCTCATCAAAGTCTGATAATGAGTCATATTCAAATGAGCTCTAACTCTTTTTTCTTCGATCAAGTCTAGTTCTGTTCTTTTTGCCTCTTTATTCGCATCTTCATAATATTGAAGTACTCTATAAGAAGGTAAAGTAGACCTCTGCATGACTAACAACATCGATACAATCCACCAATGAAAAGGGTACTTTTTCATTAGCATCTATAGGAGTTGTACGATAAGCCCACAACACCTCTTGCAAATAATTAGGCCATTTCCCTGCAACACCTGTTAAATTCTTCTTCAAACCCTTTAAAATAGATCTATTAGTAATTTATAGTTGACCATTCGCGTGAGCATGAAAAAGGGCAGAAAAATACTGTATTATTCCCCTCGAAGCACAAAAAGAAATCATTTCTATGTTGTTGAATTGGGGACCATTATCTGTGGTGATATTCTGAAGCAGTCCAAAGCGATAACAAATATTATTCATAATTAACTTAATAATATCCTTGGCTTTTGTACCAGATAATGTTTCAGCTTCAGCCCACTTCGAAAAGTAATCTACCGCTACTATAATCATATGACACTCTCCAAAAGCCATAAGCAATGGTCCTACCAAGTATATTCCCCATCTATGAAAATGAATAGCTTCAGATATAGAAATAAGCAGTACTACCGGTTTGTGAATAGAATTGGCAAAGTATTAACAAGTATCACAGTCTCGAACTAAGATCTTAACATCATTCATAACTGAAGGCCAATAATAACCTGCCAACAAAACCCGATATGTGAAAGATTTGAAACCACAATGAGCTAAAACTTCACCATCATGCAACTTATATAAAATATCTTGAGATTCCTGCTTTCTCAAACAACGCAAGAATGATCTATTTAAAGTTTTTTTTGTATAACACTTCATCCAATACAACATAACCATGGGATTTATATCTTAACTTTTTAGCTAGTTGTGGATCTTGAGGTAACATACCTCTTAGTAAAAAATTAAGAATATCAGACCTCCAATCATTCCAAATTATGTCTGGTGTGACAAATACTTCATTTGATCCATGGATATTTTTCCTTGTATAACACTTCATCCACTACATTGCTCTGATCGTGTCAAAATCAAAGGACACTCTTGTAACAATATCCATGGATATTCTTCTGTATAAACAATTGTTGCTAAAAAATCAGCAATTGTATTATCTCCTCAGTTAATATGCTATACAGTCACTTTCTCAAACAGAAGAGTCAAATTTCGAAGCTCGCGTGGATATAAAATTAACTGATCTTTCTTAGCCTCGGATACACTTGCCATGTAAGTTCCCACTAGTTACGAGTCTGTTTCCAAATGAACTGTTGTTGCTCCATAGATATTTGCAAGCCTTAACCTAGCTAATGTAGCCTCATATTCAGCCTTATTATTCGATGCGTGAAAACCAAATCGAATAACCCGCTACATTGCCTCCCCGGAAGGAGCAACTAATTGTACCCTTGTACTGCACCCCAAAATGCTAGACCCATCATCTGTTCGAACCACCCACATCAAATTTTCTGGCAAGTGATCGATTCGAATGAAATTCGACCAAAAAATCAGCTAAAGCTTGAGCTTTAATAGTTACTCGAGGAGCAAAAATGATGTCCAAATCTCGCAAATCTACTGACCATTTAGTCGTTCTACCAGAAATATATGATCGTTGCAACACATACTTTAGGGGGAAAGAAGTTTGAACCACAATCGTATGAGCTTGAAAATAAGGGCACATTTTCCTAGCAACCACCACTAAAACCAAAACCAATTTTTCAAGTTTGAAATACATTTTCTCTAATCACAATAAACTTTTACTAACATAATAAACTGGCTTTGAAACTCATTTATCTTCGCATATCAAAACAACTCTTACAACAAAATCATATACTGCTATATATATACTCTCCACTTTGAGTATTAGACAAAATTTCTGGTGATAATAAAAGTTCTTTAATGTTTGAAAAAACTGCTTCACAATCTTGTGTCCACTTAAAATATTTGGGTCTTCGTAATACTTAGAAAAAAGGAAAAAAAATGTCAGAAAACCGTGAAATAATACGATTAAAGGCAGCTAACCTTCCTGTCAAGACTTGCACTTCCTTTATAGTTTGAGGCGATGCCATTGAGACCAACGCCTTCGACTGTTCAGGATCTGCTTCTATATTTTTTCACTAATAATATACACCAAAACGTTTCTTGATCGGACACCAAAGGTACATCTCTTAGGATACAACTTCAAACGAATGACTATCAAATTTAGAAAAGTCTTATCTAAATATTCGAGGTGTTCACCATCTGTGGAAATCTTAATGAAAATATCATCAATGTATACCTCCATATTTCTTCCGATCTGAGGAGCAAAAAAAGCATTATTCACCAACTTTTGATGTGTTGCTCCAACATTCTTCAACCCAAATGGCATGACACTATAACAATGTAGTCTTCGGTCACTAATGAATGTAGTATTTTCTTGATCTCTTGGATCTATTTGAATCTGATTATACCCTGCAAAAGCATCGATAAAAGAGATAATTTTATTCCCCGAAGTAGAATCAACCAGCTGATTTATTCGAGGGACATGGAATGGATTTTTAGGGCATGCTCAATTCAAATATGTGAAGTCAAAACACAACAACATACATTCTTGAAAGCCAAGATCTCCCAAAAATAGCATTGTAACGGTCGAATATTCAACCACCATAAACAAAACCTGAACTTGCTTTGTAAACGGGCCTTTACCCAAACACACCTCACCTTCGAATTCCCCAATAACCTGATCTGTTACCCATATAAACCCAATTATAGTATGATCAGATCGACAAATTCGATGCGGATTACGCATCCTAATAACACATTTTTTGAACTTTCTTATCAATCAGAACACGTCAAATTTCAACTTCATATATTTATGCCCCTATAACCATTTCATCCTCGTGAGGACCAACTATTATCCTCAAAACATCCTCATCGAACTGAATAAAAAGAGTATCATGCTTGCCATATAAATGAGTAGAAATATTATTATCTAGTTGAGTTGCTAATCCGACAACATGACTTTTCTTGGAACTATTGGTATTACCGGACATAAAATCTCCCCTCAAATGGCTAAAGATTCAAAATGTTCACATAAGCTTCGAACCTGTGCATTTTCTACTCGCTCATCTACATTCATCAATTAACTGATCTGGATCAGTATCCATATAGTCTGATGTTGTGTCAAAATTATCACGTTTAGAATATAAAATCATCAACGAACATCCTTCATTTGACTTCAAGTTAGCAACTTGTTGTGCCGATGTACTCATAGTTTTCAATCAATTGTTTTGCCCTTTAACAAAAGCAGTTGAGTTTCCATTCTCTATCAATACCTGTATCTTCTCCTTTAAAGCTACAGAATCTGAAATATCATGCACAATATTATTATGATACTTAAAGAACCTTTTTTTGCGCTCTTCTCTTAGTCTGTTTATTGGAGGTGGCTTTTTAAAACTTACATAACCTTTGGACTTTTTATAAATTGCGGTAACATTTTCAGTTAAATCAACATAATAATTTGGTATTATCCACTGATTTGGCCTTGGTATTTGAAACTTATAACCTGTAGCTTGAGTTGGATACCCTCCATTTCGAGGAGGCAAATTGTTTTTCTTCCTTGGCGGAGGTGGCTGATAATTCAAAGAGTATCCTGATTATTTGGCACCTGCGCTGAATTCTTTTGACTATGTCCAACCACTCTTCGAACCCTAGTCGATTCCTCTATTTTAATTTGGTCCTCGAGTTGATCTATTAATGCTTCAAAGTTCAAGACTCTCTTTTTTGTTGTTTCATTTGCTAAATCACCTGGTAATAAACCTTGTTGATATGCAGCCATAGCCACCACTTCTTCACAATTATCCAATCCTGATTTTGTTAACACAAAATGCTTTGTATAGTCCTTCAATTTCCCTTCCACAACCTGCTTACACTTTATTATAGTTTCGCCATTTGCTAACATCTCTTTGCTTCCCATAAACTGACATCCGAAAGTTGTTTAGAAATCTCTAATGTTAGTAATAGATCCTCTCGGAATCCTATTATACCACCTCAATGTTGTGTCCTATAATGTGTGAGAAAAGGCTCTCCACACCAGCATGTCATCATTTTCAAAATTAATTATATAGTTATTGAATTGTTTGATGTGATCATCAGGACCTTGCATCCCATCGAATTTCTCAACCTTAGAAATGTCAAAACACTTTAGAAGAGTAATAGACCTTAATGTATGAGAAAAAACTTTGCACATCAGTTTGTCATCATCTTCTAAGTTCATCATATAGTTCTTGAATTGTTTGATGAGATCATCAGGATCTTGCATCTGATCGAATTTCTCAACTTTAGAAATGTCAAAACGCTTCAGAAGAGTAATAGACCTTATTGCAGCTCTTAAAGGTGAATTTCTCCAGTTTAGTCCTTATACGTACTGTTCATCTCCTCATGTTCCCATAACATCATACAAATTCCGATCAACCACTTCTGTGTATTGGTTAGATGTATTCCCTTTACACTATTCAGTTTCTCTCAAACAATGAGGCACATTGTCTCTTTTTAGTTTATACTCTTTATACGATTTTTGAGGCCGAACTCTTTCTCCTTTCGAATATCCTCGATACATATTTTTCTTAGATGATCCCTCCTCGTATTCTGAACCATCAAATTTGTCATCACTAAATATAATATATCAGTGTTTGTATTTATTTTATTTTCGTGAGGTACGATGCTCTTTATCAGATTCAAAATGTATTTTCTTCCGATCACTTTGAATCTGATAAGCTGTATATGATCAATCAGATTGATTTTATATCTCACATTTCTTTTTAACTCGTCGTACCTCAGATTTTAGCCTTCCGGATTGAATATGTTGTTCTCTTTGAACATATTTTTCATTCAATGTTGCTACTTTGTCCAGCAATTGATTTATTCGAACCTCGATATCTGAATGACCTTGCTGCACCAGAGCTTGATCATCTTCTCCACTTTCTTCCCTACGCAGATCATATCTCAAAGTTTCAATTGATTTTCGAACCATTGGATCAGTGTCGTTCATGGTTCCATATCGATCTATAGTGATATAATTGAGCAAGAATTATACAATTTCTGGTTTTGACATGAAATTAGGGTACCAACCGAATAAAACTCCCATTATGGTCGTCAATTTGTTAAGTATAAATCTCGTTTCTGGCGAGAGAAAGTAAAGACAGAGTTCAATTTTAGAGAGAGACAAAATAAAAGAGTAAAGTCGAATTAGTTCTGTGAAAATGTCCTCTTATTCATTAATTGCCTCCACCTTTATTTGCAGGCGTAAAGACTTGTATAACTGATTCAGTTACATAAATGAGTTAATTGTGTTTGGCACAACATCTCCATGATAGTAATTAAATCATATAAATAGTTTAGAAGTATTCAACGTAAGTAATTTCATGTTTGATCTTAATAGGTGTATTTAATCAAAGAACTTTCTTTTTAATGAGATCTTTAGGTATTTAAGAATGGATTTAGTTTTGAGGAAACTGTGTTGCCTATCGTATCGGGCATGCTAAGAACCCTATCGTACCGGGCATGAGATCTTTAGGTATTAAAAAATTTCTTCCGTAGTAGTTTTTATCTCTAGGAACGATCATTAAAGTTTTCCAAAATTTATGGTATTCTTCTTTCGGAAGAGGTATATGTTCTTTAACAAGCATAAATAATTCTCATGCAAAAGGTAACCCTATTGTTTTTAATATTAACAGTAACACATAAGCTTTAATAATAGGGTATATGGACATCTTGTCAGTGGACATTAACAAACCCCGTATACTGATATTAACAAACCCCATGACTTTTGACAGTCAGCGGAGCCCAACTATTAATCCGTCGGTCTATTTTTTTTATGGTTTATATAATAAACTGTTTGAAACATATTAGGTTTATGAGACGAGCACTTATGTTTAGTAGGTTCATGAATCAAACACAAATTTTAAGAGCACATATATATGAGTTTGTGGGAACCGGACTATATTTGTTTTTCCATAAAATTACACAATCTTAACATCTTACTAGTGTACATCGGAGCTTAGAGAAAAAATAAATAAATATGAGATGATTTCAAAAATAGTCCTAAATATTTTAAGAAATCTAAACACCCCTCGAACAAACAACAAATATAATAATAATAAAAACTACTAAATCATAATATATATATATATATATATATATATATATATATATTATCAATTTATACATGTACTCCACGTGACATAACAAAATTCAACAACAATATTTACAAAAATTTAAAAAAATCGTTCAAATTAATACGAAATTTTGAATTATCTACACAACTCAACAAATTAAATACATTAACCAGCCCGTCCTACGTACTTCCAAAACACTAAAATTACTCTCACTGTATTTAAAAACCATTCAAATTTGTTTACTAAATAATTCTCTTCCAGCTTTCTCCCAATCTTAAAATCGAATAATTTTTTTGTTTACAAAATCAATTCCAGTACTAGATTAAAATGATAAAAAACACTACTTATATGCATTTATTTTTTCCAAGTTTTGACCACATCCCCAAATTCTTATAGATCCAAATCAAGTTTCTTGACCTCCAAGGAAACCACCACCACCAACTAACTACCACATGCTCTCGACCGTGGACTAAGCACAAAAATATTTATAAACAAAGACCAAACCTCACCTACCGCGAAATTCCAGACTTACCTACCTGATCGTAGAAAAGTCAAATAAAAAATACTCAAAAACTAAGAATCAAATCAAAATCAAAATCAAATCAAAATCAAATAAAAGGATAGATAAATTACCTAAACTGCTTATTTAATTCCAACAACATCTATATAAAACCTAGACAATGTGACAATACATATTACCTAAAAAAGACAGATCCATAAAAAACAAACCAAACCAAACCAAAATGGATCACCAATCTTCTCCAGCAATCACATACATATCGGAATGTTATATCAAACCCGAAAACATGCCTTTGAAATCAAACCAGCCATACAATCTAGCACCATGGGATCTTGCGATGATCACTGTCCAATATATCCAAAAAGGCCTTCTATTCGCCAAACCACAAGAAGCATACCAACAACAAGATTACACAAATATTCTAACCCAAAAACTAAAACACTCGCTTTCCAAAACTCTTACTTATTTTTACCCATTAGCCGGTCGTCTTCAAACCATAAAGACTGAAGATCCAGAGTGCTATTCCATTTCGGTAGACTGCAAAAATAGCCCGGGAGCTAAATTTATCTATGCGGATATCAATATGACCGTTTCGGATATTCTGTCACCCACTTATGTACCGTCTGTTGTTCAGTTGTTTTTCGATCATGACCGAGCCATTAACCACGATGGTCACACTAGACCGTTGTTGTCTGTTCAGGTCACCGAATTAGTCGATGGGATATTCATCGGAGTTTCGATTAATCATTCTCTTGTCGATGGAACTTCGTATTGGCATTTTCTTAATTCCTGGTCAGAGGTTTTTAAAGCAGGAGGTGAAAATGTAATGATTTCGCGTCCACCGGTTTTGGAACGTTGGGTGGCAGATGGTGGTGATCCAGTTATTGACCTTCCTTTTGCTCGCTCTCAGGACTTTATTAGTAGATTTGAGTCGCCTGTGCTGAAAGAAAGATTTTTCGGGTTTTCGTCGGAATCAATTAGAATGCTGAAAGAAAAGGCCAATTTGGAAGGTAACACGGATAAGATTTCTTCGTTTCAGGCTCTGTCTGCGCTTGTTTGGCGATGTATAACTAGAGCGCGACGTCTTCCGTATGATCAGATAACAAGTTGTAGGATGGCTGCAGGTAAATTCTAGGCCAAGTTTGAATAAAAACTTTCCCAACAAAAATTTAAAATTATGTCATTTGGTTGGTGGTCAGACTGGAAAAATTCATATATTTTTTGTCAGTGTCATGAAACGTTTTCTAACCATTTTCAATATTTGAAAAGCTCAGAGAATCATTCAGAAGTCTGATATTATCTCGGCAATTCATAAGAAACTGTAGTATCATTTGGTTGGTGGTCAGACACCAGAAGATTATGCCGGTTTTGGCTTCTTTTTTTTCCAGAAATGTTAAAGTTAAGTTTGGCTGTAGGTAATAGAGCAAGAATGGAGCCACCGTTGTCTCCAAACTATTTTGGAAACTCGATTTCTGTAGTGAAAGGAGTTGCGACCTCTGGCGAACTATTAGAACACAATCTTGGATGGGCAGCATGGAAGCTGCACGATGCAGTGACTAACCATTCAACTGAAGCAATAAATTTGTCGCTTAATGATTGGCTTAGATCTCCCTATGTTTACCAGATCGCTCGACTTTTTGACCCTATGAGTGTTATGATGGGGAGTTCACCACGATTTGACAAATATGGTCCTGAATTTGGTATGGGGAAAGCGCTGGCACTTCGCAGCGGATATGCACACAAGTTCGATGGAAAAGCATCAGCTTACCCGGGGCGCAAAGGCGGAGGAAGTATTGATTTGGAGGTCTGCCTTCTGCCGGAACATATGAGTGCAATTGAATCTGATGAGGAGTTCTTATTTGCGGCCTCTTTATAAGTTGGTGAATGTTGATTTCATAAAAAGAAGACAGAAAATCAGTATCTAAAAAAAATATTGGTACGATAATGATTTTATATATGATTGATTTTGTTACGGCGCGTTTGTTTGTAAATTTTGTTGATTTTAAAATCCTTGAAACAAAAGGGTTATTGTGCACGTGAATTAGCTATACCATAGTAACATTGTTGAAAAAGACTTTTAAGTTTAAAGTTAATCTTTTCTTTTCGACCAAAAGTTAAAATTTTATTGATAGTAAAGAAATTACCGGTCGAGGTCAAATTTACAATTTTGAAGTTGAAGAATAGTCTTTAAGATTCTTTTAATAGTTTTGTTGAATTCTTGCTCTTATTGAAATGATCCTTTTTTACGAAGATAATTTTATGTTTCTTCGACTTTTTATCAACATTTGATCCATCTTCGACTGCATCTTTCTTCACGTGCTATATTAGTTCTAAGCCAATTGATCTTAGTCTAGATGTGGTTGTCTTCTTTGATTCCAATGTGTTTGACTTCTTTAACCTGCAAGATTCAAAAAATTTGTTGGTCAGGTATAGAGTTGTTTAATATTAGTAATATAACTCAATTTAGTGATCTTATTTACCAAATGGACCAGACTATTATTGAAAGTAAAATAGTTCTCATATGGGTATTTTTAGTTGTACATAGAAACTATTTATTGATAATATGGTTTATAGTCATATGTTTCCCTATGATGAATTTAAAAATTTCAGAAAAGTGTTGCCACACTTTCCAAGAGATGCTACACGATACAAAAATATGATTTAATGTTTCACTTTCTGGACAAAACTGACACGTGGATGCTAGTTGGTAACCTTTGTGTTGAAGTATTGAGTCGATTGGGATTAGATTATTTAGGATTCTCCATAGAGTGATTTAACATTTCTTTGAGGAAATGTTATTCAATATTTCATGTTTGATATTTGAGGTAACATCTTTAGGTCTTATTTCATTCCACGTATTCTTTAGGTTAAATTTACCATCTCGAGAAAGTTTCTAGATGATAGAATCTTCAACATTAGTATTGATAGGTATTTGTAGAATTCTGTTAATTTATGTTGGGAACATGACATGAGCACTAATTTTAGGGATATCCCGTCTATTATTAGACCAGTAGTCAGAGACTTTTGATTGATAATACCAATAATTATTATCATCAGGTGATAATGATACTAAGGGTTGTGAGTAATTCCGTTTGTCTACGTAAAAGTCTACATTCCCTTTACCAATAATTGAGTAAATATTTTTTTTCAGCTTGGTCTCTAATCTTAATCATGCGCTTCCAAACTTTGGAGTCTGTTTGCTTTAATGAATCTTGGAGAGGGTGAGTTTTTTAGCACTGAGTAGACTGCATTAGTTTTTCCCACAATGTTTTGTTCTCTCAAAATTTCAGTGAGAGTTTATATGATAATGTTGTTTGTATATCTTTAAGTTCTCTAACATTTAATCCATTTTCACAGTATGGTTTGCAAATTTTGGTCCAGTCAATCCATAAGATGGTTTTATTGTTTTCACTATATCCTCATAGAAATTTGTTTAAAAGTTTATTAATTCTGGTTATCACATTTCTAGGTAGGAGAATTCTTTGCATGTAATAGAGTGGGAATGCTCGAAGGACTGATTTAATCAAAATCAGCCTTCCACAAAAGACAAGGATTTAGAGTTCCAGTCACTAATGTTGATTTCGATTTTTTCTATCAGTTCATCATAATAACATTGTTATTAGATGAAAAGATAGGAATTCTAAATATTTGAAATGGGGAAAGCTGTGGTTAAATCCTAATAGGTTTTCCAAGTTACTGATACATGATCTAGGCATGGTTGATGGAGATATAAATGTGGTTTTTTGTTTGTTTATTTGTTGACTATAGATTTGTTGATAGATTTCCAGGAATGAATAGATTTTCTAACGTTATTGATGGAACCATTTAAGAACAACACAATATCATCTGCAAAGGCTAAGCAGTTGATGTTGAGTGAACCTCTTATTCTATATGTAAGTGGGGAGAGTTGAGTTGAAATTTTGTTTATGCCTCTTATCAGAAACTCTTCTGCTATGATAAAAAAAGGGGGATAATGGATCCCCATGTCTAATACCATTACTAGATTTGAAAAAACCATAGGCAATACCATATATTATGATCGGGTACAAAATGTTTTCAATTCCTGTTTTAATTAGGTTTATAACTTGAGAGTTGAATCCAAAAGCCTCCATTACTTGATATATAAATTTGAAATTTAACTTGTCAAAAGCCTTTTTCATGTCTAGATTAATAATTATATTATTACCCCTGGTTTTTTTTATTAAGATCATGCACAAGTTCTTGTGTAATTAATATATTTTCTTGTATGTTCCTATTTGCCATAAAACCTACTTGTTCCTTAGATATAATTTTAGGTATTAATACTATTATTATGTTGTTAATTAATTTTGAAATGATTCTATTAAACACTGAACACAAGCTTATCGGTCTAAAATCTACCCAAGTTTTAGGTTAACCAATCTTAGGAATTAAACAGATTGATGTTGCAAACATGCCTTTTCGAAATGTAGAATTGTTAAAGTATGCAACAATAGCCATATGTAAGTCATCTTTGATAATTGACCAACATTCTTGATAAAATCTGGAGTTGAATCCATCAACTTCAGAGACACTGACTCTTAATTCCTGAGTGAGTTTCTTCTAGGGTAGGAATTTCAAGAATTAGTCTGTTATCTTGGTCAGATATCAACTTAGGAATCAGATCAGGTATAAAGTTTTGTATTGAATCAATTTTCTGGTTGTTTAGTAATTCAGTGAAAAATTTAACAACAGATGACCCTATAAGGTTTTGATCTTCTGCCAATATGTAATTATCTAAGATTCCATTAATTATATTCCTATTATTTATCTTCTTTACAAAGTGATGAACTGATTTTGAATTATTATCTCCATCATTTAACCATTGAGCAACACTTTTTTTTGTTTCCATAAAGTTTCTTCTCTTGCAAGCAAGCAAGCATAAGTGTTAGGCCTTTAACTTGGAAAGATTAGTTATGTTCTCTACGTTGTTTGATTGTTCAAGTAAACTCTCAGTTATTTTGACTTCTTTTTCTACTTTTTCAATAGAGTCAAATATGTTACCAAAAAATTCTATATTCCATATCTTTATATGGTTTTTAAGTCTCTTTAATTTGGATCATGAGACATGAATGGGTGAATTATCTATAGGGATAGACCAGTTATTTTCCATAGTTTTAACAAAATCTTGATGGTGTAAATACATGTTATGAAATATGAAGGGAGGTTTTTGGTCAGTTGATAGTGATGAGACTGATATCACAAAGGGTGAGTGATCTGAGCCAGTTCTGGCCAGATGTTTTACCCTAGTGATATCGAAATATTCTCTCCAATAATCATTGTGTAAGGCTCTATCCAAATGTTTCCACTTATGATTATTGAACCAAGTAAAGTTTGACCCTAAAAATCCAGGATCTTCAAGATTACAGTCTAGTATCATATTGTTGAATTCATCCATTCCTTTTATACATAATGTTGAGCAATTCAGTTGTTCACTTGCTTTGAAGATTATATTAAAATCTCCAACAACAAGCCATGGTTGATTATTTTCGAAAAGTTTCATTAATTGGTCCCAGATAGGCAATCTTTGGGCGTTTGTACATTTTGCATACACTATGATAATCAATACTTTTTTGTTGGAAGCAGAGTGGTGAACTATAGTGTGGCCTAGCTGGTTATTGTGTTCTAAGATCTGAATATTGAATTGTTTTCGCCATAACAGCCATATTTTGTTGTTTGTATTACCAAACGATGTTTCAAATCCAAGTCTTTTGGTTGTCTTAACTAGTTTTTCAATAGATATCATAGGTTCTTGAAAAACTATGAGGTCTATTGAATAATGTTTAACAATATTTATGATTCTTCTTAAAGTACCTTGATTCCCTACACCTCTTGCATTCTAGTTCAGAAATGATATAGTCATTTTTTTTGAAGTTTTTGAGGATCTACTAGATCCTTTGATATTCAATGGCTTGTTTATTAGATTATTTTTAAGTCCTTTGATCTCAAGTCTGCTTGTTTTTTAGGATTTTTGTTAGGGAGATCTTTTTTCTCTAGTTGTTTGGTGACAGAAGATTGATGTAAAGTAAGGGTTGGTCTGTATTTAGGCGAAGGGGATTGATTTTTAGAGACATTTTCCTCATTGAATATGTTAAAGGAATTGCTTAAGTTGATGGATTGAATTGCTTCAATCACATCAGTTTATTAATATCAGGTGGAGTTAAAGTTTGATTAAAAATTAGGGTTTTATCTCTTTGTATAATAGATTTAGATATGTTTGTTTCCTAGATTGAGATTATTATTATAGTGAGGATCATTTATTGAGATGTTTTGAATAGTTTGATTATTACTATTAATATTGGTCTCATTACTTCCTAAATCTAATTTCTCATTATAGTTGTCATGTTCACGAAGGTTAAGTTTACTTAATTTAATAATTAATGATTTTATTTTAGGGATCCAAACTTTGTTTGGTTTAATATTAGTCTTAGTAATTTCAATTGTGATGAGTTTACATGGTTCTTTTGTTTTTAATTCTTCCATTTTACATAACTTCTCATTATGGCCAATATGTTTGCAGTTTTTATAGTAAGCAGGAATGTCATCGTAAGTGACATCCTGTCAGTAACCGTTTCTTTCCCCAAATCTTATCCAAATTATTTGGGGAACGATACTTGAGGTGTCTACTATTGTCTAACCTTTACACATGTTAAATCTTGCATGATTTTTAAAAGGAATCCACACTGCCAAAGGCAATCCAATTGCTTTGGAAATGTGATTAACTGAGTCTGGGTTGTACATAATTTCATAATTTCAAGGATTTTTGGGAAATAAACCCAAGAGAGAGTCAATGGAGACTCGCGTTTCGGATGAAAGTCGAGACCATTTAAGTATCCTGAAGGAGAATTAACCTAGGGTTCTAACAGTTCTTTTCCAGAATGTTTTGACATCATCTAACATTTCAAATTTCACAAATAAATGTCTATTGTCCCATTTAAATGAACTATAGATTCCTATAAATTTAAATGATGCAATAATTTTTTTAAATTCTTCAAGAGTAGGACTTCCGAAAGAAAATTTCGTAATCAGAGTTTTTTTTTTACAGAGAAGAGACGATTGACGTATCCGATTCCTGAAACTGCACGTATTTGTAGTCTTCCTCGACTCAACTGATAACATTTGAATGTACAAATCATTTCCTGGTCACTCCATGGATTTCTATAGTCGATATTTTGGTACCTCTTAGTGTTTCCGCGTATGTTTTCCTTGGAATATATGTTGGAGATGTTCCAGGAGCAACTTCAAACATTGGATTAGAGAATATCTAAGACAGATCTTCACTTCTGCTTTCCCTTTTCGATTCTTGAATTGATGGGTAATTTTGTAGGAATGTAGTTGTCTCTTGATGAATCTGGTGCGACGAGTTTGTTGTATTTTGATTTGATTCATGATTTTGGTTAGGAGAAGCGGCTAGGATTTCTGCTTATTTAAAAAATGTACTAATTACATAGAGTATAAAACTTTTATCTATTGATAAAACAAGTGAGTTAATGAGCTTGGGCATAATATTTCTAACACTTTCTTTAAGACTCACAATGCAACATTTATAAACATTGAGAGTTTGTTAGAAATAATTTAAAATCGCGTTGTTGACAGAGCCTTCGTAAAAATATCAGCAACTTGCAAAGCTGATTCAACATATGGAAGCGAGAGAGTGCCAATCTGAAGATGATGTCGACTGAAGTGACAATCTATTACAATGTGCTTCATCATCTCATGAAAAACAGAATACTTTGTTATATGCATGACACTTTTGTTATCATAATTTAAGGAATTGGGTTTAGTAATGTTAAGCCTCATATCTGCAAGATACCATCGTAAACAACAATCTTACATGTGGTCAATGCCATAACATAATACTGAGCTTCAGTAGAAAATCTAGAGACAAAATATTGTTTCTTGCTTTTTCATAAGATTAATGAATTTATAAAGAAAAAACACAAACCAGTAGTAAAATTACGGTCATGAGGATCGTTATCCCAATCAGCATCATTATAGACACGTAGTTCAAGTGAAGAGGTCGAAAGAAATAAAATACTCTAGAACTGAGTGCCACAAAGATATCTTAATATTGGAATAACAGCTCTTCGATGGACATAATTAAGAGTAGTAACAAACTGAATAATCACATGAACATCTGGTCAAGTAACTATAAGATAGACCAAGCTTCGTAAGAGAGTATGATATAGAGTCGGGTCTGACAAGGGAACACCAATAGTCAGAGAATACTGAACATTGGTCTCAAGAGGGGTATCTATCATCTTGTTATCAGATAGTCGCGCTCGCTCGAATATATCACATATATATTTTATCTGAGAGAGGATATAACCTTTTAAAGAGTGACCAACCTCAATACCTAAAAAATAACGTAATAGTCCAAAGTCCTTCATCGCAAACCATTGAGCCAAATCATGTTATAGTTGGTGAGGTTAATTTTTGTATGAGGTAAATTTGTAATCTGTTCGGAGTTTTGTGGAGGTTTATAGGTGTTTAATATTTTGAGTAGAGAGTAGAGGGAGAATTAAGCAGCTTGGTTGCAGTTAATTTTCATTACCCACATTTAATGCAGGTGGTTGAGTATTTATACCCTTACATTTGGGCCTTATGGGCTTTTGGGTCATGTTTAATGGACCCGGGTCATGTTTAAAGACCCATGAGCTCTAAGTAGGAGAGCAAGCAGCTTAGTCAAGAAGTGTTTAGGTTTTTTAGTACTTTTGTCATAGTTCGAACAACTCAATGGGCTGAGTGTTCGAAGTGTCCTGTCCGGTCCGGTGAGTTTGATCTGATTTGTCCTTGTCCGGAGAGGAGGTAAAATTTGGACTCATCAGGAGCCCCTTTTTTAGGTGTTTGTTCAAATACCTTTGTCAAAAACCTGAAAAACAGTCCGATGTCAGGGGTGGTTTTAATCCGGACAGGTCTGTTTGTCTTATGGTTTTATCCGGACTAATAAAGCTTCATGAACCCAAACGGTTTTGTGCCAGAGTTCATGGGACACGTGTCGCTTTCTGGTTGGTTGCTTCAGCCGTTTTTTCACCTTGAATTTCGAACCCACCTTCTTCGAAAAGCAACCTCTTAATTAAAGGTGATGACATCAGCGCCGTCTTTAATCATTACCAATATTTTCGAATTCTCCTAGGAATCAAACTCCTTTTTCAGATTTACTATAAATTAAAACACTTTCTACTGTTTCACCATCACTCTCATATTTACTCTGCAACTTCTTAAAGCTTTTTCTCTTCAAACCAAAAATTTACCCAGATAGTTTATGTTTACAGCGAGGAACACTCTGATCAAAGGTGGGTGGCTCAACCTCTCTGAACTTGAAAAGGCGCAAAAGGTTGAAAGGGAAAGACGTATTACAGCAAGATTACCCGTTTTGCCCATCGACAAGCCAGTGACTTCAGCCACAGAATCAGATCAAGGTTTTTCTTCCTCAAAAGGCACCAAGCCGAAAAGCTATTTCAAACTAATCTCTCCCCCATTATCTCTGGTTCCTCGGTTCAAGAATCGGAACCTGTTGTTGAGCCAGGGGTAACAGTTACCAGCTTCAAAAAGCCCTCCCCTTCTTAGCTATGGGGTCAGACACTGAAAACTCCCCTCAAAAGTTAGTCGACCGGAGAAAAGGCCGGCTGGTCAAGGGTCAGGCCTCTAAGAGCACTCCTTCAAAGTCGGGTGCCAAAGACAGCAGCACTGGGTCAGAAGTGCCATTCAGAGCTCCCAAGGACAGACTGTCTGGTCCGGAGGGTAGTAGCCCAGGTCTTCGAAGAGAAAACTCTGCATCAGAGCCCCAGTCGGAGGCCAGAAGCCAAGGGAACACTGAAGCCCAGCAGTCCGGACACCAGGCTGAGCCAGATCTGAACCACCCCCCCCCCCCCCCCCTTGCTACTGCTACTAAAAACCCTTCATCTATTATGGAGGAAGTAATGGAGGACTCTGTCGAAGAGGCTCCATTTGAATCTGAGCCCTCCGGTCAGACCAGTAGTGCTGTTGTTTCCAAAAAAGACAAAGGCAAAGAGAAGTTGTGCTTGAGGCATCCGGATCTGCCGGAGAGTCTCGAAGGAAGGGTGGGGCCTTGTTTTCACAAGGTTAATGTCAAATACCTCCTCGCCCTGCAAAAGATTAACTACACATTCATCCACACAACCGAACTGGGCCGCATGCGTACGAAGTGGGGAATACCGGAGAACGTGAAGATCAGGATCCCCATACACCCAAAGACTCCCATGGACTGCAGATTGAGTGAAATTGTCATCTTCACGGAGCTATTCAATTGGGGGCTCAGATTTCCCTTGGACCCAGAAATTGTCAGATACTTCCATCTGATAAAGCTCTGTCCGAGCCAGCTGAGCCCCAATGCCTGGTACACCCTCATGGCTAGCATTATGGCTTCAAGGCTCTCTGGGATTCCTCTACCAATGGAGGAGTTTGCTGTTGTGGCCAGTCTCTGCAGAAACCACCACATCCCCTTCTACCATTTCAACATGGGGGATAACTTCAAAGCTGTGGATGACTTGCTAGAGTCGGAGAGGAATTAGATGACCCAGTTCATGTTTGTTAGTGGCGCTTGGGAGAATGAGCAGAAGATCAAGTCTGGAGTTAACCCAAGCCTTCTCACAAGAAGATGGAGGAGCGATCATAAGTCTTCTACTTTACATTCTTGTATCTCCCTTTTTTTTTAAAAGTTAGTTTAAACTAATTGGTCTTACTTTTGCCTTAGCAGAACTGCCCAAGGACTTCATTGATCATTTGAAAACCGGGCAGACCACTTGCACCAAGATCAACGCTTGGGCCGCTGAGAAGTGGGGGAACCGGTTCCATGCTGCCTTCATAGGGGGCAACCTAGCAAGGTCTCACATTTGGAACACCACAGGTCGGAGAGACCTAACCTGGGAAGAGCTCACCACCCAGCCTCCTCCGGACTTAGTGCTCAAAAGAACGCATGACCCAGATGGGACACTCTACTTGCCAGGCCGGGCCAAGGCCCCGAGCAAGATGAAAGGTAAAAAGAAAGGCAAGAAGGCAGTGGGTGGAGCTAACCTTGCTGAGGTGGATGAGGATGCTTCAATACATCCGGAGGGGCCAGTCCTTAGTCAAATTGATGCTGCTCTCTTGGAAGTGGTGGAGCAGGAGACTGAAAGGCAAGAGGTGCACTCCCCAAACCCTCCAAGGGCTTCCAAAAGAGATCGTAAACGGGGAGGTGAAAGCAAAGACAAGGAGGCCAAGAAGAAAAAGACCTCAAAGGGTAACAAGCTTTCTCTCCGGATTTTGGAGCCTCCTCCCCATGCTGACTCCTCTGACCCAACACAAGCAGAAGAGATACCTGGTGACTTCCAAACCGATGAGGTTGAAGGGGGAGATCTTAGCATTGATGGGGTTGACATCACTGGTCTAGGTGGGCTTGGTGAGTACTTCATCAATCTTCCCAGAGATGATTTTGCTGGGCCTTATATCCCTCCAAGCACTTCGAACACAGTCACTTTTAACGGTAAGACTTTTACTGTTTCAAGTGAAAGGGATGTTATAGCTCACTCTTTATTGAGTAATTGTCAGCCGGTGCTTGCGTTGGAGAAGCAAGTTCGGAGTCAGGCAGACATCATCAAAGACCTTAAATCCGACAAAGATAGACTGTCCGATGACCTTCGTACAGCCACTTCGAATGCTGCCACTCTAAAGGAAGAAAACGAAGAGTTGAAGAGGAACCAAGAAGCGAGTACCACAAAAGTCACCACACTAGAGCATACTATCATAGAGCTCCGGGAGAAGCTGTCCGGACTGGAGAAAGATCTTGCCACCTCAAATGGGGAGACCAAGGCCAAAGACCAAATCATCACCAACTTAACCAATGACAAAATTGCACTTGAGAATACAGTGTCCAAAGCTGCCGAGGAGAAAGCTAGTTTGCTAAGGGAGCAGGAGGCCAAAATCCAAGCCAAGATTGATGCTTATGCCAACAACGTGATCGACACTCAAGAGCAAATGTATGCCAAGGTAAGATCAGACATGGTCTTGCTCTTCCATGAGAAATTTCCGAAGAGGAACCTAGGGGATTTATGGCTTCATGTAGAGGTTGAAGACCTCCCATATCACACAATGGCCGAAGGCGACCGGGTTGGCTTCTCTAGTGCATCTTCATCCGACGCTGAAGAAAACACCGGGGAGAGCCCAAACGGAGAGGAAGATGATCCTAAGGGGAAGAAGAAGGTAGATGAAGCTGAGCCATCTTCAAAGGTTCAGCCTTAATTTACGAATTACTTTTTACTTTTCATGTTATCTGAACCAAAATCCTTGGAAGGCCAAGGCATTCTTTTTGTAAGTGTGTCCGGTATCTGACCAGATGGATCCTTTACTTTGTTTTGACAATTTGAAAGTCCTTGGAAGGCCAAGGTACTTAAGTTATTTTAATGAATATCCTTGTTTTGCACAATTCCCACCTTCTTTCATAGTCGGTTCCAATTTTGATAGCTAGAGTTTAAATATCCCTTAGTTATTTCATAATGAGAGTGTTTAAATTTTCCGATGACGAATGTTTAAGTGGTCACCACTCTTGTTATTTCAGTCCGGATGGTGTGACAAAAGACAAATTAAGAACACTTCTAATTTTTTTTAAGAAGGCATCAAATTTTATTAAAAACCCGTACACCTCATTAAACGTCCCCGCGCCACCAGGGTAGGAAAGAGTATGCCCCCAAATATTTACATGGATGTTTAAACAAGTAAATATTTACACAGATGTTACTCCAAGTATATCCGGAGATGTTCGATATTCCAAGGGTGGGTCAGGACTCTTCCATCCTTGTCTTCCAGCCAATATGTTCCAGGCTTGAGCCTTTCAACAACCACATAAGGTCCTTCCCAAGTTGGGGCCAATTTTCCGAGCAACTTTTCTTTGGTGTGTAAGAAGACTTTCCTCAATACTTTGTCCCCCGGCTGGAAATCTCTTCTTTTAACTTTAGAAGCAAATATGCTCCTCATCAAACCCTGATAGTGTGCAACTCTAAGGTGAGCTTTAACTCGTCTTTCTTCCACTAGATCGAGCTGACCTCTGATTGCCACTTCGTTAGCACATTCGGAGAAGTGGTGAACACGAAATGATGGAAGAGTTGCTTCATCTGCATCCATTCCATAGACCAAAGCAAAGGGTGACTCCTGAGTTGCAGCTCCAGTTGTCATCCGGTAGGCCCACAAGACCTCTTGTAAATAACTAGGCCACTTTCCAGCAGCCCCTTCCAAATTCTTCTTTAAACCGGACAGAATAGTTCTGTTAGCCACTTCAACCTGGCCATTTGCTTGTGGGTGGAAAGGTGAAGAGAAACAATGTTGTATTCCCCTTGAGGCACAGAAACTCTCCATTTCCCTATTGTCGAACTGTAGCCCATTGTCTGTTGTTATCTTTCGTGGGACACCAAATCTACAACAAATGTTGGATAGAATGAATTTTATGACAGCTTTTGATGTTGTTCCTGCTAGAGGGGCTGCTTCAATCCACTTCGAGAAGTAGTATATAGCAATAATTATAGTTCTGCGCCCTCCGGATGCCATAGGGAGAGGTCCCACTAAATCCAACCCCCATCGAGCAAAAGGTATAGGCTCAGATATTGATTCTAAAGGAATAGCTGAGACATGAATTTCATTGCTGTACCTTTGGCATGGGTCACATCTTCTTACCAGCTCCTTAGCATCTTTCATGATAGACGGCCAATAGTAGCCGGCCAGTAAAACTCTCCTCGTTAATGCCTTGAATCCAAAATGAACTGATCCCTCACCATCATGCAATTTGGAGAGGACTACCTGAGACTCATCACTCCCCAAACAGCGCAGAAGAGGTTTACTATAAGACTTTTTATATTGATCCAAAATGAACTGTCTCTCAGTATGCCTTGTGTTTCAATTTTCTTGCTAGTGATTTATCCGGAGGCACGACGCCGTCGGAGAGGTATTGCAGGAGAGGAAATCTCCAATCCTGAGGTTGTTTCATTTGTACTTCAAAAATTTCTTCTTCTTTACCCATACCAAGTTGAATGGAGGGGCTCTCCAGTACATGGATCCATGGGTACGACGCTGTATATGCTATGGTTACCAATGAATCTGCTAACTCATTTTCTGTCCGGGGTATATGTTCATAAACAAAGCTTTTAAACTTGAGTGCTTCATTTTAAGAAGAAGTAAATATTTCACTAGCTGCTCCTTTTTAGCTTCAGATTGACCTTGGGCATGGTGAATAAGAAGCTGGGAGTCACTCAGTAGCTTGACCCTCTTAGCCCCACAAATATAGGCTAACTTTAAACCAGCTATAGCTGCTTCGTACTCAGACTCATTATTGGAAACCTTGAAAGCGAAACATATAGCTTGGTACATTTTGTCACCATACGGAGAAGTCAGACACACCCCTGCACCACAGCCCATAGTGCTGGATCCACCATCTGTCCGGACGACCCAGACCTTTTTGTCTTTCATGTTAGTAGCCTGCTCCGAATCTCTGTCGGAGTGAAATTCAACCAAGAAATCAGCCACAGCTTGGGCCTTGACTGCTGTTCGAGGAGCAAAATCTATGTCGAAATCCCCCAATTCTACTGACCACTTTGTCATCCTACTTGAAACGTCTGCCTTTTGGAGGACATTCTTCAAGGGAAAAGATGTCCGGACGATGATAGGATGAGCCTGGAAATAAGGCCTCATTTTTCTTGCAGCTATTACCAGGGCTAATGCTAACTTTTCAAGTTTCAGATAACGCCTTTCTGCATCTATCAAGCTTTTGCTGATGTAGTACACTGGATGGGGGTAATTATCTACTTCCCTTACTAACAAAGCACTGATGGCACAACTTGAAACTGCCAAATATACAAAGAGTGTCTCCCCATCAACTGGTTTAAACAAGGTCTTAGGGGAAGACAGGTGCTTCTTTATCTCATTGAAAGCCTCATCACACTGTGAGGTCCAATCGAATCCCTTCGCACCCTTTAAGGTTTGAAAAAATGAGGCACACCTGTCCGAAGACCTTGAGATAAATCTGTTTAAAGCAGCTAACCTCCCCGTTAGTCGTTGTACTTCTTTAATATTTCGAGGAGGCTCCATTTGGAATAGAGCATTAAGCTGGTCCGGATCGGGCTGTATCCCATGCTCACTTATAATATAGCCTAGAAACTTCCCGGATTGTACTCCGAACACATTTTTCTAGATTTAACTTTAAATTCACTTTCATCAAGTTGGTAAACGTTTCTTGGAGATCAGCCAAATGCAATTACTCACCCACACTCTTTACCATCATATCATCGATGTATACTTCCATATTCCTTCCAATCTGATCAGCAAAAGCTTTGTTTACCAATCTCTGATAAGTAGCCCCAGCATTTTTCAACCCAAATGGCATTACCTTGTAGCAATGAAGACCCCTCTCAGTGACAAATGTGGTATGCTCTTGATCCTTCAGATCTACTTGGATTTGATTGTATCCGGAGGAAGCATCCATAAAGGATAGTAGCTTGTTCCCAGAGGTGGAGTCTACTAGTTGGTCAATCCGGGGAACTGGATACAAATCTTTTGGGCAAGCTCTATTGAGATCTGTGAAGTCAATGCACATGCGCCACTTGCCATTTTTATTTTTCACCAGGACCGGATTGGCAGTCCACAAAGGATATTGAGACTCCTTGATATGCCCCATCTTTGTGAGCCTGTCAACCTCTTGTACAATGACATCAGCCTTTTCCTTGGAAAAAGCTCTTCTCTTTTGAACTATCGGTGCAATGTCTTTCCGGACGGATAGGCGATGTGATATTACATCTGGTGGAACCCCAATAACATCAGCATTGCACCAAGCAAAAACGTGCTGATGACTCTTGAAAAACTTTAGCATCTCATTTTTCAAACCGGGTGGCATCTTAGACCCTATCTTGACACTTTTCCCTTCTTCTAAACAATGTGTCTCTACCTCTTCGACTGGTATTAACACTCCAAGGGTCTCTCTGGGGTCATCAATTTCACCCTCACCCCCAGAAATCCCCTCAAATTTCTATTGCTCGTTGATACGAACTGCCCCCAGCATCCGGGGAGCTAGAGCTGTAGCATAACATTCCCTTGCAACCTTTTGATTGCTCCGGACAACTCCCACATGTCCCTGAACAGCATATTTCAAACATTGGTGGACTGTTGAAGCCACTGCATGCATCCTAGAGAGCCAAGACCTCCCTAAAATAGCATTATAGCAAGTGGGACAATCCACCACAATAAAAAGTATCCTGACCATCTTCTTAAAAGGGCCCTTGCCCAACAAAACTTCTTCTTCGAACTCCCCGATCACATCTGCTGAGCTGCCAGTAAAGCCCACAATTGATATGTCCGAACTCTGAATTACAGCTGGATTTTTCATTCTCTTGTATGTGGTTAAGAAAAGGATATTGGATGAGCTTCCAGTATCCACCAAAATTCGTCTTATGTTGTTGCCCCCAATAGATGCCCCTATGACAACAACATCTTCATGAGGGCCAGCTATATCTCTCAAATCATCTTCATCAAAAACAATGAAGGGGAAAGGAATTTGCGACTGATAGGAAGTCATGTCTCCCTCTAGCTGGGTGGCCAAAGTATGAACGTGCCTCTTCCTCGAAGAAGCAGTAGGAGCTGTCATAGTATCCCCTCCGAAAATTGTAAGGGACTCAAAAAACTTAATGAGGCCGGAGACTGTCCTAGAATACTCCTCAATTGCACCCACTCTATTTCGAGTTGGATCAGGATCCAAGTATTCAGATTCCACATCAAACCTCTCGATTATAACCATGGCTCCCTCCGGAGCAGCATTACTTGGACCAACCCGGTGAGTATTGTCAGGCCTGTTACCTCCTCTTCTTTTGACATAAGCCCCCAGTTTTCCCCTTTCGATCAAGTTCTGAACCTCTTGCTTCAAAGCTATACAATCATCAGTGGTATGGCCAGTGTCATTGTGATACTGGCAGAAAGAGTTATTACGGTGTTCTCTAGGGGATTGTAGTGTGGCCGGTCTTCTATAGTGCACCTCCTCCTTTGTTTTATCATAAATGGTGGCCACACTTTCCTTTAATTCTGCGAACCACTCCGGTTGGACCCAAGGCCCTCTCTTGTTTCTGGATTGCTGAGTCTGAGCAGGAGCAGCTGGCTGAGACTGAGCTTTAACTCTACCATGCCCCTGTCCGGTCTCCTTTGCCTTGTTCCCGGACTGATTTTGATTGGGATTTGGTGCCACCGGGGCAGACCTCAGCTGCCTGTGCACCCTTGTTATCTTTGTTTCATCAACGTTAATCTGTTTTCCAACCTGATTTAGTAACCCTCCCCAAGTCATTGCCTTCTTTCTGGTCACCGAATCAGCCAAATTGCCAGGGTTCAAGCCCTGCCTTAGAGATGCTACCGCAACCTGCTCGAAGCAGTCGGCCAACCCATTCTTGGTGTTCACAAAACGACTTATATATTCTTTTAAGGACTCGTTTGGTTCCTGAGCACAATGGATTATTGTGTCTCCATTTCCCTTTAGCTCTTACGAACTGCCTTCGAAAGGCCACCCAAAAAGTATCGAAATTCTTGATACAGCCTTGTGGTAGACTGTTATACCATTTCAGAGCACTCCCCGTAAATGATTGGGAGAATGCTCTACAAAGTAGCTTATCATCGTCATCAAAGTTCATCATAAAGTTCTTGAATTGCTCTAAACGGGTGTCCGGATCAGTACTGCCATCGTACTTTTCCATTTTGGTGCTATCAAACCTCTTAGGGAGGTTTCCGGACAGAATTTTAGAAGACAATGGAGATTGCCTCCAATTCCGACCACGACTGAACACAGTATCCTCATTGGGAGTTGCAAAGATACCTGGTTCATCGTGGAAGGCAAAAGGATCCATCAGTATCCGGTTTATATGCCTCCGGCTGTAATGTCCTTTTGCCAATATTCCTCTTCATCCTTCCATGTCTATCTCTTTTTCTTGAATATTTTTTAATCTACTTTTGCTTCTTTTTAGTTTGACCCTCATCGCTGCTAGAGGATAAGGATTCTTCAACTCCCTCATCTTCCGAAGAGCTATCAGAAGATTCTGAGCCTGAGTCAGAACTCTCCACTAGCTTAGACCGGTGAGACTTTTTGGAGTATATGAAAGCTCATGCTCTCTGGGGTTATCGGTGTGATGAGCAACTGTCGCTTTTGACTTTTATTTCATGCCCATCTTAGCCTTTTCTGCCCTCAGAGCTTCTATCTCACCCTTTAATCTATCACACTCTTCGATAGTGTACTCATCGTTTTCTCCCACCACTTCGAGCAGAGCTGGTGGTACTTCCGGGGCGTCCGGATTCATTCGGACTGATTTTTCTTGCTGGTTTCGAATGCTTGATTCAGACACCTTCTTCTCCCATTGTGGTCGCCAATTTGGTGAGGTTAATTTTCGTATGAGGGTAAATTTGTAATCTGTTCAGAGTTTTATGGAGGTTTATAGGTGTTTAATTTTTTGAGTAGAGAGTAGGGGGAGAATTAAGCAGCTTGGTTGCAGTTAATTTTCATTACCCACATTTAATGCAGGTGGTTGAGTATTTATACCCTTACATTTGGGCCTTATGGGCTTTCGGGTCATGTTTAAAGACCCATGAGCTCTAAGTAGGAGAGCAAGCAGCTTAGTCAAGAAGTGTTTAGGTTTTTTAGTACTTTTGTCATAGTTCGAACAACTCAATGGGCTGAGTGTTCGAAGTGTCCTGTCCGGTCCGGTGAGTTTGGTCTGATTTGTCCTTGTCCGGAGAGGAGACAGAATTTGGACTCATCAATAGTGCCTTAATATAATCACTTGTAATGATCATATCATCTACATATATGAATACAATAATTCGTCATGCACTTGTACATCTGATAAATAAGGTCGAATCATGAGTACTAGCAAGAAAACCAAGTGAAGTAATAACTGTATAAAATTTCTCAAACCAACGACGAGAAGCTTGTTTGAGACATATAAAGCTTTCCTGAATCGACAAACTTCGCCGGATTGGTGAGAAACACATGGGGGGAGTCAATTAAACCTCTCGTAAATATCACCACTAAAAAATGCATTTTTTATATCAAGTTGGAAGATCTTCCACTAGTGAACGGATGAAACTGCAATAAGATTAGGAGTGAGCATTCAGTCGGTTTGGTCCAAAACTGAACCAAACCGAAAAAACTAAAAATCGAACTGAATATATTTGTGTAAATCAAACCGAACTGATCTAGGTGTATGAACCGAACCAACCGATAAAATTTCGGTTAATTCGGTTCGGTGTATGGTTGAAATGAACTTATATCCAAACTCTGATTTTTTTAGTTGCTGCTAAATAGAATGAAGTTAGACTCTGAATCTGTGATAAAATATTTTTTTGGATTTATTATTTTTTTAATCGTTTAAAACTAATGAGTAGTGACCATCAAATTTTAAGATAATATTAGTAATATTATATTACACATTTCAAACTATTTTAAGCTATATGTACCATTTCCCACATGTACTATAAGTAGTGACCATTCAAATCTTAGGATAATATTAGCAATATTATATTACACATGTAAAACTATTTGAAGCTACATATGTACCATTTCCGATTTCCGATGCCATTTCAGAGATGTACCATTACGGGTGAATTTTGAGGATGGGAATATAAATTTGTATATTCGTGGGACCTACTACCTGTACCATTTGACATTTCCATTTGACACGATATTTGACATGATATTTGACATGTAAATCATAAAATGTATTACTTCTAGAGGTTGTCAAACGGGTTGAACCAGCACCAACCCGCACCGTTTAAATCAGAACCACGGGTTGCAGTTCTGTGAGGTTGCGGTTCTGGCGGGTTGCGGTCCTGTTGGGTTGCGGTCTTGTCAGGTTGCGGTCCTGCTGGGTTGTTCTTATGTAGTCCTGACGGTCTGGCGGTCCTGCCAGGTTGCAGTCCTAATGGGCCAGTTTCACAGTTAAACCGCCAGTTCAAACCACCATACGAACCATTTAAGAACTGTTTACCCGTTCAAACCATCAACCAAACCATTTAACCATTTAAGAACCGTTTATCAGAATATTTTATAATGTTATTTAAAATTAATTTGTAAGTGTTAATTGAATCTAATTTCAATAATTGACATATGTACCATATATACGAGTTAATTATTCTATTTCATGTATTTTAATTTAAATATGTTATCATTTTAATTGAAACTTTATAATCATCAATTACATTTTAAAATAATAATTATAATTTGATTTTGATACGTTTGATTATATATTTATATTTATGTATTTAAGATATTTTATTTAATATTATGTAGATATTAAATAAAATAAGTACATCTACTTGTATTTTGATTACAACTTTCAATAATTGTAAAAATATAAAAACAAAAATTTGATTGTCTTAAACAAGATATCGTAAATAATATAATTGTAAAATGATTTGTATATTGTTTTAACATACTAGATGTTTAAGATGTTATATTTAATATTATGTACATATTAAATAATATATACCTATTTGACATATAATTGTATTCTAATTTTAAATTATTAGGTGATTTGTATATTGTTTAGAACCGATTCGGAATCGAAATAAAAAATTATTAAAAACTTGCTAAAACTAATGTATTTTAAATATTATGCCGTAATAAATCTGCGATTGTAATTAACAAACAAAATTGTTTTAAATTATAAGAGATTAATTTAGGAAATATATATTTTTAAGTTTTTTTTCGACTAAGTTAGTAGTATGTCTTTAATAATTAATCGTTTAATATCAAAACCAATCATAAAAAAATAAAAAATATATAAAAGCCAAATAATCAATAATTAAATAATATATGATCATTGACAATGTGGGATTCTTAGATTACTTGGGATTCTTTTATATAGATTGACACTTTCATCTTCAATGGTAACTATCGATGTGGGATTCTTTTAAACAAAACTCCCCTTCAATAGTAAGTTGGTAACTATAGATTTGGAGTTTTGTTTAAAAGAATCCCACATCTATAGTTACTACCATTAAAGAGGAGTTTTGTTTAAAAGAATCCCACATCGATAGTTACCATTGAAATTGAAAGTGTCAATCTATATAAAAGGAGGCACAAACACAACCTCTCACTTACCAAGTCTTGGGCAACTACTTGAATGCCTAACATGGTGGTTAATAGTTAAAAATTTCGAATTAATTTTTTTAAAGTAGTCTTGGGCAACTACTTGAATGCCTAACATTTTCTTAAAATGCCTAACATGGTGCCTAACATGGTTTTTAACAGTTAAAAAAAATAAAAAAATAAAATTCATAATTCCGGACCATCCGGGAGATCTGTCCGGATGCCCCGGGAATATTTTTTTTTCTTTTTTTTTTTAATTTTTTTTGGGTCTCCTCTATTTATAGAGGAGACCCCAAATCCACACTCATAAATTCATATACTCCTCTCCACGTCTCTCTAAATCTCTCTACTTGTTCTAAATATTCTAGAAAACTCAAATTTCTTATTTTACATATTGTAGTCCTACTTTCGGAATTGTTTGATTTTTTTTTTCCGCAAATTGTTTCTATTTGATAAAAACACTTTAATAACGTTGGGATAACATTATAATAGCTCAATTAAGAGCTTCGTATAATTTATCAAGTTATTTAATTATTATAAACTTATAGTAATTTAAATTAGTTCTTTTAATTCTAATTTTATTTGTTGTTAGTTGTTATTGCTTGTTGTTAGTTGTTATTGCTTGTTATTAGTTGTATTAGTTGGTATTAGTCTAAATTTAGTTTTTATTATTTGCGATATTAATTAGTTTCGATTAGTATTTTATTGCATATTTAAAAAAAACGTTGTTTTAAGTTTTAAAATGCCTATAAATCGTAGACTTACTAATACTCACCAATCCGCTAATTTTCACTTGTAATGAATGATGTTTGTGATAACCAAAACAAATTAATAATGACCAAAATGTAATAATAATTTTATAATCATTATTAAAATTACAATAATAAAATTCAAAATTTAATATTGAAATTATAACAATATAACTTGTAATCTTTTACCATGATAAAATATGATTTTAGTTTAAAAAATAATAAATAACATTTGTAATATTTAAAACCAAATCACAATAATAATATTCAAAATGTAATATTAAAATTATAACAATATAACTTAAAAATAATAAATAACACTTGTAATATTTAAAACCAAATCACAATAATAAAATTCAAAATGTAATATTAAAATTATAACAATATAACTTAAAAATAATAAATAACACTTGTTATATTTAAAACCAAATCACAATAATAAAATTCAACATGTAATATTATAACTTAAAAATAATAAATAACACTTGTAATATTTAAAACCTAATCACAATAATAAAATTCAAAATGTAATATTAAAATTATAACAATATAACTTAAAAATAGTAAATAACACTTGTAATATTTAAAACCAAATCACAATAATAAAATTTAAAATGTAATATTAAAATTATAACAATATAACTTGTAATATTTTTTCATGATAAAATAAGATTTTGGTTTAAAAAATAATATATAACACTTGTAATATTCAAAACCAAATCACAATAATAAAATTCAAAATGTAATATTAAAATTATAAGCATAGAATTTGTAATATTTTAACATGATAAGATATAGTTTTGGTTTGTATTAGATCTAAAAACATAATAATAATATTCAAAATGTGATAATAACATAAGTAATATTTAAAATTTTGGACTATATAATAATTACAACACTTAAAATATTAATAACCAAAACAAATTAATATTAACAAAAATGTAATAATAATTCTATAATAATATGCAATATCTCAATATTTTTTAAATATAACATTTTGGTTATAAAATAAATAAAATCAGCATAATATTTACCAATAAACCGCCGGTTTTTTACAAATAAACCGTGGTTTCGCAGTCCTGCCGGGTTGCAGTCCTGCCGGGTTGCTCCTTATGCGGTCCTGGCGGGTTGCGGTCCTGGCGGGTTGCAGTCCTAATGGGCCAGTTTCGCAGGTAAACCGTCAGTTCTTAAGCAGGTTGTCAGCTTTGAACCGTGGTTCCAGAACCATTAGACACCTCTAATTACTTCACTAAAATAGCTTGAAATAAAGGTGTACTATGTACAGATTATTGGATTATACACATTTTTAGAACTTCACAGCAAATGAAAGATACAAAAAATTATATCCAGCTAATTATATTCGTGGGGAATGCCAGGTGCAGAGCGTGGTAATATAAGTTTTTCATGATATAACAGACCGAATTTATTATATATTGTCCTAGCATTGTGACTGAAAAATCTTAATTGTCACCACTCGAACTGAACCGAAGATATTAAAAAACCAAACCGAACGATTTAATTATTTTGATTTGGTTCGGTTGATCAGTTTGGTTCACTTTTTTCACACTTTTATTACAAGAGTACAAACCATCGTCATTTTTACCATTGGGGAAAAGGTCTCTTCATAATCCATACAATATTTATATGAATACCATTTTGCTACAAGACAAGCGCTATATATTTCAAGAGACTCATCATACTTGGTTTTAATCTTTAAAACCCAACGAGAGCAGATTATATGCTTACTGGGTGAATGTTCAACTATATCCCATGTATGAGTATAATATATTACTAACGAGGATCCCAAATAGATTCTTTGACCGAGGTTCATATAAATCATGTATGTTTGCTATGAAAGAAAAAAAAGGACCTAAGTAAGAAGAATAGTTGAAGTCTGGTAGTTTGGTAGACTTACTTGTATGAGTGGATCTTTTGAGAGACGGAGGATCTGTTGTTCTACCAAATAATGGAGCTGGCTCAGGAATTGATGAAGGAAAAGTAGTATCAATTGTTATAGATTTCTCATGAGCTGGTATATCAATGTCAAAAGATGTATCTCTATCGGTTTCAAAAAGATCAATAGCACGAAGGTCTGTCTTTATTACATCATATGATTTTTTGGAATCAAATAAAACGGGATATGCTCAAGAAATGTGACATGACGAGATACATATTGCTTCTGACTGGCGGGATCATAACAACGATAACCTTTTTGTGTAACACCATAACCTAGAAAAATACATATAAGTTATCTTAGGACCCAATTTGTTGCGTTCAAATTAGGGACGTATGACAAAATATGTACATCCAAACACTCGTAAGGAAGAATAATATGAAAGTTGTCCTTATTACTTCTGAAAGGGAGACATCCCTGAATTATGAGCAGTGGGAATTGGATTAATCACATAAACAACAGTCAAAATTGCTTCTCCCCAAAAAACAGTATGAACTTCAGGTGATAAAAGAAAAGAACAAGTAGTCTAAAAAATATGACGATGTTTTCTTTCTGCAATACCGTTTTACTGAGGTGTGTCAGTACAAGATGATTGATGTATGGTACCATCAAATAAAAAAAATATTGGAAATTATTGGAGGTATATCCACTCTTTAAGTCATAGCTGACGTATTTTATCATAGCAGAATGTTGGGTCTTAACCAATGCTTTAAATTATCTATAAATTTCAAAGAAATCTGGCATTTGTTTCCTAACATAAATCCATGCATATCGAGTATATTCATCAATAAATGATACATAGTATGACGAGCCACCCTTTGTGGAGATATACAATAGACCATAGACATCAGAATGAATAATATCAAAAGGTGCAATAGAAGACATGACATTTTGATTAAATGGTAACTCATAATGTTTTTCTAGTTTACAACCACTACAATCCAAGATATCAAAAATTCTTAACTGACCTAAAGGACCTGTAGAGACTAAAAAATTCAAGCGTGATACATATATATGACCCAGATGAGAATGTCAAAGATAAAAATTAGACAATGACGGATTCAAACTAAACGAAGACAAATCAACACAGAGGCAGAAATATCAGTCAATTATGTTTTTTCATTATCAACACCATGGACATTCATATCAATTATTTCGAGTTTTTATAAAACGTAGAGTTTCTTTACTTTATGAACTGTCTTAATCACTCTTTGAGTATGTTGATTTTGTATAGTACAAACATAATCATAAAACAAGACTCGATAACCAGATTTACACAATTGGCTAACCGAAATAAGATTTAAAGCAAGGGTGGGAACATAGTAAACATCACATAGCAATATATGAGGGGTAAAAATAGAGCCAATATCCTATACTGAAATTAATGTAGTACTAGCAGACAAAAATAGATATTGGTGAAAAATGAGACAACGATACAAAGTTCGACATATGATGAGACGCACCCGAATCCAAGATCCACAATGATTAATCAATAACTTAGTGGAAGACGAGGAATTGAATGATATGTGGATGTAACCATAACAAATTTATGTTCATTCAGTTTGGTACCATTATACTATAGAAAATCATTTTTTTATCATATTCACAATATGATCCACGATCTATAATCGAACAGAATCAAACAATCAAGAGATACCAAATCCAAATCAAAAACTTAAATCAAAATCTTAATCAAACCCCAAACGCAAAATCATAATAAAATCAAGTCCAAATTGAATTTCTCAATCGAAATCATAATTGAAACCCAAATAAAATACCAAAATCAAATACTCAATCGAATCCAAATCTAAAACAAGTCAAATTGGAGTCCAAGCTCAAATTCAAACTCAAATCATATCCAAATCAAAATCAAATCCAAGTAGAAATCTAAATCCAAACTCAAATCAAAATCAAATCCAAATATTAATTTATATGTAAAATCAAACCTCTTTTACCAATAAAAAAGCACAGAATTGTTCTAGCAGTGATTTCTCCTAAACCGTAGCAGAAAATCACAACCCAACCGGTCAGATTGAATCCATACATTTTCTGAATATGATGTCTAAACTTCAGCAAAAACCGACACCGTTTGCCTTTCGATCAAACTGTTTGACTGTAGTTTCTCTTTAATCCCTACATTTTTATGCCAACTTTACGAGTTATTGAACCAATGATTTAGTAATTAGATCTGAGAGTTTCTCACTAAAACACACATATGAGACTCATATAATTCTACTATATATCTATTGTGTAAGGTACTCGTGTATTCAACTTGTGTGTCTAGACTTTCCATTGTAGATGTCATTATAGGTTCTATCCAGAGTTGTTTGACAATCATAATGTATATTTATTATCATGTTATTTTTATAATGACTGGTATTTTTTAAAATAGGTCTCTCAAGCATTCAATGTCTTTTCCCGTTGCGACCAGTATTATGAACTCATACTCCATAGTTGAATGCGATATGCACGTATGTTTCTTTAATACTAAAAAAATAACACATCATACAAAAGTGAACACATATATGTAGGGAATTTATTATTGGCTAGAATGGTGATCCAACTTGTGTCTATGTCTCTCTCAAGTATCCTAGAGAAATTAGAATATTAAAATCACATGTTTTTTGTCTGTTTCAAGTAATGAGGAACCCTTCTAATAACATTACTATGGTGTGTACTTGGACTACTATTAATATGACTTAATTTATTCACCGTAAATGAAATATTTATACTATTGTATAAAATTGTTTGCATCAGACTTTATATTACACTAGCGTATTCTAACTTATACACTACTCATCCCTTATTTATTTTTCTTCTGATTACAAAAGTAGGATCAAATGACGTATGTGCTTATTTGAATTTCAGATGATTAAATTTATCAAGTAAATTTTCAATGTAATAAGACTATTTTGAACAATTTCATTTTAAAATAGTATCTTATAATGATAAAATTTATCAGACCCGCAAGTTGACCTGTTAATTATTAGGCCGGTATTTACTTTATGATATAAACCCAATAAATATGGGTGTTTAATGTAATAAGGAGTGCATATTTTGTGATTTACTAAATTGATGGGGTGGATTAGCAAAATTAGATTAATTGTGTATACCTAAAGGCCCACGATTATCACTATATAAGGCAATGTACATTTTCTTGGAAAGGGGAAACAATTATTACTTTATTGCTACTTTTGACATTTCATCTCTCTAGAATTCGAGTTGCAAGTCTCTCTCTACAACTTATGTATGACCTTTCAAAATATTTAGGACTCATTTACCGTTCAGATATATTTAAGAGTCATAAATGAGGACCACAATGGGTGACTGGACTAGTACCCAAATGCAATATCTAAAACAAAACAAATTAAGCTTTACTTCAGATTATTACGAGAGAGATGAAGGTTCGAAAGTATGCATATCTCAGTGGTACTCACAGATGGAATAATAATTCGGGAGGTCTCCAATCAGTAAATAGAGAATGCTCAAATGTGGAAGCACCTCAAAGAGCAAACAAATTAATTGGATCTCGAAGGATATTAAGATCAATGGTTGAGAAACATTGTTGAACTAAATTCTCATAAAGAAACAATGGCTGCACATTCAAGAAGTGTTCGATCAAAGATCCAGAAATATATAAATGAGGAGAAATATTATGAGGGTGATAATGTTAAATCTGAATCTTTGCAATATCAGGAAAGATATAAGAGAAAACTGATTCAATAGGACCGAAGTTATTACTCCTTGAAAAAAACGTAAAACTAGACGTCTGTACAGTCCTTACAATTCTAGCGACTACTCTGCATCTGATTCAGGGGAAATTTCTCCTTACCCCAAACAGGTTCATCACTACATGAGGACGCGTTATTCAAAAAACAATATAGTTATGTTAAATGCTCTAGACAAAAGCGATAGAGAGGTTCGAAAATAAATCATCATAAAAGCAGGTACCTACCTCTAAGGGTAAATCTTGGATGGTTATTGTGGGTGGTGTAAGGCAACAATAAACTATCATTCAGATTCAAGACAACCCATGGTTGTAATAAAATATCCGATATCCAACCGAAATATCTAATATCGGATCCAAAAATGAATAATATCCGTATTCAAAAGAAAACGTATAATATTCGTATCTGAATTCATATTCAAAAATAACGGATAGAAATATAGACATATCCGTATTCAAAATATCATGTATCCAAAATTTTATAAATAATATATATATAATTTTTAAAAATATATAGCGTATGTTGTCTAATTTGCTTTGGGGATTTTAGGGTTGGGTTTTATTATCCTCTTATCTTTCTCAATCGTCACTCTTCTCTTTCTACACTAATTTTTAACTCTCTTTTTTCTATCATTCAAATCTGATGCTATGGCTATCCCTACATGAAATTGGTAATCGTGTAATGGTCTCATTAATATTTTTACAACATGAAATTAATTTCGGTTCGTATTCACTGAACATTTATGAGTTCGGATACTTCAGACACAACCCACTGCTTAATCCAGACAGGGGTAATTCAGATAAAGACATTCCACTAAATAATCCGGACAGGATAAAAGTAAAACACCTTTTGACTAAGCTATTTGCTAATCTACTTAAAAGGTTAATGGGTCCTTAAACTTGACCCGGCATGATAACTTGACCCGTAAGACCATGGGTCATTAATTAAGAGTATAAATACCCCAACCACTTTCATTAATGAAGGTAATGAACATTTAATACAGCCAGGTTGCTCAATTATCTCACTAATTTACACACCAAACACTTAATACTTATAAAACTTCACAAAACACTCTACAAAATTACCCCCAGCCCAAAATAAACCAAACCAAATTGGCGACCATAGTGGGAGTGCGAGGGTGCCTGAATCTTGCATTTAAAACCAGTAGAAAAGACCAATTCGGATGGATTCGAAAGAGTAGGGAAATCCACCACATGTGGTGGAGGTAGTTGGGGAAAACAAGGAATACACCATCGAAGAGCGAGACAAGTAGAGAGCAGAAATAGAGACGTTAAGGGCCATAAAACAAGCAGAAAATGGTATAAGCGAGAAGTGAGGGGCGCCACCTATTCATCATACTGACAACCCTAGGGATAATGATCCATCAGCAAAGACTCATTTGAGTTCAAAAAAGACCCATGTTAGTTCTAAGAAGACTCACCGGTCTAAGCCGGTTGAAAGTTCAGATTCTGAGTCCTCCAGCAGCTCTTCGAACGAGGTTGAGCTTGAGGAGTCTTTGTCATCAAGCAGTGATGAAGGGAGGTACATAAAGAAACATAAACTAGTTAAAAAATATTCAAGAAAGAAAGATAGGCATGGGAGGCTTAAAAGGCATCTGGGCAAAGGGTCATCTCACAGTCACAACCACATGCATGTTGATCAGTTGTTGATCGATCCTTTTGCTTTTCAGACCGAACCAGGTATTTTTGAAACGCCTAATGAAGACACAGTCTTCAGTCGTAATAAGAATTGGAGACAGACACCTATGTCTGCAAAAATATTGTCTGGAAACCTACCCAAAAGGTTTGACAACTCCAAAATTGAGAAGTATGATGAAAGTAAGGATCTGGGAAACCATCTCGAGCAGTTCAAGAACTTCATGATGAATTTTGATGATGATGACAAACTTATATGTAGAGACTTATCCCGATCTTTTCCGGGAAGTTCTCTTAACTGGTACAACAGTTTCCCTCAGGGGTGTATCAGAAACTTTGATACATTCTAGGTTGCCTTCCGAAGGCAGTTTGTGGGAAGTAAGGAGGTGAAGGGAAATGGAGATACTATTATCCATTGTTCCCAAGAGCCAAATGAATCCTTAAAGGATTACATAAGTCGGTTCGTGAATACCAAGAAAGGGTTGGCAGATTTCTTCGAACATGTGGCAATTATATCCTTGAGATAAGGGTTGAACCCTAGGAATCTGGCTGATTCGGTGACCAGGAAGAAAGCTATGACTTGGGGTGGCTTGTTAAATTAGGTGGGAAAGCAAATTAATGTGGATGAAACTAAGAAAACCAGGGTGCACCGTCAGGTGAGGTCCACCACAACAGCTCAAAACCAGTCCGGGTACAAGGCTAAGGAGACCAGACAAGGCTCCAACAGGGCTAAACAGACTCAATCCAAACAGAATCAATCTCAGAGCCAGCAATCAAGGAGTAAAAAAGGTCATTGGGTTCAACCGGAGTGGTTTGCAGAATTAAAAGAGAATATAGCCACAATATATGACAAGACCAAGGAGGAAATTCATTTTCGGAAACCATCAACACTATAGTCCCCTAGAGAGAGACGAAATACTTGCTCTTGTCAATATCATAATGATATAGGCCATAATAATCAAGACTGCATAGCCTTGAAACAAGAGGTGCAGAATCTTATTGAAAGAGGCAAACTGGGAGCTTATGTCAAAAGAAGAAGTGGAAAGAGGTCTGACAATGCTCTTCGGGCAGGTTCTATAAACAATGTGGGAACATCTGCTCAAGAAGGGGCAATGGTGATCCTTGAAAGATTTGATGTTGATTCCAAGTATTTGGATCCCGATCCAAATCAGAATAAAGTAGGGGTCATAATAGAGCAGACCAAGACGGTGTCCGGACTGATCAGTTTCTTCGAGTCACTCACCATCTTTAGAGGAGATACCATGACGACGCTCAGTTCTTCATCGAGAAAGAGGCATGTTCATAGTCTGGCTACTCAGCTGGAAGGGGTCATGTCTTCTTATCAGTGCCAAACCCCTTTTTCATTTATAATTTTTGATGAGGATGATTTAAGAAATATTGTTGGACCTCATGAGGATGTTGTGGTGATAGGAGCATCTATTACGGGAAATGATATCTGACGAATTCTGATAGACACAGGAAGTTTGGCAAACATCCTCTTCTTGAGCTCCTACAAGCAGATGAAAAATCCGGTCGTTATTCAATGGTCAAACATAACCATTATGGGCTTCACAGGGAGCTCGGTTTTGTTGGGCAAGGGGCCTTTTAAAAATTTGGTCAAGGTGTTATTTGTTGTGGTAGATTTCCCCACATGCTACAATGCAATTTTTGGAAGGTCTTGGCTCTCTAGAATGCATGATGTGGCCTCAACCGTTCACCAGTGTTTGAAGTATGCAGTTCAAGGGCAGGTGGGTGTTGTCTGAAGTAGTCAGAAGATAGCAAGGGAATGCTATACAACTGCACTTGCTCCTAAAACTTTGGGAGCAGTTTGGATTAATGAAGATTAGCAGTTAATGGGGCCTTCTGAGGGAGAGGGTGAGATTGATGACCCCAGAGAGGCCTCTAGTGTTATAATACCAGTGGAAGAGATTGAAACCCACTCCTTGTTAGAGGGTAGAAATATCAAGGTTGGCTCCAAGATGGCGTCAGAGTTGAAAAATAAATTGTTGTCCTTTTTATCAAATAATCAGCATGTCTTTGCTTAGTGCAATGTTGATGTAACCAGAGTACCTGGAAGCGTTATCTCACACAAGCTGTCAATCCGGAGTGATGTTGCACCTGTTGTGCAGAAAAGGAGAGCTTTCTCTAAGGAGAAAGCTGATGTAATAGTTCAAGAAGTTGATCGACTTAACAAGATGGGGCACATAAAGGAGTCCCGATATCTTTTATGCACTTCCAATCCGGTGTTGGTCAAGAAAAAGAATGGGAAATGACGTATGTGTATTGATTTTACTGACCTCAACACGGCTTGCCCAAAAGATCTTTATCCAGTCCCCTTGATAGACCAGTTAGTAGACTCAACGTGTGGAAACAAGTTGTTGTCTTTGATGGATGCCTTCTCTGGGTACAACCAAATACAGGTGGATCCGAAGGACCAAGATCATACTACCTTTATAACATATAAAGGTCTCCAATGTTAAAAGGTGATGCCTTTTGGGTTAAAAAATGTTGGGGCTACTTATTAGAGGTTGGTGAACAAAACATTCGCTAGCCAGATTGGCAGAAATATGGAGGTATACATAGATGATATGATGGCTAAAAGCTTAGAGGAGGATTTGCACAAAGTTGACCTTCAAGAGACATTTGCTAATTTGGTAACTGTGAATTTGAAACTGAATAAAAAAATGTATCTTTGGGTTCGATCCGGAAAATTTTTGGGGTATGTAATAAGTGAGAAAGAGATACAGCCCGATCTGGATCAACTTAATACTCCACTGGATATGGATCCTCTTCGGAATATTAAAGAAGTACATAGACTCACTGGAAGGTTGGCTGCCTTGAATCGTTTCATTTCAAGGTCTTTGGATAAGTGTGCTCAATTTTTCCAAACCTTGAACAATGCTAAAGATTTTAATTGGTCTCCACAATGCAACCAAGCTTTTGTTGAAATAAAGAAACACTTATTCTAACCTAAGACTCTTTTTAAACCCATTCATCGAGAGACACTCTACGTATACTTGGTTGTGTCAGAATGTGCTATAAGCACAGTATTGGTTAGGGGAGTGGACAAATACCCTCGTCCAATGCACTATATTAGCAAAAGTTTTATGGATGCTGAGAAGAGGTACTTGAAGCTTGAAAAGTTGGCACTAGCCTTAGTAATTGCAGCAAGAAAAATGAGGTCGTATTTGCAGTCTCATTCCATCATTGTCCGGACATCTTTCCCATTGAAGAATGTTCTTCAGAAGGCAGACATATCAAACAAAATGACCAAGTGGTCAGTAGCGTTGGGTGATTATGACATTGAATTTGCCCCACGAACTGCTATCAAATCTCAATCAGTTGCTGATTTCCTGGTAGAATTCCACTCGGATAGGAGCTTTAAACAAACTTCATAAGAAAAAACCAAGAACGAGTGGGTAGTCCGGACTGATGGAGGATCAAGTACAATGGGTTGTGGAGCTGGAATTTGCCTAAGCTCTCCGTATGGTGATAAAATTTGTACCAGGCTATATGCTTTAGATTCAGGGCCTCTAACAATGAGTCAGAATATGAAGCGGCTATAGCTGGTCTTAAATTGGCTTTCCTATGTGGGCTAAAAGGTTTAGGTTGATGAGTGACTCCCAACTTCTCATCCATCATGTTCAAGGTCAGTCTAAGGCTAAGAAGGAACAACTGATCAAATAATTACTTCTCCTGAAAGAGGTGGCAGCCAACTTCAAAAATGTTTTTTTGAGCATATTCCTAGGTTAGAGAATACACTGGCAGATTCCTTGGCAACCATAGCATATTCTGAGTCCTACCTTTGGATTCATATACAAGAATGCCCATCCATACAATCAAATCAGAACAAAGAAGATGAGGAAATGAGTATACAAGTAGTTCAACTAAAGATTGGAGATTTTCCCTTCTTCAATACATTTATGATGGGATTTTGCCTTCTGATAAAGCTGTGGCAAAAAAAGTTGAACACAGGACTCGTGATTTTTTTTATCATAAAGGAAGTTCTATATAAAATATCTTTCAGCATACCTCTTGTGCGTTGTTTGGAGGTTGAAGAATCTCAAGTCGTTTTATCTGAACTACACGATGGAGAAGCATCAGCACATTGTGGCTACGGGGCACTAACCCGGAGGGTATTGTTGGCTAGGTACTATTGGCCATCCATAATGGCAGATGCTAAATAAATGGTAAAGAAGTGTGATTCATGTCAAAGGTATAGCAATGAAATTCATATGCCAGCAGTATCTATGGAGTTTATTTATGAGTCAGTACCTTTTGCTCGTTAGGGATTGGATTTAGTTGGGCCTCTGCCAATGGCGTCCGGAGGGTGCAAAACCATTATAGTTGCTATTGATTACTTCTCAAAATGGATAGAAGTAGATCATTTGGAAGGAACCACTTCGAAGGCTGTCATTAAATTTATCATATCCAATATATGTTGCAGATTTGGGATTCCTCAAAAGATTACCACAGACAATGGGCCACAGTTTGATAACAAGGATATGGAGAATTTTTGTGCTTCTAGGGGCATTCGGCATTGTTTTTATTCTCCTTTCCATCCACAAGCAAACGGCCAGGTTGAAGTTTCCAACATGACCATTTTGTCCGGATTAAAAATGAATCTAGAAGGAGCTTCAGGAAAGTGGCCAAGCTATCTGCAAGAAGTGTTGTGGGCATACCGAACTACTCATCCGGTTGCTACACAAGAATCTCCTTTTGCTTTGGTGTATGTGATGGATGCCATTACCCCCATAGAAGCTACCCTCCCATCATACAGGGTCCATAACTATTCCGAACAAGCTAATGAGATAGCAATTAGGAATCAGTTAACCTTAATAGAAGAAAGAAGGGTTAAAGATCACTTGAGAACAACCCACTACCAAGGCTTGATGAGGAGAAGGTTTGCTTCCAAGTTCAAGAGAAGAGATTTTCAATTGGGAGACAAAATGTTGAGAAAAGTTTTCTTACACACCAAGGAGAAGCAGTTCGGTAAGCTGGCTCCGAACTGGGAAGGTCCCTATGAGGTCTCCGAAAAAATTAAGCCTGAGACATATAGGCTTCAGGACAAAGAAGGAAGGGTTTTGAAGCACCCATGAAATATTGAACATCTGAGGTTATATTTGAAATTAAAAGTTGTGTTTAATTATTTACTTGTTAGATATCAATGTAAATATTATGGGGCATACTCTTTCATACCCTGGTGGCTCGGGGAGGTTTTAATGAGGTGTCAGGTTTTTTCATTCAATAAAATGTGATGCATTCTTGAAACATCCAATATGGTTTTACTAACAATTCAATTCAAGTACAAACCAATGGATCTTTAGTAGATCGGATAAACCTGGTTGTGTGATGACCATTAAATATATGTCATCGGAGATACTAAACACTCTCACTATAATGCTTCTGAAATACTATGGGCTATTTAAACATTAGCCATTAAAATTTAAAGGAAAGAAAGTGTTAAATAAATGAAGATTTGATAAATAAACCTATTCAAACTTTAACCGAACAGGAAATACAAAACATGCTTTGGCCATCCAAGGACTTTAAGTATTTCAAAAACTTATTCGGATCTAACTGAATAGCATTACAAAATGTGCCTTGGCCATCCAATGACTTTAACTGTTCACAAAAATAAAAGAAGAAAACAAAGATATGATTAAACCTTAGTGCTTATTCCCTTCGGATGTTCCTTCACCACCACCACCTTTCTTGGGACTTCTGAGTTCAGCACTCTAATTCTCCCCAGTTCCCTCTTCATCGTCACTAGTGGAGTCGATTCCACTAGAGTAGTAGTACTTGTCGCCATCTGCCATGGTGTGAACTGGAAGGTCGTCATATTCCACATATTTACATAAGGGACCAAGGGTCCTCTTCGGAAAATTCTCATGGAAGAGCAGTACCATGGCAGACCTGACTTCATCATATCTTTCCTCTAGGGAGTCTATGACTTTGTTGGTATATTTATCAATACCTGCCTGGATAGCTTGCTCTTGCTGCTTCACCAAATCCTCTTTCTCCTTGGCCATCTTTGACGCAGTACCTTCTAATGAAGTCTTCTCATCGAATAAGGTTTGGATGATACCATCTTTGGTCTTCAGGTCCTCCTTTAATGTTAAGAGGTCATTTTCCAAACCGGAGTACTTAGTTTGGAGCTCAGTTCTGGCAGTCCCCGAAGTGGCCAATTTGGTGGATGAATCTTCCTTGTCCTTCAACAATGCCTCTATCTCCTTCTTTAGTTCTTATATACTCGGATTGGCATTGAGAAGGTTGGTTGATAAAGATTCATTGTCAGAGGTGAGGGAATTGATGAGGGTGGTCTGAATTTTCACCTGTCTTTCTAAGTCAAGTACTGGCTAAATGTGGCCAATGAGGGAATGGCTCAGAACATCTAACTCTTCGGAGATAGAGAAAGACTTACCATTTAAAGTTACCATGTTGGCAGAGTTGGAGGGGCGGTAGGGACCTAAAAAATCATCCTTCTCAGAATCATTGAAGTATAAGTCTATGTCCTGAAGGGCACTGATGTCCACTTCTTCATTCCCTCCCCCAGCAACCTCTCCGGACTGCAGACTTATTGGGATCTTCTCTTATAAAGTGGGATCAACTGGGGTTGGTGGAGGTAGATTCTCCGAAGGACGAAGAATTATTTCTTCTCCTAAAGTGACTTTCTTATTTTTAGCAGCCTTCTCGTCATTGTTGGCCCTTCTTTTCCGGTCCTTCTTAGGAGGCTTTGGTGGGTTCTGGGACTCTCCCACCTCCCTTACTTTTTCAGCCTCTACCACTTTGAGCAGGGAAGTGTCAATTCCCCATTGGTTCCCGGAACCAGTCCCCTCTGTGGCTGCTTGAACCGGCTCTATTGCAGCTTTCTTCTTCTTTCCTTTAATCTTGCTGTGAGCTTTTGATCTGGAAGGTAAGTCCAATTTACCATCCTTGGCTTCTGTTCGTTTGAGAATTATACTAGGAGGAGGCAGTGTAGTTAGCTCTTCCCATGTGAGGTCCCTCCGATCTGTGGTGTTCCACGGATGGGACCTCACAAAATTTCCTGAGGTGAAGCAATTGTGGAAGGCATTCCTGCAATGCTCTGCAGCCCATGCGTTAAGCTTGGCACATGTTTTTCCCCTCCTCTAGGTATCCGGTGAACTCCTTTGGTAACACTGAAAAATGAGTGACAAATTAATTAGAAGGGGATCACTTATGATTTAAAAAGAAAAGCATGAGAAACAAAGATAAAAAACTCACCAGTACTTTTCCACCTGCTAGTTAGCATGCTGGGATTAGTGCTGGCCTTGATCTTCCTAGCATCCTCCCATGTCCCACTGACAAACAGAAACTGTGTCTTCCAGTTCTTCTCGGACTCCAACAAGTCATCTACCACCTTGAAGTTGTTCCCCATATTGTGATGGTAGAATGAAATCTGATGATTCTTACATAGACTTGCCATAACGGCACACTACTTCATTAGGAGTCGGATTATTTATAACCTTGATGCCATTATGCAAGCAAGCAGAGAATACCAGGCATTTGGGCTTAGCTGGCTTGGGCAGAGTTTAATTAGGTGGAAGTACTTGACGATTACTGGGTCCAATGGGAACCGAAGTGCCCAGTTTAGCACCTCGGTGAAAATCACCACCTCGTTGAGCTTGCAGTCCATATGAGTCTCCGGAGTGACAGAATCCTTACCTTCACTGACTCCGGAATCCCTCATTTCGTCCGGATCCGGCCCAACTCAGCAGTGTGGGTATAGATGTAGTTTATATTTTGTAAAGCCAACAGGTATTTAACACTGATGTTTTTAAAAGCAAGGGTCTATCTTACTCTCTAGGCACTCCAGAAGCTCTGGATGAGTCAAACAGACCTTGACTTTTCTTTTGCCCTTCTTGTCAGAAGCAGCATCCTCTGTTTGACCTGATGCTTCAGTTTCAAAGGGAGCCTCCTCGATACTATCTTTCATTACTTCTTCCATCACTCTGGAAGGTATATCGGCTGCCTTGGATGGATGGGGGTCAGTTATCGGTACTGGAAGCTGTTCGGATGGTTGAGCACTTGTTTCCTCGAAAGGCCTGGTGTCCGGTTGAGGTTAGGATCCGAAGGGCTTGGCCGTTGGGACTACTTTAGATGTCGCCGATACGGAGGGCTTGTCTCTTGAAGTTGCTCTAGATGTCTTTGATCCGGAGGGCTTTGGCAGTGAATCAGTAGTTTGAGCTTTAGTTAGACGGGTCGTTTGGCGAGGGGTTGTCTTCTCCGGACTCAGCGTCAGAACCCATGGCTATGAAGGGGAAGGTTTTCTGATACTCAAAACAGCTTTTTCTTTAACAACAAAAGGTTGAGAATCTTGAACAGAAGAGCCTGAGGGAAGGGGTGAAAGGCTTAGTTTGAATAACTGTCTAGGCTTGGGTTTTCGGAAGAGGATGATCCTTTATCAGCTTCTTGAGTCGGTTCACTAGATTTCTCACTTGGAGAAACTGAGAGGCCGATAGCAATGTGATTCTCTCTTTCTACTTTTGTTGCCATTTTAAACTCTGATAAGTTTAACCAGCCGCCTTTAACAAGTGCGTTTATGGCTATGAACATAAAACTTCTTAAGAACAAGTTGAAGATAAGAAGGAAAATTTCTCTAGAAAATATTTGAGTGATGAAGACAATGAAATACTGAAAGAGAATTTATATAACAGTAAAAAAGTAACTATTACCTAGGAGAAGTTAAAGAGAGTTTGGAAATGTTTGAAGGCCGCGCAAACGTGTGAAGGATTAAATGCCTAGGTAACTTTCTAGACTTAGTGGGTGCGCCGATCTAGGATGAATAACGGCTGCTAGGTCGAACCTGGTATTAACACGTGTCCCACAATCCAAGAAGAAAACTCTTAGAATTCTGGAAAGAGAAATCAGTACGGACAGACTTCGAACTGAGTTAATGATGAAAATAAACTTCCCAATAAGGACCGACAGACAGGTCGGACAAAGTCATTACTGGCTTAGTGAATATTTTAGACCTACCAAATATTTTTGACAAGGCCTAAAAAAGGGGCTATTGATGAGTTCAGATACTTCAGATACATCCCATTACTTAATCCGGACAGGGGTAATTCGGATAAAGATATGCCACTAAATAATTCGTACAGGACAAAAGTAAAACACCTTTTGACTAAGCTATTTTCTAATCTACTTAAAAGGTTAATGGGTCCTTAAACTTGACTCAATTTGATAACTTGACCCGTAAGCCCATGGGTCTTTAATTAAGAGTATAAATACCCCAACCATTTTCGTTTATGAAGGTAATGAACATTTAATACAACCAGGCTGCTCAATTATCTAATCTCACTACTTTACACACCAAACACTTAATACTTATAAAATTCACAAAACACTTTACAAAATTACCCCCATCCCAAATAAACCAAACCAAACATCATAGTCATCTTTATGTATGGTTTTGAAAATGAAGGGTTCTATTGATAAAGCGTTTCATGTTTTAAAAGTGCGACGTTATGGTTGGATTTGCAAGTTTTTCACTGAGTATCATGGTCCTATTATTGTTTTTGAATTTTTTAAATGATTTTAATAAAATTTATTTATTTTTATTTCAGATATTATCTTTATCCGGATAATATGAGTCGGTTCGAATATAATTATTTTTTAAATTTTCGGATTCGAACTCGTATAGTGATTTTAGATTTTGGATTCGAATTTGGATATTGCTAGATCTGTATTCAAAATATTCGTTTGACAGCCCTACCTGCACTACTGCAGTGACTAATCAGCAATATCAACATGAGGGTTCTGGTACCAGAGTTTTGATTACCATGTTAATAGATGATTTGTGAATCCTTCCGATCATGGTCTTTATGCAATGATCATTGAAGGTACATGCATCAATATAATCAGGAGCATAGTTGAAGAAAATCATATATGTCAACAGAAATTCTATCTGGATATCTACTAAAGCAGTTTGAAATATCAAAAACAAAGAAGTTTGATGGAACCTGAGACTTGCATAATCACCTCGAATAATTGAAGAACTTTACGAGGAACTATGATAATGCTGATGATAAGTTGTTATGTTATGCTTTCTTCCAATTATTTAAGGAAAATATCCTGAAATGGTACAATAGACTTCGTTAGGGTTCTATTATAAATAGTTTTGAGGAAACAATTTGTAGGAAGTAAAAAAAATTTGGGGATATGGTGATACGATCATCCAATACAGATACTTAGTCGGAGAAAGTTTGAAAGATTATACTCGTTGTTTTATTTTGACAAAGAATGGTTTACGTGATTTCCATGAGCGAGTTTATTGTGCTGCATTTAGACAAGACTACTCCCCGAAGAATTGGTTGATGAAGTTACTTGAAAGAAAGAGTTGACATACGTTGATTGACTAACTCAGATTGAAGAGAAAATTAAAGTTGAGGATTTTAAGAGATTCAAACTTGTTCCATCACTCTAACAAAGATAATCAGCTGCTTCGACTCACCAACAATAGCAAATTTAAAATTTGCAGCCTCAAACCTCTACTTCTTTCGTATTGAGGGGTTAAATCAACCACCTTCAGTGATCTATTAACTCAGGTCTGAGAGGAAATTAAGGTTGATGATTGTAAGATATTCAGACTTGTTCCATCGCCCTAACAAAGATAATCCTCTGCTCCGACTCACCAACAATAGAAAATTTAAAATTTTCAGCCTCAAACCTATACTCCTTTTCGCATTAAGGGGTTAAATAAATAACCTTTTAGTCAACAATAATAACCCATATCAAACAAGTGGGTTTGACCCGGTAATCTTACAAAATTAACATAGAATATTGCTACCATTTACGATAAGGCTCAAAATTTTGTTCAGTTCAAGAAACCCTTTCTTATTTAAACACGCGGAGAATGATGAAGTTACGAGTTCATAAAAATATCATAATGACATTGGTCACGACATGCGGAACATCATATCTTGCAAGCAAGAGATCCAAACTTTAATTGATTATATAAACTAACAAAATTTCTTATGAGGTAAGCAACGGGCCAACAATAGACTCTTATAGGCAACCAAGCAGGAGAACATAGAGCAATAGTTGAGAATCCTCTAAAGTATAAAACATGATGGTCGTAAAATAATCTTTCGACGAATTTAATTTATCTTTAGGCTGATAAATCAAAGGTTGAACGGAATTTCAAAACCATGTGCAAGTTTTTTAATCGTTAACTATTATTTATGGGGTTGCGTTGTCATGCACTACCAACTGCTCTCGAAAGAGGCATATTATGAGCCTAACTACAAACTAGCAGGAAAGTCCACCTATTTTTACAGAAATCACTTCCCATTTTAGTTTTCGAGGATGATGATTTAAGAGGAGTAGCTGAACCCTATGAATATGCAGTGGTAATAAGCGCAACGATCAAAGAAAGCGAAATCCAGAGGATACCAATAGATATCGATAGTTCGGCCAATATTATGTTTATGTCCACTTATCGACATATGGAAAATCCATCTCCAATCCTTCATTCTCATAGAATAATTGTAAGATTTACAGAGGCTACCACCAAAATAATTGGATAGTTCTAAGGAGAAGTAGTATGCACAAAGGGTCTTTATGATAATAGTTTGAGGGGCGACTTTGAAGGCAGACTTTATCGATGATCTGAGGGAAACCCCCAACTCGGTAACTCTAGATGAAAATAATGAAACTTATTTCTTTCCCAATTAAAAAAACTTTGTAGATCTGCACTTTACTATTCTTAGATTTGAGATATAGGTTGATATCTTTTTTGTCGAAGAATCTAAACATGTTCTTTTGATGTTCAGAAGGTATCACAAGAGTACCTGCATATATTATATGTCATAAACTTGTGGCTCGATCTAATGCACGCCTGGTAATTCCAGAAAGAATAATATTTTATGTTGATAAATCTAAAGTGATTGTGGTTGAAGTAGATTGATTGTCGAAGGTAGGTCATATACGAGAATTTCAATATCTATTGTGGACAACAAATCTGGTTCTAGTGAAAAAGAAAAAATAGAAAATGAAAAATAAGTTTTGATTTTACATATCAAAACATAATTTGTCCGCAAGATCCATTTTCCGGTCCAAATTTGGTCAGCTGGTATATTCTACTTCAGGTAATAAGATTTTATCATTTATGGACACATACTCTGGATATAATCATACACAAATGGATCTGAGGGACCAAGATAGCACAATGTTCATCGCTGATAAAGGGTGGCATTGTTATAAGGTAATTCCTTTTGGTTTGAAAAATACGGGGGTAACTTATCATTGAATAGTTAACAAAGATTTTGGTAGCCAAATTTTAAGAAATATCAAATTTATATCAATGACATGTTGGTAAAGAGAACGAAAGATGATGATCATTTTTCCAATATGGAAGAAACCTTTAGTAACCTAAAAGAAATAGTCTCAAACTTGAATCTTGAAAAATATACCTTTGTGGTGCAATCTGGAAAATGTGTGGGGGTATGTAGTGAGCACAAAAATGAATCAAAACTGATTCAGTACATCTGAATGCGTTAATTTCTATGGATTCTCCAAGATCTATGAAGGAAGTACAAGTCTTAACTAGAAGGTTGGCTTCTCTAAACAGGTTTATATCAACTTTTTCTGACAAGTTAGCTCTATTTTTTCAACTTCCGATAAAAAAAATACTTCAATTGGACATAAAAATGTGTCGACGCTTTAATCAAGATAAAATAGCACATGTCTTCATCGGAAACTTTCACTAAGCAAAGTGTGGGGGAAAACTATAAATCTACATTGTTGTATCGGACTACGTAGTAACTACAGTACTAGTAGGAGAAGTTGACAACTATCCTCGCCCGATATATTATGTAAGAAATATTTTGGTGGATGGAAGAGATCTTTAAAGTTAGAAAAACTAGCATTGACCTTAGTTGTCACAACTAGAAAAATGAGGCCGTTCTTTAAGATACATTTGGTTTTGGTTCGAACTTCTTTTCCTCTAAAAAAAGGTATTGCAGAAGCCTGGCATCTCGGGTCAGATGATTAAATGGTCAGTTTAATTGGGAGACTTTGATATCAAATTCGAACCTCAAACGTCAATGAAAGTGCATGGTTTGGTCAATTTTTTAGTCGAATTTTTCTCTGACCGACCAGACTCGAAACTAGATTTTGATACTTTTAACGACGAGTGGGTTATCAAGCATCTCAAGATTTGGCGCAGAGGTTCAATTGGTAGCTCATATTGGAGAAGCAATGTATAATGCGATACAATTTTGTTTGAAAACCTCTAATAATGAAATAGAGTATGAAGTAGCATTGGCAGGGTTGTGACTTGCACAAATTTACGGTGCCAAAAACGTTCACTTGGTAAGTGATTAACAGCTTATGACTAACCATGCATCAGGACAAGCCTATGCGAAGAACGAAAATTTGGTAAAATATCTAAATGCATTGAATAAAATTGACAACCTCAATAACGATCAGGACTAAAAATTATGTTACCGACTCTTTGGTAACTATAGCATACTCCAAAGGGTGTCCATGGATAGTCAATCATGAACATCCTTTGATAACGATGGATTTTAAGTTGAGCAAGGAAGAATACTTTCACATTACAATAAGTACTGAAAATAATTAGAGGCATGACTTCAAAAAAATTATGAACAATGGGACTTTGTCAGATCATAAAGCGTTGGATACAAAGTTAAGATCTAAGGCACATGGCTTTGCAGTCTTTGGGGGTGTTCTCTATAAAAACATTTAAAGCCGAACTTTACTACGGTGCCTCAGAATTGATTAATCATGAATGGTATTATCCAAAGTACATAACAAAGAGGGATTAGCTCATTATGGGTCTAAAACTTTAACAGGGAAGATTTTATTGGATGGATATTATTGGCCATCCATCATGATTGATCCTAAAGAGTTAATAAAAAAAATGAGATATTTGTCAACGATTTTCCAACACCATACATATTCTAGTAATACAACTCGAATCAATCTATCAAGCATTATCATTCAAAAAATAAGGACTCAATTTAGTTGGGCAATAACCTATGGCTTACAGGGAATGACAAACTATTATATTGATTATTGATTATTATTTTTAAGTTGGTAGAGGTCGAACCCCTGACGGGAACAAAAATAATGCATGTTATCAAGTTTATTTTATCTAACATATGCTGCAATTTTGGAATGTTAAGAAAAATTATAACATATAACGGCATTCAATTTGATAACAATAACATGAACACTTTCTCTTCTTCTAGCGGTATCCGACATTGCTATTCAACATCTTTTCACCCGCAAGAGAATGGAAAAGTTGAAGTCACGAACAAAACTATCCTTGATGGTTTAAGAACACATTTGGAAGGGGCTTTTGGAAAATGCCAAATTATCTCTAAAAATTGATATAGGCTTACCGAAGAACTCATCGGGTAATGACCCAGGTGTCACCTTTTGTTGTGGTTTATGGGATGTAAGTTGTGACCTCTGCCAAAGTGACACCCTCATCCTATAAGGTGAAAAATTACTTACGGGCTAATAATAATAAAGGCAGAAGTTCCAAACTTGACTTGATCGAAGAAAAAAACAAGAGCACATATTTGAGCTATTTATTATTAGATTTTGATGCGAAGCTGATACGCATCTAGAGTTCGTTGGAGGAGATTAAAAGCGGGAGATAAGTTCCTCAGGAATATGTTCTTCCATACTAAATATAAGATGTTTTGGAAATCTATGATAGAATTAGGAGGGCCTTATGCAGTGATTGAAAGGTTAAAGTCATGAACTTATCGGCTAATAGACCAAGAAGGAAGACCGTTTCGACACCCTTGGAACACCGAGAATTTGGAATTATATATGTAACAATATTGAAAATTGTAAATTGTTTTTATCGATTTCATATAATGACCAGTGGCATGCTCTTTCTTACCCTGGTGGCGCATGGAGGTTTTAGAATAGTGTCTACATAGCCAACTGGTAAATACAAGTCATTCGTCTTTTACATTTTCCAACAGGTCCACGAAATTCTGACTTAAGATCTTACTTTAAAAGGTTCAAGTACTAGTTGTTCATTATTGACAGGTTCAGGAATTACCGATCTAAAATCTTACTTTAAAAGGTTCCAACAGTCGTTGATAATTTTGAATAGGTCCACGAATTTTCGACCTAAAATCTTACTTTAAAAGATTCCAACATTAGTTGGTCATGTTTTAATGGTTCTAACACTAATAGGTCAATATTAGGAACTCAGTAATGTTAAAACTATAAAAAATCCCGATCACCAATTGCGGATTGATCAACTCCGAGTAAGTAGAATTCGAAGATATAACATTATATAAAAATATGTACGATAAATAATATGATGAACCACGAAAATGCCATATATAAACATGGTGGAAAAAAATGCCATAGTTGTACAAGGACTTGCAAATTAAAAACACATATATAAACATGGTGGAAAAAACAAAAAAAAGAGTTATTCAACATCCTCTAGCTTTTCTTGAGACTTATTGCTTAAGAGCCTTGACTCGTAGAACTACTGTTGTCACAACCCCCTCTGAATTTTCTCCTTCATCCTCAAATGCCTCTTCGTCATCTTCATATGAAATATCCACTGGACACTTCTCATTCGAGACCATATCCCAATAAGAGCCAAATCTACCTCCAAATTTTTTATTAGAACCGAGAACCATAGATGATCTAACATCAGCATCACGCCAAGTTAGGGTCGTTATCCACTAATCAGCATAAGGAGTAAGCGCGGCCACCTGGTCCTTTTTAGTATGGATTTTGAAAGAAACCAAGTCCACATTGGCATTTTGCTTATATTTTTTAGCTTTTCGGATGCTTTCTTTCAGTATTTTGACGTCTTCCAACATCATATCTATCAACATGTTGTTTTCTTTTAGGGTGGCATTATGCTTCCTCTTATTTCCATCTTAGCAATCGTTTGCTCAGTCACATCAGTTTAGAATGCTGTTTTTTCCCGTGAGCTGTTTTTAAATAGAGCATGCCCAGTCTACAGACCTTACCACTTTATAATACTCACTATACATAGTCTGCCGCAACTCGCCAAACCTTTTATGGATAAACTTAGTGTTCTCCACTGGCTCAGTAATTTCATTATCGGAATGCACAATCAACCCTTTAGTTATGACTAGCTCCATTTGCTGTTTTGTAGTCTTCCTCTAAAACCTTCCAAAGGGTACGACAAGAGCCTGCAGTGCTATGGTGAAACCATCATCTTCGACAAGTTGGAAAGACTCAGGGTTGGTAGTGTATAACCGTTGTTGATCATCTACTAAAAACATTGGTGTGTATGTGTGTGTGTTCTTGAAGACTGAGTGCCCAAACGGTCAACCGGAGAAATAATCAATAGCTTCGGAGTTGTGAAACTGGTCGTAGTTTTTAGTCTCCACGATAACTTCATTCACTAGGTCTAAATACATGGCACTCTCCTTTCAAACATTTGAGCTCTTTTGAACCACAGACTTCTTTTTGGCATCCTGTTTAGGCTTCAAGGTATGTCTCGAATGTTTCTTTATTAGCAGAGGAGCCTCTTTTTTTCCGAATTGTCATCAGATCAACATTCTATTTCCCTTGTTCACCGACTGTTAGGGTGAAAGAAGCATTATTTATTTCTTTGTTCTCGAAATATTTCACAAAGGTAGCTTGTTTCTTCTCTTCTTTGGTTTTGGGCCTTTTTTTCCGCACCACCATTGGTCTCTTTCCTAACCTTTTTTCTAACAGTCCTCTTTATGGATGGAAGATATACCTAAGAATCAAGGGCATACAAACAAGCGATAACTGGAGGAACCATCAGATATTCCGATGAAATGGGATTTTTTATAATCATTTTCCAAAGGTGGCTACGTATGAACTTAAAATGAGTGAAACACTTATGGAAACCACTCGACTAGTTGTCTTTGGAACCCTTTCTTAGCTGGTTGAAAGTCTTCTTGATAACTTCCAGATGCTCTTCTTGGAACTTGGAGATAACTGCAAAAGAAAGTTGTATGAGAAAATAATTAATAAAAATGTAAGAGGATCTTAATAATGTCTAGCATGTTTAGTGGATGAACAATTTTACTTAAGCTCTTCTATTTCCTCCAATTTTTGCAAAGGTTCATTCTCTTCTAAATATATTTTCAATTCTCCCAACACCCATTAATGAAGAAAAAAATGTTGTTTCCAAGTCCCTTCCTCATAAAAGAGGTAGCCAAGACGATGAAGTAAAATAGTATAACAGGGTTCCTCGACAAGAAGGTGATGGCTACAAACTGCTCCATGGTAAGTTCAATTTTAGAGAGACTTGAAGCAATGATACGTGACAATACGGTAAACTATGTATCTGGGCTCGTGTAACTAGGGAATAGACCCACCAACTTGAATTACTAAATAATGGCAGGGTTCAAAGGGAACTGAAATCCTCAATTCAAAACTTTTACGTAAACTATAAGCTCGTGAGTCTTAGCAGGCAAAGGTGTCTGTACAGCTTTCGATAAGTGGATACGAATCGACTCATGAAATCCCCCATCCTATTCCCAGATCTAATTTTTTTGTTTTGAGAATAATAATTATACTTGAATTCATACAAAATCATCATGTATTGGTTGCTTTTTCTAAGTACCATGGATACCTCAAATGGCAGTTTGACTTCTATTTTTGTTCTTTTCTTATTTCGTCTCAATTTTTTGTTATTATTCTCCCCTCTATTTTTGTTCTTTTCTTATTTAGTCTCAGTTTGACAATAACGTCATTGCTGCGGACTAGAGGCATTAGAGTTTTTTATGGTTCTATTTCTATTCTATTATGACTCTCTGGCACAAACTAACTCTCGTCGACTAGCCGCATCAGATTATAAAGAACTTTATTTGGGGTTATGGTTTGGCTAGGAGGAACCACCATTAGCCTCTTGGTTTTTTTCTTTTAGAGGTGAAATAATATCTTCTTTTCTCTGAAATTAGCTCGAGGTTTCTGAGAGGAGACCTTTCGCCACTATCAGATTTCCCATTCGGGACAAATCGGGATCGACACTTTTTTCTCTGGGTTCGGTTCGTTCTAGGAGGATTAATGGTCTTCGTTGGGGGTATGATAGGTAGAAGGGCCAACCAATTCAGTTTACTATTTCCCATACACGTAGAAATCAAATGTCTCGATAATCAAACTTGGTCTTTCGTCTGTAATCCCATTGACTTTCTTCTTTTTGGATTTCTCTACTATTGACCATCAGTCCGAAAATACGTTGTTAAGTCGAAATATACAGAAAATAGATAAATTAAAAAAATAAAGAAATTACCTCAAACAAATAGTCTGGATAACTATGAGGACATGTTGATAGTTGAGGTTGAATAAAGAAAAGACTAGGGTTTTATGATAATATTTTTTCCAGCGGCGATCTCTCAGAAACTGGAGTTTACGATGGTAGGAGCAAAATTAAGCTACTCTCTTTATCTATCTCGATAATTATGAAAGTGAAAAAGTGATAGAGCAACTACAAATTTATAAAAGAGGTTTCGAAAACCAACCGAAGACTTGCATTGGGAAGTGGAAACGATCCACTTTTCACCATCCTCACACTCTTCGTCAAGACAGTGTGCACAAATATAACATGCGTGATGTAAACGGTTACCAAAACTGTTATCAAGGAAATTAATTAGATTAATAAATATAGTCTGAAGGAAAATTATCCAACCAAGTCCGACCCATATCATATTGTACCGTAGTGCCAATTACGCTAAAGATTAGGGGACTACTGATAAGGGTATGATTTATCTGACCCACAAGACACGCGGCTAAAATGTTGAGCTGATTTAATTTATAATATAAACCCAAAAATATGTAGTATTGAAGGTGTTATATGTAATAAAAAATAAATATGTTATTATTTAATAAATTAATATGATTGATTAGACAAAAATAGACTAATTGTTTTAGATTGTTTATGTCTCTATAGTTCACATTCGACATCTCTCTAGACCTTTTGTGTGTCCCATCAAAATATTCGAACTCATTTACCCGTGCATATACTTTTAGGAGTCATCATATTGTATTTCCATTCCAATCTTCTATGATTTTATTGAAGTCATGCTAATTGTCTTCGTAGGAAATTAGTATCTTCATTTTCTTCTCTTATTTTATCTCTCTTGTCTTGAAGCTTGTCGATTTACTTTTCTAATAGTTCAAATTTAGCATCTCAGTCATTGATATATTTGATATTATAATCACGTTGTATTGTCAAATTTTCATTTTCTATTGAAAAGTTCGTAGATATTTTTCATTGACCTCCAATAACTTGTCTTTTAGAACAATTTTTTTATGTAGTGTCAAGTTTCTATTTAGTTTCAGCAAATAATTCTTAATTCATCTTTATCTCTTGCTGCATTTTACAATTTTTCTCTTAAAACAACATTCAATTTGATTATGTCGTTTGTGTGACTTTTAAGGAAATTCCACAATCTTGTGTAATTTGAGCGTTTCATGTTGTTTTTCATTTCATTTATCGCAACAATTAGTTTTTCAAATTGTTTTTTTCGCTTTCAAGCTGAGCAAATTGTTTTTCAATTTTTATATATATTTGTGTTGATTTTCAAACCCAATTAAAATTGTAAATTATTTTAAAAATATATAATATATTGTTGAAGAGACACAATGCGTAACATTTAGTATTAGTTGCATCAATCTATAGATGTGTTTCTAAATCGGTTAGTTTGTAAATACTCAGTTCTTCCTCAACTATTTATTTTTATTTTTGGATATTATTTATTTTTATGTTAAGTTTGTTATCTATGTTTTGGAATTTTGAAGCTAAACCTGTAGTCCAAAAATATGCATTTTTAAAAATAAAATTAAATATTTAGAAGGTAAAGAAGACGATACTAATTGTTAGATATTATATTTTATTTAACATTTCGTTAGTTTTGTCATTTAATATAAAGCATATTAGATTTTTAAAAATTTATCGAGATTTGACTAGTTGGTCATAATTCTTAAATTTTGTATTGTCTTGTTTGGTTTGTCACTTTTGTTATACCCTTATTTTATTATATAAGGTATGATAAAATTTTAAATATTTGTCATATCCTTTTTTAATATGTAAAATGTTATATAAGGCGTGATTCTCAAAACTCAACACAAACCTTTGTGAATTTGCAATGTGTTGATACTTTGATAAGTCAAATTACTATAATTTTGTCTTGTATTTTTAATACTTTAGTTGGTTATTTTATAGGAAAACATGATATATTTCTAAAAATACACCATGTCTTATTTCATTTTAGTTTGTATATATGTAGATATATTCAAACTAGTACTACCCTCGTGTGGTTGTATTATTTTGGTGTCCTTCATTTCTTTTCAACTCTTTGGAGTTTTGTTCTATAGTTTGTTGAGCTGAAGTTAGACCTTTTAAAATAAAAAATTATATTCCAAGTTTTATAACTTGTTTGTTCAATCTATGATATAGTTGTTAGTGATAACTAACGTAGTTGTAAGTTGTAATTCTTTAACTTTTAAACAACTAATAAATATTATAAAAATCAAAGTATATATAAATCACTTACTCTATTTTCTTTATTTTACTTGATTTTCCTCCAAAACTTTACTTTTCTTAGAGCTTGTAGCTAAGTCCACCTCCTTTTCTTTAAAAATCTATAAAGCTTTCTTTAAGTCTTTTTTCAATATTTTTGAACCTTGAGTATTTTTGCATTGAGAATGTTTTGATTCTCATTTATTCGGTTTTTTTACGTTCTCGAACACATTGTTGTAATATTTGAATACACTCAATATTTTCGTGGCTGTTTTAAAATTAATTTGCCATGCCTTTTGTTGTTAGTTCACAATGCGTGTTTTTTATTTCAACAAACATATTTTGTCTTTTTCACTTACATAGTTCTATTTATGGGTCACTTAATTTATTTTATTGTTAATGCTAAAAATATTATTTTTCAACAATCACTTATGCCTCCGACGGACTTCCAATGTTTTTTGTTTTGATCGTATGACTTCTTTAATATTTTCATAGGTTTGTTATATCCATATCCACAATGACATCATACAACTCATGTTACATTGAACTTTGTTTATACTGAATGTTTCCTACTACATTCACTTCTTATTTTTCATATTAATATTTCGCAATTATCCCTTAACATCTTCAAACATTTGTTTCTCTTTATTTTCAACCATTTTTTCCTCAACAATTTCAAGTATTTTCATCTCAAGATATTATACTATCTTTTCTTCGACATTTTGACCATTTATTCTTCATTATTTTCAATCATTTCTTCCTCAATGTTATCAACCATATATTCTTCCAATTCATCATTGGTTTATGCTTATGGCATAAGAGACTTAACCATTCGGTTATCTTGTTGGTGATCTTGATGTTGAAAATCTTCTTCGTGTCTTCAATTTTCTTCGAATGTCTTTTTCCTTTTAAAATGTTGACATATTGATATTCTTATTATTTATGATGCACTTCACCGTCTGAGTCAAACTATAATATTTTATGTTCCACTCATAGTCCTCATTTGTTGATGCATTGTTTTTATGTATAAATTATCATTATCTAGGACTTTAAAAACTTCAACTGTTAGTGGAATACGGTTGACAGTATAGACAACTATTACAAGTTGTGTATCACTTTGATATTGATCGTTCTCATTTTTGTCCTCCTAACAAACATGTATAAAAAAATATAAAAATGTTAGTTAATCTATATTTTGATGTTTGAAATTTGCTTGATCCGAAAGTATATTTATGATATTCATTTTTAGTTGTTTTTAAATTTTTTATTTTTATTTTTTTGCTTTGTTTATCCCGTATACTAGAAGTTCTTCTCCATATAAGGTTCGTTGTTGATCTTGAACTTGAATTGTATCTTTTTCAACAATTAAATTATGATCACTTCTAAGTGATTTTCAAATTTTTTCATGGTCGGTGCATGTCAATTCTGTCAGAATAATATGTTTGAAAAAAAAACATGTTAGTTGTTTACAAAAACTTGTAATTTTATTTATTAAATATTTTTTATTTGACTTGATTCCAAGTTTTCTAATTCTTCAGTGTAACAATTCATTCTATTGCATGACACTTTAATTGTAAACATCTTTGATATAATACTTCTTTTTCTAGTTTTTATTATTGTGGTGTGTTCATAAAATCAACGCTTTAAAATAATAATATTATTAGTTACCATATATATATACATATATTATAAATAAACTAGAAAATTAGATATGTTAATAGTTACAGTTAGTCGCGTTACACAATATGTTACTAATAGTGGATCTTTTGCAATGATACTTGATGTTGTAAGAATATCAAGAATTGTTTTTATCCAGTTAAGCTTTTTATTGTCTTTCATAAATAGTTTACTAATGCAACAAAGCGTCGTGAAATATTGTGTCCTTAATTTGAGAAAAACAATGAGAAACAAAAAAGTAAAGAAAATTAGTCGTAGTGTATCTTTATTGTATTCTTTACCAATTTTGTTTGAACTTAGATACATTTCTTCAACCATCATCTTCCTGGTTATAGGGATTGTAATTGTGCCAGATTCTTTCTTTCATTAACTATAATTTTTGAAAGTGCTCATTCTAAATTCTAGAATTCTTTTTAAGCATTTGTGATGTTTGGTATGTTCTCATCTCCATAATATATTCCATAAATAATCCTTACATAAGATTCTCTAATTTTATCTAGTTGATAATCTAACTTTATTGTTGGTTCTCGACGTTAAAACATTTTATGAACTCAACAATTAGTTGGTTATATTTTTTAATATTTTAAATTATCTAACACTCTAGATAGTTTATAGAAACGAGTATTTTAAAATTGTTTGACTAAGATGTTACTTAAAGAATTAACTAAGATGTTGCATAAAATATGTCATGCCTTTATCGAAACTCTATGAATTGTATATTACCTTACCTAAACTTCTATTAAATTTATATTGGTTTACCCCAAGAATTAACTAAGACGTTACATAAACTATATCATAACATTATCAAAACTTCTATGAATTGCATATTTCCTTACCAAAGCATTAACTAGGACATTACCTAAAATATGTGATGTCTTTATCTAAACTTCTATAAAATTTATAGATCCTTATTTGAAGGGCTAAAACAATAACTAAAATTGTCGTACCTTATCTAAACTTCTATAAAATGTGTCTTGCCTTACTTAAATAATTGGTTAAATCAGTACCTAAAATATGTCATATCGTTATCTAAACTTCTATAAAATATGTTCTGCCTTACTCAAAGAATTACCTAAAATCGAAACCGAAAAATGCATGTAGATGGTTCAAATGACTGTCAAAATTTGTGTCGGATCTTGAGAATGGTTCCAGTAGTATCCATGGTTGCATGCAAGTCTAGTTAGTGTAGAAATAAATTGTCTTGTTCGAAGATGATTTAAACAATAGCGAAAAGAATTGCTACTAAAATCCTTCAAGCCCTCGAAGAGGTTCCAAATCGGGCATTGCATGTTTTGTTACCTGGGTGAGTCAATGAAGGAAGCTTAATCTTAGCTGCCTGGGATAGAAGGAGATGAAGGGGTCGTCCAGATCTGGAGAGTGTGGCTAGGGTTTTGTCGATGTTGTTTATGAGTGGCTAGGGTGAGAGGTTATAAAATGATAGAGGCTTTTGGCCCATTAAGCTGCTAGGGACAGCGTGTAGACATTCTTTTTCAATTTTAATAAAGGGCCCAATTTGGAAAAAAAAATTACCTAAAATATTTTTAGTTTTTATCTAAACTTTTATAACATTAACTACCTAAAGCATTGATTACCTAAAATTTTCATACTTTTATCTAAAATTCTACAAAATCTGTAATACCTTACTTAAAGCATTGACTAAAATAATACTTAAAATTTATCATACATTTATATAAACTTTTATGAAATCCGCATTGTCATAACTAAAGCATTTAATAGACATTACCTAAAAACTTTCATGTATTTATTTAAACTCCTATGTAATATGTTATACATTACTTAAAACATTACATAAGACATTACATAAAATATTTACATCTATCCAAAATTTCTATAAATTATGGCATGCCATACTTAAAGTATTCTCTAAAAAAATACCTAAGATTTTTCATACCTTTATCTAAACTCTTATAAAATTTATTTTGCCTTACCCAAAGTAGTCGCTATCTAAGTTTTTTTTATATTTTAATCTAAAGTTGTATGAATCTGATATACCTTACCTAAAATATTAGCTAAAATAGTACCTTAAATATATCATGTCTTTATCTAAATTTCTATAAAGTTCTTGTGTCTTACCTAAAGCATCAACTAAAACAATATCTAAATTATGCATGTCTTTATCTAAACTTCTATAAAATATAGCATGTCTTACCTAAAGCATTAACTAAAATAGTACCTAAAATATATCTTGTCTTTATCTAATTTTTTATAAAATATAACATGTCTTACCTAAAGTTATTTCCTAATATTATATTTAAAATATGTTCTACTTTTATCTAAACTTCTATAAAATTTATTATGCTTTATCTAAAATCACGTTATCTACCTAAGATCATATAATTCGTCATGTATTGCAACATACTAAAGATTTTAAAAAAAAAATTAAGACAACAACATTTCTAAATGAACATTTTGGTTTATTCAATACTATATTTCAAATCTATTCGAAATCGTATTCCGTGTAATAATTTGTTTATTTTGAACATAATATAGTTGATATTTTAGGTATTCACTTTTGTTGATTTGCTTAACAAATTTAAATTTAGTTACTCACATACCTTCGCGAAACCAAACTCTATAAAATCGTTTAATTATAGAATTTTGGTTCATTTTTTAAAAATCAATTTCGACGTATTTGTAAGTTTAATTTTTTATTTTTCAATTTGTAATCACGAATTAGATTTATGATAAAAAGGGAACTACAATTTTATTTTATTGTAAATAAAAATGAAATTATAAGACGTAAGAAATCAATAATAATTGTATTACCAAAATTATTTTATTAGTCAATATTGTTTTTAAATAGTCCAATTATCATTTTCTATTTCTTACTACTTAATGATGTGGTACCTGACATTTTTGGTTAGCTATACTAAAATTTTAATGTTGGAATGGAGATTTTTGTTTTGCCTAGCTATACAAGTCATTCCCTGTAGTCTATTTGTTATCATCACTCTCATCATTATTTGATCTAAAAATCATAATCATTAATTTTGCAACCCACCAGTTAGGGGTGACATTTTGTATCCGGGCCCAGCCCGACATATATTTTGTCAAGGACATCTAATCCTACATATCCAGTATTGATTAGAGCAGGCAGGCCCGCCTAACATACCAAGGAAACTTATCTTCACAAGATCTTTGTCTCATACAGCCGAAAGAAAAGAAACAAAAGAACTTATCTATTAGGAGTTAGGACCAGGAAATATCAGAGACTACCATGTGAAGATATAAGAGGCCACACCCTCTGATCCAGAGACCAAAAGCAAATTGAAAAAAAAATGGATTCATCAGCAGTAAGTTACATCTCCGAATGGTATGTTAAACCCGAAAATATGCCAGAGGAGTCAAAACTCCCTTACTATCTAACACCATGGGATCTAGCCATGGTTAGTACACAATACATCCAAAAAGGTTTCCTCTTTGCTAAACCTCAACAACAAGACTTCATTCAGATTCTACTAGAGAAGCTTAAGCACTCTCTTTCCCTAGCTCTTGTTCATTTCTACCCGCTCGCAGGCCGTCTTGCAACTCTCAAAGAACAAGATCCACCCAGTTACTGCATTTACATCGACTGCAACAACAGCCATGGAGCCAAACTAATCTATGCAACAGCTGTGGATATTACAGTTTCAGATATCATGTCACCAACTTATGTGCCTTCTGCCCTTGTTCAATCTTTTTTTGACCATGATCGAGCTGCTAACCACGATGGTCATACCTTGCCGTTGTTGTCTATTCAGGTTACCGAGTTGGTGGATGGCGTTTTCATAGGACCTTCGATGAATCATGTTGTTGGGGACGGAAGCTCTTTCTGGCATTTTCTGAATTCTTTGTCGGAAATTTATCAGTCACTGGGAAGTGATGCCATATTGATATCTCGTCCACCTGTTCTCAAGCGTTGGTTCCCACCTGGCCATGGTCCCATTCTTAACTTACCTTTCAGTTCTCCTGATGATTTTGTTAGTCGATATGAATCGCCTCAACTAAAAGAGAGAATCTTCATGTTCTCGTCAGAATCTATTAAAAGATTAAAGGCAATTGCCAATTCAGACTGCAGTACCAACACAATTTCTTCTTTCCAAGCATTGTCTGCACTTATGTGGAGATGCATAACAAGGGCACGCGGTCTTCCAAATGATCAAGTAACCAAATGCAGACTGGCTGCTAACGATAGATCAAGACTGCAGCCGCCTTTATCACCGGAGTATTTCGGGTGTTCGATATCTGCGGTGTGTGGAATAGCCACAGCTGGCGAACTATTGGAGCACAATATTGGTTGGGCAGCATTGAAGCTGCACGAAGCTGTGGTGAACCACTCTGATAACGCGATCCGTTCGACTCTTGATGAATGGTTTCGCTCACCCTATGTTTATCAGATTGGCCGGTTTTTCGATCCTATGAGCGTAATGATGGGGAGCTCGCCTAAGTTCAACAAGTATGGTCCCGAGTTTGGTATCGGAAAAGCGTTGACGCTTCGCAGTGGATATGCACACAAGTTCGATGGGAAAGTCTCAGCATACCCTGGACGTGAAGGCGGTGGAAGCATAGATCTGGAGGTGTGCCTTATGCCGCAGTTTATGAGTGCCATTGAATCAGATACAGAATTCATCTCCGCTCTCGGCTGATCCTCTTGTTGAGTAACAAAACTTCAAGCCTTTAAATTTATATAATTTCCGGGATAGTGAAATATAAAAAGCATCGATCTTTCTATGACAATTACAAGAGATTTGTATCTCGGTTGATCATAATGTTTTGGCTCAAGAGATTTTATAAACATTTCATCTATGTAGACCTACAATCTACATTGAATTTCTTAACCAACTTGCGGTATATAGCTCTAGACTCTAAACCAAAAGGTATGACCTGATAGCAGTAGGATTCTGATTTAACTCTTCCAGTGTTGCATTTGTATGGATTCATAAAACACAGCAACATAGCAACCCCTTCCCAAAGGTGGAATGAGCTAGCTTGTCAATTTTAGATAAAATGAATCATGCAAGGAAGCTCTAATTGTTTTGATTTAGATTACTCTCATTTTTCCTTCCCTATATTTAGGGCATTCACTGCTCTTGCTGGCTAAACTAGCTTTTCAGCTTCTCTAGGATCCTCTACCCCATCACTGTCAGGCCCAGTATCTCGCACCTCTTTTACTCTCAAAAACCTATTCAGAGTCGTAGAGTTAGACACATTTTTTTTAATTTTGGGCACATCAAGACTAAGATAACCAAGGGCTTAATTGGGATCCCCTTTAAACTTCAATATGGGCATACCCATCTTCGATTACCCTTGGATTCTCACAAGCTTAAACTTGTAATCCCCAAAACCATACTTACTCGCACCAAACTAACACCCAATAATCCTGTAAGAACCATCATAGACATAAACCTAACTATTAACCACTCTCATACTTGATACCTCTGATACTCTTACTTCAAAGTCTCAGTACGGGCTTCTTTCCATGCCAAGTTTTTCTTCTACCATCTTCTGGTTCTGGCATCACCTATTTAGTCTGTCCTGCTTGCTATGGCTAGTGGATATCAGCACATCCAATGTATCTTTATTGTCTTTGTATCGAACAGAAACTATAAATTGGTTGTTATGTGCTCCCATTAGTGCTAATACTCGCAGGCACGTAAACAATGCCAGCTTGTGGCTGACCACGCAATCCAACAACACACATGACATGCTAAAAAATAAAACTTCTGTTATTTGCACTCCTGAGATTCAGCCCAGTGACTTTCTCATGATTTAGGAAGAAATCATGAATCACCGATACTTCCTTCCGTTCCCTTTTCCTTGCCCCCTGTCAGCTCCCATCACCAAAATAGTCCGCAGCAAGACATAGAGTCTTTGTTCTCTTCTGGAAATAGCGGAATTATCCTACGGCCTTAAATTCCAACACTTGTAACCCGCCCGACCCTCAATCACCTTTGAATTTTAGTCAGCCAAGGAAATATAAAAATGGGCAGCCAATATTCACCTGTCACGGCGGGTGTAGGGTAGCCGTGGCGAATGACTTATCTATTTTCCTTTTTAATTTCTTTCAAACTTTGTTCAAAACTATTATTGTTTAATTTTTGAGCCGTACTTATTTTCTAAGGCATAAAGAATATTTATACTACTGGCCTTAAGGCTAGTAGTACTTCCAGGTGTCAAACGGTTCAAATCGCGAACAATCATAACCGTTTAACTGAGAATTGCGGTTAACAGTTCAAGCGGTTTACGGTTTTAACGGATTAATTTCACAGTTTATCCAGCAGTTTATCGACTAAAAAAACTATTTAGGCAGCGTTTGTCAAATATCTTATAATATTATTTAAAATTAATTCGTAAGTGTTAATTGAACTAATTTCAATAATTGAGATATGTAAATATAATTTAATTTAAATACTATATCATTTTAATCGAAATTCTATAATCAAGCAATTACCTTCTAAGAAAATAATTGTAATATGATTTTGATATGTTTGATTATATTTATATATTTAAGATATTTTATTTGATATTAGGTAGATATTAAATAATATATATATATATATATATATATATATAATTGTATTTTGATTACAACTTTCAATATTATTGAAAATATTTCTACGATTATAAAATTAATAATTTGATTGTTTTAAATAAGATATCGTAAACAATATAATTGTAAAATGATTTGTATATTGTTTGAACATACTAGATATTTAAGATTTTTTATTTAATATTAGTTACATATTAAATAATATAATTGTATTCTGATTTTAAATTATTAGTTGATTCTTTAGATCTTTCAAGCTTGAAGTGTTTATGTTTAGATGATTTAAATTGTTTATTGTATTTTCGAACTATTCAATATTTGAAGTTTAAATTTAAATTTTTTAGAATTGTATAAGTATATGCATAAACATAAATTACTTATACATAACAAAATAAAAATTGAAATTGAAAGAAATTTAAATAACATTTAATAAAAAAAAGCAAAACAAACAATTCATTAAAAATAAAAATCAAACAAGTAACATAGTTGTTAAAAAAATTCATTAATAAAATTTAAAAAAAAAATTCAAAAAAGAGAGTAAAAGTCCGGGGTATCCGAAGAATTCTCCGGATGGCCCGAATTTTCACTCCGGGCTTCAGGAAAATTCGTCCGGATGCTCCGCAACAATAGTCTGGGGCATCCGGACAATTTGTTTTTTGAATTTTTGAATTTTTTTAATGGGTCTCCCCTATAAATAGAGGAGACCCAACTCCAAACTCACAAACTCTCTAAATCCACTCTATATCTCTCTAAATATCTCTACTTGTTCTAGATATTCTATAAAACTCGAATTTCTTATTTTACATATTGCAGTTCTACTTTCAGAATTGTTCGAATTTTTTTTTTCGCAAATTGTTTCTATTTGATAAAAACACTTAAATAACATTTGGATTACATTATAATAGCTCAATTAAGAGCTTCGTATAATTTATCAAGTTATTTACTTGTTGTAGTTATTTAAATTAGTTCTTTTAATTCTAATTTTATTACTTGTTATTAGTTGTTATTGCTTGTTATTAGTTGTTATTTGTTGGTATTAGTATAAATTTAGTTTTTATTATTTGCGATATTAATTAGTTTCGATTAGTATTTTATTGCATATTTAAAAAAACGTTGTTTTAAGTTTTAAAATGCCTCTAAAACGTAGACTTACTAATGCTCACCCACCCGCTAATTTTCACTTGTTATGGATGATGTTTGTGATAGTTTTTTACTATTTTGTATTTTAATTTGAAAACACTTGTACGACTCCTAGCCCGCAAGAGTATAAACTGTGACGGCTAAATAAACCAAAAAAACTATTTACATTTTATTATAATAACAACAATTGTATTATTAATTAGAAGATCTGATTTTGGTTTAAAAAATAATAACAAACACTTCTAATATTTATAACAAAATCACAGTAATAATCAAAATATAATATTAAAATTATAACCATAAAATTTGTAATAATAACACAAATTATATTTAAAATTTTGGTTTATATAATAATTACAATACTTAAAATATTAATAACCAAAACAAATTAATATTAACCAAAATGTAATAATAATTTTATAATCATATACAATATCTCAATATTTTTAAAATATAACTTAAGATATGATTTTGGTTATAAAACAATTAAAACACTTATAATATTTAAAAATAAACCGCGGTTTGCGATTCTAACGGTTTGTGGTTCTGACGGTTCACTGCTTATGCGGTTCTAACGGTTTGCGGTTCTAACAGGCCAGTTTCGCAGTTTACCCGCCGGTTTACTAACAGTTCTCCATTTTTTCCAGAACCATTAGACACCCCTAAATACTACTACTCAATTGTTGAACCGTATTTATTTTAAAAGTATGAAAAATATTTATAGGGCTAGCTTTCTTGATCAAATATAAGAAGCAGTCGCTTCTTAACATAATTGGTTAACTCTGAAATAATAAATCATATCTCAACTGATCAGGAACCTCGTGAATTATCATCGTCTTCACGACTCGTCTTCAAGACCCTTATCTTAAGACTCTCATTTTCAGGATCCTCGTTTAAAAGGCTCTTGTCTAAAAAATCTTTTTTTAAAAGACTCTCTCTAGAGTTTTATTATATATTTTATCGTGGGGTCGGAATATATATTTGACTTGTGATTCAAGGCACACTATGACTACTTGCATATTTTGATGGTGTTTCCACCTCAACGTTGGTTCGGGTAACCAACATTGTGATTTGACTCTTAAGCCAGTGCTTAGTATTGTTACTCGCACAAGCTTAAATCAGTGTATAATCCTCAACTATCCCATTTTTTTTATTTAGTCCATCAATTTTAAAATCACTAGTGAGGGTCCCCGGACTTGGCGAAATCTATAAATTTACTCTGATGCCAAGAAAAATACCACTCATCAGGAATAAATTTATATATTTTTCCAATTCGATGGACTAAATTTATAGATTTTGCAAGTCGATAGACTAAATTTATAGATTTTTCAAGTCAATGGACTAAACTTATAAATTTTGTCATATCTATGACCCTCACCGGTGATTTTGAAGTCGAATGACTAAATAAAAGAAAACGAGATAGTCGAAGGATATGCAACATTAAAAAACGCATAGAGCCTCTTCCTAGAGAAGTTGTAACTCTTTCCCCCCACAATTTAATACCATAATGTTTCGAGTACAACGAAGAAAACCAAGATAACCACTTCTCTGAACCTAAACCATATTTTAATCTAGATGAAAACCCTACACAAACCAAGCAAGTAATCCCCCCTTAAAAGATCATTCACCGATATTATCTGCTAATAATCCGCAACCATCAACGTATCAAGAACCAACCTCTCTATTACACCCTTCAAATGAACTTTATTTCACTATTCACAACATGGTTTGTCATGTTTCTACTTTAGAAATAAATACCAAGCAGTTTGAAATTGATACATTTGTCGAGGAAGCCAAATCAGTTTGTGAACAATACGAAGCGGTTGCTCAGGAGGTTATTCGACTTCTAAAAGAAGTTATCGCAAAAAAATGGGTTGAATCCGCTCAAAATATGCTTGTCAAACAATTCTATGTCTTTCAAGAATGTAAGCTTGAACGTTGCAATGTCCTAATACAAGAAAAAGAGAAAATATCCACAAAATACAAGGTAGAGATGCATGATGAGCACACAAACTATGACGCGCTCAATACTTTGTAACAAAAAAATGTGAAGAATCCAGACTCAAATCTATTGAAGAACTAAAGGCATTTATAATTACAGCTAAAAAAGACAAAGCATGTGTTATGATCACTAGTGTGATAAATATGCCAACGATTGTTTCAAGACATTGAAAATACGCAAAAAAGGTTAAAGTTTCTTTAATTTTTAATCTTTGTAGCAGATTTCCGAAGCTTAACTTGACATACTACTGGTATATGGTACCTAAAGACTAACTTTTAGAAGATATTTTTAAAACTACTCTAGATGAATTCGAGGAGTCTGAGAATGAAATTTCTAACTCGTCAAATAATAAAGACACAGATAGTGAAAATTCCTCGGACAGTGAAGCGAGAATTTATTATAAAAATTACCAAGGAAATTATGAATATAAAACTATGTTCACTATGTTTCAACGTATGTTCCATTTTTATGTTTTACTTGTAACTGTAACATTCCACTTTTTGAATCAAATATTTAGGTATTACTTCAATTTTTACAGTACATTTATCATTTTATAACCTTATAACTTGTCATTATATAAACTTTCACCATAAAAATCATAACCACGTAATTTTTCACCACTTCATATGACATAGTTACGTTTACAACTTTTAGTCAAACATGTACTTCAACAAATTCTCCATATTTATTTTCTCTAATTTTAAAAAAGAGAGCTAGAATACCTAAGAATAAACGAAATCTATCGAGAGTAGAATTAGGTGCCAGAAAACAATGTGTTCTCGATGTTTGAAATGTGGTCATAATAGACGAACACGTGTAGACGTTTTATAATATTAATATATATATACTTTTAGTTTTTTCTGACTTTTGTCATAATCAAGATATAGGGATAGTGGTAAGTGTTATACTTTTTTGTCAAATCAAGATATATATGTAATGATAAATGCGAAATATTTTATGATGCATGGTAGATACGAAACCTTTGTGATACATGATAGATACAAAATGTGATGCATGATAGATGCGGGCCTCATAATAATATATGTGGTCGTGATAGATGTGAAACCTATCATAACTAAAATATATGAGTTTGATAGATGTGCAACTTATCATAACGAAATACATTGGTTTGATAAATGCGAAACCTATTATAAAGAGATACATTTGGTTTAGATAGGTACAAAAACTTTTATAACAAAAAACATGGGTTTTATAAATGTTAAACCGGGTCATAACCAAAATACATTTTTGGTCGTGATAGATGTAAAACCTATGATCATGGGCGGATCCAGACCCAAAATTTAGGGTATGCCGAAAAAATATTATGGAAAAAATCCATAAAAGATAAATATCTTAATATCGCATATTAAAAATATGTACATATTTCTATTATAACTCAAAATGAAAATATAGTCTAGTCCAAACGTAAATGCATTCTCCTCTTTCTCATACCTTGAAAGTGTTTAATAATTTCTAAATCATCAACGGTAAAAAATATTCATCGAGAAAAAAGAATATACAATAATTTGATTAAATACATTTAAGAAATTAATTTGCTTAAAATGAATGAGTGCAATAATTTTTATTTAGTAAAAACATGTATCTAGTAAAATTAGAAATTGTGACCTCTAGTATTTTAGAAGAGATCTTTACCACTATACTAAATTTATTTCACTGATTTAGGGTTGTCCCAGGCATACCCATATCCCCTCTAAATCTGGCCCTGCCTATGATAACCAAAATCCCTAGGTCTGATAGATGCTAAACTGGTCAGACTCTTCTTAGTGACTCTTCTTAATATATAAGTGAAAAGAACTAAAATGAGAAATAAATTCATTTAAGTTCATAAACTTCATTATAATAAAAAGTAATACATGAAAGTAAAACGGACTCTTGGTGAGACTCCTCTTAGTCAGCAAAATACATAAACATTTTGGATAGGAAAAAGTAAAAACAGGAACATACATAAATATACAAACAACAAAAATTAAAAACAGAGTATATTTAGTCATAATTTTCTTCATCCTCTTTAGAGTCTAATTGGTCAAAATATTCTTCCTCGTCTTCAAAGTCTTTAAAATCATAATTTTCTTCTTCACATCTTCATTATTCCTCTTCTTACAATATAAATATTTTCTCTTCGTTTCTCCGTATACAACAACATGATCCTCATTTGGATCCTCCTCATCTTCAGAAATTCCAAACAATCTGGAGAATAGTCTTTATGAGAAAAAATAATTAATATCATCATTAGTAGAAGATGAATAAAATTCTTGTGTTGTTGTTAACTTTAATTTTCCCCTTCTTTCTAGGGAAAATGAAATAGGGATAAATAATTATAGATGGATTCATAGTTTGAAAAATAATCAAGTAGAGGTACCATTTTTCATACTAACTGATGAGTCTGAATTCCGCATGCTCCCCGAACAAGGGCAAATCGGTCTAGTCTCTCCGAATACCGGACAGGTTACATGGACAGGGATCGAACAGGTCATTTGGACCGGACAGAATTCTGTGGACACTGTGAACTTAAGGCTGTTCGAACTACGACAAAAGTACTAAAAAACCTAAAAACTTCTTGACTAAGCTACTTGCTCTCCTACTTAGAGCTCATGGGTCTTTTAACATGACCCGAAAGCCCATAAGGGCCCAAACATTATACTATAAATACCTAACCACCCGCATTAACTAGGGGGAATGAGAATTAACTGCTACCAAGCTGCTTAATCATCTCTCTACTCTATACTCTAACCGTTAAACACCCACACACCACCATTAAACACCTACACACCACCATTAAACACCTACACACCACCGTTAAACACCTACACACCACCGTTAAACACCTACACACCACCGTTAAACACCCATACACCACCTTAAAACTCCACTTGAAATTACTAGCCTACCCTCAGGCGGTTATTATCCACACCAAATTGGCGACCACAGTGGGAGGCGACGGTTCCTGAATCAAGCATTCAAAACCAGCTAAAAAACTATGTCCGAATGAATCCGGACAATCCAGAAGTGCCATCACCTTTGCTCGAAGTGGTGGGAGAGAATGATGAGTATACTATCGAAGAGCGTGATAGGTTGAGGGGTGAAATAGAAGCTCTGAGGGCTGAAAAGGCCAAGATGGACGTGAAAGAGAAATCCAAAGCATCAGTTGCTCATCACACCGACAAACCCAGAGAGCCTGAGGCTTCGAAAACTCATGTGAGCACTAAAAAGACACATGCCAGTTCTAAAAAGTCTCACCGGTCCAAGCCTGTGGAGAGCTCTGACTCAAGCTCGGAATCTTCAAGTAGCTCTTCGGACAGTGAGGGAAATGAAAAATCCTTGTCCTCCAGCAGCGATGAGGGTCGAACCAGAAAAAAGCAAAAGCAGGTTAAGAAATATTCAAGAAAAAGAGACAGACATGGAAGAATGAAAAGGCATATTGGCAAGGGATCATCTCACCACCGGAGGCATGTGGACCGGATGCTGATGGATCCATTTGCTTTCCACAATGAGCCAGGTATCTTTGCAACTCCCAATGAGGATACTGTGTTCAGTCGTGGAAGGAATTGGAGGCAGTCTCTACTGTCTTCTAAAATTCTGTCCGGAAACCTCCCCAAGAGGTTTGATAGCACTAAAATGGAGAAGTACGATGGCAGTACTGATCCGGACAATTATCTGGAGAAATTCAAGAACTTCATGATGAACTTTGATGACGATGATAAACTACTGTGTAGGGCATTCTCCCAATATTTTACGGGGAGTGCTCTGAAATGGTACAACAGCCTGCCTCAGGGTTGTATTAAAGATTTTGATATGTTTTGGGTGGCCTTTCGAAGGCAGTTTGTAGGGAGTAAGGAGCTGAAGGGCAATGGAGACACAATAATCCATTGTGCCCAGGAGCCAAATGAGTCATTGAAAGAGTACATAAGTCGTTTTGTGAACACAAAGAATGGGTTGGCTGATTGCTTCGAACAGGTGGCAATAGCATCCCTGAGGCAAGGTTTGAACCCAGGCAACCTGGCTGATTCGGTGACCAGAAAGAAGGCCATGACCTGGGGAGGATTGCTAAATCAAGTTGGCAAACAAATAAACGTTGATGAAACAAAGAAAACCAGGGTGCACAGACAGGTGAGGTCCACCCTAGTGGCACCAACTCCAAATCAAAACCAGTCCAGGAACAAAGCAAGAGAAACCGGACAGGGGCATGGTAGGGCAAAAGCTCAGTCTCAGCCAGCTGCTCCTGCTCAAAGTCAACAATCCAGAAACAAAAGAGGACCATGGGTCCAACCGGAGTGGTTCGCAGAGCTCAAAGAAAGTGTGGCCACCATTTTCGATAAGACAAAAGATGAGGTGCATTACCGGAGACCAGCAACCTTGCAGTCTCCCAAAGAGCATCGTAACAACTCCTTTTGCCAATATCACAATGATATTGGCCATACCACTGATGATTGCATAGCATTAAAGCAAGAAGTTCAAAACCTGATTGAAAGGGGAAAGTTGGGAGCATACGTTAAGAGAAGAGGAGGCAACAGGCCTGACAACACTCACCGGGTTGGCCCGAGTAATGCTGCCCCGGAGGGGGCCATGGTTATAGTTGAAAGGTTTGATGTGGAATCTGAATACTTGGATCCTGATCCAACTCAAAACAGGGTGGGTGCTATAGAGGAATGTTCTAGGTCGGTCTCCGGGCTCATTAAATTCTTTGAGTCACTTACAATTTTCGGAGGAGACACTATGACAGTTCCTACTGCTTCTTCGAGAAAGAGGCATGTTCATAATTTAGCCTCCCAGCTAGAAGGAGGCATGACATCTTATCAGTCACCAAACTCATTCCCCTTCATTGTCTTTGATGAGGATGATTTGAGAGACATTGCAGGCCCTCATGAGGATGTTGTTGTCATAGGAGCATCTGTTGTCATAGGAGCATCTATAGGGGGCAATGAAATTAGGCGAATCCTGGTAGATACTGGAAGCTCAGCCAATATCCTTTTCCTAACCACTTATCAGAAAATGAAAAATCCAGTTGTGATTCAAAAGTCGGACAGGTCAATCGTGGGCTTCACGGGCAGCTCAGCCGATGTGATCGGAGAATTTGAAGAAGAGGTGTTATTGGGCAGGGGCCCTTTCAAGAAAATGGTTAGAATACTCTTTATTGTGGTGGATTGTCCCACTTACTATAATGTTATTCTGGGGAGGTCTTGGCTCTCTAGGATGCATGCAGTGGCTTCAACAGTCCACCAGTGCTTAAAGTATGCTGTTCAGGGATAGGTTGGGGTTGTCCGAAGCAGCCAAAAGATTGCAAGAGAATGCTATGCCACTACCCTGGCTCCTCGAACGCTGGGGGCAGTCCGTATAAATGATCAATAGCAGTTTGAGGGCCTTTCTGGGGGTGAGGGTGAAATTGATGACCCCAGAGAGACCCCTGGAGTGTTGATTCCAATTGAAGAGGTTGAAACGCACTGTTTGGAAGAAGGCAAGAGTGTCAAGATAGGGTCCAAAATGCCACCAATGTTGAAAGAAGAGATGTTGAAATTTTTGAAAGACCATCAGCATGTTTTTGCTTGGTGCAATGCTGATGTTACTGGAGTTCCATCAGAAGTGATATCCCATCACCTAGCTGTCCGGAGAGATGTAGCACCAGTGGTTCAAAAGAGAAGAGCTTTCTCAAAAGAAAAGGCTGATGTCATAGTACAAGAGGTTGACAGACTCACAAAGATGGGGCACATTAAAGAATCTCAATACCCTTTGTGGACTCCCAATCCTGTCCTGGTAAAAAAGAAAAATGGCAAATGGCGCATGTGCATTGACTTCACAGATCTCAATAGAGCTTGCCCAAAAGATTTGTATCCGGTCCCCCGGATAGATCAGTTAGTAGACTCTACTTCTGGGAACAAGCTGCTTTCCTTTATGGATGCCTTCTCCGGGTACAATCAGATTCAAGTAGATCCAAAAGATCAAGAGCATACTACGTTTGTCACTGACAGGGGTCTACATTGCTACAAGGTGATGCCATTTGGTTTGAAAAATGCTGGGGCTACTTATCAAAGGTTAGTTAACAAGGCATTTGCTGATCAAATTGGAAGAAATATGGAGGTTTACATTGACGATATGATGGTGAAAAGTGTGGATGAGCAGCTACACTTGTCCGATCTCCAAGAAACTTTTGCCAACTTGGTAAAAGTAAATTTAAAGTTAAACCCTGAAAAGTGTGTCTTCGGAGTGCAGTCCGGGAAGTTTCTAGGCTATATCATAAGTGAGCATGGAATACAGCCCGATCCGGACCAGCTGAGTGCTCTTTTCCAGATGGAACCTCCTCGAAACGTCAAAGAAGTACAGCGGTTAACGGGGAGATTAGCAGCCTTAAACAGATTTATCTCCAGGTCTGCGGACAGATGTGCTCCTTTCTTTCAAACTTTGAAGGGTGCAAAGGGTTTCGAGTGGACCCCATAGTGTGATGAGGCTTTCAATGAAATCAAGAAACACCTGTCCTCCCCCAAAACTTTGTTCAAACCAGTTGATGGGGAAATTCTCTTTGTATATTTGGCAGTTTCAAGTTGTGCCATCAGTGTTGTGCTGGTAAGAGAGGTCGATAGATATCCCCACCCAGTGTACTACATCAGCAAGAGCTTGATAGATGCTGAGAGACGTTACTTGAAACTTGAAAAGTTGGCATTAGCTCTGGTAATAGCTGCAAGAAAGATGAGGCCTTATTTCCAGGCTCATCCTATCATCGTCCGAACATCTTTTCCTTTAAAGAATGTCCTTCAAAAAGCAGACATTTCGAGCAGAATGACTAAGTGGTCAGTAGAATTGGGGGACTTCGACATAGACTTTGCTCCCCGGACAGTAGTAAAAGCCCAAGCTGTGGCTGATTTCTTGGTTGAGTTCCACTCCGATAGGGATTCGGAGCAAGCTACTGATACAAAAGACAAGAAAGTCTGGATTGTCCGAACAGATGGTGGATCTAGCACTATGGGATGTGGTGCAGGAATATGTTTAACTTCCCCTTATGGAGATAGTATGTACCAGGCTATTTGTTTTGCTTTCAGGGCATCTAATAACGAGTCCGAATACGAAGCAGCTATAGCTGGGTTAAAGTTAGCCTATATCTGTGGGGCTAAGAGGGTCAAACTGCTAAGTGACTCCCAATTGCTTATCCACCATGCCTTAGGCCAAACTGAGGCTAGAAAGGAGCAACTAGTGAAATATTTACTCCTCCTCAAGAATGAAGCACTAAAATTTAAAGCTGTTGTCTACGAACACATTCCCCGGGCAGAAAATGAGCTAGCAGACTCATTGGCAACAGTAGCATATACGGAGTCTTACCCCTGGATCCATGTGCTTGAAAGCCCTTCTATTCAACTTAGTAAGGGTGAAGAAGAGGAAGTTTTTGAAATACAAGTGAAACGGCCTCAAGACTGGAGATCTCCTCTCATTCAATATCTGTCCGATGGTATTGTGCCTTCAGATAAGTCACAAGCCAGAACATTGAAACACAAGGCTCGTGGTTTCATTATATTGAGAGAAGTGTTGTACAAAAAATCCTATAGTAAACCTCTCCTTCGTTGTTTGGGGGATGATGAGTCACAAGTGGTCCTCTCCGAATTACATGATGGTGAGGGATCAGCCCATTGTGGATTTAGAGCTCTAACAAGAAGAGTATTACTCTCCGGATATTATTGGCCATCAATTATGAAAGATGCTAAGGAATTAGTGAGAAGGTGTGACCCATGCCAGAGGTACAGCAATGAAATTCATGTACCAGCCATTCCTTTGGAATCAATTTCTGAGCCCATCCCTTTTGCTCGATGGGGGTTGGGCTTAGTAGGGCCTCTCCCTGTGGCGTCCGGAGGGCGTAAAACTATAATTGTGGCCATTGACTACTTCTCAAAGTGGGTAGAAGCAGCTCCCCTGGCAGGGACAACATCAAAAGCTGTCATAAAATTCATTCTGTCCAACATATGTTGCAGATTTGGTGTCCCACAGAAAATAACAACAGACAATGGGCCACAGTTTGACAATAGAGAAATGGAAAGCTTCTGTGCCTCAAGGGGTATACAGCATTGTTTTTCTTCACATTTCCACCCACAAGCTAATGGGCAAGTTGAAGTGGCTAATAGGACTATACTGTCCGGTTTAAGGAAGAATCTGGAAGGGGCTGCTGGGAAGTGGCCTAGTTATTTACAAGAAGTCTTGTGGGCCTACCGGACAACACCTGGGGTTGCAACACAAGAATCACCCTTCGCCTTGGTCTATGGAATGGATGCAGTAGCCCCCATAGAGAAGACACTCCCTTCCTTTCGTGTTCACAACTTCTCCGGACAAGCTAATGAGATGGCCATCAAAAACCAACTTGATTTGATAGAAGAAAGACGGGTTAAAGCTCGCCTTAGAGTTGCACACTATCAGGGCTTGATGAGAAGCAGGTTTGCTTCTAAAGTTAAAAGAAAAGATTTCCAACCAGGGGACAAAGTATTAAGGAAGGTCTTCTTACACACTAAAGAAAAGCTCTTCGGAAAGCTGGCCCCTACCTGGGAGGGTCCGTATATTGTGGTTGAAAGAATCAAGCCTGGAACTTATTGGTTGGAAGACAAAGATGGCAGGGTTCTAACTCATCCTTGGAATATTGAGCATCTTCGGATGTACTTGGAATAACACTTGTGTAAATATTTACTTGTTTGAACTTCCATGTAAATATTTGGGGGCATACTCTTTCCTCCCTGGTGGCACGGGGAGGTTTTAGTGAGGTGTCCGGATGGTTGAATAAAGTTCAATGCCTTCTTCAAAATTTTCTAAGTATTTTCAAAGTTCTATCTATTGTTATACTACCCGGACTGAAAGATCTAAGGGCTATTTAAACTCTAGCCGGAGAATTTAAACACTCTCACAATGCAATAACTAAAAGCTACTTAAACTCTAGCTATCCAAACTAAAACAAACAAGGAAAGAAGATGATGGTTGTGCAAAACAGAAGTATTCATTAAACAACTTAAAATTGCCTTGGCCTTCCAAGGACTTTCGAGTAAGTCAGGATACAGCACAAAAAACCTGTCCGAACAAATACCGGACACCACAACAAAAAGAGTGCCTTGGCCTTCCAAGGACTTTAGTTTGAATAAAAGATAAACCAAGTAAATCATAAATTAAGATTGAGCCTTTGAAGATGGCTCCCCTTCATCTGCTTTCTTACCCTTAGAGTCACTCCCCCCTTCGACTACTTTATTGCCCTTGGGATCATTCTCCTCTTCACCAGGGCTCTCTCCGGTCCTCTCTTCATCATCAGATGAAGACTCACTGGAAATTCCATCCTCCTCGACCATTGTATAAAATGGAAGGTCATCATCATCCACATAGAGCCATAAGTCCCCCAAGGTCCTCTTTGGAAATTTTTCATGAAAAAGGAGAACCATATCAGACTTCACCCTTTGAATCATTAACTCTTCGCTTTTAATCATCTCCCTGGCATAGGCGTTGATCTTGGCATTGATTATGGCCTCTTGGTCCCTTAACAAAGCATTTTTCTCCTCAGCAGCCTGGGTCACTGCATTTTCTAAGGCAATCTTGTCAGTAGTCAAGTTGGTGATAATCTTCTCCTTTGCAGTAGTTTCTCCCCTTGAGACCGTAAGGTCCTTCTCCATACCGGACAGCTTCTCCTGAAGTTCTTTTATGGTTTCTTCTAGGGTGGAAACTTTTGTGTTGCTTTCATCTTGATTCCTCTTCAGCTCCTCATTTGCTTCCTTAAGCAAATCAGCATTGGTAGTAGCAGTACGGAGGTCCCCGGACAGCTTTTCCTTCTCAGACTTGAGGTCTTTGATGGTGTATGCTTGACTCCGGACTTGCCTCTCCAATGTAAGAACTAGCTGCACATTACTAAGCAAGGAATGGGCTATAGTGTCCCTTTCATTAGAAACCATAAAAGTCTTGCCGTTGAAATTAACCGTATTAGAGCTTCTTGGAGGAATGTAGGGCCCTACGAATTCATCTATGGGGAGGTCAAGGAAATACTCACCAAGTCCAGCTAGACCTGTGATGTCCACTCCATCGAGGTTGAGATCTCCCCTCTCTACCTCATCGGTATGAAAGTCCCTTGGGATCTCTTCGGCCAGTGTTGGGTCAGAGGGGTCAGTGGGGAATGAAGGCTCCGGATCTCGGAGAGCGAGCTCATATCCTTGGGAAGTCTTTTTTTTCTTGGCTTCCCGGTCAGTGCCTTCACCTACTTGCTTGCGAGTCCTCTTGGGAGACCTTGGAGGTTTTGGGAGGTCTACTTCCTGTCTTTCGGTCTCTTGCTCTACCACTTGCTAGAGGGCTGCATTGATTTGAACCTGGGTCGGCCCCTCCAGGTCTGTTGGGGCATCCTTCTCAGCATCGCTCGCCACCTTTTTGCCTTTTCTCCTGCCTTTCATTTTGCTTGGGGCTTTAGCCCGGGAAGGCAGGTAGAGTGTCCCATCTAACTCGTGGGACCTTCTCAGCACAATGTCTTCTGGAGGCTGGGTGGTGAGCTCCTCCCAAGTTAGGTCTCTCCGACCTGTGGTGTTCCACAGGTGAGACCTTGCTAGATTTCCAGGGGTGAAGGCTTTGTGGAATCGATTCTCCCAGTTCTCTACGGCCCAAGCATTGATTTTGCCACAGGTAACATGTCCGGCCTTCAAATAATCCCTGAACTCCTTTGGCAGCTCTGTTAGAACAAAAGAGAGACTGGTTAATTTAAACTAACTTTAAAAAAAAACGGACAGAGATTTAAAGTAAGAAACTTACGGTCACTCCTCTACCTACTCCTGAGGAGGCTTGGGTTCTCTCCGGCCTTGATTTTCTTGCCGTTTTCCCAGGCGCCACTGACAAAAAAGAATTGGCTCATCCATTTGCTCTCTGACTCCAAGAGATCATCAACAACCTTGAGATCGTTCCCCATATTGAAATGGTAGAAGGGGAATTGGTGATGCTTGCAAAGGTTGGCCACTGCTGCGAACTCTTCCATAGGAAGAGGGATCCCAGACAACCTAGATGCCATGATGCATGACATCAAAGTAAACCAGCTATTGGGGCTCAGCTGGCTCGGGCAGAGTTTGACCAGGTGGAAGTATCGAACGATCTCCGGGTCCAGTAGGAACCTGAGTCCCCAATTAAAAAGCTCTGTAAAGAAGACTATTTCATTTTGCTTACAGTCCATAGGGGTCTCCGGATCAATGGGGATCCTTATCTTCACATTTTCTGGGATCCCCCATTTTGTGCGCATTCGACCCAGGTCAGAAGTATGGATGAATGCATACTTGGTCTTCTGCAAGGCCAAGAGGTACTTGAGCTCAACTTTGTGAAAGCACGGCTCCACTTTCCCCTCAAGGCCCTCCGGCAGGTCCGGATGCCTCAAGTACAGATTTTCCTTGCCTTTTTTGGCAACAGCAGCAGCATTTTCAGTCTGGCCGGATGACTCAGACTCGAAAGGGACCTCTTCAGCAGAGTCCTCCATCCTCTCCTCCATAATTGTTGGGGGAGTGTCTGTGGTAGAGGTCCGGGGAGGGTTAAAGCTTGGCTCAGCCTGGCTTCCGGACTCCTGACCTTCTGTGTTTTTATGACTTCTCACCTCAAGTTGGGGCTCGGAGGCAGAAGTCTCTCTTGGAGGTACTGGGCTGCTGGCCTCCGGACCAGATAGCCTCTCCCGGGGAGCTCTAATGGGCACTCCAGACCCAGAACCACTGTTTTTCGCCCCCGATTTGGAGGGAGTATTCTTGGAGGCTAGCCCCTTAACTAACTGGCTTGGCCTCTTAATAACTAGTTTCTCTGGAGAGTGATCAGAGTCAGATCCCATAGCTATAAAAGGAGAAGGTTTCCTAACGCTTGTAACAGTAACTCCTGGCTCAACAGCAGGTATTGACTCCTGGACTGAGGAACTAGAGACTATGGGTGAGAGGGTGGATTGAAAGAGTTTTTTGGGCTTAGTACCTTTGGAGGAGGACGAGCCTCGATCTGACTCTGTAACAGAAGCAACTGGTCTCTCAACAGGTGATGATGGTAGCCCTGCTGCTATTCGTCTTTCCTTCTCGACCTTTTGCGCTTTCTCCAACTCCGAAAGGTTGAGCCAACCACCTTTGATCAATGTTGTTCTTGCTGTAAACATAAACTGCCAAGGAAACTTTTTTCTTTAGAGAGAGAAAGCTCTGAGTAAATTTGCAGAGTGAATGTGAAAGAGATGGTAAAACAGTGGAAAATGAGTTTGAATTTGTAGTAAATCTGAAAAAAAAAAAGAAGTTGATTCCTAGGAGAATTCGAAAAGTTTGGCAATGATTAAAAGACGGCGCTGATGTCACTACTTGCAATTAAAGAGGTTACTTGTTGAAGAAGGTGGTGCGAAATTCAAGGTGAAAAAACGGCTGGAGTAACCAATCAAAGAGCGACACGTGTCCCACTAACTCTGGCAAAAACCGTTTTGAATTCGTAAAGCTTAATCTGTCCGGGTAAACCCATAGATCTGTCCGGATTGAAAACTACTTCTGATGTCGGACTGTTTTTCAGTTATTTGACAAGAATACTTGTTCAAACACCTAAAAAAGGGGCTCCTGATGAGTCCGAATTCAGCATGCTCCCCGAACAAGGGCAGATCGGTCTAGTCTCTCCGAATACTGGACAGGTTACATGGACAGGGATCGAACAGGTCATTTGGACCGGACAGAATTCTGTGGACACTGTGAACTTAAGGCTGTTCGAACTATGACAAAAATACTAAAAAACCTAAACACTTCTTGACTAAGCTACTTGCTCTCCTACTTAGAGCTCATGGGTCTTTTAACATGACCCGGGTCCATTAAACATGACCCGAAAGCCCATAAGGGCCCAAACATTATACTATAATTACCTAACCACCCGCATTAACTAGGGGGAATGAGAATTAACTGCTACCAAGCTGCTTAATCATCTCTATACTCTCTACTCTAACCGTTAAACACCCACACACCACCATTAAACACCTACACACCACCATTAAACACCTACACACCACCGTTAAACACCCACACACCACCGTTAAACACCTATACACCACCGTTAAACACCCATACACCACCTTAAAACTCCACTTGAAATTACTAGCCTACCCTCAGGCGGTTATTATCCACACCACTAACAATATTTTTTCCGTATGAAACCCTAAAGTACCAACTAAACTTATAGTTAAAATGTTTAGAAGCATGCACATTAATTAAAGCTTGCTTTTTGTGAACACTTGTAGTTATTTCACGGTAATCATGAATATATCTATTTTGTCAAATCATATAAGTAAATAACCAATCAAATGTTAGTTACGAATTTAAATTTTGTTTTGACAAAATAGTTTGGTGGGTGGTAAACTATATTAATTACAAAAATAGAGAAACTTTCTAATTATGAACTACATGAAGAAAAATAATTAGATCAGATGATGCAAAACCTGGAAAAAATAATAATGATAAACCAGGTAGATGAAAACCACGCCAATAAAAGTAATGATAGATGCAAAACCATACCAACAAAAGTAACGATAGATGCAAAACCTTGCCAATAATAGTGACGATAGATGTGAACCTGTATTTTTTATACATATACATAGTCATATATTTGATAATCTTATAAAATTATTCAATTTTGTTAAAAGATATATTGATTGTTAACAAACACTACAACAAACATTACAACCAACGTTAGAACAAACCATCCAAAAAGCTGTTAGTGTTGTCTTCATTAATAAATAAGTAAAACATATATAATCTTCTTTTTAATGTAATGCCACTAGATTTAGTGAGTTTAAGTCTTCCTTGTATAACATAATCTTTATGTACTTGCAAACCATTACGCTATAAGTAAGTGTTCAATTATTTTGTTGAGGAATTTTTATTGGACATACTATCTTTATTTTTTATTATGCTGGTAAATTATTTATGCTTTGGAGGTATTGGATCTGTAAGTTAAATGTCATACAAATAAATTATATGAGAGACATATATTTATATGGGACGAAAATACATTAGAGACACTTACAAATGTTTATGTAGTTTTTTTATTGGATCTGAACGTCTTACCAATGGGTTTAGATTTACTGCTAATTCATTTTTGATATCTATTAAGATTAATGTACAATGGGAAATTATCTATTGTGGTCCTTGTGTTAGAAGTGGAACGAAGATGTAACCTTCTGTGAGGCCGCATAGTTTATCGTCAACATAAGATGTTACATCTACATTTTAATTTAGTAAGTGGTACATTGAAGTAATAATATTTTGAAACATTTTTTGTTTATTAAATAATACATATGCTGTAAAAGTATGTAGTTCTTACCATTACGCTTCCAGATACGTATCTTACTAGAATAAATTATCTTGGAACATCAGAACTAGCAGGTAGTATTTGAAAATTGTTTTGTTGAAGGTAGCAATGTATATAACCGTCAATTACCAATGCATTGTCAAAAGTGAAAGCTAAAAGTTAGTTTATTTGTGTATGGAAACCAAGGAAAAACAAAATAAATGTAAATCTAACTTTTACCTTATTGTCAATCTCCTCTTCACCCAATATATCTATCATATTAGTAATAAAAATATTAGATCCTAGTATTTCTAAAACTGGCCATCCTGTTAGATCTTCCATGTTTTCTCCTTTTTGAATTATTTCTAATTTGTTGTTTTGGGTTATGTCAATTGCGTCTGTTACTTTGTTTGTAAATGGAAAATCTGTTTTGGTAATTTTCATGTAAATTTGAATATAGAGTTGATATTGAGTAGGATTCAAATATAATTCAAATGATAGACCTTCATCCAATTCTTTCTGCCAAAATGCAAAACCAGCATATTAGGTGAATTACCATATAACACTCTATAATGCGAAACCAGGGAAACTGTGAAAAATGAGAAATGGTATGAGGAAAAACTAAGGAAACTATGATAGATACATAATAATATATTATGCTAAACCAGGACAACTATGGTATATGCAAAACCAGGGAAACTATAATAGATGCGGAAGGATATATTATGCTAAAGCAAGATAACTATGATAGATGAATAATGAGTGCAACTATAATGGGTGTTAAAACCTTGGAAACTATGATAAATGAGAAACTGTATCATAGTAAACCAAGAAAACTATAGTAGATGTTAAACCATATTATACAAAACCAGATGAATGAGAGGCAATTACACGTGTGAGAAAATATTAGAGGTTAGAAGAGAGATTAGATATGAGAGAAATCATTATAGAAATAGAGCGAATATAATTCACTTAATTGTTTTTTATGTAAATAATTTCCAATCCATATAATTTCCTTCTAAAAAACTGGATCCAAGTCACTGATTGTTGGCATTTCGATTTCTTGGTCTTCAGTGACATGATCATTTACAAAAGAATTGTATATTAGTAATTCAAGATTAAATAATGAAGATGTGAAACCAGAGTAACTACGATAGATGCAAAACCAGAGTAACCTAGGTATTTCAGGAAAAAAAAATACACAAAAAATACATGTCCAAATACATAGACTTTTTAAAAGAGTTTTTGTTAATTTTGATTAATCTAGATTACTTTTTTATCCACAATAATAGATACTTCAGTAACATATTGGGCTACTTCTATTACATTAAAACCTTCTTGATTTTCCCCATAAATTTAGCATCTAAAGTATGAAAATCTTGTACCACATCTACAATATAAGAAACTTCTTTATTTTCCACAACTATATTAGATGGAGTGTCTTGGTTTTCAACAGCATCATGAGGATTTTGTTCTTTGATAGCAACAGTAACATCAGGATCATGTCCTTCCACAACAGCATTAGGCATAACATCTTGGTTTTCAGCACCAAAATCAACAAGAGTATAAACATTTATTTTTTCAATATCAATATGATTATAAACATCATCTTCTTCAACAAAAACAGTGACATTACGATTTTCTCCTTCCAAAATAATATTAGGTGAAGTGTCTTGGTTTTCGAAACTAACATCAGGGTTCTCTTGTGGTGGAGGTGGGTCTTATTTTTGCACGGTAACAGTAGGATTAACATGCTCATCTTCCATAGTAATATTAACTTTAGGATCCTGTTATTTCAGACCAACATCAAGGTTCTCTTGTGATGGAGTTGGATCATGTTATTCCCTAACAACATTAAGTGTAGTGTCTTGGTTTTTGGTGAGGATAATTATCGCCTGAGGGTAGGCTTGTAATTTGTTTTGTGTTTAACAGTAGTATGTGGGTGTTAAATATTTAGTGTAGAGAGTATAGAGATAATTAAGCTGGCTGGTTGCAGTTAATTCTCCTTTTTTTTACACTTAATGCAGGTGGTTGGGTATTTATACCTTAATGTTTGGGCCCTTATGGGCTTTCGGGTCATGTTTAATGGACCCGGGTCACGTTCAAAGACCCATGAGCTCTAAATAGGAGAACAAGTAGCTTAGTCAAGTAGTGTTTAGGTTTTTTAGTACTTTTATCATAGTTCGAACAGTCCTTTGGGCCAAGTGTTCGAAGTGATCTGTCCGGTCCGGAGGCCTTGGACCAATCTGTCCTTGTCCGGGGAGCATGCAGAATTCGGACTCATCAGTTTTCAACACCAACAATAGGGTTTTCTACAAAAACATCAGCAACTGTATTTGGGTCAAGTATGTTGTGCAGTGTTAGTTAGTGATTTTCTTCTTTGGGTTGCAGTCGTTTTAGTCTTTGTAACTTTTGGACGTTCTTGAACAATGTATTGATTTGTTTTTGTATCTACATCAGTATAATTATTTCCATCAAAGGCTTCATTTGTATACCAATTTGCACATCTGTCGTCGTTGTTAAGATTAACTTGTTCCGAATGAACATCCTCTTGAATATCATCATGTTTTCCTCTAGAGGAACATCAATATTTTGTTCTTTCTCCAAAGGAACATTTTGTTCATCATTCTATGCATTAGCATTTTTTTCTTCTAAATCTTCTTCAGGTATTTGGAACTCCTCTATAAATTTCTCTTTTTCTTCTTTCACGAGGTTTAATTATTCTTCAATAACCTACAAAAAATTTAAAATGTTAACGTAAATACATATATCCATGTAAAATGTGAAAGCATATAAAAAACAATATACAAATATAAATGTTCATATTTGACCTCCCTTATGGCGTTAATCGAATTCAATTTTGTTTTGCCCTTAATACCCAACCATTTGAAGAATCTCGGTATTTTGTCTTCGATTGCATTTTTTAAATATATTTGTGTTTTCTGTGATAAATGAATATATTTTGACAACCCTTTACATACAATTTTTTTATTATTTTTTAATAATATTTAAAATAGAGAAAAAATACTAACCGGTAATAAAGGAACACGAAAAACTACTTTATCAACTTTATGTTCATGACAAAGGTTTATTGAATTCATAGGTTTTTCTCGGACTAATTCAAGCTAATAATAGTTGTTTACTTTGTCCATGTATTCTATGTAATAGACCACTGTAGAGGCTCGTAAATCTCCGGATGTAGAGAAAAATAATATTGAGCAGGTTAACATTACGAGTAGTAATACAACATCTGTTACTACTTTCTCTCCATGTATTTTTACTGTTTTTTTATAATATCCTATAAACATGCGAAAGCATTAGTTAAAATATAGATGATAGATGTGATACTGTTGAGAAACTATAATAGATGCATAACTAGTGCAACTACAATGGATACGAAACGATATATTATGCAAAACATTGGTAAATGTGAAACCATGACAAATGTGATAGAAGCGATACCATTAAGAAACTATGATAGATGGGTAACCAATGCAACTACGCTAGATGTAAAATAATATATTATGCAAAACCATAAAAATGTGAAACCAAGGCAAATGTGATAGATGCAGAACGATATATTATGCTACACCAAGGTAAGTACTATAGATGTTGAACCAATGAAACTATGTAACAAAACTTGCAATTGTATACCTTTATCATTTTACTTGTGATTGATTTTTTCTCGATTTTTATTAACTTTTCTTGTTGTTTCATCGGAAAATTAGGTCTTGGTAATATTTTATTCTTCTTATTCTTTTGTTTCTGAATGTCTTGGTTCAAAGGTTTTAATGTGTAGTGACATATGTTGGTTTTCATGTTTTAAACCAAAGATAATCTTGACATCATTGGTTATAAGGACTAACAACGTTTTCCCCAATTTGAAAGCTTGATTTTCATCATCATATTTTTTTATTATCTCTACAATCAAATTTTCATTTTTTTTGTAAAGCGTGTTTGAGATCATATGTTTCCTTTATGAGGGAATTTAATGATGTTTTTTTTGCTTGTTCCAGATTTTCTGATTTTATTTTGTCTATTTCATATGTTTTATCAAGGCAAAGAGGCTTGATCTCAAGAAACAAGCTTTTGGAGGGATTTTTCTTTTAAAAGAAATAAAATGAGAAAAACTTGTAAATTATGATAGAAGCGAAACTGTATATTATGTGAAACCATGGAACTATGATAGATGTAGAACGTTAGATTATGCAAAATTATGGCAATTATGGTAGATGCGAAACAATATACTATATAAAATCAGGACAACTATGATAGTTGCAAAACGATATATTATGCCAAACCAGGACAACTATGTAATAAAACTTTGAATTGCATAGATGCTAAAACAGGACAACTATGATAATGCTAAACTAGATTAGTTATGATATATGTTAAATTATAGATGCTAAACTATGTCAACTATAGATAATGGGGAAAAAATAAGTATATATTGCAAAACTGATAACTAACAAATATCACCTAAAACTTATATAAATGAAGAATATGATGACTACTATAATTGAAAAAAAAAACAAAAAGCCTTACAATGAAACCCTATTTTTTTTCAAAAATAGTTAAATCGAACTGTATTTTTTAAGAAGAAAATGATGAGAACTATAATGTTTTACTCTTTTTAACGTAAATTTTGATCTGAAATACTTGAAAGCTTTGATAAAAAAAAAAATCGAAACTCGAACAGATTAATTTTTGTAATTTTTTATGGTTGAAAAACGAAGAGGCTAAAGAGAGATTATCGATATAAAAAGAATTGATAGTTAATTTATGTTTTAAAATTTTGTTCATACTAATGGTATTTTTAGAAAAAAACTTACTCAAACAATTTAGACCTCTTATCATTTTAATACAATGAGATTCACTTGTATTTATAATTTTGTTTTAAAATAGATTTAAAATTATATTAAACTATTTTAATTTACTACAATTAATTATTCAATTGAATAAATTAAATATTTTTTAAATATTTGACATTTGATTTGAAAATTTGTTAAATCTATTTTAATGAATGATATATTTATTAAAAAAATTAATAAAACTAACTTAATCAAAATTAAGTTTTTTTTTATAGATATTTTATTAAATATAATTTTATAGAAATATTATTTTTTAAAATTTATATAAAAAATATTTTTAATTTTATTAGATTATTTATGACAAACTTGTTTTTATCATAATAAAAATGTGTTCAGTTCCAAAACTCAACCGATTTAAGCAACAGAAAAAAAATCCTTATACGAGCTATTCATTTTGAAAAAATAAAAATTATACAGATTACGAATTTTGTTATGGGAATTGCGAAAAAAACGGCCAAAACTACTCCGTGAAGTCGCTTGTCTCTATTTTTCAATATTTACAAATTTGCCACTATGTAGAAAACCCAAAAAACCTTTGAAAGTCTAATTAATTACAACCCACGCCATTGAGTACTTCTAACTACTCCATGAAGTTGCAAACACAATTTCAAACATCCACCATAATCATATTCTACAAACTACCTAAAACCTCAAAAGTCAACAACCCATTTACCCATTTTTTTAAAAACCTCCAAACCTTCAAAACATGGCCGGAGAAGAGTCGGAACCACTTCCCATCCAGAGCACTATGGACGCCGAGGAGGTACAGTGCTTACCCACCTCTTATTTTTGCGAAAATCAGATGTTTTGAAAAAACCTGTTTTTTGTGTTCGTCGCCACGCGTTGGCGTGGTTGGTGGGTCGTGCGCCATGAGTGTGGCGCGCGTTATCATCCCCACGCCAAAAGATGGCGTGGTCACCATTTCTTTCGCCACACATGTGGCGTAATGAAGATGTCCGGCGCCACACTCATGGCGAAATCCCGTTAACTAATCTGGAATGCTGGTTCAATTGGTTTAACTACTTCTTATGTATTGCAGGATGTTACAGAATGTGAAATTTTGCTTTTTTGACTACGCTCATCATTTCACCACTCACGACGAGTATAGCTTAGACTAGATGACCGAGTGGGTAAAAACCACGAGAAAGTCGTTAGGTTTTTCGATTAACATAGCGTCTAAGGAGATGGGGAGAAGAGGGAGAACACCGAGAATAGATTAACTAGACGATTGTAATGAATAAATGTAAACTTTGGATGTTTTTTGTTTGGATGTTTATTTTAAAAACAATAACACTTAAACTTCTTAATATGTCGATTGCATTAAAACATTACACTTTAAGAAAAAACATTGTATAATTAGAAATACATAAGAAAATAACTTACAACAAATGATAGATAAGCTAACCCTGAGTTAGCATTGCACACTTAGTTTTATGGAGACAGATAGTTCCATCCATACTTAAAGCGTTTCTCGAATGAATATTCCTCTTCCTCACTACTTCCTTCGGGAGTAGAGTTAGTATCAACGGCGCTGGCCATTGCGTCGGCTATTTCTTGCTCCATTTGCTGCATCGCATGTGACACCATCTCCTGCGTAATTGTACTTTGGAATCCCATGTTGAATACATTTCGGACTTCGTAAGCCAGTGACTCAATCTGTATAGTCACTGTTTTAAGATAAGCTAACCTATCAAAAATTTCTTCGCGTCCGCGTCGTCGGATATTAAACATCTTGGACACGATGCCTCTCTACCGTGGTTGGAGAACATTTTGCACAAAACCGCATCGATGAAACCATGAATCTCCTCTTGCATCGTACCTCTGACGAAGTCAAATGCGCTTAGGAGGTTTGCATATTCGTGCACGTTCCAGCCTGAATCACCCATTGTTATAACTTAAATTTTTAGTTTCATAGTCAGATTCTAGTATTTATAGACTCGAATTCGGTGGTTCAATTCTAAAATAATTAGCGGGAAAGGGTGTTTTTGTTCCCGCGTAAAACTTTTTGAGGCGGGAAACCTTCACTCCATTTCTTTTTTCCCGCCGGGGTACTTACTCTAATTTGTTATAGCAAGATACAAAAATACTATATTATAATATCAAACAACAAGGAAAAAGTATCATACATGAACCGGAACATCAAAATACAGAAAATAGTATCGTACATCAACCATCAACGAGACCACCAAAATATAGAAAATAGTATCATACAATCCGAAACGGAAAACGTAAAGTCTAAGCAAGTCTCCTGGCAGTAGACAACACATCCTTATATGCCCCAGCCAAACGATCAAAATTATGGTCAAACTCACCAACTCCGAGAGACAACGAGATACTACGCATACCCGAACGCAAATGGCGAATGATAGCTCCTTCCCGATCCTCGTAAACATAGTCATCGAGCGAGTAGATTACCGTGTTGATGAGGTTGTACCAGCTAACCCTATGATGGATCATGAGGTACTCAGGAGTACAGAAAGAATCTATGTTGTCTCTAACCAACGGTCCCCTCAATACCACTGGCAAAGTGTTGCTTTGCCAGTTATCCCAACTCTCCTGGTTGAATGCATATGCCACCGTCTTCGGTTTTCGTTTCGCCTTTGACTGCATATTCAACAACGGATACAGAATAACAATCTGGACATGTCCAAACTGCCTCAACACCCGCTCAAGATAGTATTCCTGCGAGTGCTCTACACCGCATATGACATCTCGAAACCACGCTATATTTTCCAAAGGAAAATGATCGCGTATCGCACGATAAGGATCACATAATACCTGCAATACAAACCACAACGTACACAATCACATATATACAGTTCTATATTATTCAACTTAAGCTACCAATGGTAAACTATAAAACAGTTTTAGCTTTATTCAATACAAAAACTTACATCTTTCTCCTGGAGGTTGTTGACGGTGATCCGGATGTTGAGCTTCGTCCGAGAGTCAGATACTGCGGAAACTGTATCCCATCTGGCAATAGTGGGATTGCGCTCGGTGTAAGTCGAATGTGTAACAGGGCGAAGCATGTAGAAATGATCCCGTATCCACGTATCCAGCAGTCCGATACATCCGGCCATAGTCCTCGGGTCGTCAAGAGAGGCCTCACTAAAATGGTGGTACAGGTAAGCAAGAACTGCGCTACCCCATGAGTAACGTCTGACACCCTCCTCAGTCAAATCGAGCAAGAGAAACAAAAACTTGTAATTTGTGTACATGTTACTCTTGTTGGGGAATATAACGGTGCCAAACATATGCAGTATGTATGCACGCGCAGCCGCATCTACCATGAGATCAGTGAGAGCTGGGTTATCGTCGCAGAAATCTGGGCCACTAAACCTACTCCGTAGCCATTTAAACCCCAAACCGACGCCCTTGAATTTATCAACCTCCATAACGAACGACAGCCCGTCCATCTTAAGCAGTTCTGCGCACTCATGCATGGCAATAGTCTTGTCTGATATATATCAAAGGAAACACAACAAGCTCACCTCGAACCGGGAGTCCCAAAATGGTGTGGACGTCATCGAGAGTGATCGTCATCTCCCCGAACGAGAAATGGAAACTGTTAGTCTCCATATGCCACCGGTCCAAAAAACTAGAGTGCATGTGCATGTGACAAAACGGCTCTACAAGTCTGTCGAAATGAGTGTCGTCAACTACGGCGTACACCCTACTCTGTGATGCCAAACTCCAACCTTTATGGTTGGGATAATGCGCATATAGCCGCATCTCACGCTCCTAAAAACATTAGTTAAATATGTAAGTATATATTAAAAATCAACAAAAGTAAGTAAAATATCAACCGCAAATGTAAATAATACCTCTCACATCCAAATGTGAACGCCTCGCTGAATAGCGAGGGCAGTCTGGAGGGAGGCCTCTCTATGTTCACGAGAAATGGACGCGGATCCCGATCCGGAAGCATCCGGTGGTCCCGAGACTAACTGCTCCATCGGAACCGCTGAACTTGACGCATCCTGTGTCCTACTTCGCTTCTTTACTCTCCTGGTCCGTGAGCCATCTGTAGTCTGTGGGGTGTGACCTGGATCCATAACCGGAAATAAAAACCGCAATAAATTTCATGGTTCGTTCGAAATACCAATTTACACTCACGGTTCATTTTCAGTGAACTAATAGAAAAAACGCGCCAAACACACATCAAACGACAAGAATAAACCGGTCCCGGATAATTCCGGTGACCGGTGCGGCCAACGTCTTATTGGTGGCGTGGGTGTAAGGGTGTACGTCACCTTAACGACGTAGATCCATACACACACGCCACACATATGGCGTTGGTCATGCTACCTTCGCGATACGCATGACGTAGGCGATCGTGCCCACGCCATGATAATGGCTTGAGGCCATAGGCCTACGCCAACGTATGGCGTGGGCTTACAGTCTCACGCCATTATCATGGCGTGGGCACGATCGCTTACGCCAAGCTATGGCGCAACGATAGTGCTCGACGACCCCGTATGGCGAAGAACACTATCGCCATGAAGCTTCTGCCATAACCTTACCACCAATTTAAACGATCCTACATATACCCTAATCGGTCACCTAAATCTAACTAAACTATTTAACAACAACGAAATCAACTTACAATAGATTATTTCGATTCTGATTCGGTGGATTTGTTCGTCGGTATCGATGAAGTTCTCTTTTGTTATTCCGATTCGATTTTCTGGTGAAGATTACGACTTTAGTGGGTGGTGGTGTATTGTGCCGGTGGTGGTGGGGTTTAGTAGGCAGTTTGAGTGGAGAAAAAAAAAGGTAGGCTTCGGCTGTTTGTTTGTGTGGAGAAACTTGTAGATTAGGTTTGTTAGATTAGGATTGTGTATAATTAATTTTAGGTATAGTATAGTATAGTTTTGTTTTAATTTCTGTTTTAGTTTTAGTTTCATTTTTAGTTTTTTTTTTTAAACAATTTAGAGAGAGGTTATGGTAACTTCACGGAGTAAAATTTACTATTTATACAAATTCGTAAAGGTAAAATCGTCAAAAAAAACTTTGCGGAGTAGTTTTAAAAAAAAAATAACTACGACTTCGCGCGGAATAGTTTTGGCCGTATTTTTAACAACATAGTATGGAGCTAAAATAAAATCCTCGGAGCGTAGCTTCTATGGGTGAAAACCCTTGTGTACTGGATAGAATACCTTATCCAGCAGATAAGAGTATTCATACCCAGGCCCATAACCTTGTAAACTTTGGTTTGGCCAGTAATTCTTCTTTTGAACACTCTTATTAGGTTGAAGCTTACAAACATGATCCACTAAACCCAGCCACTAAACCCTCCTTGCATGGTCCAATAACCATTAACCCATACCCACTTATAATTATACCACCACCCAGGTCCAGAAAACCCAAATATAATCGTTAATATCATAAATTGTCAACTCAACGCTATTGTAAACACGGATCATCATTTAAAACAGATTTGTCGAATGTTTAAATGTTGTTTTAGACTGAATTTATTTATGCTACAAAATTATAATTATCAAAATTATATTATGTGATTTTTTCCAGTTTATCTGCTCTTTGCTCGTCTTGTAATAGAACCACAAAATTATATTATCACACAATTTATGTTACATTACCCATTGTTACAAAATTATCCAACATTTCCAGATTATTTATTTTTCTTTCAACATAGAAATAGAGTCACATATTTATATATAACAGGTACCCATACCAATTTTTAAAAATTAAATAACGAAATATTTGGACCAACATTGATAGGTGGATATTAATATATGTTATAATCTCTTTTTAATCAAAACAAGATTTTTTATTTGAAGAAGAGTATAGCAACATATGGTAAAGTTTTGTATGTGCCAAAGATAAGCGTTAAGAGAAAATTGAAAAGAAAAAACTAATTCTTCGCCAAAGATACGCACTAAGAGAAGATTGAAAAGAAAAGACTAATTCTTCGCCAAAGATATGCACTAAGAGAAAATTGAAAAGAAAAGACCAATTCTTCGGTCTTTTTTTGCATCTACTTCTCTTTCAATAACAAGACACCAACCGAAGGTATACAACAGATACTTTCAAATTTTGGAAGACAGAAAAGAAATTTAAAAGAGAAAATTTTGGGAAGAAATCAACTTCAAGGAATCAAGTCGCTTCCCCTTCAATAACAATGAAGCTAATTCATCTTCATATAAACTTCTAATTATCAAGAATTCGAAAATGCAGAGATTCCTGAGATTCCAATGACGGCTGATAACAACTTGGACAAAGGCTAATGACCAAAAGCTCTGATATAGAGAGCTTAAATATGAATAGTCCAACATTTCAAGAAATAAAAATGATTATGTTCAAAGAATCAGAATCATCCTCGAATTGATTCACGAAGAATAACAAAATTCAGGATTTTAACGAGGCAAGAATGGCTGCTTGAGAGAAAACAGAATACGGCGAACGATGCTAGATAACTCAGGTATCGGGATATATTACTTTCTACTACAAGATTCTAAATTTTGTATTTAAAATTTCTAGTCTATTCCTGCTAACTAAAGAGACAAAGGCTGTAAATACTTGAGATAAGAAGGTTAGAAACAGATAAGAGCTAGTTATTGTTGTTTGTGTAGCCAAGACGAAGACTTTCTAATAAAACAATAGCACTTAGTTGATGTGGGACTTGAAGATGATTAAACTCAAACTTCATCTTACATTTCAGAGTCCATTTGGCAAGCCAATCGACGGTTTTATTTTGGTCTCTGAATATGTGAGAGATGTTCATGGAAGGGTAGATTAGGTTTCTACAACATGTAAATAAATGAGCTAAATACCAAGTATATTTTACATTAGCTAAAAGGTTAACTAGGATTAAAAAGTCAGATTCAATATCGAGTTTAACCAATTGTTGTTCTTGCATATAAGAAGGCCATCAAGTAAGGCTCTGGACTCATTCATAATATGAGAGAGTTTACCATAAAGGTTGTTGGATCCAAGGACAATTTCACCCACACTATTTTGAATAATTATAGCTCCACTTGATTCTCCATTTCTCAGGCTTGATACATCAGTGTTAATATTGAGCCTTCCTGATGGTGAAGCAGCCCGTTTCAGGTAAGTAGGTCTCCTTTTCGAGGTTATGTATGATATGCATCCAATTTCCTAAGAAAATTTTCTATCATTACTCCAATGCTTAGACTTGAGAATGTTGGAGTTATCAAGACCGCAAAATATACTTTGCATAATTAATGGATGAACTAGATGAGAAATAGGTTCGTTTGAATTTAGTTTTATTACGGTTTGGCCATATCACCAAAAAAATAATAGTACGAACAATAGTTGTAATATGAACTTTCTTATTGGATGAGCAGAACCAGTTTCTGGTCATGTGAGTTACACTCATAAAAATGTCAATTTTGATCTTCAAAAAATTAGCAAAGTAAGTCCATATTTTTCAAGCATAAGTGCAAGAGACAAACAAATGGTTAGTGTTTTCATAAAAGTTGCAGAACTGGAATTTATGCTAAATTAAAATACATTTTTTTGTAAAATTGAATAAATAGGAATTTAATTATAAATGATCTCCCCCTAAGAGAAATGAGCACTTTCTGGGTGTAATAGAGTTCCAAATTATGTTCAATAGGTTGGATTGATTGTGTTGTTGTCTAATGTTGTTCTAGGTCTCTTTGATGTTGAAGTTGTAGTTAGTCGAAAGTTTCCAAATTATAGTGTATTATTTGTTATTGTTGATGTTTGTTAGAAGTGAGAAAGCCTTGCAGTCTGTTTATATCCCAAGTGTTGTCCTTCTAGAAAGAGTTGACCTTTGCAGTTTGACATAGACTATTATCAGCTTTGTCATTGAGAATGATTAAAGGAGAATGATCATGCCATTTGTCTATCCAAAAATCCATCTCTCCTTTATCAATCTTACATCTGATGTTAGGTTCACCAGTAACTTTAATGTAGGCAAATCTTTTCGAAGTTAGAGATCTAATGTTGTTGTAGTAGGGTTTTAGAGGATGAGATTGTTTACAGTAAATGTTATGCATAATGTTAGCTCAATAGGTTTTGTTCTCCCTGAAAATATACCAAAGTTTACTAGAGAAAGTGTCTTGAATATCAGAAATTTTTATGATGTTCAGGCCACTTTTAGCAAAACGTTTACAAAGAGATGACCAAGTAGACTAATGGATGTTATGCTCATTAGCAGTAGAACCGTAGATAACTTTATTGAAATTATTTTCCAGCCTATTAATGATATTGTTAGGAATAATGTAACTTTGCATCCAATATAAAGGGATATTCATCAATACAGAGTTAATAAGTATGAGTCTACCACCATATGAAAGATGTTTGTTTTCCTAGTCCTGTATTTTACTGGTGATTTTGCTTAGAAGAGATGAATAGTTAATTGCCTTGTTATTATTTTTAAGAGTTATTCCCATATAGTTATTAGGTAGATTTCCAGTGTTAAAACTTGTTTGATCTATAATAGTAGAGATCCTTAATTGCTGGAATTTGTTAGAGACAATAATTTTAGTTTTGTTTTTGTGGATAGCTTGACCTGACACATCTTGATACTTCTGTAAAAACATACTCAACTTGTCTATAGTAGATGGAATGTTTTTAATAAAAATTAGAATATCAACCGCGAAAGCTAAACAATGGATAATTATATTAGTCGTTGATGCAAACTGTATAGTTTTATTAGAGCATGGTAACTTGTTTAAACCATTTATAAGAACTTCTTCACCAATAATGACGACATTATGAGACAGTGGGTCTTTTTGTCTCAGACTTCTTTTGGTTTTGAAGTAGTCATTATTATTACCATTAACAAGAGGAGAGATATAAACAGATCTAATTAAGTTGTTGAGAAGGTTGACAAATGCTTTGGAGAAACCAAAAGATAGAAGAACCTTAACAATGAATGAATGAGACATGTTATCGAATGCTTTCAACTTGTCTAATTGAATCATTATATTTCTATCTTTAGGCTTTCTATTAAGATCATAAACTAGCTTTTTAGCAATACGGATATTATCATGAATAAATTTCTCTTTCAACCACCTTGAGCTTTAGAGATAATTTTGGAAAGTATATTAGAAAGTCTGTAATTAATTATCCTATACATGATTCTGTAGAGAAGTGTACATAAAATTATAGGTCTATATTTTTTTCCAGCTAATGGGATTGATGGACTTAGGAATTAGGCACAAAATTGTTGTCATTATACCTTTAGGGATATTTTGACCCATTAAGAAAGATGGCATAGCTTGACACATATCATTTTGTATTATTCTCCAGCAAGTTTTAAAAAAGGGTTATTGAATCTATTAACTCCTGCTGCATTGGTGGGATTCAGATTGTTGATGATGCAAAATATCTCATCTTCAGATGGAGGCAACAACAGTAAGTTATTATCTTTTATAGTAATAAATTTGGGAATGTTGCTACAGATATTGTCATGCATCTTAATAGTTTCAGCATCAGTGTTAGAGTAAGATTGTTTAGTAAGAATGTCTTTGAAGTGTTCAGCAGAATTGTCAATAGCCTTAGAGTCAAGAATCCAATTGTCTCCTTCCTTGATATTTTTTATGGTGGTTTTATTTCTTTTTTTTTAACATAGGCATGATACACTTTGGTATTTCTGTCTCCATCTTTCAACCAATTGCAATAGCACTTTTGCTGCCAATAGGCTTCTTTCATTCTTAAATCTTGGAGGAACAGACCATTGGCTTTAGATAATTCAGCCTTTGTTTCAGCATTGTTAGTAGTAGTAAGCTTTATCTCCAGCATCTTGACTTCATCTTCATTGACCTGAACCTTATCAAAAACATTACCAAAACAGTTCTTATTTCATTCCTTAAGACCATTTTTAAGTCTTCTAAGTTTATACCAAAAGATGTGAAGAGGGCATCCTTCCATATTTTGTTTCCAATTGCATTCTAAAAAGTTAAGAAAGTTTTCATCTATAGTCCATATGTTTAAAAACTTAAAGCTGTTTTTAAAATTGATTATGTCAGTTTATATGGTAACATATAGTGGAGCATGGTCAGAACAAGAAAAGTTAAAGAATTACTAAGAAGCATGAGAGAATTATGACAGCTAAAGAAGCACGTGTCTTGAGTCCCAGACAGCTAAATAATGTTCTCCATTGAATTTCATCGAATCTAAAAAACGTTTTAGTATTTTTATTTTTGGTGATCCTTGAGAGAATTTTCCAATAAGAGTATGTTTAGTTGCGAGTTTAAATTGATCTTTGATATATTGTGAATACTGTAATGAAATATGGTCTGGTTTTTCCATCACATAGGTTGGTTTGAAAACTAGGATGTTACTCTGATTTTTATGGTATTTGCAAACATTTTCTTCTGAGAGTTTGGTAATGGCGAAATGTTATTTTCGTTTGATTTTCTGAGGAAGTTAAATGATAAATGAAGATCTGGAAAATATTCTTCAAATGTAGCATTATTGATGAATTCTATGAAGGATCAAGAACCAGGGAGAAGCATAGATCGAGATGATCAATCTGATTCGAAGAAAGGATGATCAGCCACGAGAAAGAGCCTCACAACGTTGAAAAAATTATGAGAAAGCTCAAGAAACCATTTCTTGGATCAAATCCTCTCTTCGAACTGGCATCAATTTCACACACAAGATTTTTGTTCATTCATTTTCATGTATCATAATTTATCTTTTAATAAATTTTATTTGTAGTTAAATAGAATGTTTTATAGTAATTTTGTTTTCATTAGAAACGGGTGCACACCTATGCGTTATTTGTATACATATAAATTGTCATATTCTAAATATAATAAAATTATCAATATACAAAATACAAAATCCAACTATGTCTACACTAAATATATTTTTGAAATAAAAGGTTACAAAATGAGTATTTAAGCGATTGATAAACATTAACGTATTGTAGAAAGTCAGTAATATGTTTAGGGTGAATAGTGATATAAATTGAAATCCAAATCCTAAATAATTATTAATTATTATATTTTAACCACACATATAAAAATAGTCTTGAAATTCATGTTAAGTCACGTTTTACTAAATTATAGTGAGTTTATTAACATTTTTTTAATATAATTTTTTTTATTGAAATGACCAAAGTATATTATATAAAAAATATTGAGAAAGCTAAGTTTACATCAACATGTAAAAATTTGAATAAACTATTGCTTATGGCCCAACGGCTATTTGAAAGACTTTTGTTGCACGTGTTCTTGATTTTGTGAAGTAAATGGAAATTTTAAAGAGTTTGTAATTCAATGGAACTCCACATCGTTGCGTCTCCGTCATGTTCCAACTATTTTAATCTACAGAAAGAAACTTCATTCCTTAATTATTCACTCCAAACCTGAAAAATCAACAAACAATTTGTGTGTCAAGTTTTAAAGCTTACGCATATAGTTATGGATCAGTTCTATATAATAAACTAGTGTTATAGTATTGTTTAACATAAGATACCCTAATTTATATTATCACACAATAAAATCCTAATTTTTCATTTATATTTTACATATAATAGTACCAATTATTGTTATTATTATAGTTTTCTACTAATAAATACTAAAAATAAATATATCTATAATTTTTAGTGTAGATCTTAATTATTTTTGTCTAAAAATATATTAATCTATAAATTTAAATCAAATTATTTAATATTGAAATATATCTTCATTTTAGTATAAAATCTATATATGACTAAAATCTTTCTTCTATATCTTATCGTCTCTATTATCCCAGTATTCATCGTTCGTTGTCTCCATATAGTTTAACATTTTTACTGTCGTCGTGAACCCAATCTTTCTCCGGGTTGTTAATCCTCATTTTTTTTGCAGTGAATCTATTTTTTCTCTGGCTAGATAAAATTTTAACACCCTAATTTCTATTTTTTTTCATTGTGACTCAATCTTATGCTTTATTTTTATAAAAAAATATTGTTAAAGTTTATAACTTGCTGAATCCGCCTTCTGTTGTTCTGGCTCTAATAGTCTAGAAGTTTGAACAAACAACAAATCTGGTGAATCCGGATCCACTTGCAGAAAAAGGATGAGTCGGAAGAAAGAAAAGGAATTAGAATGAAATCATATGATACGACAACTAATTGCAGCGTAGCTTACGAATCACATTGGGAATCTTAATATTTATTGGATACTATTACTAGATATATTCAAATATAAATAAGTATCCATGAAGAAGAATCATTGAAAATGGGTTAGTTCTTATTCAGTTTAATCTTGATTTGAATTTTTTTCAACTGTCATAGTTGTGAAGATTACTTTACATATAGTCTTAAATTTGTTGGATTTTAATGTATATGTGCTTGAGATTTATCATGTTAAGCATATATGAGCCGATGTTTTACTTTTTATTTCGATTTATAACGATTTTGTTCTCACTAATTTCACTTGAACGGTCTAAGCATGAAATTCATTTTAGTTTTTTTTATTTATTTGTTCTATTCATTTCTAATTCAAATCTGGATTTAGTAGTGTTTGATTGAGTTTAGCTAGCATGTTCTTGATTTTTAAATTACTGGGTCTTTTATCAATATAATTTATGCATACTCACTCGAGGTTTTGTTCATGATCAATGTATAATGATTAAAGTAAAGCAAATATTAATAAAGATATGTTCAAGTCTTTGTATGATTTGATGAATACATGAACAGACTTCTCCTAAAAGTAAAAAAAAATTGTTGGAATTTTGTACAAGGTAAATGAATATGCTATGTAAAACCTAATTTTTCGTGGTTGTGTAGAAAATACTATGGCATTACTGATTAGCTTGAATCACAAAGCCCTTAGTATATCATAAGTTATGGCAAAAAAAGACTCTATTGTGGGTGATTTAGTTATTACTAAATTTTAAGTACAAACTAGTGTTTTATCATGTTTTTTATAACTAGTTTTTTCTTAATTGTAGAACTGAAAAGATACCTTCTATATCTCATAAATTAAAATTGGAATAGCAAATTACTAATCTATCTGCCATGGAAGTGAATATAATACTACTATTTGTTATGGGAGCCTTACAAGCATTTTATAAGCATGATAAGTGAGAGCCTCCCCTAATAGAGATGCAAGGCCTAACAAATCATAAAAAGATGCTAATAATGAGTAAAGAGTATGAGTTTATTTCTTCATTTGTTTAATCACTTTTAAATCTTTATTTATTATAACAAATAAAATAAATAAATTTTTTGAGCATGTAGCAGAGAGAGATATTAACCCAATATGAGTATATAATAATTAGCTTGTACATAAGGAGTGGAGGTCATAGGAACCAACACTCTCATTCTAGTTAAAGATTAGTCAATGAGATGCATAATTTTATTCTCAAAAAAAAAAGCGATTAACAGGAAATGGCATGTTGCTACTATTTCTTTCATAGCTTATGATCTTGAAGGCAGAACTGTTAGAATAGTTGGTGTTGGGCGGATCGGTACGATGCTGTTACAATGGTTGTAGATTTTTAACTACAACTTCTTGTATCATGATATGCTGAAGATAGACACTGAATTGGAAAACTAAATTAGTGCTAAATTTGAAGAGGATTTTCTGAAAATGCTTCTTAAGTGTGACATTTTTTTGTCAGTACTCCTCTTTCTGAGGAAAGAATGTAAAATAAATCTTATGTATCTCTTTCTCACTGATTTCATTGACACTGGGTGATGTCATTGGTATTGGAAATATTAAAGGTAAAGACTCATATCAAATTTTCAATGGTGAAGGTTATATATAGATAATATAACGGATTGTACAACTTATTTCTATAAACTATTGTATTTATAGGATTTCAATATCACGTTTTCTAAGATTAACCTTAGAGATACACCTTATAGTGTTGTATTTATTCTTTATAAATTTACATCAAAATTAGAAGTATATTGTTGTTCAAACATGTCACATGGGTGTAAAATGCAGCTTCTTTTCATTTATAAAACATGAGTACCACTGATGTTTAGGACTTTAAATATAATATATCATTGATGTCGGTGTATGTCCGATTGTTATTTTACTTATCTTAACCTGCATTTTATATTGTTCAGTGTTCCATTCTTTATAAGCCTCTTACATGAGTTTATATATTAATGTCACACCAAAACTATATTTATTCAACCATTAATCGACCAATATTTATTACAATAAAATCAACAAGTTTATACCAAAAAAAGACTCGTGAATTATATTTTTTTACATATATTTAGTACCGGATACGTTGATATTTTATTCAAACTATAAAAAAATATAAATTAATATATCTCTCTTTTAATATTTCTTTTTCTATACTAATATATATAAAAAAAACTTCGGATAATAATAAATTGATTAAACCAACTATGACTGGTATAAAACTCAATAAAAAACTTGAGAAGAAGCATAATAGTCACTTTCATCATAGGGTGAGAAGTTGTCGAATGGAACTCAATTTGCAGATTCAAATACAACATGTTTCTTTTGCGTCAACACAGATCTCGCAAGCTTCAAACCTCTCTAAACAGAAAAAAAAATCAATTAATATAAAAATTTACCACTAAAAAAAAATAAGAACATCAATAATTGTGAAATTTAAAAATATCAATAAATATAAAAAGTTACCACTAAAAAATAAGAAGGTATATTATGGGTAATTTAGGGTTTAAAAAATAGTTGGTATTAAATATCAATAAAAAAATTCACCACTTTCGTCGTGCTTAACCCATCGCAATTTATTCCTTTTGGCTGTTGTAATATATGTATAGGGTTTAATTATTTGACGATCTTTTTAGTTCTGATGTTCATTAAGAATCCAAAAACTAAAAATGGTTGCTCTTGTTATTGTATTGTTCCTTGCGAAAGCCTACACTTACACATACCACAACCAGCGATTCATTTTCTTTAACTGCCTATTGTTGAAGGGTAAGAGTTTTACATGCTTATTTCCATTGTATTGCTACAGAAATTTCATATACTAGTATTTTTATACTTGAAATTGATGTTTGATTAAGAAAAATTGAAATTGATGAAACACAATATCACAGAAGTTGCAGAAGAGACATCATGATTTTCGCAAGCATTGATACAGAAGACTTCTCCACCTCTTGTTCTTTGGTAAACACTTGCTTTAGAATGGTCCTCCCATTAGTATTTTTCTTTAGTATTTTTGTCAACACAAGTTAAAGCATTCTTAAAAGGTGTAAAAGTACACAATATAGTTTTTGATAGAATCCATATATGGTCAGTCAATTTAGTACTATTGTTTCTTGATCATAACTAAAATTTTGTTTTCATCTGTCAATATTCATATGGTGTTCGAAATGGACAAGAGCTGACTAACCTGTTCATTTTGCAGACGTGTGGAAGATCGAGAACAGTTCCACTGTAACTGAAGCTTGACACAACAGGGAAGTGGCCTAACTATTGTTTGATTAATTTCATCATCAATAACTATAATCCCTACTTCTGTCTCATGGTCAAATGAGCACAAGAATTCATCTTGTCCATCATGTCCGTCACAGCTAAATTCTTTTTGTCTGGAGTCATGGCCAGAGTAATGAAACACTAGTGAGTCATTTGGTTGACAACCTTGGACTAACCACCGCAGTGCAAGCCTAATGTTCTGTTTCGGCATGTATGATTATACTTATTAATATTTCCTATAGAGGAAAGGTTTTCTCGGATAATTTAAATTTAAATTAGACAATAGTAATGGATGGTCCTGATAGAGAGATTTGCAAACAAACATTTGTAGGTCACAATATTATATATGTATACATAGATGTATACTGCAATTGAGCCAATAATATTGAAGACAATGATGGACCCTAGAGGAAAATCTGTCTCAGACTAGAAAGTTGTTCATGCTCCTCACATCATTAATAATTTTTTAAAACTATAACTCTTAGCTATATACTTCAGCCCACAAAGAACAACTTGATTCCTCTTGTACGACGAGGGAGGAGTTGACAACACATGTTATTGTTCCTATGGTCGCAGCCTGAGAAGGGTAGCCAACCACATGTTTATATGCCCCGTTATCACCATTATTGTTCTAGAGAACTCTGCTATTACTAGCGTTTTAAGGAGGTGATCCACCGTTCTCGTTGTAAGGAGGTGATCCGTAATTAGTACTATGGTAATTAATCCCACTTTTCTCCATTTTTACTGTATATTTATTTGGTATACAACCAGTGGCGTAGCCAGGATCGGAACACCGTGGTGTCCTGGACTTTATCATTGGAGAAGTATATATATATATATATAAATAAATAAATTATAATAACAAATGGTTTATATTCAAATTTCAAATATTGAATTGTCGGTGTCATGACATAATATATGTCACATAAATAACTAAAATGTGATTAGAAAAAACTAAAATAAAGCAATAAAGCAATTTGCAGCCTGTAGTTAGAGTTTTTTACAATGATAGTAGAAACTAGAAAGAAAATAATGTATTTTGTAGTTAGAATTTAATATATATATATATATATATATATATATATATATATATATATATAAAAGTATAAATTGATATTATATATATTTAAAAAATATTATCTATATTAAATACGTAAAAAAATATTAATAATATATATTTATAAATACGAACACCTAATATATATGAGGAATAAGTGGGTATAATAATGGGTATAAAAAGATAAAATATAGGTATAGGATAAGATCTATAAAAAAATTAATAATATATAGGATAAGAATAAATTGGTATAAAAATGAAAAAATATAGGAAGAATAAGTGTGGGTATAAAAAGAAAATATATATGATAAGAATAAACCGGTATAAAAATGAGAAAATAATATATAGGATAAGAATAAACGGGTATAAAAATGAAAAAATATAGGAAGAATAAGTGTGGGTATAAAAAGAAAATATATATGATAAGAATAAACGGGTATAAAAATGAGAAAATATAGGATAAGATCTTTAAAAAGAAAATATATAAATAATATATAGGATAAGAATAAACGGATATAAAAATGATAAATATAGGATTAAAAAGAAAATATATAGATAAGAATAAAAAATAATATATAAAAAAGAAAAAATAAAAAATAAAAAACATAAAAAGTGGAGGTCGTGGGTTCCTAATTTAATTTTACCACTGGGATGAAGTCATATTTAATTTTCTTTCGGTACTTAAACCTCTAGTTTAGGAATTGGGTGGGTTCCTGGGACCCCACAGGCACCCACCCAACTCCGCCTATGTATACAACACCATCATCATTGTTTAACGAGGAAAGTACCCATAAATACATAGTCAATTTTAAAATTCCAAAATGGTACTCATTTTTAGACTAGTTTCATAAAATATCTAGAGCCATATTTTGGACAAAAATACTTTCTAGGGTATAAAAGGAGCCATTTTGGTTGGAACCCACTTGTTTAGTCTCATGAGCCTGACCTTTGGGTTACCATTCCCTCAAATTTCATTTTTCTAATTTTGAAAAGAGAGAAACACAAGACCTAATACTAAACCAAAAACCTACCATCAACGAAACCATTTTTGGAACCGTTCCGGCGACGTTAACTGTGTCCGACTCTGATTATCGGTGAGCAAACGACGGTGTCGACATCAACTGCATTACGATAGCAATTTCAGTCGACTTCTCTGACCAACGGAGGTGAAGTCACCGTCACCGTTCGGCACTATTTTTTGGTAGAACAGACGACGCCGTCGAACTACTATCGGTAAGTTTTCAATGGTTAACGTGATTTTCTACACAAACTAGTTACACGAATGTTTGTGTTAACTGTTGGAGTGTTTTTTTTTGTTTCGAAACCACAGTGGATAGAGCAGTAGCTTGGTTCTTCCATGTTTTTGATTTGTTCAGCGTGATTTACCTGGGTTTTGATTTAGTTCTAAAATAATCTTGAAGGTCTCATGTCCCTAAACCCTAACTATTTATCCCGCAAGTTATAATCACTGTTTCTTCTCTATCATTTGGTATACAGATCTTAAAGCAACTCAAGCTATACAACAATGGCTGAGCATTTAGCATCGATATTCGGTACTGAGAAAGACAGAGTGAACTGTCCTTTCTATTTCAAGATCGGCGCTTGCAGGCACGGCGATCGCTGCTCGCGTCTCCATACCAAACCTAGCATCAACCCGACGCTTTTACTTTCTAATATGTACAAGCGGCCTGATATGATCACCCCCGGTGTAGATCCTAAAGGGAACCATATCGATCCTAGGAAGATCCAAAAGCACTTTGAGGTTCATTTTAAACCCCAATTTATCTATTTTGTATTGCTTTTGTATGTTTGGTTTTAGATTACCTTGGGTTTGGTTGAAGGCATAGTTTAATAATATGCGGAATTAGGGTTGGAAGCTATTTTTACTAATTAATGATGGCGATGAAGATGTAGATGGGGATAGGGATAGGGTTGGTGATACGGATTGATTCTCTTTTATAGTGTGTGTTGCTCTGATGTTAGACTGTTGTATATATCTAGCAATCCTATACTGCTGTATCTAGCAACCTCATTACAACCCATCATATGAGGTAACGTCTAGCAATGTCAATCACGGGTAAATCGCAATGACGATGCATCTAACAATCTTTTGATGCTGTATCTAACAATCTTATGATGCTGCATCTATCAAAGTCGTTATATTGAATCTAGAAATGTTCAGATGATGTAGCTAGAAATATCGTTATAAGGTATCTAGCAATGATATGCGGCTGTATTTATCAACCTCGTTACAACCCATCTACCATTGTTTTGATGTTGAATCTATCAAAGTCATTATATTGTATCTAGCAATGTGAACATAATGTATCTATCAACCTTGTTACAACCCATCTACCACTTTTTTATGCTGATTAGGACATCCATGTACTTCATGTTAGTGAAATGTTCATGTCTGGAAAATGTTGTATCTAGTAACTTCATATACACGTATCTAGCAATCTCATTGTAGACTTACAATCGCATAGGTATTACATTGTATCTAGCAATGTGGCATCAGAAACTTAATTTCAATGCAACTACAAATGATGTTGCATCTATCAAAGTCGTTATACTGTATCTAGCAATGTTTGAATGATGTATCTAGCAATATCATTATAAAGTATCTAGCAATGATATGCGGTTGTATCTATCAACCTCGTTACAACTCATCTACCATTGTTTTGATGCTAAATCTATCAAATTCGTTATACTGTATCCACCAATGCTCACATGTTGTATCTAGCAACCTTGTTACAACATATCTAGCAATCTTTTGATGTTGTATCTATCAATGTAAGGGGTGTGATTAACTAGTAACTCGCAACGTCATTAACAGTTTACTAGTACCACAGAGTTGATGATTTCAAATAACTAGCAATGTCACTTTTGACAATATTTAGCAACCTCATGTCAACGTATCAAGCAAAGTCATCTTAGAATTCAAATGACAGTATGCTAGTTATTTGAAATCATCAACTCAGGACCAGTAATTAAAATGAATACATTAACGCACTGAGAATCAATAATAGCAGTTAGCCATTCACTGAAGAAAAACTATACCATGCAAATAATTACTTACTAGGAATTTTAGAATATGAATGATGTCTATTACTAATACTATAATGCAAAACACACATATAGATGATAGATTGACAAGAATTATAAACTAGAAACATAAAAATTACACTGAAACTGGGGAATTAACCTGTCGAGATTTGCAGTATTCGATGTTGCAATTTCGTTAACAATTTCCGAAGTTGCAACATTACAAAACACTACTAAATAAGTGATACATAACCTGTTTTCGCCATCATCGGTACATATCAGTAATTAGTCTTGAAAGGCCTATAAGTCTTGAGATCAATAACCACCCCAGAACTTGACCCTGCAGCAGCAAGAATACTCACAACAAAGACAAGCAACACTTAGTGTCTGTAAGCAAATCCACTTCCGGCTCCACCTTTCCATCTTCTGCTGCATTATATACATCTCAACCGGAAAATAAACAATCAACGGCCAAAACCCTAAAGCTCCAAGAAACCTAAGAACATCATTGAAAAACGGAAGAAGCATAGCAACCAACGTCGAGGCGATCACAAACAATGTCCTCCATACCAATCTAAAACCATTGATCCGAAAAGATTTATACCCGGGAAACGGGATACTTATATCTTTGGTGATGAATTTGATCTCCGAGTATCTTTTCTCCGCATATTTTTCAATGAAGGCAAAGAAAGGTTGGCAGTAGACCTGGTACGCACCGACTAGATGGATTACGATCGCGGTGTTCCCTATATCGAGTAGCCAGTAAGGGTTATAGAACCCAAATCCAGTTTGAAGATTTTCGGGTGCTATATCACCGAAAGCTGCGTACCCATGAAGCCGCAAAACATGTAAAACATTGTTGTTAATCCAACGTGGAAGACGTCGGAGTAGCCGTCGATGGCCGAGCAAAGGGCGTCGTAATCGAGGAGGTCAGTTTCGAAGAGTCGGATGCGGACTTTAGGATTTGTGGTGGCGGGTAATTGGAAGAGATGTGTTGGGTCGGATCCGGGATAAATGGATGCTTGGAATATGGTGTAGCCGGCCTCTAATAGGATGGTCGCCGGAAATACAGGAGGGTTAAGAGAGAGAGTGGAGGCTGGTTCAATATTCAAAATTCAAAATTGTTGAATGGGTGAAAATACCCATTAACTCTCAAAATAAGACCTATATATTAGATTGAGGGTAGTTATGGTATTAAAAAAAAAGTTAAGTCTTGAAAGAGAATTGTTTTATTGAAATGGGTATTAAGGGAGCATTAACCCATTTTTAGGTACTAGATACTAATATGTTTGGCCAATAGGTACTTAGTATGTCATTTCCCTTGTTTAATCAAATATCAGTTTAATATCTTCATTTAACTCTTTAATTCTTTAGTAGTTAATTAACATTATTAATTTTTTTAATTTTTTTAATATTTTTTCCGAAACATATCATTTACATCACTTGTTTGGTTTGGCTTGTAAATATAAGCACAACAGTGGTTTTAGTTTTTTTGGAATTATAATTAAAAACATACAAACTTTTTTTAAAAAGAGAAAAAATCTATTTTTCTTACAAGTTACGTACAATATTAAAAGGAAATGGTATTAGAGTATTTTCATAAATCCATGGTACCAAATATGGATAATGATATTATTTGGTATCAAATATCAAATTTGAACTAATATTGGTATGCATTTATGAGTCACCCTTGGTGTGGTGTGGTTTATTTCTCATCAAAGGGTGTTTTGGGAAAGAGTTTCAGAAATTTAATATGTTGAGTGAGAATTAGAAAGATAAAGGAGGTGTGTACTAGCAGTAAATTTCTATCATCTCATTAATGAAAGTAGTTGGGGTATTTATACTCATTTAATGAATTGTGGGCCTTCCGGATCAGATCATGGGTTTGGGTTAAGTTTAAAAACCCATAAGCCCAAGAGATGAAATGACTCACAACTAGTTGAGTCACGTTCCACTTGGTTATACTGTTCGGCGGGGTATGGTACTGGATATGTCTGAACCGCCCTCCGGATATATACAAAAGTCAGTGTCTAAGAAATCCGACCTCATCAGTAGCCCCTTTAGGTCTTGCAAAGATACTTTGGAAGAGCTATTTCAAAAAGTAAAACTTAGCTTGTATCCAAGGTGAAATCTGATCCGAAATTTGTATCCGCAGATTTGAAGAGATTAACTTGCAGTTATGAATTTCAAAAGTCAGCTTTTTGAAGTGGGACACGTGTTGAGTTTTGGTTCGACCTCTCAGCTTTTTTTTCTCCTAGATACATGTACCTACTTGGCTAAAACATAACTTAGGGTGTAATCTTCATACTTCCTAGCCCCTAACCATTACTTTGATTGATTCATCTTCCCCTAGGTGAAAATCTCACATCTTCATCTCTATTTAAACAAGTTTAACTGTTTATCTTTCTAAAAATACAAATTTCGAGAGAGAGAAAGCTTGATAACATTTTAAACTTGTGTTTGGGTAGATTATATGTTCACAGCTAGAAATGAATTGGTGAAAGGAGGTTGATTAAACTTAAATGATTTGGAAAGAGCCAGAAGAGACGCAAGAATCGCAGCTGGGCTCTCTGCCTCTCATAGTGGAGAAATTAGTCAATCAAAACGAAACACAGACAAGAGCTCACCATCATCAAAGAAATTAAAAGTTAGAAAATCATCTTTTATCCCAACCATATCTCCCTTCAGGGTCTTCAGTTCAAGAATCCCAAAACCATCTACCTAAAGAAAAAGCAGTTTTCAGTGTTAGGAAACCTTCACCTTTCATGGCCATAGGTTCAGATGCTGAGAAATCCACCCTCGCAGGGTAACTCGCATGTCTAAAGCCAAAAGTACTCTCTCTTCTTTGAAACCTGCTAGTTTGGAGACAATAAAGCCCCCAGTAGATTCTAAATCGTCTGAACAACAGTCAAATGTAATGGAGGAGACCATGGAGGAAAGTATGGAAGGCACTCCCTTCGAACCGTCCAGACAGACAGAAGATAATGCAACAGATCGGAAAAACATAGTAAAAGTAGGTATGCCCAACACTGAGTCATTTTCGGAGTGCTTGGAAGGGAAAGTGGGGCCAAACTTTCAGAAGGTTAGTGTGAAATATTTGTTAGCTCTTCAGAATATTGCTTATGTATACACCCATACTGCTGAGTTGGGTCGGATCCGAACAAAATGGAGCTTTCCTACCTCTATTAAAGTGAGAATTCCAGTCACTTCATAAACCCCCATGGACTATAAATCCCATGAGTTGGTGGTATATACTGAGGTGCTTAATTGGGGGCTTCGGTTTCCTTTGGACCCACAGATAGTCAGGTATTTCCATCTGAAAAAGTTATGTCAAGTCAACTGAGCCCAAACACGTGGTATACTTTGTTGGCCGGTATAATGGCATCTAGACTGTCAAAAGCTCATTTACCCATGGAATAATTTGTTGTTGTGGCTGGTCTATGTAGAAACCACCATATTATTTTTTACCATTACAATATAAATAATGACTATAAGGTGGTAAATGATCTGTTAGAGTCTGATAAGCCATGGAGGACTTAATTCCTTTTTATTAGCAAAGCATGGGAGAATGGCAGAAAGATCAACTCCACCACTAATCCAAGCCAGCTGACCAACCGCTAGAAAAGTTCAAGTAATATATGTTCGTATTTTTATTAGTTTCTAAATGCTATGTTAATATTCTGAACTGACTATTGTGTTTTCTTGTAGTATTTTCAAAAACAAATCCCAGAGCACCTAGAGGCAGGTCAAGCTACATGTACCAGGCTTAACGAATGGGCATTGGGGAAATGGGGATTCGGTTACCACAACTGCTTTACTTCTAGAAACTTTGTGAGGTCTTACCTTTGGATTACTATGAGGAGTAGAGACCTTACTTGGGAGCAGCTGACCCCTTCCCCTCTTGTTGATGTTATTTTGAAGATAACCAAGGCTAAGGATGGCAAACTTCACTTTCCTTCCAGGAACAAAGCCCCTAATCACCTGAACAAGATCAAGAACAACAAGAAGAAGAAAACTAAAGCTGACCCATCTCAACAGGTCTCTGAGGGGGTCAGTTGAGAGAACCAATGAGGAATCAACGTCACTTTGTTAGAGGGATTTAAGGTCACAGTGAAGGAAGCTGTTGGATCGTATCATCCATCCCTGATTACAAGGAAAGATCATAAAAGGCGCAAAGAGAGCAGTGGCGAAAGAGGTGCAAATAAGAAGAAAAGTAACCTAGGATTAGAGATGGTACTTTGTCCTACCAAACTTTCTCCTTCCGATCTTACTGATATTTATCCTTCCAATATTGCTGATCTTCCTCCACAAGAAGAAATTCCACCTAACCCACCTTCTCAAACATTCCTACCGGCCGAACAGGCAACTGCTGAGGGAGATGTAAATTTGGATGTGTTTTAAAACATGTACTTCAGTGACTTGGACAAAGATGATTTCGAACGGACTTTCCCTCATACCTCTGCGGCCAATGCTATTACCCATAATGGTGAGTCGTATGAGATATCAAGTGAGCAAGATACTCTGAGCCATGCCCTCTCAGGTTACATCCATCTGATAGTTGACCTCGAAAGGCAAGTGAGGGAACAAACAACGAACATAACTTCGATAACCACAGAAATAAAGGTCTTGAAGAATGATCTCTCCACTACGTGGCAAAGTATAGAAGTCTTAAAGAAAGATAAAGAGTACTTGGCTATCGAACTGCGCTAGTCAAAAGATGCTAAAAATATCTCCAGACCAAGTATTCTGGACTGGAAACTTATGCCTCCACCGAGATCAAAACTTTGAAGGAGCAACAAGTTGCCAGTGCCAGTATTATCAAAACTTTATCCGAAGAAAAAACTACTTTGGGAAGGCTTCTCAAGGAGAAGACAAATGAGAACGCTTCTTTAATAACCAAGAAAGCCCAATAGATAACTGCAAGAATAGAGAAGTATGCTACTGTAGTGGTGGATTCTTTGGAGAAGAGAGATTAGGGGATTAAATTAGACATGGTTTTGCTATTCCATGAGACTTTTCTGAAGATAACGCTTGGTCCTTTGTGGAAATATGTATCGTACGAGGAGATCCATTTCTATACCGTGGCGGATGGTGACAATCACGGTTATTCAAGTGGAGAATATTCTGATAAAGGAACTGGTGAGAGATCAAGCACTGAGCTCAAGGGTCCCAAGAAAGGTAATGGTGATGATGAAACCGGAGAGAACAAGTCTTAAGGTTGTAATGTTATGTTGTGTTTTTAAAAATCAATTCCTTGGATGGCCAATGCATTTTGTTGTGTTTTTTTTAATTATTGTCTTATGAACCAAAAGTCCTTGAATGGTCAAGTCATTTTGTGAATTGTGGATCGGACTTGTTCTCATCAAGTTTTAATATTGCATCTTTTTTTTGTACGAACTTCATTGTCTTCTTACAGTCAATGTTTTAAGTAGTTTTCAATATTTCTGATTTGTTAAATAAGAGTTTAATAAGCATTGGATGACTCTAATCACAAGTGTTTAATGAATGTGATCAAGTATTTAACAAATCCGATCAACTCAAATATACTTCATTTGAGAGTCGGGGTGTTTAATGAGTATTTAATTTATCTGATCACCTCATACTATGGTCAAGAATTCTGCACCATACTTTTGAAGAAAGCATAAGATATTATTGAAAAAATATGGGCACCTCATTAAACCTCCCCGCGCCACCAGGGTAGGAAAGAGTATGCCCCCCTAATATTTACTTTGAATTATAAAAAGGTAAATATTTACAAGAGAGTTTTATTCTAAATATAACCTGAGATGTTCAATGTTCCATGTGTGCTTTAATGCTCTGCTTTCTTTGTCTTGAAGTTTATATGTCCTTGGCTTGACTTTTCACACATCACATAGGGACCTTCATAGTTTGAAGCTAGCTTTTTAAATTGTTTCTCTTTAGTGTGCAAGAAGACTTTTCTCAAGACTTTTTCTCCCAATTGAAAATCTCTTCTTTTAACATTGGACGCAAATCTGCTTCTCATTAAACCTTGATACTGTGTTGTTCTTAAATGTGCTTTGACTCTCATTTCTTCAATCAAATCTAACTGATTCCTAATAGTCATATTCTTTGCCTGCTCGGAATAGTTTTGGATTCTGAAAGATGGTAAATTAGCTTCTATGGGTGTAATTGCATCAATGCCATATACGAGAGCAAAAGAGGATTCTTGTGTAGTAATTCGGGGAGTAGTTCGGTAAGCCCACAGTACCTCCTGCAAATAACTTGGCCACTTCTCTGCATCTCCTTCCAAATTATTTTTTAACCCGGATAAGATCGTTCAGTTAACAACTTCAACTTGTCCATTAGCTTGAGGATGGAATGGAGAGGAAAAACAGTGTTGAATCTCTCAGTAAGTGCAGAACATCTTCATGTCCTTATTATCAAAGTGTGGCCCATTATCTGTAGTGATCTTTCGGGGAACTCCAAATCTGCAACATATGTTGGATATAATGAAGTTTATAACCTCTTTAGAAGAACTTCCAACTAAAGGAGTTGTTTCTATCCATTTAGAAAAATAGTCAATTGCCACTATTATCGTTCAATATTTATCGGATGCCATGGGAAGAGGCCCAACCAAATCTAACCCCCATCTATCAAAAGGTATTGCTTCGGATATGGACTCCATAGGAACTGTTGGCATGTGGATTTCATTTCCATATATTTAGCAGGGATCACACCTCGTGACCATATCTTTGGCATTTGCCATTATCGTTGGCCAGTAGTACCCTGCTAATAAGACTCTTCTGGTTAAGGCCTTATAGCCACAATGTGCAGAGCTTTCTCCATCGTGCAGTTCAGATAAAACATTTTGGGATTCTTTAAATCCTAAGGAACGCAAGAAGAGTCTGTTAAATGATTTTTTTTTAAAGAACTTCTTTTAATACCAGGAAATCACGAGCTTTATAATTTTCTTAGCCAAGGATTTATCCAGAGGTAAAATTCCATCGGAAATAAACTGAAAAATATAATACCTCTAGTATTTGGGTTGAATAACAAATCTACTTATACTCTCTTCATTCTCTTTTCCCATTTCTTGGCTTGAATCTATCGATAGACACTCCAGCATCAGAATCCATTGGGAAGATTCAGAATAGGTTATGGTTTCTAAAGAGTCACCACAATATTCTCTGATATAGGGATATGTTCGTATCAGATATTCTTGAAATATGCAGCAACTTCTCTCAATATGAGAAAATATTTTATCAATTATTCTTTCTTCACCTTAGACTACCCCTGAGCATGATGAATAGGAGTCGCTCATTAATCGGACTTTTTTTCCCCACATATAAGGTCTATCCTGAGACCAACCTATGGCTTCTTCATATTTAGATTCATGGTTGGAGGCCCGGAACCCAAGACATATGGCTTGATACATAGTATCACCATAAGGATAAGTTAAACAAAATCTGGTCCCACATCCCATGGTGATAGATCCGTCATCAAATTGGATTACCCATTCTTTTAAGACAGGTTCCTTTGCACTTGCTCGTGTCTATCAGCATGAAAATCTACTAGGAAATTAGCCATTGATTGGTCTTTGACTACCATTCGGGGGGAAAAGTTAATATCATAACCACCCAGCTCAACTAACCATTTGGTCATCCTGCTTGATATATCATCCTTTTGGAGAATATTCTTCAAAGGAAAAGATATTCGGATGAAAATTGAATGAGCTTGGAAGTATGGTCTTATTTTTCTAGCTGTTATTACCAAAGCCAAGGCTAATCTTTCTAACTTCAAATATCTTCTTTCAGCATCCAACAGACTTTTGTTGATGTAATAAACTGGATATGGGTAATTATCCACCTCTCATACTAGCACAACACTTACTGCATACTCAGACACAGCTAAGTATATATAAAGTTTCTCCCTCTGAACAGGTTTAAAGAGTGTCTTGGGTGAATAAAATGCTTTTTGATTTCAAGAAATGCTTGACCACACTGGCGGAGACCAATTAAAGTCTTTGACATTTCTTAATACCTGGAAAAATAGAGCATACTTGTCTGATAATCTTGAAATAAACCTGTTCAACGCAGCCAAGTGTCCGGTTAATATTTGAACTTCTTTAGTGCTCCAAGGAGGATCCATAGCTAATAGAGCATTGAGCTGATCCGGTTCAGGTTGAATCCCTTTTTCACTTATAATATAACCCAAGAACTTTCCAGAACGGACCCCAAAAACACATTTTTCAGGGTTTGATTTTAAATTAACAGCCTCTAAATTAGGAAACGTCTCTTGAAGATCGGATATATGCACATCTTCTTCAAGGATCTTTACCATCATGTCATATATGTAAACTTCCATATTTCTGCCAGTCTGACTAGCAAAATATTTATTCACTAACCTTTGATGGGTGGCCCCAACATTTTTTAATCAGAATGGCATCACTTTATAATAATGAAGCCTCCTATCCGTGATAAATGTGATGTCATCTTGATCTTTTGGATCTACTTGTATTTGGTTACACCCTGAAAATGCATCCATGAAAGACAATAGCTTGTTCCCATAGGCAGAGTCCACTAACTTATCTGAGGAACATGATATGAATCTTTGGGATATTCTCTATTAAGATCAGTGATGTCAATACACATGCGTCATTTACCATTCCTTTTCTTAACCAAAACAGGGTTGGCAGTCCATAATGGGTACTGAGATTCTTTGATGTGGCCCATTTTGGTCAAGTGATCAACTTCGTGAACACTTACATATGCTTTTTATTTAGAGAAGGACCTTTTTCTTTGTACAACTGGTCCAACATCAGCTCGTACCGACAACTTATAAAAAATTACATCAGTAGGAGTTCTGGTGACATCATCATTACACCATGCAAATACAAATAGATTATCCCATAAAAAAGATAGTAGCCTTTGTTTCAAACTCGGTGCCAACTTGGTACTAATTTTAACACTTTTTCCCTTAACTGTGGAATGAATTTCAACTTCCTTTATAAGTATTATGACACTGGGAGCCTCCCTTGGATCATCAATTTCATTCTCATTGGTAGAAGGATCCAATAGCTGCTAGTATTTGTTAACCTTAAATGCCTCCAAAGACTTTGAGGAAATGGTTGTTGCATAACATTATCTAGCTACCTTCTAACTACTCCGGACAACACCCACTTGTCCCTCCACAACATATTTTAAGCACTCATGGACAGTATAGGCCACAATATGCATCCTGGAGAGCCAAGATCTTCCAACTATCGCATTATAAGATGTTGGGCAGTCCACCACAACAAACAATACCCTCACCATTTTTTAAAAGGCCTTTTACCCAGCAATACTTCTTCCTCGAATTCTCCAACCACATCTTTCGAACTCCTTCTGAATCCCCAATAGTTTTGTTGATTATTGAATAAACGAGGGGTTTTTCATCTGTTTATAGAAACTTAAAAGCAATATGTTGGCCGAACTACCCGTGTCAATCAGGATTTGACGTATATCATTTCCTCCAATTGACACCCCTATCACTACGACGTCTTCATGGGGTCATGCAATGTCTCTTAGGTCATCCTCATCAAAAAATATGAAAAGATCTGGAGTTTGGTAGAGATGTGTGGACATTCTTCTATCCAATAGGGTGGTCAAGCTATTGACATGCCTCTTTCTTGAAGAACTGGAAGGTGCAGTCATAGTGTCTCCCCCAAATATGGTTAAACATTCAAAATACTTAACCAAACCAGAAACAATAGCAGTTCTGTCCATTATCACTCCTACCCGATTCCGATTTGGATTCGGGTCAAGGTACTCAAAATCCACATCAAATCTTTAAATAATCACCATAGCATCCTCCTGCCTAGACGTTCTAAGAAGGGCCGAAGGAGTAGTTCGGGGAGTATTGTTATTAGATGGTGTATTATTCGGCATGCTCCCCCTTTTTTTAGTATAAGCCCCCAGTTTACCCCTTTCAATGAGATTTTGCACCTCGTGTTCAAAGCTATGCAATCATGGGTATTATGCTTAATGTCATTATGGTATTTACATAAATGGGTACTTTGGTTTTCTCTGGGAGACTGTAACACTGTTGGCTTTCTAAAGTGTACTTCATTTTTAGTTATGTCATATATCATAGCCAAACTTTCTCCCAACTCAGCAAACCACTCGGGTTGAACCCAGTGTCCCCTTTTATTTCTAACCTGCTGGTTCTGATTCTGGTTGGACTCACTCTGTTTGGGCCGGTGAGATCCATGTTCAGTTTCCTTCGACCTGTAACCGGACTGGTTAGTTGTTTGAGGTGTTGATGTTGTGGTTGTGGATCTGATCTGACGAGTTACTCTTGATTTTTTACTTTCTTCGACATTAATTTGTTTCCCAACTTGATTTAACAACCCTCCAAAGGGCATAGCTTTTTTCCGGGTCACAGAATCAGCCAAGTTCCCCAGATTCAATCCCTGCCTAAGGGAGGCAATTGCCACTTGTTCAAAGCAATCAGCCAGCCCATTCTTTGTATTTAAAAACCTGTTAATATATTTTTCTTAATGACTCATTCGGTTCCTGAGCACAATGGATTATGGTATCACCATTGCCTTTCAGCTACTTGCTTCCAACGAATTGTCTTTGGAAAGCAACCCAAAAGATATCAAAAAAACTATAGATCTATGGGGGAGACTGTTATACCACTTGAGGGCACTTCCCTTAAAGGTTTGAGAGAAAGCCCTACACGGAAACTTGTCATCTTCATCAAAATTTATCATGAAGTTCTTAAATTTCTCAAGATGATTGCCTGGATCTTTACTTCCATCGCACTTATCCATCTTGGAACTATCAGATATTTTAGGAAGATGTCCGAAGAGTATTTTCTAGGACAAAGGTAACTGTCTCCAATTTTGACTTCAACTAAACACTGTATCCTCATTTGCAGTAGCAAAAGTACCTGGTTCAGACTGGAAAAAATGGATCAATTAGCAAACGGTCAATATGTTGATCAGTTGATCCCTTCATCTTCCCTTGATATTTGTTGAGACGGTCATGTTTGTCCCTCTTTCTTGAATGCTTCTTGGATAACCTTATATTATTTCCTTAATCACCCTTCATCACTACTAGTTGATACCGACTCTTCAAGTTCCACATCATTAGAGAAACTGCTAGAAGATTCCGACGTGGAGCTCTCCATTCGTTTGGATTGATGTGTTTTCTTGGAACTGAGATAGGTCGGACTGCTCATTTTCACCTGGATTATCAGTATGATGGAGCGCTAATACACCGATTTTTCTTTAACTCTTTTTTTTGCTTGTTTCAACGCTCTCAACGCCTCAATCTCAGCCCTCAATTAATCACGCTCCTCAATAGTGTACTCATTATTTAATTTTGCTCTTTCCACGTCTTGAGGTGGAGTATTCTGTGCATTCGGATCCATCCGAACTGGTTTTTTATTGCTAGTTTTGAATTCGTAATTCAGGCACCGTCGCCTCCCACTGTGGTCGCCAATTTTGTGTGGTTTATTTCTGATCAAAGGGTGTTTTGGGAAAGAGTTTCAGGAATTTAATATGTTGAGCGAGAAGTAGAGAGCTAAAGAAGGTGTGTAGTAGCATTAAATTTCTATCATCCCATTAATGAAAGTACTTGGGGTATTTATACTCATTTAATGAACCGTGGACGTACGGGTCGGATCATGGGTTTGGGTTAAGTAAAAACCCATAAGCCCAAGAGATGAAATGACTAGCAACTAGTCGAGTTACGTTCCACTTGGTTATACTGTTCGGTGGGGCATGGTACTGGATATGTCCGAACTGCCCTCCGGATATATACAATAGCCAACGCCAAAGAAATCCAACCTCATCAACACTAAATTATAATTGTTAGAGATGTTTATGAAGAAATCAAACTTGAGCTAGAAACAATATCGGTTAAATTCATTTACAAAATAGATAATCAACTTTATTGCATAAAATCTAAGGTCTTCCAACTGATTAAATCCATAATTACAAGAAACAATAATCTCAATGTCGATAGTACCTTCCTAAAAGAAAAACACATGCAATTAAAAAAATACACATAATCGTCAAGGTTTCAACCGAGACTCCACCCACCAAATGCAAAATGAAAAAGACTCGCAGAAAAGAAGGATCATAATCTCAATTAGATATACAAAATATCAACACATCGATTAGGAGAATAACTCAGTGCAAAATCTCGTCGTCGGTAGCCAAAATATAATAAAACCTAACACGCAGATGACTACAAACATATAGATTTAGAAAGATAGATAGACGGTTACACAAAAACAAAAGGTTTTGTGAAAATTTGGTTGAATCATTAACGATAGGCCGTTATTAATCGATTTCGTGGTTAAAGGTTGTGGTTGTGGAAAGTAGCTTGAAACGACAAATAAAATTGATAAAATGAAAAGAAAAAAAAAATCAGTAAAATGAGAGCGAAAAGGTTATGAATCAGTGTGGAGAGTAAATTGATTCCACAAAAACTAGTAACACAAATAAAGAAGGTAGGATAGTGTTATTCATGGATGTATTAGTAAATACTATATGTATTTTTAGTGTTTAGTTAATAATGTCTTGTTTTGCTAGTGATCTGTGACTCTCTGGTATTATTATTCTAACTATTATAATAATATTTATAATTATTATTATTGTTTTTTACAAATTAACATAGTTTTAAAATATTATAATTGATGATAAGAAATATAATGAAGTACTAATTAAATAGATATTACAAATTCAAACTTATTTTTTATATCTTATTCTTTAGATAATTCATTGTCACCTATCATTTAAAATCCACTTTTATTCTAATATTCTAAATAATTTTACTCATTACAGAAAGTTAAATTTTTTATTAAACAATGTTTTTTTTAACTTTTTCTTTTCTTTTTCTTTCAAAAATCGAAAATCAATAATTTTTTAATAAAATAAACCCTCACACAAAACAGATTTTTGAAAAGGGAGTTATAAATCAAGATGTAGTATATTGTTGGATTTTACAAAAATATTCCTTCATTTTTTTCTCTCGTCTAAGGAATCAAAAGATTAATTCATTGCTTTTACTTTTGATTTTGATTTTACTATATTGTATCTTCTTTATGTTATGGATTTAAATATTTTATTCGATGTTAATAGTGTTGAAGATGCAAAATATTAAAAAAAGATCGTCAAAATGCAAAATACAAAATAATGCAAAATGAAATTTGAGATGCGAAATAATGGTTAAATATAGTTTTTTTAGACTATGAAATATATGTGAAATGAAATTGAAAATGTCAAATAAGGGTCAAATGCGTTTTTTAGAAATACAAAAAGACAGTCGAAATGAGAATACAAAATAAAGGTTAAATGTGATTGTTTTTAAGAAATATAAAATGTATAAAACACAATCGAAATGCGAAATGCAAAATGCGAAATTCAAAATGCAAAATACGGTTAAATGAAATGTGAAAGGTTTAATGTGATTTTTTTAATTGTTAAATGAAAAAAGACAATTGATATGTGAAGTAAAATAATAATGGTTAAATGCAATTGTTTTTAAGAGTGGTTAAAAACAACAGTTGAAATGCAAATAAGGATTGAATGAAATGTGAAATAAGGGTTAAGTGCGATTTTTTTAGAAATACAAAATATGAGATAAGAGGTAAGGAAAATACAAAATATGAAAGCGAAATACGAAATACAAAATAAGAGTTAAATAAAATGTAAAATGAGAAATAAGAGTTCAATGATATGGTACAAAAATATCATTCATGAAATTAATTTTGCTTGTCTTAAAAAATAAAATTAGTAGTATTTTTCGGAAGAAAAAAAAATCCGAGTTATTGTTTGAAATATATAGGTTTTTAAATCGTAAAAAAAATATTTATGGTAAAAAAGTTAGTTGAGATGCTTATAGATAACCTGAAAAATATGGGTATTGTCTCGTATATTAAATTGTGCGAGGAAATTATTAGGTAACCAATCCGAAAAATATTTATAAATATTAAGAAAAAGTTTTAAATATATTAGACTATATAATTGAGAAATCAACTTTGAATTACTTATTTTGTGTTAATACTATTACAAATAAGATTGTTGGAATTTGATTAAATGTTATCGGTGTTTTTTTAATAAGTTCATATTACAAAAATAAAAGAATAAAAAATTGATATTCAAATTACATTACGTATATTCAAATGGTATTTAAAGATAATCGATATGTACTAAGGCATATTATATGGTGTATCATTTGTCATATCACAAAAGAAATAAAAACATGATTTGTGCTCATTATGGTGACAGATGATATTCCCTTTAATGCGAAAGTGTCATTGTCCATGTTTTTGTTCGGTCATTATGTTAATGACCAAGTTTAATTAGAATGAAAAACAACGTTTGAGGTCAGGAAATTGTAGGCTAAACTTGTAATTTTGGGCTCGTCATCTGGAAAAATGAGTGTGTGTCTCTATAAAAAACTGAGTTTTAAAAGCTATTTTCATCCGTGTCACTCATTTGAGACAAAAAGATATTTTTTCACGACAATGATCTAGTTGTTACGCTATCGTGTATACGAAAATATTTTGGATAATTATACCTGGCATTCTGAGCCATGTAGTGGTACGACACTTGTGCTTTAGTACACACTCGTTTGGTGTTTAAATTTCGTTTGGATTAGTTTGGAGTTTGGAGTTTGAAGATTGGAGTTTAGAGATTTGAGATTCGAGCTTTTAAATTGAATTTCGATATTGACTTTTGACGTTTCGACTTTGATTTTGGTGTTTTGTTTTGATTTTGGCTTTCGATTATGGTTTTGAAGTTTCGTGTTTCGTTTTTGCTGCAATTTTTGTTTTTATTTTGTGTAACAAACTCCCATTGCAAGAGTAAGCATTGGGAGTTTGAGAGAGGGTGTTAGAGATATAAGGCCTAGGCCCATTAGCCCATGTAGTTTGTCTATAAATATAAACTTTATACTCTATGTAATTGATACACTTTCTAAATAATACAAAAACCCTAGCAGATATTTTCTCTCTTTTGTTCTTTATTTAACATTCTCATTATAAATATTTATAAAAAATATAGAGAATGGAGTAGAAGCATGAGAAGGTTGTATAAATAAATCAAAGTAAAAAAACCAAAGAAACATTGAATTGGTGTTTATAATTAGGATATGATGTCATTTATGTCCTCGACATGAACAATAACATTTTATATTATGATCTCTTAAGTAAGGTTGGTAAATATTACGTGTATGATTCTAATAAATCGGGTACATTTTCTGGTAAGGTTAATAGGTTAATAATATGATGAGATGTTATAACTATGTACTAATAATGAATAAAAAATTATTTTTACTCGTGCATGCAAAATTCTTACAGTGTATCACATATAAAAGTTATACATATAAGTGATAGTAAAAACAAGACTTATACATTGCAAAGTAAATCCATACGATAAATGTGAATTGTATGTGGAAACTAAAATGATTAGAAAGGTTTACAATATCGTTGAAACCTACATGAAATTGTTACACTTAATATACAAAATTTTATGTGATTAAAACAATATTATAACCCGCAATGGAAAAACATATTTTATAATCTGCATAGCATGACTACTCTATATACACTTATGCTTGCTTACTTATTGATGTAGCCCAGAAAGTCCAAACAAAAGCCTTTTTAATTTTATTTTATTTTATTCAAATATGTTATGTATTTAAATCAAATCTAATTATATTAAGATTTGATTTGATTTGATTTGATTTTATTTTATTTTATTTTAAAATATTTATTTTATAATTTAGGTTTTTGAGAAGCTATTATATAAAGCCTCATATGCCTTAAGTTATTTGAAGTTTTTGGAGTAATATATTTTTATCTCTGAAAATTTCACTCTTTGATACCCTTCGATTAGGGTTTCATCATGTTACCCTTAAATTAGGGTTTTGTTTCTTCTTCTATTTCCGCCGCGTCATCAGATTGGTATCAGAGCCTCAGTTCCTGCTATGGGTCAAGCATGTTTCTAAATCCTGATTACATCTGATTCAAGGTTTAAAGAAGAGAACAACACATATGGTCATGAAGATCGGGAAGATCGTTTGAGTATGAGGGGGCATACCAACCGTTTCAATGACGATCATATTGACCGGTTACTGAAGGAGTTTAAATTGGCTACCAATCGTCGAATCAAGGTAAAACCTTCTTATTGAAAGGTCGTCTCAGACTATGAAGAGGTTTTCAAAACCATTTTTTTTTCATCAACTGGACATGGGGATGTTGTCTTCAGGCTATGAAAAGGTTTTCGAAACTATTTTTTCCTTCAACTGGATGGCTTCAATGTGACTTCGAATAAGGAACACTCGATAAGAATTATCTTATTCCGATAAGGTCAACAATTATAATTTCCAATGTAACGATTGAATAAAATAAAATAAATAATTTTGGTTCTTGATGGTGATGGTGTTGTGAAGTCGATGACGAATTCTTGTCAACCAGGAGAGGATGATGTAGCCCAGAAAGTCCAAACAAAATCCTTTTTAATTTTATTTTATTCAAATATGTTATGTATTTAAATCAAATCTAATTATATTAAGATTTGATTTGATTTTATTTGATTTTATTTTATTTTATTTTAAAATATTTATTTTATAATTTAGGGTTTTGAGAAGCTATTATATAAAGCCTCATATGCCTTAAGTTATTTGAAGTTTTTGGAATAATAGATTTTTTATCTCTGAAAATTTCACTCTTTGTTACCCTTAGATTAGGGTTGCATCATGTTACCCTTGAATTAGAGTTTCATCTATCGTTGCTTCTTCTTCTGTTTCCGCCGCGTCATCACTTATACACAAATATTAATGTATTAATATATTTAATATTTTAAATTATTTATTAGAGTTCTATACAACGATAGAGATGAATAATATTTTTCAAGTAAGTTTTATGTTTCGGTAAAAACACATAAAATAACCCACCAATGTTTGGTTCATTTTAAGCCACATCAAAATAGATGGCTGAACTTAAAATAAAATATTTATTGAAATGTTTAATTACATGTGAGTTAACTTTATATTATACATGAAGTTGTGGTTAAAGTCGTGTTAACAACTTGCCATATAATAAAATGAGTTCATCTTAAAGAAACTAGAATATATCTGTTACGTTATGTAACTGAAAGAAATCAAACATCGATTATATCAAAGTTTGATGGAGTATTTTTGTTAAAAAAATTAAAAGTCTAATGAAGTTAAAATTTGATCCAAATGTCATAAGATGCACTTTTATTAGTTATGGAGAAAATGATAAAGGTTGTAGGTTATTAGACTATGAGGTTGATGTCATGTTCAAAGCTATGTAAGTAATTGTTTTCTTGATATGTATTAAATAGTTATAACGATACTCAACTAGTGCCAAAAATAAAGTAAAACGTTTTAATGTAAGTAAATTTTGGTAAAAATCAACCAAGTGAGACTCTTAGGAGAAAATACCTGAAGTAGGATCCAATGAGATAAAATCCTAAAGTATTCATTTCATATCGTGAAAATAGTTTATAAAGATATATCCAATAAAAATTGGTTGTACTGTTTTTAGTAGAGGTAATACTTTAAAGATTTTTAATTTTGGAAAAATATTATAAACGAGAGATTGATTCAGTCATATCAAACCATACTTGTAAATTAGTAGAATTATCTTTGGAGGCGATATCAATTACAATAAAAACTCTATAAATCAACACTCTTTAAATTAATAACCTAGACAAAATTAATAATTTGTCCAATTCAAACTTGGGACCAGTACAAAATTGGACCCAAATCGATAAAATAATATAATAATATTTTTTTTAAATCCCAATGTATATATATATATATATTAGTCCTAACGTAACTATAAATTAATAATTCCTAACATATTCTAATGAACTTGACAAATCAATTAATTTTTACTAATATATATATATATAGTCATTTGTGTTTGTTGAACGTAAAATCTATATTTATTTCATATTTAAATCTTCTCATTGCACTTAAGAGTTGGGGCATTTTATTCTCGTATTGCAACAAAACATTGTGAAGAGTTATTGTCACTAGCAATATCTTTTTTTGTGGTCGGTTCTAAAACTATTGTAACCTGTAAAACAAACCGGTTCCATTCATATTAAATACATATTTCATAGAAAATTGAATGGGCCAGTTTCTCTTAAATAGCGATATGATTTGATATCATGCCTTAACTCGAATTTCTCAAGCCAGCCTTGTGAGATTTTATGCTTTGAACAATCATGTGGATATAAAAACCTAAGTATCGCAAATGCTTTCTCTATGATTAACTCCCTTGTTATATTCACACGCTCTTGATGTTGGAGAAACCATTCATAGATAACTTTCTCAATGTCATGGTACTTATCTGGTTTGTAACGCATGCAAGATTCATCTTTATCAAAGCTAACTGATAAAAACTATGATGATCGCTTGAGAGTTTTTTATATTGTTCCTTGACTACCTTTTAAATTAAAAAATTTTCAACCCACTCACCAAATCTTGTTAAGTGCATCTTTGGTGATCTCCCTTATACTCGCATAATAGTTTCCGTTGTTGATTGGTCATGGTTGATTTTTGAACACCTTTTAGTTTATGAGCCATATTTGATGTGATTATAAAATTTTCAATGGACACTTTATAAGGATCAATTTCTAACCATGTTTGATGTACAACGTTGGTACCATGGACCAACTTTTGGTACCATGAACTAATTTTTTACTTATTCAAAAATAATGAACTTGATAAATTCAATTAATTTGTGAATGTACATTCATAGAATATGTCTTGGAACTTATTTTTGTAATTTGTTTTTCATCTCCGACTAATTTGCATTGTAAATAGTACATTGGACTTGAAAATTTAAAGGTCATATGTAACACATCTTTAAATTAATATATTATTAATTTATCGACATAATAATATCTCACTAAATTAATAAAATATCTTGGTCCCAATATTATTAATTTATAGAGGGTTTACTGTATGTGTAAGTGGGTATTTTAGAAGAAATAGCATACATGTCGTAGATTGGTTGTCAAACCTTTTTTATAAAATGAACGAATAAATTAATTTTGACATATATCTTTTGGTTTCAATGACCATAAGCTTAAGAATGTTATTTGTAGTAGCATTGATATGTAGTCTTTATTGTTAAGAATATAAAACTCATATAAAGCCCAAGCTCGTTAGCTTTCTTTTATTATAAATAAGAGCATATGTTGTACTAATTTATATACTTCTGAATAATACAAAAATCCTAGCCGTCTAGCGGTTTGTTCCTTTTGTTCTTTCTTTAATATGGTATCAAAGCCAGAAGTAAACTGATCACGTAAATGTAACAATCAAATTTATCAGGTATTTGATTTCGTATTAGATCTGATTGATAAAATTATCAGGTATTTGATTTCGTATTAGATCTGATTGATAAAATTATCAGGTATTTGATTTCGTATTAGATCCGATTGATAAAATTGTAAGTGGAATTTATCGGTGAAATTGGGGCTTAGAAGGAATCGAAATTGCAAAAGTATTGGTTAAGAATATTTTTTTGGTAAAATTGCACTGGATAAATTTCAGGTAAAATTGCACAAAATTATTGTTCGGCAAAGAAAAGTTTTCTCCGATAAATTTGGTTTATTGAAATAGTGGTAAAATTGCACAAAAGTCCGATGAAATTGCAGAAGAGTTATTATTGAATTATTAGTAAAATTTCTAATAAATAGATATAGTTTTCGGTTTTCGGATCTGCTGTGTGCAGCTCCAATAAAACGGTCCGATTGAAAGGAAAACGAAGTCCGTTTTTACTGAATTTTGGAGAGCATGTTTGGGACATCCGACCCTTCAATATGACTGGTCGGATTTTGATTCGGTGCTATAGTTTGTGAGAAATTGCAACTGGAACAGTGGAGCAGTTTTGTTGAGATTGTAGTATCAGTTGTAGTTGATGGAGCAGAAGATCTACTCGTACAAGTAAGTCTACCAAACTACCAGCTTCACCCCTTAGAAGATCTACTCATACAAGTAAGTTTACCAAACTACCAGATTTTCCGTATTCTTCTTACTCAGCTCCTTTTTCCTCTTTCATAGCAAAAATACATGATTTATATGAACCTCAGTCGTTTAAAGAAGCTGTTTCTGATCCTCGTTGGCAAAATGCAATAGTCGAAGAGCTCACTGCTCTTTACCAAACTCATACATGGGATATAGTTAAGCCTCCATCCGGTAAACATATAATCGGTTCTCGATGGGTTTTTAAATCAAAACAAAATCTGATGGATCTGTTGAAAGATATAAGGCTCATCTTGTAGGAAAAGGGTATTCACAGAAGTATGTTATGGATTATGATGAAACATTTGCCCCAGTGGCAAAAATGACGACTGTTCGTACTCTTATTGCGGTTGCTTCTGTTCGCCAGTGGAAAATCTTCCAACTCGATGTCAAAGATGCATTTTTGAATGGTGATCTTCATGTGGAGGTTTACATGACTCCTCCTCCAGGCGTTGCTCACCAACCAAGTGAAGTTTGTCGACTTAGGAAAGCCTTATATGGACTCAAACAAGCTCCTCGTGCCTGGTTTGAAAAATTCTCTATGGTTATAACTTCACTTGGTTTCCTTGCTAGTAATCAAGATTCGGCCTTGTTTATCAAATGTACTAGTGTAGGACGAATTATTTTATCCCTATATGTAGATGATATGATCATTAAAGGTGATGATATTGATGGCATTGCAGCACTAAAACGTGATTTGGCTCAGCGTTTTGTGATGAAAGACTTGGGACTATTACGATATTTTTTAGGTATTGAGGTGGCTCACTCTCCAAAAGGTTATATTCTCTCTCAGACAAAATATATATATGATTTATTCGAACGAGCGCGACTTTCTGATAACAGAATAGTAGATACTCCTCTTGAAACCAATGCTCGGTATTCTCCGACTGATGGCGTTCCTTTGTCAGATCCAAGTCTATATCAAACTCTTGTAGAGAGCTTGGTCTATCTTACAGTTACTCGGCCAGATATAGCTTATGTTGTTCATGTGGTCAGTCAGTTTGTTTCTGCTCCTATATATGTTCATTGGGGAGCTGTTCTTCGAATATTGAGATATCTTCGTGACACTCAGTTCCATAGCCTTTTATTTCTCTCGACCTCTTCACTTGAACTGCGTGCCTGTAGCGATGCTGATTGGGATAGTGATCCTCATGACCGAAAATCTACTACCGGTTTCTGTATTTTCCTTGGAGATTCATTAATATCATGGAAAAGCAAGAAACAAGATGTTGTCTCTAGATCGTCTACTGAAGCTGAGTATCGTGATATGGCTGTCACCACATGTGAGATTGTTTGGTTATGATGGCTTCTTGCAGATATATGGGTTAATGTTACTAAACCAACTTCCCTACATTATGATAACAAAAGCGCCATGCAGATAACAAAGAATTCAGTTTTTCATGAGAGGACAAAGCACATTGAAATAGATTGTCATTTCACTCGACATCATCTTTAGATCGGCACCATCTCGCTTCCGTATGTTCCATCAGCTTTGCAGATAGCTGATATTTTCACAAAGGCTCAGTCCACAGCGCGGTTTCGTTTTCTTTGTGACAAACTCTCAATGCTTATTACTGTTGCATTGTAAGTTTGAGGGAGGGTGTTAAGAATATAAAGCCCATATAAAGCCCAAGCCCGTTAGCTTTCTTTTATTATAAATAAGAGCATATGCTGTACTAATTTATATACTTCTGAATAATACAAAAACCCTAGCCGTCTAGCGGTTTGTTCCTTTTGTTCTTTCTTTAACATTTATATATACCAAATAGATATTTTAACAATATTTATAATTGGAAATTTCAACAAAAAATCCTACATAGAACAAGTCGAGAGATATATAATCTAAGATAATAAATTGAATGTATAATGGCTTGTTAAACATTATATGGTTTAAAACAAAGATTTAAGAATTAACATATAATTTAATCATGTTATTGTATTCGGTGGTTTTAAGAATATGATGTAGCCGGAAAGTCCAAACAAAAGCCTTTTTAACTTTATTTTATTTTATTCAAATATCTTATGTATTTAAATCAAATCTAATTATATTAAGATTTTATTTTATTTTATTTTATTTTATTTTAAAATATTGATTTATTTCCTTGTATTATAATTTAGGGTTTTCAGAAGCTGTTATATAAAGCCTCATATGCCTTAAGTTATTTGAAGTTTTTGGAATAATATATTTTTTATCTCTGAAAATTTCAATCTGTGTTACCCTTAGATTAGGGTTTCATCATGTTACCCTTGAATTGGGGTTTCATCTATCGTTGCTTCTTCTTTATTTTCGTTGCGCCATCAGTTTGGTATCAGAGCCTCAGTTCTTGCTACAAGTCAAGCATGTTTCTGAATCTTGATTTCATCTGATTCAATGTCTAAAGGAGAGAACAACATACGGCCATGAAGATCTCAAAGATCATTTGGTATGCGGGAGACACACTAAGCGTTTCAATGACGATCATATTGACCGGTTACTGAAGGAGTTTAAATTGGCTACCAATCGTCGAATCAAGGTAAAAATTGCTTATCGAGATGATGTCTCATGCTATGAAGAGGTTTTCAAAACCATTTTTTCATCAACTGGACATGGGAGTTGTCTTCATGCTATTTAAAGGTTTTCGAAACTCTTTGTTTCCTTCAACTGGATGGCTTCAATATGACTTCGAATAAGGAACACTCGAGAAGAATTATCTTATTCCGATAAGATCAACAATTATAATTCCCAATGTAATGATTGAATAAATTAAAATAAATAAATTAGGTTCTTGATGGTGATGGTGCTGTGAATTCGAGGACGAATTCTTGTCAACCATGAGAGGATGATGTAGCCCAGAAGTCCAAACAAAAGCCTTTTTAATTTAATTTTATTTTATTCAAATATCTTATGTATTTATATCAAATCTAATTATATTAAGATTTGATTTTATTTTATTTTAAAATATTTATTTATTTCCTTGTATTATAATTTAGGGTTTTGAGAAGCTGTTATATAAAGCCTCGTATGCCTTAAAATATTTGAAGTTTTTGGAATAATATATTTTTTTATCTCTGAAAATTTCAATCTTTGTTACCCTTAGATTAGGGTTTCATCATGTTACCCTTGAATTAGGGTTTCATCTATCGTTGCTTCTTCTTTATTTCCGTTGTGCCATCAGAATAACCACATATATAAGTGTTTAAGCATTAAATTTTGCGTTGATACGATGGTTAATATATAACTACATAAATGATCCACTTATTCAAAGAATTATATGATCAGAATTAGCTAAATGAACATTTTGTCTTATACTTTTAAAATATAATATCGTTAAAAAGTATACATTATTTTGATAACAAAAGTTATCCAAAAGTATTATGTATGAATGTTTGTACATTATTAGGAACCAAAACTATATTATTAAGGGTCTTAGATATTATAAAAGACAATAAAAATATTACACATTTAGTTGAGGGGCATAAAGATGCAAGTTCGAACACCAACTTAGTCGACAATAAATCAACTGTGATGTGAGATTTAACTTCGAAGGTGTCATTTCTTTAGATTCAAAGAAACAGAGCTATATATCATGCGCCTATATAGTTAGAGGTCATAATGTTGGACACAAAAAGATTGGTTAAAAATGTCATTCACTTTTAAATGAAGAATCGGGATCCAAAACATTATGATATTCAAAGTTTTTTTTAGGGTTTACAGTGACATACAAAATAAGAATTCTAGACACATCAATCTTATACATGAGTACAAAAGATAATTGACTCAAAATAGAGGACCAAATCTTTATCTCGAGAACTGATAAATTCAACATCTAGATGGATAAGGCTAAAAATGAATCGATAAAATCATAAAATTTATAATTTTGTTTAAGCCTGAAATTTATTTTTAGAAATAAAAAAAATGTTACAAAGTTAATAAGAAATCAAAGCTGGTTGTGCCTCTTATTAGAGTACGAGTTTCTTTCATTAAATATAATAAATAGATAAGGGCATGAGTATCAAAGTACTAACGGGAACAACGGTTTCATGTGTATGAGGTCATCGGTTTTTCCATTTAGGATTATTGGATCAAATTTGTGAATATCAATTATTCTAAAAAAAGCTTTACTACTTTTACATTACAACCAAATCCAATATAAATAGTTTATGCATTCATTTCTTAATAAATATAAATGATATGGAATTCAGTCAGATAAGAAATTATTGTAATTTTATTAAACATTGTGACAAAAAAAATGTTTGGATAATAAAATATGTAGATTAGAGAAACTATAATCAAAATAACATAATATAGGTTTAAAAGTATGAGACACTCGTCGCAACTTAGCATGATACGACTGTATCATTTCTTATGGCTTGACCCAAACTATATAGTAAAAAGAAAGGTTCACCATGGTGATTTAGAAAAAATTCATTAAACTTAGATATTTTAGCTCATAAATATAACTCTCGACTTCATCGCGGTAATATAAAAATTACCACACTAGTATACAAGTGGTTTTTGTTGGTATACTTGTCTTTTACCACTCATATAGCTCCCCACAACAATTTTGAATATGTATAGTTTTGTATGTTTTGTTTCAATATGAATGTGTTGCCTTTACAAAGTTACTCTTGTTTTAAATTCTACTTTTAATATATAAAAAAGTGATAAAAAAACATCCAAAATTATTTATTTATTTATAATTTTTTATTTGATAATTTTATAAGAAAAATTGATCCATAATTTCACGTTTCAAAATATAACACTTATTGTATCTTCAAAAATCTTTCAAAAAACTTTAAAATATATCATAAAAATAATGTGTTATAAAACATAATTATTTGTGTTGAAAAAAATATTTATACCAGAAATATAAAATTATCGTCCATATCATAATATTATTATAAGATTGTAAATTTTTTACTAATATTTTTAAACATGTATGGTTATTTAGCCTATTGATTATTTCAAATTATTTGAGATACTTCGACATTTTTCTATTAATCTTAAAAAATACTTCTAAGATATTTATTAATTTTTTAAAAATATCAAACTCATGAAATTCAAAGTTATAAGGTAAATAATTTTTTTAACCTATTATTTTATTATATTATTCATATAATATATTTGTATATCAATAATAATTTCCTGTACAAATATTTATATACCATATGATATTTTATTATATTATTCATATAATATATTTTGTTATATTAATATTTACAAAATAATTTTATACGTATGTATTTAATGATATTTGTTTTTTATGTTGGTCTAAAAAGCGATATCTAAAGAGACTATATTGATATTCCAAACAATTTTTTTCCGGATTTTGTGGGTTCTTATTTTGTCAATATCAACTTTATAAGAATTTAATTTTATTATTTTTTACTTTATTTCCAGTGTTTTTTTATTTTCGATTGCTTTTTATTTTTCAAAATTTATAAATTTAATTTGTTTTTTTATCGATATATTTATTTTATTGTTTAAAAAATAATTAAAATGTGTTTTTAATGGTCTATTTATTACATTTTTAAGTTTATTTTATTTTGATCAAACTCTAAGCTAACAATTTTTTGCTTAAGTAAATATGTTTTTATACATTTTAAATATAAAAATATTATTTTAAAATTTGTATATGTATTCGGGTAGTTTGAATACACAAAATGATTTATTTAAAATTAAAATAATAAAATTAGTTTAAGAGAATCTGTATCTACCGTGTAAATTAAAAAATATAGAAAACTAGTTTAAAATTTTTAACGAAATAATTTGTATTTTAATTAAGAAACTAAGTTTATATATTTTATATCTAATTTTTTTATATTACAATTCGGAAAGACTTGATCCGAGTATTCATTTAATGAATTTTAATTTCTTGAAGTGACGATTGTTTCAAAAAACTTATTTGGAAAAAATAAATTAAAAGTTTTTTAAAAGGTCGGTATATTCATAATAAATAAATCTTATTTGGTGTAAAACCTTTTAAGTATCTTAATTGAATTATCTTACATAAAAAAATTATTATTGTCGTAATAGTCATATTTAAACATTCAAAATCTGAACGTGATCCTATGGAAGCTTAAATAAATTCTCTCTTTATAAAACAATATCTCTAATTTTTTATAGAGCTCTTTATACTGTTACAAAACCTGGAATCATATTCTTTTGTTGATAATAAAGAAACTTAATTTTCTTGTAGAACTTATTGATGACGTTTTAAAAGTTCGAAGCGAATTCCTAGTTGATCCTAAGGAATCTTAATGTTCTTGTAGAACTTCTTAATACTAAGCGAGAATTTGAATATTAATTCCAAAAGGGGAATAAGGATATGATTGGTACGTAATGATCAAGTCCTTATGGTTTGAATCAAAACAAATCATTTATGATTCTTCCCCGTTATAAAAATTGTTCACTGAATATTTTCCCCTCAAAATAAATGAATTTTCTCATATTTGAAATTGGCTAGTGGGTTTCTAATATAACTTGTTATAGAATGAATTAATTTCAAATGGAGATCATTATCAATATATCAGACTTCAATACCCGATATTAAGCCTATAAGGCTTTGCTTGTAATATACATCCCTAACTGTAAAATATTCTTAAGACAATACTTCTGCTACGTTAAATTTAAATGTAATTATTTTATTAGTTCTCTCCCTATGAATTTTGGTTAATAAGGACCTTTTGCACACCCACCCTGCGTAGACCCAAAACTTGAGTCATGCAATTATTTGATTAAACCTTAATACCTCTCTTAGTTAGTAACCACCAGAGACAGATATGACAAACTACTTGAACTTGTCACTAATTTCCATATGTATTGAAACATGTGCATATAAGAGCCAAAATATCTATGAACAAATATATCATTTTATAGTTATCTTTTAATAGGAAAATATTCCCGATAACTGTATTGTTCAAAGAGTTCCAACGATTCATATGCATCTAATTTCCTTCATTTGTTTTGTTCTCCTTGTTCATCATATATGAAAATTCAGGATACGCAGAGTGTTCTATACCATCTTATCAACTAGATAAACCACCTCATTTTGAGAGATATGACCTGAAATGGTTTTGATTAAGATTTATCTATTTTCATAGTATATTCAATTTATTTAGTTGAATGATAAATAAATTTGGATAACACCATTACATAATTTATTAACTGCAATCCTTAACGAAGAAGGAAGATGCCAAAATATTATACACTTAATTTATTTTGTATTTTCTTTATACTTTAATCACCACAATATGTAAATATTTTTTACCATCACTAAATTTTGACAATTAAATGTATCTCTGAATGAAGATCAAAGATCTTTGATAGTTATTAAACAACAATAAATCACCACTGTATGTAAAGATGTTTTACTATCACTCAATTTCGGAGAATTAGTGTAACTTCTGAATAAGGATCAAATATTTCTAATATCTGGATATAAATTGAATATAAACTAGGCTAAATTAAGGTTTGAAACTTAGTGTAACATATTAATCTGTATTGCTTAATATATATATATATATATATATATATATATATATATATATATATATATATATATATATATATATATATATATATATATATATATATCTTAGATAATTTTAATTTCTGAATCACTTTTTTCATCAATTGTGAATTTATATAGACTTAACTACTCAGTAATTCAAAATTCCAACTAAATGAACATGTAGATCTCTGAATTTAGATGGGAAAAATCACCTAAATTGGATGATTGAGCTCGAAGATATTATCGTCCAAATCCAGTCAATCATGTTAGTTTTTCACACTCACTTTGAACATCCAAAATTTGAAAATCTCACTTTTATTCTGAATAACGATTAATTTTTCAAATTTTGAGTCTAAAACTTGACCTTATAGTTATATTTCAAATTATTTTCTTCTAATATTTTACCATCACGTTTAAATGAATTCTTGATTTATATCAAATATAGACTCATCCACTTAGAAATTGAAGAATTAAAACATATGTGTTTTTGGCAACAAAAATAATAATTGTATATAAAATGTTTTATGATATATTTTAAAAAATTGTATATGGAGTTTTATCACTATATATGGTTGGATTTCTAATTTTCTTTATGAATAGTAGTCAATTACCATAACCTATATATACAAGGTATTCTTACCAAATAAATATATCATTCTTTCCATTATATCTGAATAGTTTGGAATAGTTTACCAAAGGTATAATAATATTATATACTCAAAACACTTAAACATAATCATATATATATATATATAACATAAAAATGTTAAAGCTTTTCAGATTACGGGTTGTGATTCAGCATAATAAAATTAGGTTTATGGATTAGCTTTATATTAAGTGAAGCAATTTCCCTTATCTGTATAGATTTCATCCACCCTTTTACTTAATTGTCTATTTATACTTTTTTAATCTATTCACTCTCTTATTATCTAATTCTTGCAATTAGGTTCGGATGGATTCATTGTTACCATGGAGCGTAACCCTTACTGGACTTTAAAGCTCAATATCAAAGTTTTGGATTAAAAGACATGTCATTTAGTTACAGTTTAGCTCAACAAGTATTCATACTTTACTTATAATACCATAAGACTAAATAATAATAATTGTATTATTATTATTATTATTTTCATTATCATTATTATTTATTGCTTCAATATTTCAATTGATTAATTTAATTTGAGTTTACTACAACAGACCCGAATAACATAAATTGCACATGATGAGACATTCCAATTTATGATTTTCTTGGAGTTTAAACCTTGAATATTGATAACTCTTTTTTGAATGGAGAAACACAATATTCTTTAAAATAACGAGAATTAGTTTGCAAACTATCTATATCTACATTTCCATTTTGAATTAAACGAAAGATGATTTTTTTTAAATAATCATAATTATTATTCTGTTACGATTGTGTTGAAAAAATGGTTCATTTTAACTTCCAAAAAATATAAAAAAATAATTATTTTGTTATATGTAACCATTTTATTGTGGACATGACTAAATTTAGGTGTGTTTTGGTTGGATCTCACACCATTGGATCTCACGTCATTTTTTAGATCTCACATTTGATTTTGGATAATTATATTATATTACCGAGAAAAATTGGTATAAATAGTTTTAGTTAGATCATACACCATTTTTCTGTTTTTTCCTTATTAATCTCAAAAGCTCTAAAAACTTTATCTCCCAAACTACTCATTTTATAAATATGACTTTGCAGTACAATTAAGATATATCATATAAGCCTAATGATATAGTTTTTTTCAATTTTTTAACTATGTAGTTAATTTAGGTTTGAAATTTTGATTTTTATCAATTTGATTGTCCAATTATTTAGTTGTTTATTTATTTATTTATTTGTTGATTGATTAGTATGTGAAAGTGACAGAAGTATGTTTATGATATATTTTTGTATAAATTGTTTATTATTTGAGGGAGTTAGGATTTTAGGGTATTAAAACTGGGTTATGTTGTTTGTAAAAGAAATTGCGCAAAATCTAGTTTTTTTTCCTTACATTATGTGAATACGATGCATGTTATCGCGAAATAACATGCGAATGAGATGATATTTCTCGCATGCTTTATACGACATAAATGAGAATATTCATATAATTTATGTGATTTTTTGTACTAACTTTGATTGTTTCCGTACATGTATAGTTAAATCGGTTCTTACATTGTGCAAAATTAATACACTACGTATATAGTTTAAAAATATACTATTTACGTAAAATTTGGTAAATTTTTATCTTATTTCTCTAATTCATTCATAAATTAGCTATTTTACATATGGTTAAAACAAAGTCAACAAATAGGGTACAACCACGTGTCATCCCTCCAATCATCATCACGACAGCTTGTTCGGGTTGATCTTAAATCACGTAGTGAGCGACATGTTTTTCATGACACATATGTGGAGTCTTCATCTAGCAAGGATATTCATTATATAACATACGGTAGTATTTATGGACCATATTTGATAGTGTAGACCCCAAAAGAGGTGTTCGCACGTAGAAATTCTCACGTGTCGAGCATGTCTCAAAATTACCAAAAAGCATGAGGCTTACAACACTTTTCCAAGGATGATATAAGTTTAATTTAAAACTTTAATATATGACTAGTTTTTATATTCCTTATGTTTGACTGTGTTTCTATTTATTAAATTATATGTATATGATTTGTAGCCTTGATTATCACTATAATTCTTCTCTATTTATGAGAGTGTTCAGAAATGAGACTTCAGCTGTTAGACTAGAGTATCCGAGCATGCTATACGTACTAAGTTTGGGCCTCTTATTGATTTTATCTCTTGTTGGCATACCAACTTCCACATGATTGAGGTATTTATCGAGCTTTGACATGTAGAGGCATTATTCTTCCAATTCTCGTTCAGAGAGATGACTATGATGTTTGACGATATCCATGTTATTTGCGGGTCTTCTCGTAACAGGTACTTTTTTACTCTTGTAAACTATGTTGGTAATATAGAGAGAAGTAAGATTTGTGCATATATATTGTGGTGTTATATATATATATATATCCATATGATTCCCACACTTATTAGGGATGGGAAATATATCAATCTGTCATGGTTGAGGGATATATTTTCTACTAAATAGTATGAGGATAGTACTCTGACCGATCAACGTGTGGCCGATTAGTACGACACTCATGTTAAACGTGCTTATATATTATATGTGTTAGATACTAAGATATTGGCCAACAAGACTAGCAACACAGTTATTCTTTATTACTTACAGTTCATTCACATTATCATACCATGGGTAAGTATAATTAGGTTTAGATTGTTTTCGCCCTGTTATATCACATCTCTGGACAAAGTTCGCTCCATGATACTAGTGATATATATGGATTTACTGGAATTTTAGAGGGTTGGATTTATGATTAGTTTACTCGGTTGACAGTTCCATTTTATAACGAGTATGCTATCTTCCTACCACTTATGCATCACCGCACAACGTTTAATGTTTGCTCCTCTATGTCTATTCGAACTGATATGCAACACATCATAACTATATTTAAAGTAACGTGTAAGTTTTGATTAATACTTTAAAATCCCAATTTTATTTTGTTGTATTAATTATGAATTTAAATTTTACAAACTTTTGGACGATATTGTAGGTCATATTTCTTTTATATGGTTATCTGCGAAAAGTGTCGCCATTTTGTGAGATCAATTAGATCGGTCATACATTGAAGTCGTCGGATACAAATCTGAAACATATAACACATCAGATAAGGATCATTTAGATTGTAACATGTCCTTTATGATCTCAGTTTCCTAAGACAGGTAGACGCGTTGGCCCTAAGTTTACATAGGATGAGAGGACTTTGCAGACTGGGCATTGTCATCTTATCACAGATAGAGATGATTTATATGAGGGTAGGATAGTTGGTACGTACCCATTGTACCATGTTTGGTTTAAGAATAACATGTAGTACATAGTGGGCAACCCGATTTCCATATGGCCTAATACGTATGTGGGGGAAAACCCTCCCGCATGCACTCATGGTACCCCAAACGATGTATTTCATCAACTATTAAGAATTCAGGCACATAATGATACAATGACTTTAGACAAGAAGGTGAATGCATTAAATGAGTGATTTCGTATAGTCCAACACTATCGAGATCGTTCATAGATTGTAGTTTATGTTTCTTATTTCTTGTACCACGTATTTTACTCTTTGTTTATGATATGTATTTATGACTTTTATGACTCTTATAATATTTTCTATGACTATTATGATCGTTTTTTTTATAACTTGTACGATATATGGTATTTATTATATTTATGATCTTTATTTTTTATTTTTATGACTATCGAGGTCATTTATAGGTTGGTATGGACTCGATGAAAGCATCGCACTAAAATAAATATAAACTATCATAAACTGAAAGCATATAACATACATAGAACATAAACAACAAATATATAAAACATAAACTAAAAGATACGTCATAAACTAAAAAACATCAGAAGTAAATACATATAACAAAAAATAGTAATACATATAACATAAACGAAAAAACATCATAAACTAAATTTCGATAACCAACTTATTCAAGACGTTGTTCGCGAAGGTGATCTTTCCAACTATAATTATTTCAGACATTGTTAAAAAAAATCGTTTAAAAAGTAAAGAATATGTTACTTATTTGAATAAAAAATATATGAATAAAATATCGTATTCGTCGCTTCCCTGGCATCCTCTCGGAGGTTAGAAACATGAATAGTTGGAAATGAATTCAAATAATTATAGCTGGTAAAGGCTTCTTCCCGATTGTGTGGATGCTAATGAGGAGCTCCATAACGCCCGTACTTATAGTATTTCGTACAAACAATTTCATTAAAAACTCGTCGGTATTATGTTTCGATCATTATTTCTTAACAGATTTGATGACTTTTAGAAAATGACGATCTTCTTAAATAAATCATTCTATATCGTAAAAATTAAAAGTTTGAATATTTGTGATATTGAGTAAATGAAAAAAAACTATGTTTTTGAAGTTATTTATAGAGAATGAAGTTATGCAAAAATCACTATTTGGTTCAAATTTAGTGAGGGAAAAATAGCATGAAATCACGTAGTCTATGGGATTTTCAATATGAAATTTCCACAGTCTATGCGATTTCATGCTTTTTTTCAAGGGATAAAATTTAGCTTTTAAAATCTACACATAGCATTGCATCGCGTAAAGCTCACATTTTGGACTCCAATTCACGTTGATTATGAGCTACGGTGTTATGTTTCTATTTTCAATGCTACTTTTTTCTTGAATCACGTATTATGTGCGAAAATTTAGTCATATATCGCAAATAGTGCATGATTTACAGTATCATATGGAATCTTCTACCAAACAATTATACATTAACCATATATTAAGTTACATTAAACATAAGATGAAAATAATAATAATAGTAATAAACTCTCAATGCAATATGAGATCATACATTATATAAAATTATAATGTTATTTGTAAGATTTTAAGATCATATTCCAATTATAATGAACATCCATAATCTAATATATCACGAATTAAATTATTTTTATTATTGATTTATTTTTATAATAAATTTTATTATGTATTTTTTATCTCTGTTCACGTGATATCTCATATCATATTAACTTATATAATCGATATTATACCGTGTAAATGAAATTAAACACATTGCAAGTAAAAAACAAGTAATAAAAATTGTCAATTTAAAACTACCCGACAAATGGTAGTTAAACAAACAAAGATAAAAAAATTAATGGGTTGCACACAATCCAATATAATACTGTGGAAAAACATACAAAAAAGTATAGAGATAAAAATAAAAGAGATGAATTTTCTCTATCTTGTTCAACATTGATATTTTGAGCATAATCAATATGAGTATTTTCTTTTACCCTCTTAAATTCATAATTTATCACCTCGTATTAAGGAATATTATTGTTGTTATTAGCATCATCATATTCCATCAGTTGTTCATCTACACGCTCTAGTAGATAACAATTTTTAACGAGAATGCACTTCCGATGTTTTATATGAAGATTCACTTTAAATAGATTTATGGTTATGGCACCATACCTAATATCATAGTAACTCTTTTTAAAATTTAGAACGTTGTTGGTTATTTCGTTGGCCAATATAGAGATACATGTTCATAATAGTATGATGTAGCACTGCTTGTGGAGTGACTAAACGTTATCATACACGCATCATGGAAGGATGATATATATTTTAAGAATGATATGTTCATACGTGATGTAGATGAATAACTGAGTATACTTTCAAAAATATATGACAATATGAGATATAAAATAAAAACGATGTATAACTTGAAAATGGTAAGACGATATGAGATGCAAATACATATAGTGGAAACTCGATAAATTAATACTCGATTATTTAATAAACTCTCTAAGATAATATTTTTGGCCGGTCCCGACTCGGGGATAGGGTGCTAAATTAATAATTCGCTAAAATTATAAGATAATATATTTTTGATAATTTCTTTAGACCCCATATAAAATATAAATTAATAATTCCTTATATATAGCATATTAGATAAATGATTTATGAAGAAAAAATGACTCAATTGTCTTTTGTTTATTGTTGAAATCAATTTCCCCTTGAATCTCGCCTCTAATTTTACTTAGCATGGTAAGAACTTCTGGTGTTGTTTTCTCATAACTCAACAAGAAATTGTTCAATGTGATTACCGCTTTAATAACTTCGTTTCGCGAAGGGGGCTCCATTGTAGAACTGTCATCATCTTCTTCATCGATATCATCTTTATTAATTCCAATAACGCTTTCAATAATTTCTTCATCAGTCAACAACTACGCAACTACATTTTCTTCTGGGTGATTCAGAACATCTTCGACATCCATTACATTGCGATAACCCAACTCTTTGATCAAATTCTGGAGTTCTTGAGTGCTTTCACCACCTTCATATGAGTTTTCAAAAGTCGCGTTATTTGTTGATCGAAGTTTACAGTGACGAAAGCAGTTCACAATTGTATTTGCACGAACATCCATAGACCATGCTGAAATTGCAAGATTCATTGCATCTAACACATTTATTTTTGCTGGATTTGGAACCCCTAATTCATAACCCTCCAAAAGACTTCTATAAAATCGGTGATAATGCATCTTAAAATCTCGTATGATCCCCGCGTCACAAGGTTGAATTTTTGAAGTTGTGTTTGGTGGCAAAAAAAATAATTCAACATTTTGCAATCCTTCAATAATTTTTGGATGAGCACGGCAATTATCCACAATCAAGAGAATTTTTCTTCCAACCATTTTTTATCAAGTTGGCGAACATATTCTTCAAATAACACACCAGTCATCCAAGCTCGTTGCTTAGCACGGTACTCACAGTTCAGACTGCTCAAGTTTACATTCTTGAAGCACGTTGGTTTAGCATATTTCCCAATAATCCATAAAGGAAGTTTTTCCGAACCGTTCTCATTACAGCAAATAGAAACAATTAGTCTTTCTTTGTCTTGTTTTTTCCCTTCAAGCTGCATTGTTGCAAGGAAATAATCCGGTTGAAGTCTAAAAAACAAACCTGTTTAAGATCAAAACATGTAAATAATTACATCACTAAATACAAAATATATAATAAAATAATAAAAAAAACAAACCTGTTTCATCCATATTAAAGATGTCTTTCATTTCAAACTGATCAACTTTGTCTCTTATGGATTTTAATTTGCCCTCATTTCAACAGATCCACTCTCTCCAAAACGCCGAAATTTTTTAATTCCATATCCTGCTTTGAACCATCCAAGCCAACCAATAGAAAAAGTAAAGTATGGAGTATCCACTGAATAAATATCTTTCATGAGCTTTTTCGTCTTCTCGGTGATTAGTTCACCTTTCATATTCACATGTTCTTGATATTGAAGAATCCATTCATAGAGAGATTTTCCTAGGTCAGGAAATTTTGTCGATTTGTGTTTCTTAACATCGCCTCTTTCGGGAGCAAGTGAGAGATGCTTTAAAGACCGCTTAACTGTGGTGTGGATTATTTTTTATTGAGGGTAATTTTGTCAAATGTTTTGTGATATTTCAAAGGTATTAGATGTTTGAGTGTTTGGTAGTGAGAGATTTAAGCTGCCTGGTTGTATTAAATGTTAATTACCCTCATTAATGAAAGTGGTTGGGTATTTATACCCTTGATTATGGGCCATATGGGCTTTCGGGTCAAACTTATGAAATCGGGTCGAGTTCAAAAACTCATTAGTTTATTAAGCAGATTAGCAATTAGCTTAGTCAAAAAGTGTTTAGTTATTTAATACTTTTGTCATGTCCGGATACTTCAGTGGGTGATTATTGTCCGGATTACCCCTGTCCGGTTTCTACAGTGAGTGGTGAATATTTTCAGACTCATCAATAGCCTCTTTTTTAGGTTTTGTCGAAGGCCTTTGGCAAGACCAAAAAATCCTCTTAGGCACTAGCAACATTCTCCGGACTGTTTATGTATTCAGCTCAGGATTTATCCAGATTGAATACTTCTCAGAAGTTCAAGAGTTCTACTATGGATCGTGGGACACGTGTCACATTTTGATTCGCCTCACCAGCTGTTATCTTCTTAGAGTGGCGCTCCCACTAATCCCAAAAAGTAACCTCTGCATTTAATACTTATGACGTCAGTGCCGCCTTCAATCATTACTTTTGCCTTTTCGTTTTCTCCTATGTATTTGGTGACTTTTTTCCTCACTAGTATAAATTACTTCTTTTCACTGTTTTACCATCTTCTTCACTTCGTCATTTCTCCATTTCAGAGATTTTTACTTCACTTCTCAAAATCCTTCTTGTGTAGGTTTATGTTCAAGGCAAGAAACGCATTGGTGAAAGGTGGTTGGCTAAATCTTTCAGAGTTAGAAAAAGCACAAAAGGTTGAGCGAGAGAGACGTATCGCTGCGGGTCTTCCAGTTTCTCCAATCGATAAACCCGAAATACCGTCTTCAGAAGCTGATCGAGGATCATCCTCTGCTAGAAGTTCCAAACCCATGCGTTTGTTTCAACCAATCCTTTCGCCCATTCCATCATGCTCTTCGGTTCAGGTGTCACGGCCCTCTGTTGTACGGGAGAAATCAGTATCAAGCACAAGGAGACCCTCTCCGTTCATTGCTATGGGGTCAGATACTGAGAAATCCCCAGAAAAAGTCACTCTTCGCCGGACAGGCCATCTAATAAAGGGTCAGGCAACTGTCTCTCAGCCCAAGTCCCCAAAGTTTGGGTATTCTAAGTCTAGGACCAAGGATAAAGCCACTGGATCAGGGGCATCCATCAGAGTCCTAAAAAAAATCATATGGTCTGGATGCTACTAGAATTAGCTTTCATAATGAGCCCTCCTGAACTGAGCCCCAGCCGGACACCAGACCCCTAAGAGAGGGTGATGCTCAACCGTCCGGACAGCCTAGTGAGCCAGCCACCAGCACTCCCCCACCAACAATGGTTCATAAACCTTCCATGGTGATGGAAGGTAAAGTGGGACCCTGCTTCCATAAAGTGAACGTGAAGTATCTGCTGGCCATACAAAATATCAACTATGTCTACACTCATACTACTGAGTTAGGCCAGATCCGGACGAAGTGGGGGATCCCTGAGTCTGTTAAGGTGAGGATTCCAGTCACTCTGGAGACCCCAATGGACTGCAAGCTCAGTGAGATAGTCATATATACGAAGCTGTTTATCTAGGGGCTCAGATTTCCCTTGGACCCAGAAATTGTCAAGTATTTTCACCTGATAAAACTTTGTCCAAGCCAGCTGAGTCCCAACGCTTGGTACACTCTGTATTATGGCTTCTAGGCTCTCCGGAATACCACTTCCAATGGAACAGTTTGTTGTTGTGGCCAGCCTCTGCAAGAACCATCATATCCCATTCTACCACTACAATATGGGAGACGACTTTGAGGTGGTAGATGACTTGCTCGAGTCAGAGAAGAATTGGAAGACCCAATTTCTGTTTATCAGTGGGGCTTGGGAAAATGGGAGGAAACTCAAAGCTGGTGTCAATCCTAGCATGCTCACCAGCAGATGGAAAAGCTCAGGTAAATATTTTATTATGTTTGTCTTTCTTTCTTTGAAAAAATTTGTTTCTGAACTGCTCTTCTTTTTCTTTGGTTAATGATACCGAAGGAGTTCTCCGATTATGTGGAGGAAGGGCATGCTACATGTGCCAAGCTGAACGCTTGGGCTGCTGATAAATGGGGAAACCATTTCCACAACTGCTTCACCTCCGGCAACTTAGTGAGGTCCCACCTCTGGAACACAACAGGCCGGAAAGACCTTACTTGGGAGGAGCTGACCACTCTACCTCCTCCGACTGTCATCCTCTAGAGAACACAGGAGAAGAATGGCATGCTGGCCTTGCCTGCCAGAGCAAAAGCCCCAAGTAAGATGAAGGGCAAGAAGGGCAAGAAAAAACAAGTTGCAAGAGAGGTTGTTCAAGGTGCTGTTGAGGAGACCGCCTCGGCGAGTCAGGGAGTGCAGGCCCAATGGAGAATTGATGCTACTCTACTTCAAGTGGTTGAAGATGAGAGTATTAGGGAGGTAGGTGGACCTTCAGATCTTCCAAAGGCTCCTAAGAAGGACCGAAAGCGGGGAGCAGATAGTGAAGATAAGGCAGCCAAGAAGAAGAAAATATTCTCGGGGGATGAAGTTTCCCTCTGGCCTTCGGAGTCTCTTCCTTCGGTCGACCCAACAGACCTCACTTTGGCAGAGCAAATCCCAAGTGGTCTACATGCCGGAGAGGGTACCGGAGGGATATCAATATCGATGGAGTGGACATTAGTGGCTTCCAAAACATTGGCCTTTACTTTGATGAGCTTGAAAAAGATGACTTTGTTGGCCCTTACCTTCCGCCAAGTTCCTCAAACATGGTTACTTTCAATGGTAAGTCTTCACTGTTTCAGGGGAGAATAACACGGTGACTTACTCCTTGATGGGCCATATTCAGCCAGTGCTCAACTTGGAGAGGCAAGTACGAAGTCAATCTGCCCTTATCAACACACTCTATACAGACAAAGATAGCTTATCTAATGATCTCCTTAACGGCAATCAAAGTGTTGAAGCATTGAGGAAAGAGCTCGAGGAGTTAAAGAAAGGGAAATAAGACTTGGCCACCAGGCTAGCCACTCCAGAGATGGTTAACATAGAACTCCAAATCAAGTGTTCTGGCTTGGAGAAGGATCTCTCCGCTTCGAAGGACGAGGTGAAGGCCAAGGATAATGTTATCCAAGCCCTGTCTAGTGACAAAACTTCCTTGGAAGGTGTTGTGTCCAAAGTTACCAAGGAAAATGAAGATTTGATAAAAGAACAGGAGAAGACAATCCAGGCTAGGATCGATGCATACACCAACAAGGTGATAAATTCCTTAGAAGACATGTATGCCAAAGTTAAATCCGACATGGTATTGCTTTTTCATCGAACATTCCCAAAGAGGACGCTTGGCACTCTGTAGAAACATGTGGAATACGAAGACCTCCCATTCCAAATTATGGCAGATGATGATAAGCACAACTACTCCAGTGGTTTTGACGATACCACTGACGAGGAAGAAGGTACCGGAGAGAGCTCTAATGATGAACCCAAAGATCCAAAGAAGAAACAAGATGGAGTAAGAACATCTAAGGGAAACTAGACCTAAGGTTTTTATGTTTACTTTTTGTGTTTAAGATTAAAGTCCTTGGATGGCTAAGGCATTTTGTTATGTTTGTCTGGTTTGAGTCCAATCAAGCTCTTTCTTTTTAAACTTAAAGTCCTTGGATGGCCAAGGCACTCTTTATGTTTTAATATCATCATCTGGAGTTAGCCGGGAAGTTTTACTTTGCCAAATTCTTGCTTTGTTTCATATTCGCTCAATCTTAATGGCTGGTGTTTAAATAGCCCCTATTCGTTTTACAAGTATTTCAAGATGAGAGTATTTAAATTATCTGATGAAAAATGTTAAATGGTCATCACTTCACCGGATCAATCCGACCTGTCAAAGATACTTAGAAGGCTTTACAGAAACTGTAAATCAAACAACTCCGAATTTTTTAAGAAGGCATCAAATTTTATTAAAAAACCCGGACACCTCATTAAAACCTCCCCGCGCCACCAGAGTAGGAAAAAATATGCCCCCTAATATTTACATGGACTTTAAACAAATAAATATTTACACAACTTTTATTCTAGATACATCTGGAGGTGTTCAATATTCCATAAGTGGTTCAAGATTCTTCCATCTTTGTCCTGAAGCCTATATGTTCCAGGCTTAAGCTTTTCAATGACCACATAAGGCCCTTCCCAGTTTGGAGCTAGCTTGCCGAACTACTTTTTTTTAGTATGTAGGAATACTTTTCTCAATACTTTATCCCCCAGTTGAAAATCCCTTCTTCTTATTCTGGAAGCAAACATGATTCTCATTAAACCCTGATAATGGGTGGCTCTAAGATGAGCCTTAACCCTTTTCTCTTGTATTGAGTCCAATTGGCTTCTGATTGCCACTTCATTAGCCTGTTCGGAAAAATTATGGACTCTGTATGATGGAAGAGTTACCTCTATATGAGAAATTGTATCCATACCCTATACCAAGGAAAACGGGGAATCCTGTGTAGCAGCTCCAAGAGTAGTCTGGTAAGCCCATAGTACTTCTTGTAGATAGTTTGGCCACTTTCCAACAGCCCCTTCTAAATTCTTTTTGAGACCAGACAGAATGATGTTTTTCGCCACTTCAACCTGGTCATTCTCCTGTGGGTGAAAAGGATAAGATAAACAATGCTGAATGCCCTAGAAGCACAGAAATTCTCCATATCCTTGTTATCGAACTGTGGCCCATTGTCTATGGTTATCTTTTGTGGAACCCCAAATCTGCAACAAATATTAGATAAGATAAATTTTATAACAGATTTTGAAGTAGTCCCTTCCAAGGGGGCAACCTCTATCCATTTTGAAAAAATAATCAATGGCTACAATAATAGTTTTGCACCCTCCGGACGCTATTGGTAAAGGTCCCACCAAATCCAGTCCCCAAAGAGCAAAAGGTACTGGCTCAGAAATTGACCCCAAAGGGACAGTTGGGATATAAATCTCATTACCATATCTTTGGCATCGATCACACTTCTTTACCAATTCCTTGGCATCTTCCATTATCGATGGCCAGTAGAATCCGGCCAAAAAAACTCTTCGGGTTAAAGCTCTATAACCACAATGTGTTGACCCTTCACCATCATGCAGTTCAGACAGCACTATTTGAGATTCTTCAATCCCCAAGCAACGCAAGAGAGGTTTACTAAAAGACTTCTTATAAAGGATGTCTCTTATGATTAAAAAACTAGGAGCCCTATACTTCATTTTTCTTGCTAGTGCTTTTTCCGGAGGCAAAATGCCATCTAAAATGTATTGAAGAAGAGGATACCTCCAGTCTTTAGGTTAAACCACTTGTATACTTAAACTTTCTTCCTCTTCCTTGCTCTGATTGAGTTGAATGGATGGGAATTCTTGCACATGAAACCATGGGTAGGACTCAGAGTAGGCTATGGTGGCCAAGGAGTCTGCTAGTGTGTTCTCCGTTCTGGGTACGTGCTCATAGCTGATCTCTTTGAAGTTAACTGCCACCTCTTTAAAAATGAATAAATATTTAATTAACTGCTCTCTTTTTTTGCCTCAGATTGACCTTGGGCATGATGGATAAGAAGCTGAGAATCACTCATTAACCAAACTCTTTTGGCTCCACAAAGCAAGGCTAACTTCAAACAAGTTATATCAGCTTCGTATTCGGACTCATTGTTACAAGCCCTGAAAGAAAAACATATAGCTTGGTATAGCTTGTCGCCGTACGGAGAGGTTAAACATATCCCAGCACCACAACCCATGGTACTTGATCCACCATCGGTTCAGACGACCCATACCTTCTTAGTTTTTTCACTTGTAGCTTATTTAGTACTCTTGTCCGAATGGAATTCAACTAGGAAATCAGCAACAGACTGAGCCTTAATTGCAGTTCGAGGGGAAAAATCAATGTCATAGTCACCCAATTCTACTGACCACTTGGTCATTCTGCTCGATATGTCTGCCTTTTGAAGAACATTTTTCAAGGGAAAAGACGTCCGGACGACAATAGAATGAGAGTAAAAGTATGGCCTCATTTTCCTGGCAGCAATCACCAAAGCTAGCGCTAGTTTCTCAAGTTTTAAATACCTTTTTTCAGCATCCATCAGGCTTTTGCTAATGTAGTACACCGGACAAGGATAATTGTCAACCTCTCTTACTAGCACCGCACTTATGGCACATTCGGAGACTAGTAAATATATATACAATGTTTCTCCATCAATAGTTTAAATAGGGTCTTGGGGGAAGATAAATGTTTCTTTATTTCATCAAAAGCCTGGTCACACTGTGGAGACCAGTTGGAGTCTTTTGAACCCTTTAAAGTTTGGAAAAACGAGGCACACATATCCGAAGACCTTGAGATAAAACGGTTTAGAGTAGCTAACCTCCCTGTCAATCTTTGTACTTCTTTAATATTCCGAGGAGTATCTATCTGCAGTAAAGCATTAAGTTGGTCCGGATCAGGTTGTATCCCTTTCTCACTTATCACATACCCTAAAAACTTCATGGACTGTACTCCAAAAACACATTTTTCTGGATTTAATTTTGAATTAACTTTTCTCAAGTTGGCAAAAGTCTCTTGCAGATCTGCCAAGTGTAATTCTTCTTCCACACTCTTTACCATCATGTCATCAATGTAGACTTTCATATTTCTTCCAATCTGATCAGCGAATGCTTTGTTCACCAACCTCTGATAAGTATCCTCAACATTCTTTAATCCAAAAGGCATCACCTTGTAACAATGAAGGCCCCTATCAGTAACAAAAGTAGTGTGTTCCTGGTCCTTCGGATCTACTTGAATCTAATTATAACCGGAGAAGGCATCCATGAAGGACAACAACTTGTTCCCAGATGTGAAGTCTACCAACTAATCGATCCGGGGGACTGGATATAGATCTTTTGGGCAAGCCCTATTAAGGTCAGTAAAGTCGATGCACATACGCCACTTCCAATTTTTACTAACACTGGATTGGCTGTCCATAAAAGGTACTGAGATTCCTTTATGTGCCCCATCTTAGTAAGTCGGTCAACCTCTTGAACTATGACATCATCTTTCTCCTTAGAAAAAGCTCTTCTCTTCTGCACAATGGGTGCTACATCTCTCCGGATAGATAACTGGTGTGATATAACATCTGCAGGCACTCCGGTTACATGAGCATTACACCAAGCAAAAACGTGTTTATGGTTTATTAAAAAGGATAACACTTTGCTTTTTAGTTCTGATGTCATCTTAGATCCAATCTTGACACTTCTTCCTTCAGCCAGAGAGTGAGTTTCAACCTCTTCAATCGGTATTAAAACACCAGGGGTCTCTCTGGGGTCATCAATTTCACCCTCTCCCCCAAAGGGACCCCCCAATTGCTAATCTTTATTGATCCGAACTGTACCTAAAGTTCTAGGGGCAAGTGCAGTTGCATAACATTCCCTTGCTATCTTTTGACTACTCCGGACAACCCCCACTTGTCCTTTCACAACATATTTTAAACATCGGTGAACTGTCGAAGCCACAGCATGCATCCTGGAGAGCCAAGACCTTCCCTAGATGGCATTGTAGCATGTGGGACAATCTACCACAACAAAAAGTACTCTGACCATTTTCTTGAAAGGGCCTTTGTCCAACAAAGCTTCATCCTCAAACTCTCCGACTACATCCGCAGAGCTTCCAGTGAAACCCACGATAGACCTGTTCGAACGTTGAATTACTGTTGGATTCTTCATTTGTTTATAGGAAGTTAAAAAGAGGATATTGGCTAAGCTGCCAGTGTCCACCAATATTCATCTAATGTCATTGCCCCCAATTGATGCTCCTATCACCACAGCATCTTTATGGGGACCAGCTATGTCCCTCAAATCATCTTCATCAAAAACAATGAAGGGAAAAGGAATTTGTGATTTATATGAGGATATGCCTCCCTCCAAATGAGTAGCCATAGTGTGAACATGCCCCTTCCTTGAAGAAGGAGTTGGTGCAGTCATGGTGTCTCCCCCAAATATGGTGAGTGACTCAAAAACGCTTATGAGCCCGGAAACCGTCTTGGTGTATTCTGTTATAACGCTCACCTTATTCCGGGCTGGATCAGGATCCAAATACTCTGATTCCACATCAAATCTTTCAATAATTACCATGGCCCCGTCTGGAGCCGACGTTCCTGCATTGTTTGTTGGGTCGGTCCAATGAGCATTACCAGGCCTATTCCCACTTCTTCTTTTAACATAAGCACCCAATTTTCCTCTTTCAATCAGATTTTATACCTCTTGCTTCAAAGCGATGCAATCTTCTGTGTTATGGCCAATATCACGGTGATATTGACAAAAATAAGCATTACGACTTTCCCTGGGAGATTGAAGCGCTATCGACTTCCTAAAATGCACCTCATCTTTTGTTTTGTCATAGATGGTTGCCACATTCTCTTTTAATTCAGCAAACCACTCCGGTTGGACCCAAGGTCCTCGCTTATTTCTGGACTGCTGACTCTGAGCTGGAGTCGGGTGAGATTGAGCCTTGGCCCTGTTGGGACCCTGTCCGGCCTCCTTAGCCTTGTATCCGGACTGATTTTGATTTGGTGCAGATGGGGCAGATATCACTTGCCTGTGCACCCTAGTCTTTTTTTGTTTCATCTACATTGATTTGCTTTCCCACCTGGTTCAACAAGCCGCCCCATGTCATGGATTTCTTCCTAGTTACCGAATCGGCCAGATTGCTAGGGTTCAAACCCTGTCTTAGAGAAGCTATTGCTACTTGTTCAAAGCAATCAGCTAATCCATTCTTGGTGTTCACAAACCGACTTATATTTATTCTTTCAATGATTCGTTTGGCTCATGGGCACAATGGATGATAGTGTCTTCATTGCCCTTTACCTCCTTACTTCCAACAAACTGCCTCCGGAAGGCCACCAAAAAGTATCAAAATTTCGGATGCACCCCTGTGGTAGGCTGTTATACCACTTTAGAGCGCTACATGTAAAAGATTAAGAGAATTCTCTACAAAGCAACTTGTCATCATCGCCAAAATTCATCATAAATTTTTTAAACTGCTCCAGATGATTATCTGGATATTTGCTCCCATCGTATTTTTCCATCTTAGTACTGTCAAACCTCTTAGGAAGGTTTCCGGACAGTATCTTGGAAGACAATGGAGATTGTCTCCAATTCCGTCCACGACTAAAAACAGTATCTTCATTGGGAGTTGCAAAGATACATGGTTCATCATGGAAAGCGAAAGGATCCATCAACAGCTGGTCTATATGCCTCCAGCCATGGTTGTGGCTATGAGATGACCCTTTACTTAGATGCCTTTTTAACCTTCCATGCATGTCCCTCTTTCTTGAATATTTTTTGACCAACTTTTGCTTCTTCTTAGACCTGTCTTCATCACTGCTGGATGACAGGGACTCCTCAACTCCATCTTCATTCGCGAAGCTATTAGAGGATTATGATTCCGAGCTCTCCACTAGTTTAGACCGGTGAGAATTCTTTGAGCTGACATGAGTCTTTTTAGTACTCAAATGGGTCTTTACTGATGGGTCATGCTCCCTTGGATTGTTAGTGTAGTGAATGGCTGACACTTTTGACTTTTCTTTCAAGCCTAACTCCATCTTTTTAGCAGCCCTCAAGGCTTCTATCTCAGCTTTCAACCTGTCTCGCTCTTCGATCGTGTATTCATCGTTTTCTACCACCACTTCTGCCAAGTTGGTGGTACTGCCTGCTCGTCCGGATTCATTCGAACTGGTTTTTCTTGCTGGTTTTGAATGCTAGATTCAGGCACCTTCTCCTCCCACTGTGGTCGCCAATTTGGTGTGGATTATTTTTTACTGAGTGTAATTTTGTCAAATATTTTGTGATATTTCAAAGGTATTAAATGTTTGAGTGTTTGGTAGTAAGAGATTTAAGCTGCCTGGTTGTATTAAATGTTCATTACCCTGATTAATGAAAGTGGTTGGGTATGTATACGCTTAATTATGGGATATCTGGGCTTTCGGGTCAAACTTATGAAATCGGGTCTAGTTTAAAAACCCATTAGTTTATTAAGCAGATTAGCAATTAGCTTAGTCAAAAAGTGTTTAGTTATTTAATACTTTTGTCCTGTCCAGATACTTCAGTGGGTGATTATTGTCCCGATTACCCCTGTCCGGTTTCTACAATGAGTGGTGAATATTTCCAGACTCATCAAATTGTATTCGATATTGTCGCTTGACTCACCTGTAAACCATAGTTACTATGAACCCATTCTTGCAATTGCTTTTGAGTGAGACTTGGATTATCCTTGTTGTGCTTGCATAATGCTCTTCGAATCTCGTATGTCATTGTTATTTTTTCACACCTATAAGATGGGAAGCCATGTTGTGTGTATGATTTGTTTGTGTTAACTTAATTTGATCTTGTATTTATATTAGAAAATATTTTAAATGTCCATAAAGTGGTACATTGAACACAAGAAGCATAATAAGGTAGAAAATTGAAGGATTCTTTCAAATTGGGCCCTTCATTTGATATACATGCATTGTATATTGTACACTAATTAAGTGGAAACTTGAAAGGTGTTTTTAAACTAAGTATTTTACTATAAATTAATAAAATATTATTTAATATATAAATTATTAATTATTAATTTATCGATTAATTAATAACTCTTTTAATTAATAAATTTTGGTGGTCCCAAGTGTATTATTTTATAGAGTTTCTAGTGTATATACATGTTCGGAAGAACGACGAAGTATATTTAAAAAAAATATTTAATAAAAAACTTTAGTCAATAAAATTTATGATACGTTTATATAAATGGATTAACCGATAATTATCGAATGTAAAAATGTAATGGATGATTATCATGTGTATTATTGGATCTCATATTTTCAATTGGCATTCGCATTTTTAATCTTCATCTCTCGCACTCACTCATCTTAAAATTTCATTTTCTTTCTCAATATGTCTGACGATGATGTTTCCTCCTCAAACAACCTAACTGAAGATGAACTTTTGCTCATTGTAGAGTCATTTACTCCGTTATTTCCATATTCAATGAGCGCGTCATGATCTTTTAGAACATGATAGCAGAGCGCCACATTCCCCCACCGTCAACCACAACGCGATAACGACCACCATTAGCACTGCCTTGGTTAAATGTTAAAACCATGAAGGAAAGTCTAGGTGTGAATATTCCATTTAGATTTAAACTTTGGAATTAAGATAATACATAACAACTTATTGTTTGATTTTTTGTGCTGGTTTAGCTTTTATATTGAATCACATGTATTATTTAAGATGTCATTTAAAAAAGTTTATCCTATTAAAAAAATGAAAAAATCATAATAAAATAAAAAGACAAATCCATTATTTTTTTAATAAAATATTAATATATATTTAAATAAATTTGTCATCTCTTCACAACACTAAAATAATATCATATCAGTTTGACGTTATAAATATTCTTATTAAAAAATTTAATATATATATTTGATTGTTTCGATTATTTTTCTTTAATCTCATTTTAATTATATATCCTAACAATAGAATTATAGATGAGATATAAAACGTTCTTAGATGGGATTGTATGATCACATGTATCGAACAACCAAATATATATTGTTTTTTAAAAGCGCTGATTAGATTAGACTTGTCAATTTTTTAGTTGTTTTAATCAATAGACTCTGCTCCAAGAAATAAGAACAGAGGAATGCACCTGAATTTTTTGAAGAACAATCTTATTTAGATTGATTTCTTATGGCTACGAATTTCTTCTCTAGGGAAGAATGGGAAATATTCACAGTTTTTCGAAGCTCTACAAAGTCAATGCCCAACAATGCTATTTTCAAAAAAGAATTTCCTCTGCTCTTAGGAAATCAAGAACAGAGTAGAAAAGGTGATTATTCAAGACGATTACCATATCAGAATACGAGAATTATATCAAACCCTGCCTTTGAAAATTCGGTTTACAGAACAACAACTGGTTATTGTGATGCAACAAAGTCTTTTGATGATGCTCTAAAGCCAAGAAGCCAATGAATTTCTCACCAAAATGTTATGGATACTCAAGATCGTGAAAAAATGACAATCAAATTCGAGAAAGAAGACAAGAAGCGCCTTCAACAGATAGCTAAACATACTATCATAGGAAAATTTTCCTATGTTAAACCAAAATATGAAGTAATCAAAGATTTCTTGGCCAAATTTAACTTCTCCATTCCGTTCAATGTGTCTCAATGGGACTACAAACATGTGTTTATTGAATTCGAAAATGCTGAATACCTAAAAATATTGTGGAATCGAAATGTATGGAAGTTGGTGATAAGATTATGCGACTTCTTAAGTGGAGTCCCCAGTTTGATCCTAATGAAGATATGCCTCTAAATCATGTATGGGTAATAGTGATTAACTTACCCGAGTTCATGTATAATGAAGGTACAATTCTTGAAATTTCAAAGTCTATGAGAACTTCCGTGAAGGTCTGAATTCCACTGATCGATAGAGCAAGATTTAACTTGTGTCAAATTCTAGGTGGAACTGGACATATAAAAACCACTAGTCAATAACATTAAGATCAAGTTTGGAGATGATGAAGAGTTTAATCTGGATTTTGTCTATGGTTCTTACACCAATTACTGCAAGGTATGCAAACACATTAGGCACAATGGGAGTATTTGCAAGAAAAAATAAGACTATCAGAAAGAGAAAAAGTTCTTTAAACAAATAAAAGACTTGGGTCCCAAGGATATTGGTAAAACTCCTCAGTAAAATAAATTATAATTGATAAAAGAAAGTCTATAGAAGAGGTAGACCAAAATTATCAACAATTTGATACTAAAACATCTGCACTTGACATGAATGAAATACAAAAAGTTACTACAGAAGATAAAGAATCCTCAAATGGCTTTACACACAACAATGAAATTGTCAAGATGCTTGAAATGATAGCAGCATTGCACACTCTTGAAAGGAGATCTTTGTTTGACATTGAGAATACTGATGGTGAACATGAAACTACTTCTCCAACAAAGGAAACAATTGGGACCATGCTCTCTTACACAAGAACAGAACAATAGATGCAACATAAGAAAGTCAAGAAAGGCAGGAATTGGAAATGTCCATCCTCAACCAAACTATTGCAACTGGAAAAGGTTGCTAAACCAAAATCTATCAAATGACTATAAAGTTGTTAAACTGGAATTTCAGAGGGCTGGGGAACAAACACACAATGAGGAGGCTAAGGTCACTAAAGAGGTCTGAGGAATCTACTTTCATGGTTATTCAAGAGCCTATGGTTCAGGAGTCCAAGTTGGTTATGGTCACTACTTAAGCAATATAAACAATAAAATCTGGCTTTTGTGGGCTGCTGACTACAATGTTGAAGTTCTTTGTAATGAAGAGCAGCATGTGACCATCAATGTAACTTATCCTTGATAGGGGCATAAAACACCAAGTGAAATATAGGGTTCAAATTATAATGTAATTATATGCAGGGACTTAAATGTAAAGTAAGAAATAAGTAATAAAAATACAACTAAAGGGGGTAACATGCAATTAGAGTAAGTATGACATGTAACCATGGGTCCCACAACCGTCACTATATAAAGAAAGACTCTGTCCCCCAAAAATGGGACCTTCTAATGATTAGTACTTGATTTTGCCTACTTTCTCTCTCTACACTTTTTGTACTTGCTAGCCTGACACCACTTACATGTGTCCTGATAAATCACCCTAAATATTCTGACTCATATCATTGGCGCCGTCGGTGGGAACGAGAGATACCCGGAGATTAAGTTCCCCAAAATCTTGACCTTACAAAAAAAGTTGGTGAATGAATACCGAGGCTAGGAAGGGAAAGGTAAAGGAGAAAGGGTCTGACCATGAGATGTCATTCTCAGAGGGCCGGAATTCCGAAGAGCTGCTAGGTAATGATGAAAATCAGGGCCGAAGCAGCCGGTCGACCTTAATCATGACTAGACAACAGCTTCTAGATGACATTGCCAAACTGAATGCTAAGAGGGATTTGGCTTTGGCTGAGAAGAAAGGGCGGGTGGATAGTCGAAGTAAACGATCTGATGAAGAAATGAAAGAGGTTCGACGCAGTGCCGGTCGAGAAGAGGTGGATCTTTTCAAGGGCAGGAGTCGGTCGAGGAGGATCGACAAGGCTGCACGAAAGAAGTCTGGATTCCGATCCAAGTTGGAGTGCGAATTTTCTTCATGAGAGGATTTGAGCGAGTCCTCTTCCCCGGTCCGGGATTTCCGACGCTTCAGAAAAGATAAAAGGATGATCAAAGTAAGGGAGCTCAGAAGGCGAAATTCGTCGAGGGCTAAAATGGTCGAACCTCAGGGAGTTAGCATCGACAAAATAACACCCACATCAGCGGAAAAAATCGGAATAGTTACTTTCAACATAGAGCAGGTGGTCAGTCCTCAGTTCCAGTTTCCGTCAGTGAGTCAGTCACAGGGTTACAGATTGGGGAGTCAATTTGCCAACCCACTCGATGAAGGGTTGTTCACAAGTCGAGCATAAGGCCTAGGAGGAGGGACCTTCAATATCGGGCATAACTGGAGGTCGTCTCCATTATCAGATGAGATTTTGTCTGGAAACCTCTCGAAGCGTTTCGACATCTCTAAGCTTGAGAAGTATGACGGAAAGAAAGACCCAGATAATCATCTGGAGGCTTTCAAAAAATTTATGTTGAGTTTCGACAATGACGACAAACTGATTTGTCGAGCTTTTTCAATGACATTTAAAGATCGGGCGTCGAAGTGGTATAATCGGTTACAGCAAGGATGCATCAAGAACTTTGATATGTTCTCGATGATGTTCAGGTAGCAATTCGTAGGTAGCAAAAATTTCAGAGCAAACAGGGACACAATAGTCAATTGCCGATAGAAGGTCGGAGAAACTCTGAGAGATTATACTCGACGTTTCATAGACGCGAAAACATATCTAGACTATTGTGATGAAGGTGTAGCCTTAACTGGTTACAGGTTGGGCTTATTACCAGGGCCGATAAAGGAAGTTGTGACAAAAAAGCAAGCCTTTACTTTCTCAGCTTTGTTAGCCCAAGTCGAAAAGCGGATCCTCATTGGGGAAACCGAAGCCTCAGAATTAGCAGCGCAGATCCAACAAGAAAACCAAGCTTCGGTGGTTACGAATCAAAAAGTTTCAAAGACAAGTTCGATCCTTCAGGCGCAACCGATAAGTACCGTAGCTCCTGCAGCATACGCGAAAGGATCGGGAAGTCAAACACACAGGACGCGAAACGACTACCAATGAATTAATTATCAAGGGAATAATTACCAACCCATATCAAACAAATGGGTTCGGCCTGATTATTTTGCTGATTTAACTGAATGTATTGCGACTATCTTCGACAAGTCACGAAAGAACGTACATTTTCGGAAACCGTTTCCCATTGGAACCCCCGTGAAGGCCGGAACAACCGCTTTTGTAGGTACCATGATTATGTGGGTCATGATACCAAGGATTGAATTGCGCTCAAGAAGGAAGTCTAAGCGTAAATCGACAGTGGTAAATTACTTGAATATATGAAAAAGCAAGCCCAGCAAGGGGGGGGGGGGCTAAGCAAATCGTAGCAGCACCTAAGCAGGAAGTTTCTTTGGTAATTTCCGAGGTTAGTGATTCGTTCAACGTATCCACTAAATACCTAGATCCGGACAAGAATAGGAATCTGATTTCAGGGGTGCTACCAGCTCGGGAAAAGGTAAGAGATCTGTCCAAATTTTTCGAGTCTCTAACTATTTTCGGAGGCGTTTCGATGGCAGGTATTACCAATTCTTCACGGAAGAGACATATAGTGAATTTAGCAACTCAGTTAGAAGCAAGGACTTTGCCTCATTTGTATCAGAATACTTCTCCTATCTTATGCTTTGATGATGATGACATGAGAGACGTGGCAGACCCTCATAAGGATGCAATCGTTATAGAGGCGGCTATCACAAGGGAGGAGGTGCAAAGAATTTTGGTGGATACCGGCAGTTCAACGAACATAATTTTCTTATCAACCTTTTTCAGGGTTTAGGATTAAACCAGTCATTGTGAAGTCAGATCGAACAATCATCGGGTTTACAGGGGCATCGGCAGAAGTTGTAGGAGAATTCGAAGGAGTAGTTCAGCTTGGGAGAGGGCCATTTAAGAAAGAGGTGGTGGTTTTGTTCATTGTTGTCGATGCACCTACGTCACACAACACAATTTTCGGTCGCTCTTGGTTATCAAGGATGCATTATGTAACCTCTACAGTTCACCAGTGCCTGAAATATGTGATTGGAAATAATGTATGAGTTGTCAGAAGCAGTTAGAAGACCGCAAGGGAATGTTATCGGGCAGCCTTACCGGTAAAAGCGGATAAGGAAATGGTCGATGCAAGGCATTAGCAATTAACGGGGTCGGTCCATTGATCAGAGCCTGCAGATGATCCTAGGGAGACCCCGGGTTTTTTACTCACAGATGAAAGTCGTGAGAGTTATGAATTTTCCAAAGGAAATGTATTGAAAATTGGGGTAAATTTGTCCCATTGGTTCCGAAAGAAATTGATCGATTTTTTCAAATATAAGTTACAAGCTTGGTGTTCAGAAGATGTAACAGGGGTCCCTGAAAATGTCATATACCATCAGTTGTCCATAAACCCAAGTGTTTGACCCATAACACAGAAACTCCAAGCATTTTCTCAAGAAAAGGCAGAGGCGATCATTTCAGAAGTCGAAAGATTGATAAGGGTATGGCATATTCGGGAGTCCAGATACCCGCAATGGACAGCTAATCCGGTTTTGGTCAAAAAGAAAAACGGAAAAATGGAGAATGTGCGTAGATTTCAGAGACCTTAACAGAGCTTGTCCTAAGGATCATTTTCCCATGCCGAGGATTGATCAGTTGGTAGACTCGACATCGGGAAATAAAATATTATCCTTCATGGATGCTTATGCAGGGTATAACCAGATAAAGATGTACCCTAAAGACCAAGAAAGCACTACGTTTATCACAGGAAGGGGCTTGTATTGCTACAAATTCATGTCGTTTGGTCTGAAAAATGCGGGGCCACCTATCAAAGACTTGTGAATAAAATGTTCCAGGAGAAAATCGGGCGAAATGTAGAGGTCCACATTGATGATATGCTGGTCAACAACATAACCGACGAGAGTTATTTTGCAAACCTTGAAGAGACATTCAGGAATCTTGGGAAGGTGAATCTCAAATTGAACCCAAAGAAATGTTCGTTCAGAGTTTGGTCCGGAAACGTTTTAGGGTTCATGATTAGCGAAAAGGGGATAGAAGAAAATCCAGCTCAGTTAAACGCTTTGAACAACATGGCACCTCCATGAAATGTTAAAGAGGTACCGATTTTTACCGGGCGTTTAGCGGCTTTGAACAGATTTATCTCCCGATCGTCGGACAAATGCGTACTATTTTTTCAAATCCTGAGAAATGCCAAGAATTTTTGCTGGACTCCTGAATGTACTGAAGCGTTCGTCGGCATCAAGAATTATTTGTCATCCTCACCATTGTTAACAAAGCCATCGCCATGGGAAATTTTGTTTCTTTATATCGCGGTCTCGGAACAAGTGATCACTGCAGCATTGGTTCGAGAAGAGGATAAAATCTCTAAGCCGGTTTATTATGTAAGTAAAAGCTTACTGGATGCAGAAAAGTGGTACTTAAAGCTTGAGAAGTTGGCACTAGCGTTGGTAGCAGCCGCCAGAAAAATGCGACCGTACGTCCAAGGACATTCTATTACAGTTCGAACCGCATTCCCTCTAAAAAGTGTTTTATAGCGGCCCAATATTTCTGGTCGAATGACAAAATGGTCGGTAGAATTGGGGGATTTTCACATCGACTTTGAACCAAGAACGGCTATCAAGGGACAGGCATTAACAAATTTCCTAGTGGAATTTCATTCTGGTAGACCCGAGGAAGTACCGGAGGAAGTAGAGGTTAACGTAAACGAGTGGATAGTTAGAACGGACGGAGGCTCCGGTATCATCGGATGTGGGGGTGGCGTTCAAATTTCTACACCTTCAGGAGTCGCGATGCATCAGGAAATTCATTTCGGTCTTAAAGCCTCAAACAACAAAGCAAAGTATGAAGCTGCGTTGGCAGGACTGAGATTGTCACAAATTTGTGGGGCGAGAAATGTTCGGTTGATCAGTGATTCACAATTGTTGATAAATCATGTGACTGGACAGTCAGAGGCTATGAAAGAGCAGCTGGTGCAATATTTAGCGGCTTTAAGAATCCTGGCATCGTCATTCAAAAAGGTAACTTTTGAACACGTCCGAAGGGAAGACAACACAATTGCAGACTCGTTGGCCACAGTGGCATATTCAGGAGAGTACCCTTGGATTTTAACGCAAGAGCATCCATCAATTATTAAGAGGAAAGATCTAGAGAATCGACCGGAGGTAGCTTGTCAAATCTCGATGGTTTCAAGTTCTGATTGGAGGAGTAATATTATAAAATTCTTAACCGAAGAAGTGTTGCCCGATGATAAAAGTTTAGCAAAGAGTGTTTGGAACAAGGCACGAGGCTATATGTTTTTGGGAAAGGTTTTTTACAAAATATTTGCAAGCAGACCTCTCTTAAGATGTTTGAGTCACGAAAAATCACAAATGATCTTGTCCGAGTTACACGACGGCGAAGGATTGGCGCACTGTGGTTTCAAGATATTAATAAGGGGAGTCCTTTTGTCGGGTTTTGATTGGCCTACGCTATCTGCAGATGCTAAAGAATTAGTCAAAAGGTGCGACACTTGTCAGAGGTTTGCAAATTCGATCCACGCTCCAATAGTTCCCCTAGAATCCATTTCTGAGGGGTTATCGTTCGATAGATGGGGAATAGACTTGGTGGGACCACTTCCACTATCATCTGGAGGAAGGCAGACTATTGTGGTAGCAGTAGATTACTTTTCGAAATGGGTCGAAGCAGAACCACTGTCGGATACTCGAGCCAAAGATGTGGTAAAGTTCATATGGTCAAACATTTGTTGTAGGTACGGTGTTCCTCAGAAGATAACTATGGACAATGGACCTTAGTTCGACAGCAATGATATGAGGGAATTCTGTGCTAATCATAACATACAACAGTGTTTTCAACTCCATTCCATCATCGGGAAAATGGGCAGGTTGAAGTCACCAACAGAACAATCATCAATGGATTGAAAAGAATATTAGAAGAAAAGGCGGGAAATGGCCGGATTTTTTACAAGAAGTATTATGGTCGTACCGAACGACACCTAGAACAACGACGCATGAATCACCTTATGCATTGGTGTATGGGATGGATGCGGTCATACCAGCAGAAACCATGTTCCCCTCCTTCAGAGTCGATCATTACGAAGAAAGCAGCAACGATGAAAATAGAGCTTTGGCCTTAGATCTGATAGAAGAGAAACGAGCAAGGTCCCATCTCATCTCTCTACATTACTAGACCCTAATGAGAAGCAGGTATGCTTCGAAAATTTGAAGAAGAGATTTCAAAGTCGGGGACAAAGTGTTACGAAAGGTTTTTCTCCACACTAAAGATAAACAGCTCGGAAAGTTAGCACTAGATTGGGCAGGACCGTACCAAGTGACGGAGAATATAAAATCAGGAACTCATCGTTTAAAAGATAAATACGATCGTCCCCTACGCCTCCCGTGGAATATTGAACACCTCAAATTGTATCTAGAATGATTTGTAACTTTTATCTTTCTAATTTTTGAAGTGTAATTAAAACTTTAGTCGGGGGCACACTCTTTCCTACCCTGGTGGCGCGTGGAGGTTTTAATGAGGTGTCTACTTAAACCGACCATTTTATAGTAAATATTCAGAGCCTAAAAATAAGTTTGCAAATGTCGAACCCATTAAAGGGATTTTTCAACTTTTAAGTTGATCTACAAAATGTCAAACCCATTAAAGGGGTTTTTCAACTTTTAAGTTGATCTACAAAATATCGAACCCATCAAAGGGATGTTTCACTTTTTAAGTTGATCTATAAAATGTCGAACCTATCAAAAGGGTTTTTCAACTTTTAAGTTGATCTATAAAATGTCGAACCCATCAAAGAGATGTTTCAACTTTTAAGTTGATCTACAAAACCTGTCAAAAGGGTTTTTCAACTTTTCAAGTTGATCCACAAAATTTCGAACCCATTAAAGGGTTTTTTTTCAACTTTTCAAGTTGATTTACAAATTCAAGATGTAACTAAACACATTAAAACAATTAGCATCGGAAATTGATCACTTCCAATGGCAAAAATATCATCTAACATAAACGGCACAGTTTGCATTAAACAAAAAATAAGCATCGGACATAAGTGGTTCGGTTTACAAAACAAAAGTTCAATCACCAAATAAGGTGGAGGTGAAGAAAGACATCACAAAATCTGAGTTGACAAAATCAGGCATCAGAGATGTTGTCAGAAGGTTCAGATTATACGATAACATGGTCAGAAGTGTCGACGCCTTCAAGGCGATCTTCTTCAGGGACATCAAGCAACATCGACCCAAGTGGCATATGAGGCCACAAGGCATGGAAATTCAAGACATAACTAGCCCTCGCATCGACAACTTGTTGATCCATGACCATCTTACACTTGGCTCCAAAAGCATGGTTCTCCTCCTTGCTTTGATCAAGAGCTGTTTGGAGCTTCTGAACTTCTTTGGCCATCTTCTTCGACCGCCATCGAAGAAATTCGTTCTGAATCTTCTGAGCAGAAAGTTCTTCCATGTCCTTGGTATGGTTTTCCTCGACTTCGGACAAGGGTTTTTCCCATTCCTTCTCTTTCACCCTAAAAGCTTTGACTTCAACCTCAGCAGCGTCAGCTCGTTCTTTAACAAGATCAACCGATTTTTGCGACTCTTTAGCTTGGGTCGAGATGCTCCTCTTGAGTTCGGCAAGCTCCCTATGAAGTTTTAATACATCTCTCTCCTTTTGAGCTATGGGAACAAGCAGGGCCTGTAGAGAGTTAGCAAGAACATCCGAGTCCTGAAGGAAGAAAAAGCTCAAACTTTGGGCGTGAGCGGGCAAAGTTGAAGTTCCTTGTCCTAGAGGGATGGGTTCCTCTGAGATCGCCTTCGGCTCGAGGCAGCCAACGAGAGCGGAAAGTTTCATACCCTCGAAATGTTCGAACATCAAGGGTATAGTAGTTTGTTCGTTCGAAGGGTCGACAGTTACCTCTTGAGCAATGGCTTTCCCTCTAGATTTCTTGCTTAAGGAGGATTTGTTTCCTTCTTCAGCCAAATGATCCTTCTTCTGTTTCTCACCACGATCTTTTTTCCTTCCCATGACAGCAGCAGGAGACTTTTCGCTACTTGCAGTCGGGTCACAAAGAACGACAGTAGCTTCTGGCTCGGAAGGGAGAACTTCAGTAGGTTGGTCCACAGCGGTACCCTGTTCACCCTCGGTATCGGACAGCTCCTCGGATTTCACGCGCTTGCTTGGAGCTCGGTCCCTTTTGGGTAAGAACACTTCACAATCTGGAGCCGTGAGCCTTTTGACAAAATCAACCACCTCAGGAGGGGTCCGTAATTCTTCAGAACTCAGGATACGGTCCGAACAGCGCCAGAGGTTGCTGTTGATCAAGTTGGTATTCTTGAAGCATTGGCGAAATTTCTGACCCTGGTTCCTCCTTGCAAAGTGTCGAAGTTGGGCGAAGATTGTCGAAGCTTTTTCGAGGTGTGCCTTCCGCAGCTGCTGGATAGTAACCTTGCAAACTAAAACATAACTGTTAAGTAAAAAAAATATAATAAAAAATGTATAATACCTTGTGCTTATGAATACCTTCGGGAACCCATTTAAAGGTGAGACGCCTTCTAGGTCGTAAGGATTGCCATTTTCCCAATCTCCACTAACAAAGACGAATCTATACTTCCATGATCTATCAGCTTCTAATAAGTTGTTCATAATTTTTTTGGGGTTGACAAGGGATGAGTAGAAAAAGGGAAGCTTCCCGGATTTTGAAAGACCAGATATCCCTATGTATTGTTCCATTGAGAGAGGGATCCCCGAAAACCGAGAGACCATTATGGTCAACATCAATGTGTACCAGGCATTCGGGGTCAGTTGGGTCGGACACAGTTTGAGGATCTCGAAGTACCGAACAATGTTAGGGTCGAGGGGAAGTCTCAAACCCCAGTTAAAAAATTCGGTGAAAAAAAACTATCTCCTGACCTTAAATGTGTAAAGGGGTTTCTCCAGGTTGAGGAAATCGAACCTTGACGCATGAAGGAATTCCCCAGATCCTTTTTAACTCCCCCTCTTCGTTGGGCGAGTAGTACAGGTATTTTCGGTTGAATAGAGAAATGATCTGATCGTTGGTCAACCGAACGTGGTACCCAGTCACGACGTCGGCCGTTCCGGATGGCAGCGGTTCCCTTTCAATGCGGGAGATTAGGATTACGGAAGGATTTCCTAATGACTGATTAGGATCGACAACCTCAGCATCGACTGGTGCAATCTCAGGGTCGGTAGCAGGCGCGACGACGAGTTCGGTCGAAGCAACAGATTTGGAAGTGTGTGAAGATCGGTTATCCTTGATTCCAGATTTCGCCGACCTCGAGTCTTTCTCCCTAGACTTTGTCAGTAGAAAGGTTTGAGGAGTAGGCTTAGGGGCGATCGTTTTAGGTACGTCTTCGCCGATCTTTATCACCACGTTAGGTTTTGAAGATTTGTGCGAAGACTTCTTGGTAAGTCGGTCAGTGCTTTTTCCTTTAACATCAGCCGACGTTGGTTTTAAGGAAGATTTGGAAATTAGGGGTGTAGCATCGGTATTCATCGATCCTACGAGCGGATGTTTATCAACAGACATCAGATCCCGAGGAGAAGGGGTAGCAAGAACAGCACTTGAGCTGCTATGAGTTCAGATATGGTCAGGACCTTTAGCCTCGACGTTTGACGGAGCCTTCTTTTATTTCTTTCTTTCTTCGTTGGTCAGAACGCCTCCCTTGGCAGTGGTCGCACAATTGTGACTTGTTTTTATGCCAATAGTACCGTGAGTAAGTTGAACGTACTCGCGTGGGGGAACATACTCACGAGGAGGCGTAGAGGAAGAGCTGGAATCACCCATAGGCAGAAATGGAGTTCTTGGTCGGCTGTTGAGATTTCGAGGCTGTGAAGGCGAGGGAAGTTATTCGGTATTGGATGTTTTGGGAGAAGCTCGATCAGCAGAGGGCTTCGAAGAAGATGCTTGTTGCGAGGGCGAAAGATCCTTGTAGGTAGAATTGTTCGACGGACCAGAGTTATTGGGTCTGGGAAAAATCAGAGGCTCCGAGTATGCTGGTGAAACGACACCTCTGTGGATCAGTCTAATTGCTCGGTACTCTTCCGACCTCTAAGTGATCTGCAAGTAGTCGACGAAACGGAAGATAGGCTTTTCAGGAGCGTCGGATTTCTTCGTCGTTTCTTGTGAGACAGAGGTTTTCTCATAAACTTGGGATTCTCTCTCTAGAAAAATGAATTGGCCAGAGCTTATCTCTCTAGAAATTACTCAGAGAAAGTGAAAGTGAAAACAAGAGTTATTTATAGGGGAAGCAAGTGTGGTAAAGATCCGCCCCATGGAGAAGCGCAATCGAAAAAAGCCTCGGAAATTTCAAGAGCCGCTTAACCAAAATCGGGTTCAAGTACGACCCAATCACTATATGGCACGTGTCAAACCAAGGGGCTACAACAGACCTAGAGGGGTACGATCTCAGCACGCGCATAGGTAATTAATGATGAAAAATCCACCGATCAGTTAAGAGAGGACACGTGGACAGGAAGAAGGAACCAATCAGGGTATGGGGCTTAGTGGGCCTCGAGAAATTTAGACCTAATTTCAAGCCCATTAAAGTGTCCCAAACCAGTTCACAAATTTTTGGTACTTGAAGTGAAAAAGATTAAAGCTGGTATGAAGATCACAACATCGACAAATCGGTAAATACTCGAATTTGAACCAGGAAAATAGTCTAACCTGAAGTCAACCATCAACGACAATATTTCGACCCCAGCATCGATATCTAACATGGAGTCAACCTTAACCACAGTAATTTTCCGATCAGTAGTGTATTCGATCTTAGCGTTGACATTCGACATGAAGTCGACCTTAGCCACAGTGATAATCCGATCAGTAGTGTATTCGATCTTAGCGTCGGCATCTAACATGGAGTCGCCCTTAACCACAGTAATAATCCGATCAATAGTGTTGTCGATCTTAGCATCGACATTTATCATTGTTTGATAAGATGTCGACCCTCGCAACGATATTCCGTCATCAGTCAAAATTCAACTGGGTAACAACTGCATCAATAGTGGGGAGTCGACCCTACGTTCGCAACACGACCAAGTTAAGGGGGAAGTCGTCGACCAAGCGCTCTACACACAATTAGTTTTTGCTCGATTCTCCGCAAAACTAGGGGGATACTGATAAAGGCATAAAACACCAAGTAAAATATAGGGCTCAAATTATAATGTAATTATGTGCAGGGACTTAAATGTAAAGTAAGAAATAAGTAACAAAAGTACAACTAAAGAGGGTAACATGCAATTAGAGTAAGTATGGCATGTGATCATGGGTTCCACAGCCGTCACTATATAAAGAAAGATTCTGTCCCCCAAAAAAGGGGACCTTCTAATGATTAGTACTTGATTTTGCATACTTTCTCTCTCTACACTTTTTGTACTTGCTAGCCTGACACCACTTACACGTGTCCCGATAAACCACCCTAAATATTCTGACTCGTATCAATCCTAACCTGAATAAAAAGTTTAAACTAACTGCTGTGTATGCTAAGTGTAGCTGAACACAAAGACTGGACCTATGGGATTCTTTCGGAAGAGTTAATGAAGATGATGCTACTGAGTGGATTCTTGTTGGTGATTTCAACACTACTCGTAAGGCTGAAGAACAACTTTCATGTACCAGAGTTTGTTTGAATAGTATGGATGACTTTAGTAACCTAATTCTCGACTGTAGCTTAACTGATGGTGGCTTCTATGGCTCCAAATACACGTGGACTAATGGGTAGGAAGTGGAAAAGACTGGATATGGTACTCTACAATAACTCATGGATCAATTATTTAAACAACACTAAGGTGGTTCACCTTGCTAAGACATGTTCAGACCATTCACAAATTTGTGTCTCTATATCATCCTACATAGGCATCATCAAGCCTTAATTTAAAATTTTCAACATGTGGACTAGACATCCTAGATTCCTTAAAACCGTTGAGGAAAGTTGGTCTAAAATTACTCATGGGAAACCTTTACAAAAAAAATTGTGGAAACTGAAAAGGCTGAAAGAAGACTTGAAACTATGGAACAAAAATGATTTCGGTAATGTTTTTTATGCTATAAAGAAAATCGAAGAGGAGATTGCTTTTATTGAATCCAAATACGAGACTACAAATGAAAGTTCTGATAAAGCTCTGCTGGACAAGACTAAGGAGGACCACCTGAAGTTGTTGGCTATGAAGGAATGTTTTTGGGAACAAAAGACTCACACCACTTGGTTGAAAGATAGTGACAAGAACACCATATTCTTTCACATTCTTGTTAAAAAAATGGCAAAAAGGAATAAAATCTATAGAATCTGGGATGGAAGCAATTGGCTGGAGGATCAAGAAGCTATCACCAACTCAGCCATCTCATATTTTTCAGAACCTTTTAAATGTTACTAATAATAATACTGACTATAGTGATGCTATTGGTGTAATCAATGACATCCCTAAGCTAGTAACTCAAGATGACAATGATATACTTACTGCAATTCCTAATGTTGATGAAATCTATATGACTGTTTGTGAGATTCATCATAATAAGGTTGTTGGTCTTGATAGATTCAACGAGATATTTTATAAAAACCGTTGGACTATAATAGCTGAAGATTTGTGTGTAGCAGTTAAGGATGTCTTTAAAGGAAATAAGATCCATACTGGTGTTTTGGCTTCTGTGATATGCCTGATTCATAAGGTTGCCTCCCCAAGGACTTGGAAAGAATTTCGCCCCATAAGCTTAACTACTCTATTCAACAGAATCTACTCAAACATTATCAACAAAATGTTGGCCATGATCCTTCCTAGATTAATCTCTGAAGAGTAAATGGTTTTTGACATTGACAGAAGCATTCATGAAAGCATACTCATCACACAAAAGTTATGCTGTGACTTGAACCTTAAAACAAAAGGCAGCAGCAACATCATACTAAAAATTGATATGGAGAAAGCCTTTGACAGACTTTATCACAAGTTTCTTTTTGAAAGTCTTAAGGCTTTGGGGTTTAATTCCTGCTTTATTGACCTCATAAAAATCAAAACAATGAATAATCATTTCTCCTTAATAATTAATGGTGCTATCAAAAGTTTTTCAAGGCAAACCAAGGGCTGAGATATGGGACCCTCTAGTTTGTTTATTCAGGCTGAGGAGTATTTGATTCGGGGTCTTAAAAATATTAATGAAGATCATACTAAAGTAAGATATAAAGCAAGAGACAATCAAACCATACATTTCTTGGCATTCACATACGACTTTACTATCTTCTACAACAGCTCTGCTGCCTCAGTTTCAAAAATCTCTCAAATCCTGTCACACTATCAAAACACTTCTGTTCAGATCATTAACATAGACAAGTCTAAACTAATAGTGGCAGAGAATATGACGCATCAAATGATCAATGTTGCTGAAAGTAACTTGGGGATGAAACATAACTTTATGCCTTTTAAATATCTTGGGGCGATGATCAACAACAAAAGTAGGATCAACCACTTTGATAATTTAGTTTCAAGGACCCACATTGTCCTTTGGTGGAAGGCTAGTTTTAATTCAATCTGTCTTATCTAATATCCCTTTATACCATGTCCAGAACTTGATTCTTCCTAAATCAGTAATAAGAAGGATTGAAAACTTATTCAACAAGTTTTTATAGGGTAATAAGATGGAGACTAATGAAATTAGTTGGTCCTCATGGAATAAAATCTGTAAACCATATGCTGAAGGGGGAATCAATGTTCAGAAGATTAAAACATTACAATAAACTAATTCATACAAACTATGGTTTAATATCAGAACACATAGAAGCCTTTGGTCTAAGCTTATGTTCTCAATCTATTATAAAAAGAGTCATCTTATAGTTGCACCAATACCAAATAAAAGATCAAGAACATGGACCAGGATTACGGGAATTGGAGACAAGGCTGATAGGTACATATTTTGGATTCTTGGGAATGGTGAAATCTACTTATATTTGGATAGATGGTACACTAAAAGAGCATTGATACATTTCAATTAATGAGAAAACAGGGAGTCGTATGTTAATGCTAATGTTTGTAGCTTCTAGGTCAATGAGAACTGGGATATGGAGAAACTAAGTTCAGCTGTCCCTAACCTAGTAGTGAATGATATTCTTAAACTCAAGCTCAACACCAACCCAGATAGAATTATGTGTGCCTTAACTCCTAATGGGAAATTCAACACTAACCAAACATGGAATGTTATAAGAATTCATGGTAATGAATCAATTTTTTTACAAGAAAAGTTAGAACGCAGTCATACATAGGATGCTTCTTTCTTCCCTCAAGAGCCTTGCAGAACTGGATACCAACTGATTCAATTTTGTAGAGAAGGAAGTTTCAACTGGCCTCAAAATGTCAGTTCTACGAAAACGAAGAAAATACAAACCATGTGATGGTGAATGCAAGGAGGCCTTGGCTGTGTGGAGTTATTTCAGTGCAATTCTGGGTATAAACACATTCAGGAACATGACTACTCATTATATAATACGTACCTGGTACTGGTCTTTAGAAAAAGCATGCAACATCAAGTCGATTATTCCAGCAATCATTGTTTGGGTAATTTGGAGAGCCATGAACTTGAAAAAACATCAGAACATACAATTGTCTTCAGTAAATCTTATCAACCATGTGATCCACATCCTTACTAGCTTAAACAACGCAAATCTAATCAGAAAGCGATATTGGGGAATAGATATCAAAGTGGCAAATCTGATGGGATACAATGTTCGTATAACCAAACAAATGATCCCAATTTCACTAAAATGGGTAGCTCCTAAACTGAATTGTTACAAGCTAAACACAGATGGGGCATCCTTTCTATAAGGGGAATCGAGTGGTGGAGGTGTTATTAGGAATCATGAAGGAACTATCGTTAAAGGCTATGGAAGACTATATGAGAAAAACACTACTGTTATTGTCGAGGCCAAAGATCTTATGGATGGTCTGACAATGTGTAAAGCTCTAAACATTACAACCGTGGACGTTGAAGTAGACTCAAGCATTCTAATTGATCTGATTAGCAGGGGGAACTCGATTTGGTATCTGGATCCTCTTATTGGTTACTGCAGGAATCTAATCTTTTCTAATACGGCGATAAAGCACGTCTTTCGTGAACAAAACAAATTAGCAGATCGGGTAGCAAAACACACGTTGAGATTGAGAGAAGACATGAACTTCAACAATTCTTGTGCCCTAAATGAATTGAGAGCAGTTGCTTTCTTTGAGAGTAATGACACATATTATTTAAGAAACATGGAAGATGATTAAGAAGGTGTGAGTTAGCAAATTGAATTCGAAACTTGTGAAGGCTCTGAGTTTTAATTCAAGGTTGAAGAAGATCAATTGAGTTTGAAGTTCAAAATTTCCATCTCTTGTAATTGGTTCAATTTCTAGTTTTCTCATAAAACCCATGTACTTTTCAAAGTTTATTATAAAAAAAACTAAAATTAAAAATAAAAGCGCTGATTGTCTACGTGACAACAATAAAAAATGTGAGCTACATTTATAGTCGTGAAACTATTATTATTTTAATTATAAATAAAACATGTATGGAACAACCATAAACTAATATATAACTAATTAAATTATTATTTTTACTATTGATATATTTTTATAATAAATTTTGTTATGGTATATGGTTTCAATTTTCATTTAATTTATTTATACAAAAAATATAGATTTAAAAATAAACATAGTATATAATTTCTTATTCCAAAAATAAAAAATATTAGGTAGAAGGAGTCTGAATTTATTAGGAATAAATAAAAATAAATAAAGGCACAAAATCAGAACATATAATATGCGGCACAATTTGAATAGAATGTCCAAATTCAAGAGAAATCTTTTATTGAGTCAAAGTTGTGTTTGAAAAATGAAAACAATCATTTTGACATAAATATAAATTTGAGAACTATTTTGATACATTTGAAATGAGAGGATTTATTCAATAATTAGACCCAAAAGAGTAGGCTTTAATAAATAGGTTTATGTTATATATATTTTGGAAACAAGTGTTTAAATGACATGAAAAGATGTGTGAGACGCAAAAGCTGACCTGACTTTACCAAAGAGGCATTGGCATTGGCATTTTTAAGCGGCCAAGACTAACAAAACAAAACAAAACAGATAGTAAATATAATAATATTAAATACTAAATAAATAAATGATGATTTGATTTAAAGTATTTAATCTCTTAATAATGATTTGTTAGTAATAAGAAACTGTTTCCTTATGAATTAATCATATGAGAAATATGTTTCTATCTCTCCTTAATTTGTTTTTTCAAAGTAAATAAATTTCAATCCTTTTTGGTTTTCCATTTCTCTTCAAAAAGCTGGAGCCTCTTCCTATCTTCCCCTCCTTCTCTCTTACACACTCTCTCTCTAGAAACACCATTTTCTCAAGTTTTGTTGTTTTACGTTTAAATCTTTCATTTCTCTCATCTGGGGTTCTTAGATCGATCCGCCTCTTGCGTTTCTTAGTTTTGGTAAATCTCTTTCATTTCTTCATCTATGCACTTTCTTAGTGTTCGATCCTTATATCCTTATGGTGTGATGTTTTAATCTGGGAGGTTTTTACTTCTCTGGGTTTGAACTGTTCATTTTCCTCTTGGGAAGATATATAATTGAATTGGTATTAAATTTTTGTATGTCGATGAACTTAATCTGCAGCTATGCTAGTTGATTTTTTTTTTTTTTACTTTCATTTCTCTTTACTTCCAGTTTTAATATGAAGTTTAGTTTTAATTTTGGTTGTTTCCTATATGAAGTTTAGTTCTATTGCTGGGTTATTCTATCATGACTATCATGGGTGTTTATTCTTTGCTTTACTTGAGAATCTGTGATGGTGTTGGTGATGGTGTTAGGTTGTCTATGCGTGTTAGTAGTCATTGATGCTTTACTTTTCTATAGACCAAGTTGTTTGTGCTGAGGCCTAAGCCAACTTTGGTTTACTCACATGTATCCACATGATTTTCGTATCTGGAAATCTTGAAGCTTAAGTGGAGAACCTTTAGTTGAGGTTCTGCTATTGTTGAGTATCCACAATAATCAATTCTTTTACTATATTATTTATGCGTAATTAATATATTTTGTTCGGAATTTAATTTCGTAGGTGGATTGTAAGATTTTTCTTTTGTCAGCAATTGTTAAGACTAAGAGTTTGATTTATCCTGTTACTGTCAGGTCCTCCTGATTAGCATTGGTACTTTCTCAAGCAACTCCACCTTTTATTTATAAAGAAATTGAAATCGTACCTAATGCAAGGGCAGAGGGGTTTTGGTAGTTCTACGTCGGAATCCTATTGTGGATCTATACCAAGCAATGGTGGTGTGATAGATGAGCAGAATTTTTGGGCTGGTGTTAGTGTTGGAGAAATTGCGTTACATCAAGCAAGCAATCCGACCTTATCATTTCAGAATCCTAGTTACCATGAACAACATGACATGAGCAGGAGGAGAGTAGGGGAATCCAGCTCCAGTGGCATAAAAAATGAGGTAGGATGGCAATCTTCTGCAGTGCCAGTTGCTTATACTACTCGTCCATTGTGGTTAGAAGAACAACAAGGAGGTGGAAACTCTAGTGTTAATGCTGCGAATGTGCAGTGTCCTAATCTAAATTCATTGCCTCAAAGTCTCAACTTAAATTCTGGGTTTATAGGTGCCGGTGATGCTAATAGTGAAGCTATGGAGCATTCTAATCTTTACCGATCTAACGGATTGATGATGCATCCCCGTATTTCACCTGCTATGGTGGAAGAAAATGGTGGTAGACCCGGCTCTGCCCTTGGAGGTCGAAGTGGAATGCGCAAACGAAAAGCTCCCGTAAGCAATTTACCAAACCGTGAATTACAATACGGTGAAGGTACTTCACGGTCTGCTGGTTCTTCACGTCGTAACATGAGAAGTGGTTTAACCATGACTCCTCCGCCAGAAGAAATGAACCGAAGAGTTGGATTGGGTTTGAGAGGACTTTCTTCTGATGGTGTTCATGATTCAAGAGTCTCTGCAATTACAGAGAGCTCAAATAGAAACCAGCGTATCAGGGTTAATCCACCGAATCAGCAAGAATTAATGAATAGGAGTTTATTTACGACAGAAACTGTCTCAACTCATTCTGGTATTTTGGCTTCTAGATTTCTACCAATTCAAACTCCTATGCCAATGCCATCGCCAATGCCAATGCCATCGGCAGTGACAATGCCATCTCCAATGCCAATGCCATCGCCAATGCCAATGCCAATGCCAACGCAAGTTCATTATCCTTTAGATTTGGGCTCAGCACCAATAGTTGATACCGCAAGCTCTCAAACACATATTCAAGCGGCACATGCTTCAGCTTTATCAAGGAGTGTGCAGACACTTAGTTGGAATGCAGGAGGTTCCACATTTAGAACTGGTAGTTCTTCAAGCTCTCATTTGCCTGTAGAGGGTGATACTATACCGCGTGAGGGGACTAGATCCAGAAACTCGTCAAGAAATAGGCTTGAATATCCTACTTTAGATTCGCCTGAACCAAGAAATGCAGGACGCAGTCGAAGCAACAGAGGTTCTACGAATGGGAATTCGAGTAATCCTAGGAATATTGTATCAACATTGAGCTCTGGTCTCCAACCAGTATCTATTCCTACTTGGGTCCCTTCTGTGCCAAATGCTAGTCTTGCTTTAAGAAGACATGCAGGTCGAGTACTGCTATCTTCACTTGCTGGTGAGTCCGGAAATGAGAGCAGTGGTCATTTGAGGTCTCGTCCAAGCCTTGCTTTGCCAGAAGGAATGGTTCTTCCTCCGGGAGCTCATAGCCAAGGGCCACATCAGTCACATATATTGTGGGAGGGACAAGGGGACAACCTCCGTCCGTCACTTGCTTTGGCTGCTGCGAGTGGAGGAAGAAGCAGGCTTGTTTTATCTGAGGTCTGTTCCCGTACTATTTCCTTCTCCTAGATTACTAGTGATAATCTGTCATAGTAGGCTTAGTAGCTAATAATGTTATAGCACCTTCACTGAGAATGTTATATGCCACACTGTAGGTGGTTTTAAATTTTTTTAATTCCACTTTACCTTTGTAGTACTTTCACATTGTGCAAAATTAAGTATGTCACTGATGATTTAGTCTTGTGCATGCAGCAAAACTTTCTCTTATTCTCCGGTCTTTGTTAATTTAACAGGCACATTTACCTGTTCGGTAGTCCCTTGTGTTGTTATTTCTGCATTTTGAGATTTGGTAATAATCAATATTAAATTTAGAGATAACTTAGTAGGATAACTTTATTGTTTTGTACATTAGAAGGCCTTCTTCATTTGCTATATGATATATCAGATGCAATGGTTGTTCAAGTGGGCTACCCCTGAGTGCACACGTGCTTTGTTTAAGCATTTAGACCTGGCCTGTGTTTCAAGTTCCTTATTTTGTAATCGGTTTGCAATACCAATGACTTTTTACTAAACGGAACTATTGGCAGAACTTGGGTCACTTATTTATTCATCTACTTTTTTGAAGCAGATGCGCAGTGTGTTGGATATGATGCGTAGGGGAGAGAGGATGCGCATTGAGGTACACACTTTTACATATTTTGTATAATATTTTCTGTTTTTTACACAATGTCATTTGTGCTTCAAATCTACTTTTGAATTAATATTTTCTGTTTTTTACACAATATCGTTTGTGCTTCTTAAGATAAACTATACAACTATTTTTTATAATGAAGTTTAAACGTGATTAAAGTATCAGGATCTTCTGCCTCCTGAGCATGCAATGTTTTTTGGGGTGGCCGATGGTCAAGACAGGCACAGAGATATGCGGCTTGATGTCGATAACATGTCCTACGAGGTATTATATAATACTAAGGGATTTACTTTCTATATTCTCTTTACATTTTCATATTTTTCTCATAATTACACCCTCCTTTTGAATATAGGAGCTACTGGCACTGGAAGAGCGAATTGGAGATGTTTGTACAGGGTTGACTGAAGATAGCATATCAAGCTGTTTGAAGCTGCAAAAGTGGACCATTGATGTTGATGTTGGAGTTAAGAAGGATGTTGAACCATGCTGTATATGTCAGGTACACTGTTAAACTTTACCTTGCATAGTAACCAATCTCTTGGTGTGCATATATTTTTGCTGAATCTAGTATTTTCACTTTGGATAATAACCAATTTGTTGCTGTGCATGTATCTTGCTGAATTCAATATTTTCCTGTATAGGAGGAATACAATAACGGAGAAGAAATCGGAACTTTAGAATGTGGACATGATTTTCACGGTGCTTGCATAAAAAAATGGCTGATGCAGAAAAATATATGTCCCATTTGTAAAAAAGCCGCTTTGACAAGTCAAGGCCTATAATTTGGTTTAAAATTTTGATTCTTATTGATTACACCTCACCTAAAGGGCCATAGACATTATTTTGTTGTAATTTTGTTGAGGAGAGAGTATGTGTTTTTATAGTCTCAAATCCTAGAGCCGAAAATTAGCAACTAGTTCTTAATAATGAGAACTTTTTTTTTTATATCTTTTTGTAATACCCATATGTTGTATAAACCATTTAAATTATAAATCGAAATGGTATGACATTTTATAGTTGTCTGCTTTACTGGATTTTGTAAGTGATTTATGTGATTGGTCGATGGCCAAATTGTTGTGCGTACTGGATTCTTGATAGTGCTGCATTTTGTATAAGGAATTCTGTTTTACCTAAAAAATAGAGCAGAGGCAATCACGATTGTTGAACCTCGGATCATGATGCATAAAAAAAAGTCCTTTTATTTGAGTGTTGTACTTTTTTTTTCTTCAATTTTTTGTTTGAAGGTGATTTATATTTCTTATCAGAATTATATAAAAACAGTGCATATTATATTACACAAAGAACAAGGCATCCTTGCGTTGCAAGAATACATATCAGAAAGGCGAACACTATAGTATCATGTTTTGTTTTTCTTGTCATGAACTATAGTATTTCACTTTTTTCAAATGAAATGATATTAAAGCACAAAATACCATTTTCAGTAACCTATAGAAATTATATTCTATGTCGAGAAAGTCATTTTTGAATTGCGGGAAAGAGTGTATTATTTGGGGTCATATTGAAATGAGCAAACCTCATATTTCGGTAAAGTGTCATGAATTCCTAGCCATTTCAATATATTTTCTCTATAGTAAGTATTACCACCATCGCGGCAATATGTGGATCAATCATTATGTCGTGCATAATCGGACAAGTAAAGTAGTCTCGAGACTCAGATGAGGATGCTGAAGCCTCTGATCTCAGTTTCTTTAAAAGGTTAGAATTCTGTTTTTTCACTTCATCCACTTCTTTTTTTAGTCGTTTCTTGACAATGCTTGACAATTTTATATGCTTCTTCAACCGTATTATCGACTATTTCAACCTTCAGTCGTGCTTCGTCTCTCTCATTTTTTGTCTTTTTGAGTTTATCTTTTACTTTAGCCAATGCTTTTTCCATTTCCTTTCTCAGTCTGCACTCATTTTGGCACATTTCCTCTTCTTCTAAAGACTTTGCGACCGTTTCATCTATCTAGTTTTAATTTGCATGTTCTTCTATTTCTGTAAATAGTTTTTTTTCGGTTACTCTTCTGCGTCTCAACTCTTGATTGTACATTCTTTAGCTCTACCAGATGATTGTCTAGATTGAGAGTCGATAGAAATTTCTTGCACCAATGATGCATCTGTTGCATCACCACGGTCGAATTCACCATCCCTTTAAGGATGCGCTTTCCACCGCAGGTGTACCAAATATGATAAGAATGAGATGCATGATGACGAACATACTTTGCTTTGTCCGACTTGAGATCAACCATGTTTCAGTTGATAATACATATGTTACAATTATATTCTTTTTTGTTGAATTGTGCATTGATTCCACCTTCAAACTTGTATAAGTTTTCTAACTTTTGCTCTTCTTCTTTTCTTCTACAAGCTTCCTCATCTTCCTCCTTTTCCAATTCTACTCCATCTTCTTCACAAGCATCTTCCTAATTGAGATTGATATGTGATTTAACCTGCAAAATAAAAAAAATGTTGGTCATGTATAACACCTGCCACGAGTTAGATAACCTCTTAAGTTATGGTCTTAATATACTCCACATTCAAGCTTTCTAGTAAAAGAATAACATTGAGGGGGCAGGAGAGTTGAGTCCCTGAAAAGAATAATCTTCCCTTTCTTTCGATACAAACTTGGCAATTCAATCTGCCGCATAGTTCTCTTATATATATGCTTTAAAACCATTTGTGGATGGAATAAACTTTTGCAGCAGCTCAAAACTTTCGACATGTACCAAGGAAACTTACCAAATGCTATCATATTAAACAAAATAAGTTAGGTTTTTTATAATTTAGATTCGTGATGGGTTTGCTAAAAACTCGGGAATGATTACATTTAGTTTTTTCGAATAAAATAGTTAATGAAATTAGGTTTAGAAGAAAAGAGAGTGGAACCTTTACTTTTCCACGAAATATTTATTTTCAACATCATTTTCAAACCAAAATGCTATGTTTTTAAGCTCTAAGAACATAGTCTTCTTTCTTGATTTTTATCCATGAAATCTTGATCCTGGTTGCCATCTACATCATGGAGGAAGGAGAAATTGCCTCCAAGCCGAAATCAACAAGGATAAATAATGGTAATACTTCCTTGTATAACATGGAATTTCCCCTGCTTAAAAACCCAAATAAAAAGAATGTCTCCTCTGTTTCTCCTGAAAACTGTCTAAATCCTTCAAATCTGGCTGGCCTCATGCGTAACAACCCGGCGTTTGAAGAGTTAAACAACGCTCCAATAGCCCTTTCAACTTACGTAGGCATTCTGAAACCAAAATCAATAACCTTCAAACATAACAATGTTGTTGTTGATCATAAAAAAAAGTATTCAGTTATTCAATCTGAGGCAAAAGACAAAAAATTCCTCCTTAAACTATCAAAACATACCCTTATAAGGAATTTCTCCATTGAGAAACCGTCTCTTGAATCTATGAGAAACTTTCTTGGGAAATTCAAGTTGAAAGGCCAATTCAATCTTTCAGTTTGGGATTACAGACATATTTTTATCGAATTCGATAATCAAGAAGACTTGAAGAGGCTATGGCATAGAAACGTGTGGGTAATAGGCGACAAGATTATGAAATTATTGAGGTGGACTCCTCAATTTAATCTCAATCAAGAGTGCTCCTTCACTCCAGTCTGGGTTACTATACCCAATTTTCCTGAATTTATGTCCAATGAATCAGATCTCCTCTGAAAGTCTGGGTTCCATCATCAAACAGAGCTAAGTTAAACTGTTGCAGAATCTGGGTTGAATTTGATATTTCAAAACCCATAATACAAAAATTTCTAATAAGATTTGGTCAAGAAGATGGTCTCTGAGTAAATTTGGTTTTTGAAGATCTACATAAGTACTGCACTTACTGCTCTCACATTAGACATTCAAGATCTGAGTGTAAGAAAGAATTTCCTCCTCAAAACAATGATATGAAAACTCATACTCATACTGCAGTCCTGGATTCAACACCCAAACTCAAATTTAATATAATAACCAATGCTAATTCTTCTAATAATAGAGTTGTCTCAACGAGTGATAAAATTACCTCTGTTGTGGAAAATGTGTTTAACATAGATGAAACTTATGCCACACAAAAATATCCTTCTAAGCTGAATACTTCTTGTGCAAATTCCCCACTAAAAGATTCTGAAATCATTGAATCCCTTCAAGCCATTGAAAGAAAATCCTTCTTTGATACCCAAATCCCCTTTAAAGACTTAACTTTCCCTTGTAAAGACAATATTGGTAGTCTCCCTGGCTCTCCTCCTCCTATAACCAAAGAAAAAGAAAAATACCAAGATCCTGAGTTAAGAAAGAATGAAACAAAGAAAAACAAGAAAATGAAGAGTTGGAATTCCATGAGACCAACCTCATCTAAACTGTTAAAACTCAAGATAGCCTCCAAAACTTTTTATTTCATTAAATGACCATTTCCACCCTCAACTGGAATGTAAGAGGGATCAAAGACAAAAATACTCTTAAAAGACTGAAATCTTTAATCAAATCAATACGACCTAGCTTTGTTGCCATCCAGGAACCAATGATACCTTTTTCAAATCTACAGATGATTGCTCAGAAGCTTAATTATAGGGGTTTTGCTAGCAACATCAATGATAAAATTTGGGTATTCTGATGTTCTGAATTCAAGGTGGATGTACTTCTCAATGATTAACAAATTCTACACCTAAATGTTCATCATACAACCTTTGAAAAAACTTCAGAGTATCTGTAATTTATGCAAAATGTAGAAGAGATCACATGAGGGCTCTTTGGGATACACTTAGTGCTATTGATGACACTCTAATTGAATGGATAGTTTTTGGGGATTTTAACATTACTGCAAACATCAATGAACAACTATCTTGCAACACTATCAATCTCAACAATATTTAAGACTTAAATAATACAATCATGGATTGTAATCTTCAAGATGCTGGGTTCAATGGCTCCAGATTTATATGGTCTAATGGCTCTAAATGGAAAAGAATAGACATGGTACTCTTTAACTCTTCTTGGATGAACTTTTTTGACATTACTTCTGTGAATCATCTAGCAAGAAATTTCTCTGATCATTCACCAATATCAATTACAATTACTTCTAATTTTGAGAAGAAAAAGCATCCTTTAAATTCCTTAATATGTGGGTTTTGCACCCCGCATTCATGGACCTTATCAAAGAAAGTTGGAGAAAGGACATGGATGTGAACCCTATTCAAAGATATTGGTTCAAGCAAAAAAGGCTGAAAGATGACTTAAGGGAATGGACAAGAAGGTGTTTGGTAATGTTTTTGACGCTATAAAGAGTGCTGAGGAGGAGATAAACTCTAGAGAAAATAATTATTAACACACTTATTCAAATTCTAATAAATTATGCTAGAAAAGGCTAGGAAATCTCACATTTCCATCCTTAATAGAGATGAATCCTACTGGAGACAGAAATCCCATTCTCTCTGGTTGAAAGATAGCGACAGAAACACTGCAATTTTTAAAGCTTTGTCAAGAAAAGGAACAAGAAGAACAGGATAAATAGAATAAAATATGGGGATAGTTGGCTTGAAAACCAGGAGGATATCAGTTATCATGTTGTGATTTTTTTTAAAGATCTCCTTACTGATATCAAAACTGACAATGATCAAATCACTCTTAAAGATATTATTCCTAAACTTATTTCTGATTCAGACAATGCTAACCTTCTTGCTATTCCTAATCTAAATGAAATACATGGCATCATCAAGTCTCCAAGCTCTATTATTGCTGCTGGTCCAGATGGTTTTCATGGGGAATTCTTCAAAGTCTGTTGGCCTATCATCAATTAAACCTATGTGATACCATTCAGGGATTCTTCAAAGGTTTGTCTCTGCCTACGGATGTTCATGCCACTGTAATATGTCTAATCCCTAAGACTGAGCATGTAAATACTTGGCAAGAATATCGTCATATCAGTCTTACCACAATGTTGAGTAGAATTATTGCTAAAGTCATCAACAACAGACTTGCCTGTCTTCTACCTAAGCTGATATCTGAAGAACGGGGTGCTTTTGTGAAAGGGAGAAGTATCCACGAGACTACTCAAATTTCCCAAGATCTTAGCCATGATCTAAACTCTAAAGTGAAAGGGAACAATGTAATTCTTAAGACTGGCATTGCAAAATCTTTTGACAGACTCAATACCAGGTTCCTCTTTTAAATTCTATCTTCCTTTGGTTTTAATTCTAATGTTTTGTCTCTCATGAACAAGTGCATACCAGATGTAAACTCATCAATCTCCATCAATGGGGAATTAAAAGGTTATTTCAGTAATACTCAGGGCCTGAGCCAAGGGGACCCTATGTCCCCAAGTCTTTTTATTTTGGCAGAGGAGTACTTAATTAGAGGGATTAAGCATCTTTCTGAAAATAATCCTACTTTTAAATACAAGTCAAGAGGGAAGCTAAATGTGGACTATCTAGATTTTCCTGATGATTTCATGGTTTTCACAAATGGATCATCAAACTCCATCAATCTAAATAAGGAATTTCTCAACCACTACCAAAGAGCTTGTGGTCAGTTTATCATCAACAACAAATCCAAGATCATTGTTTCTAATTCTATGCCTATTTAGAGAATCAACAGAATTGAAAAGATTATTGGGTTCAACCACACAAAATTACCTTTCAGCGATCTGGGATCATCTATCACCTCTGCAACTAGAATCAGGGATTTTGAAAGCATGATCTCCAAGATCAGAAACAAAGTATCAGATTGAGATAAATCTACTCTTTCCTTTGATGGTAGATTGACCTTGATTCAATCCATTTTGTCAGTTTTCCCGTCTATGTAATTCAACACATTGTCATCCTCACCTCTGTCATAGGAAAATTTGAAATAATTTACAACAAGTTTCTATGCGGGAATAAAGAAAACAAAAACAAAATTACCTAGTCTAAATGGGATAGACTTTGCAAGCCTCATACTGAAGGGGGGTCTGAATCTCAGACAGATAGAAGAAATGCAGCTTATCTTCTCTTTGAAACTCTGGTTTGCATTCAGAGCTCAGAACTCTTTATGGGCCAAGCTGACTTCATCCATATATTGTAGCAAATATCACCCTATTCTTGCCCCAATCCCTTCCAAATCTTCAAAAGTTTGGATTTGAATCTTGAAAATTAGAGACATTGATCGGTGGTGCTCCAGAAATCCATTCAATCTTCTAAACGAGACTGATGACATATCTTGGCTTTGGGATGCTAATACAGAAAAGGTGAACTGCTTCTGGTCTTCAGGTAATTGGAACATGGAAAGCTTTACTACAGTGTTACGTCAACTGAAATTGAGCTGATCAAGAAAATCAAGCTCTCTGAAAACAAAGATAAAATTAAATGGACCCTCTCTGCTAACGGTTCTTTCAACATTAAAGAAACTTGGAAATCCATAAAGAAGCCTGAAAATATCTTGAATTTCTTTCAAAAAACTTGGAACAATGTCACTTCCAGAAAATGCTCATTCTTTCTATGGAGATCGATCTTCAACTGGATCCCCACTGATTCGGTCTTTAAAAGTAAGCACATTCAAATGGCATCAAAATACTGTTTTGCAACAATGAAGACACCACACAACACATCCTGATTCAATGTACTCTGTCCTAGGCTGTCTGGATCCATTTCAGTTCTCTTTTTCAAATTTACATCTTCCCAAATATGACTATGACTCACCTTATTCGAGCTTGATATTGCTCTTCTTCAAATAACTGTAATATTCGATCGATTCTTCCCTCAATCATCTTATGGGTGATCTGGTTTGCTCGCAACCAAAAGAAACACAAAAACCAGAATGCTACTTCAACCTCAATGATTAATCATGTCCTCTATATACTCTCGGGGCTTGATAATGCAAACATCCTTAAAAATCAGCACTGGGGCAAAGACTATAAGCTCTCTATCAGTCTTGGATGTATAAATCATCTCAAAACCAACAGTCTACGCTTGTCTTTTAAGTGGAAAAATCCAAAATCCAACAGATTCAAATTGAATACTGATGAAGCTTGCCTGAATTCTGGTGAAAGCAGTGAGGGTGGCCTTGTTAAAAATCATGAAGGTAACATCATTTTAGGTTTTGGGCGAATCTATGGCAAGAACTCTCCTCTAGTTTTAGAGTGTCGTGCTCTTCTCGATGGTCTGCTTATATGTAGAAGAATGAACATCACTAATCTGGAGATTGATTATGACTCCAAATTTTTTGTGGACCATCTCTTATGGAAAAACTCCCCGGTATATCGATCAACTACTCTCTTGTTGCATAAAACTCATTACTTCGCAAACGATGATCAACCACATTTACAAAGAACATAACTTCGATGCAGATTGGATCGCGAAACAAACTCTCCTTGTTGGTAAGCCGTTAAATTTCAACCATGATGATGCTTCAACTCCTTTGAAGGCCATTACCCTTCTTGAGATCTTGGGTATTGGGTATCTGAGATCCCAGTAGTCGATCCCTCTTTTTGACCTAATTCAAGCTGCTCTTTCTTCATCAAAATTGCAAATCATCTTCCCAATTTGTTGAACAAAATTTTTCTATTCAAATCAAGCTTCTGAAAGTTTTGGAAATTGTGTCTCTTCGCCTTTCCAATTTTTTGGTTCGAATCAAGCCTCTATGAAGCCATGAGTTCAATATTCATCCCAAGTTCATACCATTGCATTGTGTCTCTTCGCCTTCCCAATTTTTCGGTTCGAATCAAGCCTCTATAAAGGCCATGAGTTCAGTATTCATCCCAAGTTCATACCATTGCATTAAAGATTTAAATTTTGGCTAAATTATTATATAGCCTTCATTTGTTAAATCTTTGTAATTAGATCTTTTTATTTCTAATTTTCGTATAAATGCAATAAAGCGTATGGAAAAAATAATAATTTAAGATTTTAGAATTAGATACCCTCCACTTTGATTATAAATTAGTTAATAAAAGTTTGAATTAGATACTCTTCTAAATGAGTTTGTTTTCTTAACTTAAGCTTTCAAGAATATGGGTAGTTTCCGTCCCTAATGTTTTAATATATTCCTAAAACGCGATTCTTGTATATAAAAGAATTGATTTTTTTTTCATTTCCAACCGTGGTACTAGGGTGCAAGTGTTATTGATGATGCATATTCATAAAGGGTATAGCTATATATATCCAATTCAGGTTTAAGTATATCCAAAATCAACATTTGACTTTCGTTTGACTTTTTTTTGACATTTTTACCCTCCATCAGAAAATTAATATCTAAACTGCCATTAAGTAAAAAAAACTACTAAGTGTATCCTGAGTATACCCAATTCACCAAAAGTCCTATTTCGCTATCTATACCCAAACAAATATTCTTCTTTGCTGAATTTAGTATCCAAATAGTATAGTTTTCTTAAAATTTTTGAAACCAAATTCAAACTACATAAGAAAATAGTATCCTATGGTGCATGGGCCACCAGCCGGCCGGTTCCATAGCCTTGGCACCACCGGTGCTGAGGCCATGAACCGGTGGTGCTTATGGTCATGTCCGGCCGGTTCTGAGGCCTAGAACCACCGGTTTTAGGCCTCAGAACCTTGGATTCGCGCATGTTTTTCGAAAAAAATCAAGGTTTTTTTTATGTTTTTAACTATACCTGAATGTTTATTGTGGTTTTTTGTTGTGTAACAGGGGACGGATGTCGCAAGTGGGACTGAGGCACCTTCCGCTACTGATTATAGTCATTTGTTCTTCACTACCGAGTTCTACACACACGACGCGTTGGTGAAATGAGTTACGAAGATAGGAAAACTTTATGGTATGGTTATCAACATAAGTCGGCGCGACAAAGTAAAGAGCAGAAAAAATCCGAGAGTTTATTTCCAGTGTGAGAGGGGGGGGGGGAAATATACTCCAAGGGTTGCTGAAAAAGACCGTAAACGGAAGTCTACGGGAACGAAAAAGATTGACTGCCCATTTCAGCTTCTCGGGTCAATGGTTGGACCAGATCAATGGAAGTTAGAAGTGAAATGTGGTATTCATAACCATGAGACTTCTATACATCTAGATGGTCATTCTTTTGCTGGCCGTTTGAATGATGAAGAGAATGAATATGTTGAACGAGCGACCTTCATTGGTACTAACCCCAGAGATATACTGAATGGTGTCAAGAAATTGAACGAAGATAATGTTTCTACCATGCGGACGATCTACAATGCACGACAGAAAAATCGGGTTTTAAAGAAGGCGGGTAGGTCACAACTTCAGTTCTTGTTGGGTGAGCTTAAGTCACAAAATTATTATGAATGACATAAATCTGGTGAAGACGATGGAAAAATCATTACAGATTTGTTTTTTGCCCATCCTGTCAGTGTTGACCTTTTGCGGACATTTCCGACAGTTTTGATTATGGATAGTACATATAAAGTCATACGATATGGTATGCCATTGTTCGAGATAGTGGGTGTGACGTGTACCAGATTGACTTTCTGTGCGGCATTTGCCTTCATGTCGGGTGAGAAGTTAAACAACTTCAAATGGGTGTTAGAGTGTTTGAAGTCGTTGATTTCCGTTCACGGAATTCAAGAACCTCGGGTCATCCTAACCGACAGATATTTAGCATTGATGAATGGCATAGAAGTGGTATTCCCAGAGACAACGCATATGTTATGTCGCTGGCACATAAACCAAAATGTTCAAGGGAAAACAAGAAAACACTTCCTCGAGAAAAGTGATCATAACAAATTTGTTACTGCTTGGAAGAAGATTGCGTATGCAGAATCAGAGATTGAATTCGATCACGCCAGACGGGACATGCTATTGGAGTACAAAGATTACCCTCTTGCAATTGAATACACTGAAAAATCGTGGCTCCATAAGTACATGGACAAATTTGTTGTTTGGAAGACGAACAAAAACTTGCATTTGGGACATTGCACAACTAACCGCATCGAGAGTGCTCATTCTAACCTAAAGCGTTACATACGTACGAGCAAATTAAACTTCGAGTTATTTGGGGGGAGGGTTCATTCGCTTGTTGAAATCCAACATGCTGCCATTAGGTCGTCGTTCGAGAAGAGTCGTTACATAGCACTGCATAAGTTCGCGGATAAACTGTTTGATGAGATTCGAGGCAAGGTTTCCCACATGGCGTTAGAACTATTTTTCTCCGAAGTAGAGAAGGCCGAATATACCAAGATGGTCGCTGTTGAAGATGGGTCGGATGTTAAAGACACTGGCGTCTGTATATGCGCTATAAAATCTACCCATGGTATACCTTGCTATCATCAGGTCCGCAAGTGGCGTAAAGGTGGAATGTCTGCCTCTCTAGATACTTTTCACATCCACTGGACAAGGTTAGAAATAATGCCTCGTACATTCCGTACAACCATGGAAATTCTCAAAGATGATCTGCTAAAGCTAGTAACCGATGTTATGGAGACAAAAGATGAAAGCCGTATAAAACATATTTACAAGAAATGGTTTGAAGTTGTTAATCCTGAAACATCGTCATTGCTAGAGCCATTGGAGAAGCAGAAACACCGAGGCCGCCCACAGGTGAAAAGAAAGTTAGTAGTGGATACATCATCCACTAAACGGGACATGAGCGGATGGGAGTACCCGCTAAAATAGGATGAAGCTAGTCATGACGCAGTCATGCAGTCTTTAAAACCAACAAAAGTTAAAATGGGTAAAGCAGTTGGTAGTGAAAATACGACTCGGGCAGATGTGCCTAAAGTACCTCGTACTCGTACCTCTTCCATTGCCTCGCTAGGTAGCAACATCGTACAACCGTCCATTGATCGAGTCACAGAACTAATACATGACCCGAAAGGTTTTTTGCGTTGGTTTCCGATTCACTTCAACCCTTTTATATCGGGTATTAATAATATTAAGCCAGATGGACATTGTGGATATAGAGCAGTTTCATTCGGGTTGTATGGTCATGAAGAAGGTTGGCGAGGTGTTCGAAAGGCAATATACGATGAACTAATGGAAAAATACGACACGTACAGCAAGATTTATAACGGTAAAGAGGATTACCTGAAGGTTGCAGAAAGTATAAACTACTACGAGACACCAGCATCACCCAAATATTGGATGACAATGCCTGAAATGGGGATTGCGATTGCAACCAAGTTCGAATGCATTGTTCATTTTGTGTCACTCGTAGGGTCTCACAACTGTAGTCATACTTTTTTACCTCTGCGCGGTGAGCCCTCCATTATGGCCCAAAGACGTGAGATTGGGTTTGGATTCGTCGATACTAACCACTTTGTCAATGTAAGTCATTCGATATATGGTTATGTTTTTTCTCACCACTATATTACTTAATTGTTGGTTCTAATTTAAGTAGTATTAAACAACTATCAATCAAGCCCCTTTGCCCTTGCGCACGCATACATCCTACGTGACAGAAGTTGAAGAGCGAAGAGGCTACACATTGGGAGCTACCAATACTTGGTCGCTGCAAGAAATACACGGAACTCGAAGGGAGAAAGCCAGTTTGTTCATTCCCAGAAGTAACTAATCTTGATGATTTTTTTTAGTAGGTTTATGTGTTTTGGTCGGGTTTATGTTAGTGTTTCGAACTCATTTGTGCCTTTTGGTCGCTTTACGTCATTTGTAAGGATTTATGTTGTTTAGAACTTTATTTGTTTTACTACATCGTTTTGGTCGTTTTGGTACTTCACTTTTATTGCAGTAATTCATGCAACTTACCAACTTATAACGATACGCCAATAATCATTTCATAACTAAAATAAAACATCGCAAACAAGCAACAACAACATCTTCTAAACATTAGTACATAACTTGATATTGAACAGACAGTTAGTCAAAATCGTAGCCTCCATTGTCGCTGAGAATACGCACTGTTTTCTCCTTCATGGCAATTTGAGAATGAACGTATTGTGCCATTTCCATAGACAAATAGTATGTGATCATTAAACCGAATGAGTCGAATGCTTCGTTCCTAACTTCTGGGGGCTCGTTAAACACCAAGAACATCGGTCCACTAGTTATAGACTTGTACCTCATGGCTACCTCCTCACGAGTACGAGATCGAGGAATTTGTCTAGATGTAGACATTTCGCCGTACATGAAATACATCATACACAAAAATTCATCAAAGAACTCATCGGTATTATCGTCCGACCGTTTGAACTTCACAGCTTTCGCAGCCTTGAGCAGATGAGCACCATCAAACACACTCCAACCCATTAAGAAAGACTTCAACTATGTTAGAAGGAGAGTTTTGTGTGTTTGGTGTTGTAAGGTAGACTTACTTATATAGAAGAAAGAGAGTTTACTTTGGCGGGAATTTAAGAGCGCGAAAATAGAAAACGCGGGAAAAAAAACCGCAAAAAAAATTCCAAAATACAATTGCGCACCATAGGTACTATCTTCTGTGTACATATGGTGCACAGGCTACGGTACCTATGGTGCACAGTCTGGTGTACCGATGGTACATCACACTGTGTACCTATGGTGCACGCAGGTTGCACCATAGGTACACATTGTTGTACACCATCGGTACACCACATGTGTACCGATGGTGTCATGCACCAGTCGGTACATAACGTGCCGATCGGTGCATGGTACCATCGGTACACGGGGGGTTGTACCATCGGTACATACCCCCTTTACCGATGGTACTCTGCACCATGGGTACTGTCTTCTGTGTACCCATGGTGCACGCACTATTGTACTCTGAATGTGCATTTTTCTTGATTTAATTTCAAATTCATCTTTGTCAAGTTGGCGAAAGTTTTCTCTAAATCTGCAAAATGGTCCTCATCCCTCGTGCTTTTTACTAACATGACATCGATATAAACTTCTACATTTCGTCTGATCTGAGTGTCAAAGGATTTGTTTATAAAGCGTTGGTAAGTTGCTCCAGCATTTTTTGACCCAAAAGGCATAACCTTATAACAATATATACCTCTTCCAGTGATAAACGATATGCTTTCTTGATCCTTTGGATCCATTTAGATTTCAATTGTAGCTAGCATACGCATCCATAAATGAGAGTATTCGGTTTCTAGAGGTAGAATCCACTAACTGATCTATCCGAGGAACCGTGAAAGGATCTTTTGGACGTGCTCTATTAAGATCAGTAAAATCTACACATATCCGCTACTTACCAATTTTTTTGCTCACCAAAACTAGATTAGCAATCCATAAAGGGTATTGTGATTTACGTATGTGCACAACCGTGGATAAGCAATCTACTTCAGCCATAATAGCCTCAGATTTTTCTTGACAAAAAGTCTTATCTTTTGAATGATCGGGCGCACACTACTTCGAACTGCAAATCTATGACAAATAATATCCGCATGAACCCATATCACATTTTCCGAACAACACGCAAACATATGTAACATTGTTGATAATAACAGAATTAACTTCTCCCTCACCTCCAAAGATAACTTTGTGCCAATTTTTAAACTCTTTCCCTTTGAAAAAACTTAATCCTCAAAACTTTTGTCTGTGATCATAAACACGGTTGGATTATCCACGATATTGGACCCCATACGAGACCGTCCTAATTACTATGCTTTCTTTAACTTTCCCCCTATATTGTCTTTGGGTCCAGATCCGTTCTATAACATTCTCTTGCCATCTTTTGACTACTTATAATTGTTCCAACATTATTTCCCACAACATGTTTCAAAAATTTGTGAACGGTTGATGCCACAACATGCATTCTAGATAGCAAAGACCTTCTAAAAATTGCATTGTAAGACCTTGGAGCATCTACCACAATAAACAAAACCGTCATTACCTTTTTAAATGGTCCCCGACATAGTTCTATTCTTCCCTTACATTCTCCTACCACATCAATCGTTACCTTAGTAAACCCTACAATCGTCCGGTCTGACCGAATCGTTTTGGAGAATTCACTATTTTGTTATAAGTAGTCATGAACATAATGTTAGCATAACTACCAGTCTCATTCAAAAAAATTTGTATCTCATCCCCGTTAATTTTTTCTAACTACCACATCTTCATGTGGACCAACTACATCCCTCATATTATTATCTCCAAAATAAATTATTGGAGATAGATTTTTGTACAAGTATTGTAAAGAACCTGCTTATAATTGAATCACTAAGCTGACGATGTGTCTCTTTCGAGAATAATTCGATGTCCCTGAAACAATATCCCCTCCAAAAATTGTTATTGATTCAAAGAAAGCACATAGTTCACTAACCTTCCCTCTTACAACTGATTCTTCCATCATTAAGATGATGTTCCTGTATGGTTTCAAATTTAAATACTCTGTGGAAATGTCAAATGCATCAATAGGTTCTGAGATCATCAGAGTGTATTCTTGCTTTGGAGTTGTAAGAGAAATTCTCTTGACTAATGTTATTAGATTTCCATTTTTGATCCAGGACTGTTTTTGTTTTCTCCATGCCATACAATCCTTTGTGTCATGCCCAATGTTCTCATGATACTTATGGTACATGTTTCTTATGCTCTCTTTCGGAGTCTGTATCTGAAGTGGCTTGTGTAACTGTATGTGTGGACGAGCTTTGTCAAAAATTATTCCTATACACTCTAATAGTTGTATGAAATGTGATGGTTAAATCCATTTGTTAGATAAGAATCCAGACATATTGTTGTGTGTTCACAACCTGTGTATTCACCTTTGGCTTTAGAGGTACTTGGGTTGGTGTTTGAGTTGGCACACGAGCTCAGACAATAATTGTTGGATGTGAATTGCTATGTGCTACCATCAGAGTCTGATGGAATTAATTTTGCTCAAACGGTGCGAAAGATTCCATCTCTGATGCTTGCGCTTCATCCTTCAAAATTATTTTCTCTACTTGATCCAAAAGGACCCAAATGTCATGGCTTGCCTTTCTGCAGCATTAGATTTCATTATACTGGGGAAAAGTCCTATTTGAAAATCTGCTAGTGCCACATTATCTTCACAACTTTCCATGTTCGTTTTAGCCTTGATAAATTGATTTGAATAATTCTTAAGGATTTTTTCCACTTTTTCTTTACAGTAGATAATCGTATTACCATTTACGCGTAACATTTTTCTTCCCACAAAATGCTGACGAAAGATATTCCAAAACATATCAAAAAATTTAATACAACCCTCTAGCAAGCGATTATACTATTTTGAGGTTGTACTTTTGAATGTTTGGGAGAAGGCTATACACAACAATTTATCATCATCATCATAGTTGATCATAATGTTTTTGAATTGCTCAATATGGTTGTCTGGATCTTGCGTTCCATCAAATGTTTCCAGCTTTGAAATGTCAAACCATTTAGGCAAATGCCCTTACAGAATTTCTGAAGAGAGAGGAGATGATATTTGATTGTGCCATATTTTATACATGCTACCCCCGAGACCTTCATTCAATGAAATGTATAAACCTTCCTCGGATGGGTATTGAATTGATTGCTCACATAATATTCAAAATTAAAAATTCCTAAAAATGTCTGCACTTCTAGAGCTGCATGTTCCCGTCTAGCTATAACCACAACCCTCTCTTGCTCTTCAGACCCAATTCTTTTTTTCTCTTGTTTACTTTTTCTTTCTTCAGACCTCTAGATTTATGAGATGTGTGAGGACCATCTCTTTGCCATTTCAAATCTTTTTTATCTGATTTATATGATGAATATTTGTTAGATTCAGTTGACTCATAGTGATGTCTAGATTTTAATCTTCTCTTTGAAGAATAACGGATTTTCAGTTATATATTCTATTCGGACCTCTGATTTAAGCCTTCACAAACTTTGTATTGCTTCATTCTCAGCATTCAATCTTTCAATATCTTCCAAAAGTTATTTCCGCCGAGCTACTAAGACAGATTATTCTAGCAACTCCTCGACATGTCGGTCATTGTCGAATCTTTCATTCAGTATTTGTTCCTTGATCAGGAGATCTTCAGACGAGTCTCCGATCACACGGTTCTTTGTGCCAAACTCTAACTCTCCTAGAGTTTCTGTATCCATTACTCTCACAACGTTTTGAGAATAAGACTCTAGTTTTGTAAAAATAATTTCTAGTACCAATCATTTTCCCACAGACAACGCTAATGATAGTTCCAAATATTTCCTATGAGGGGTTATCGGTTACACCAATATTCGTAAGTGAATATTAAAGAGAGAAATAGGATAATAAGTAGCGAGATAAAAAGGAGAAAATGAATAATCAGCAATGATTGAGTAATGATTGCTTATTTTCCCAAAAAGGAGGGTTGCTTTATATAGTACAAGTGGTAGGTCCATAATTTATAATTTTCCCTCTTTTATAGATACCTTACCCCATCACTTTATTAACTTAAATCATAATTGTTATCTATAATACAAAGCACCCGTAATCTTACATACTTGTTAGGTTTCTTACAAAATATTTTATTGAACCAAATTAACTCCCTAATTTTCTCAGTTTAACTTATTCTTACCAATATTTATTCCCCTTATCACACACTTTCCAGATAATCTTGATGTAAATCTGTTCAACATAACCAACCTTTCGGTCAGTATTTGGACCTCTTTGGTGGATCCAGAAGGGTCCATAGTGAGTAATGCACTTATTTGTGTAAGGTCGGTTTGAATAATTTTTCACTTATAATATATCCCAAAACGTTTCCATACCGTACTCCAAACGTGCACTTCTTTGGATTTAACTTTAAGTTAATAGTTTCCAGAAGGTTTCTTTGAGATCAGACAAGTGATCCTCATCTCTTAAACTCTTCACTAGCATATCATCAGTGTAAACCTCAACATTTCTTCCAATCCGACTAACAAAAGCTTTATTCACTAGACTTTGGTAAGTAGCCCCAACATTCTTTAAACTGAAGGGTATAACCTTATAACAATGCAGAACCATGTCTGTGATAAACGTAGTCTGGTCTGATTGTACCCAACAAACGTATCCATGAATGATAGTAGTTTGTTTCCATAAGTAGAATCTATTAATTGATCTATTCGGGCGACAGGGAATGGATCCTTCAGAAAGGCTCTGTTTAGGTCTATAAAATTAATACAGATACGCCTTTTTTCCGTTCTTCATTTTCACAAGCACTAGATTAACCGTCCATAATGGGTACCAAGATTATCGAATATGCCCAACTTTTGTCAATCGAGCTACCTCTTTAACAATGACTTCAGATTTTTCTATAAAAATACCATCCGTTTTTGTATGATAGAGCCTGCATCGGGTCGTAAAGCTATCTTGTGACAAATGATGCTTGCAGGTACACCTGTTACATCCTCGGTACACCAAGAAAACACACGCAAATTATTGGATAAGAATGATAATAAATTTCCTTTACTTCAAATGATAATTTGGCTATAAATTTCCATCTGGAAATGTATATAACTCAATATATTCGTTCAGAATTACAGCCTAAGAGTCTCTCTTGGATCATATATTTTGTTTGAATCAAAAGAGGACTATAGTAATTGGTATTCCTTTTTGGCTACCACATTATCTAATACTTTCTAGAAGAAAAAAAAGTGACATAACATTATCTAACCACTTTTTGGTTGCTTTGAACGACTCCCACATGATCCTCAACTGCATATTTCAAGCATTGTTGAACTGTTGACGCAACAACATGCATCCTTGATAATCACGATCTATCAAAGATAGCATTATAAGGAGTTGGACCATCAACTACCAGAAAAAGTACCCTGACTAACTTCCTAAATGGTCATTTCCCGATGATGGTTTCGCATTCGAATTCCCTAACCGCATCAGCAGAACTCCCTGTATATTCTATTATGGTTCTTTTCAACCGAAGCATGACAGATGGGTCTTTCATTTTCTTATAAGTAGATTAAAACAAAACATTAATTGAAGTGTTTGTGTAAATAAAAATCCTTCAGAATTTTATTCTCTCATCTGCAACCCCAATCACCTTAACATCCTCATATGGCCCAATAATATTTCTCAAATCATCCTCATCAAATACAATAAATAGCATCATATTTTGATATAGATGGGTATATATTTTCCCTTCCAGTTGGGTAGTCAAGCTGATTACATGTATTATTTGAGAACAACTCGATGGGGTTGTTATAGTATTCCCCCCGAAAATGGTCAATGATTCAAAGAATTGACACAATTCAGAGAGATTTCCTTTCTTTTTTACTTATCATCATATTTTGACCTCAATCTAGTTCATGATCATCCGAGTCAGGATCCAAATAATCCAAATTAGGATCTAAACAATCCGAATCAGGATCCAAATAATCTGAATCCCGATCCAAATAATCTGAATCCTCATCAAACCCATTATATTGTTCAATAATTACCATAGTATTTTATTTTTTGGGTGCCACTTCTATGACCTCTCTTCGGACAGTAGATTCCTTGCTTGTGCTCCACTCGTATTTGGTAAGGATTTAATTCCCATTTGGCCTTTGATAAAAGTGGTTAGTTTTCCATTCTTAATTAAAGTTTGGATTGCTTGCTTTAAATAAATGAAATCCTTGGTATCATGCTCCAAATAATTATAATACCTACAGAACTGGGTATTCTGATTTTCCCTCAGAGTTTGAAAGGGTGCTGGCCTTCGAAATTGTACAAACTTCTTTGACTTGTGATAAGTGGTTGCAATATTTTCAGTTAACTGTGAAAAATAATCAACTTGGGAATATTGGTTAGCCTTAGGTCGATGGAAATTCTTTCTGAAATCCTTCGGACGATAATTAGTTATAGTTTATTATAAACAGGCTGAAGAGCTACTCATATACTAACTAGGTTGATTCAATCTCTTTGTTTCTTCTACTGCAATTTGTTTTCCAACTTAGGATAATAAACCTCCCCATATCTATGATTTAATCTGAGTAACAATATCAGATAATTCCTCAGGTAGAATCCCTTGTCTAAAATCAATTATGGCTACTTGTTTGAACCAATCATGCAAACTATCTTTAGTTTTTATAAAACACTAGTATACTCCTTCAAGGTTTTCTCAAAAAACTTTTGACAATGGATTATTGTGTCTCCATTTCCTTTTAAAAAAACATTTTCCCCATAATCTGTCTTCAGAAAGCCAGAACATGTCAAAGTTTTTGGTTGACCCTTGCAAAAGTCGGTTATACCATTTTAAGGCATTGTCCTTAAAGGTTTGAGAAAACATCATACACAACAACTTATCATCATCGTCAAAATTCATCATAAAATTCTTGAATTGTTCGAGGTGGTTATCTAGATCTTTTCTCTCATCGAACGTTTCCATATTTGAGATATCAAACCATATGGATAAATGACTGGATAAAATTTCGGTAGACAATGGTGACTGTCTCCAATCATGCCATTGGCTAAACTAATGATCTTCATTAGATGTGGTAAATATACATGGTTCAGATTGGATAGAAAATTGATCACTCACTAGATGGTCTATACTATGATCTTCTGACCTTTTCCTTTTTTTTCTCGCACCATTTCTTTTTTTTATTCTTTTGGTACTTCTTTTTTCCCGAAAATTCTTGTTTGCTTGACTTGTGATGTCGGTTCAAGTATTTCTTTGACCGACACTTCTCATGATGCCTATTTCTCTTCTTATGGAAATTATCATTGCTTAAAGAAGATGAGGATATTTATGACTCAGAAGTTGAATATTTACTAGATTTCGAAGAGCTAGAACAATCCATGTTTCCACGTTTCTTTTTTCGAAGCTTGATAATTTTTTTGAGAATGGTCCTTTTGGTGTTTCTTTGGACTATGTTGGGGATCATCCTCTTATCCATCAGATTTTATATTTTTTGGTTTAACCTTAACCATTTGATCAACTTCTCTTCGAGACTTCAATGCCTCAATTTATCCTCGTAACTGGTGTCGCTCCTCTCGCATGAAAAGCCTTTCATGGTTCTCATCATTTGTTTGTGGTGTCTAGAGGGATTATTCTTCTATACTAACTCGCTAATTCTATGGGGTAAGATCTATTTGAATTTCTAGGTTCATGGTTCGGTAGGTTTGGAATGCAATTTTTTGTACTTTAGGTTTCAGATTTTGTTATCAGGGGTACCTCAGATAGCCTCCTACTTTGATCACCAATTTGATATATGGATAAATTTTATTCAAGGGGATATTTAGTAAAATAGAAAAGAGGAGTTAATTTTAGGTAGAGAGTATAGAGATAAATAAGCTTCTTAAGTAAATGTTTAGAGATAGAAAGTCTGATTTTAACAGTAAAATTTTCATCCCTATTAAATGCCTCAAAAAAGATTTTCTATTGGCTGAATTATTTGAGGCCTAGTGGGGTGAACCAAGTTCATGGGCCAGCTTTTAATTATCTAAACCCAAGGTTCGAAACCCATTAAGCAAAAAAATTGAATAAAATAAATAAATAAACTTTAATGATATAAAAATAAATAATAAAAAGAATCTTTTAAATAAATAAATTTTATTCAGGGGTCCCATCTTCAATCTTTTATTTTATGAAGTATCTATCTATTTCAACGTGCTTTATTCTATCGTGCTGTACCGGGTTCTCTGAAATCTTAATCACAGCTTTATTATCGCACATTAACTGAGTTGGACACTTCAGAGGGGATCCGATTTCTTTCATTATCTTCTTTAACCAAAGTATCTCGGTAATCCCCTTAACGATTCCTCTAAATTCTGATTCAGCAATTGACAGTGATACTACTTTCTGTTTCTTACTCCTCCAAGTCACCAAGTTACCTCCAAGAAGAGTAAAGTAGCCAGCAGTTTATCGTTTGTCGTTAGGATTCCCTCCCCAATCAGCTTCTGTGAATACTTCAACATCAATGTGTTCATTTTCTTTAAAATTATGCATCTTCCTGGTGTGCCTTTGAGATATCGAATAATCCTCATTACTGCCTCCATATGGTGTTCCTGAGGATGATGCATGAAGTGGATAACTACTCCCACCGCGTATGCAATGTCGGGTCGAGTGTGAGCCAGGTAAATCAATTTTCCCACCAATCTTTTGTACCTTTCTTTACTCGACGGTCTGGCCCCTTCAATTATCTTTAGTTTGTGATTCACAACCATAGGAGTGTCATTTAGTTTGCAATCCACCATGCCAAATTCAGCTAATAAATCCAATATATATTTCTGTTGGGAGATATAAATCCCTTCTCTTGACCTAAGAACCTCGATTCCTAGGAAATACTTCAATCCCACAAGGTCTTTCATTTCGAACTCCTTGAAGATATTTTTCGTAAGAGAGCTAATTTCTTCTTCGTCATTCCCCGTTATAATCATATCGTCGACATATATTATAAGACAAGTGACTAATTCTCCTCTCTTTTTGTAAAACAATGTATGATCCCTATTACTCTGTTTGTAGCTATATTGCTTCATTCCCATTGTAAATCTCCCAAACCAAGCACGAAGAGACTGTTTGAGCCCATATAATGCCTTTTTCAGTTTATATACCTCATTTTCTTGAAAATCCTCAGAGAACCCTGGTGGGGGTGTCATATATACCTCTTCTTCTAAGTCTCCATGTAAGAAAGCATTATTTACATCAAATTGATGAAGAGGCCAATCTTTATTCGCGGCTATTGAAAGTAAAACTCTAATAGTGTCAATCTTTGCAACCGGAGAAAATGTTTCAGAGTATTCTATACCATATGTTTGTGTATATCCTTTGGCAACCAATCTTGCCTTGTGTCGCTCAATGGTGCCATCGGGTTTATATTTTATATTAAACACCAATCTACACCCGACTTCTTTCTTCTCTTGTGGTAACACACAATTCTCCCATGTACCATTCCTTTTTAGAGCTTCCATTTCGGTATTCATTGTCTCATGCCATTCAGTCATCTTCTTAGCTTCTTGAGCTGTTGTAGGGATTTGTTCAGAGAGAATAGTAGCTGAAAACGCCTTTGCAATCTTCGTAATTCCTTTCCTGTCTATTTTTACCGGATATGTAAAAGCAAGAGGAACGTGTTCTGGTGAATACCGGTCAGGAGGAACTCCTCTATTTTTTCTTGGGGGAAGAACCAGAGTTTGAGTTTCAAAAAATGAACTTCCTGAAATGTTATGGTCAGTAGCATTTTGTGAATTATGACATTGTAAATTGTTTACCTCATGATGGACATTTTCTTCGGCTGATTCGCTGGTAGTATCCATGGCATTTATTTCTTGTTATTATCTTCGGGAGAATCATTTGTGGTAAGAACTGCCTCGTCAGTCTCCTTTATGTTGGAAGAGGCGTGCTCGATGGCGCCATCTATCGACTCTGTCGGCAGATCCTCAAAGTAACTTTCATATAGCAACCAGTCGAGTGATTCACTTACTTTCTCCCCCTGAGCACGAGATTGGTGGTCAAAAAAATAATCGGATTCTAAGAAGTCACAGTCCATGGTGACATGGATTCGACGAGTAACCAGATTGTAACACTGATAGCCCATTTGATGGACACCATACCCAATGAATACACACTTTTCAGCACATAGATTAAGTTTGTTTCAACTAGTTTTAGGGATATGAACAAACACCAAACAACCAAAGACACGAGGTGGTAAGGTCATAACATATGGAATTGTAACTTGGGTGGCAAGCACTTGTAATGGAGTTTTATTTCCTAGACATCGGGTTGGTAGACGATTTCCAAGATACGTGGCTGTAGCAAGAGCTTCTAGCCAAAGAGAATGAGGAACTCTAGATTCAATCATAATAGCACGAGTTTTTTCAAGTAAAGTACGATTTTTTCGTTCTAAAGTACCGTTTTGTTGAGGTGTGTTTGGACAAGTGGTTTGATCAATAAGATCATTTGTTTTGAAAAAATTATCAATAGTATCTGATTTGATTGTTAGTGGAATTTTGTGCTGGACCCCAAACATCAGAATAGATTAGCGAAAAAGCGTAATCAACTCTAATATTACTTTGATTAAATGAGACCCTATGATTTTTTGCAAGAATGGAGGTTCACATTTCTCATGAATGGAATTATTCAAAAAAAGACTAGGAAACAAACTCTTAAGATAGCTAAGAGAAGGATGACCAAGTCGTCGGTGCCATAACCAAAGTTGCCTTTCGGTTGTTCCGTGAGCAAGCATTGCATGTCCCTTATGAACTACCTCATCAACATAATAGAGACCTCCTTGTTCAGTACCACGCCCAATGATCTCCTTCGTACGAATGTCCTGTAAAATTCAAAAAAATGGATACATAAGAACCACAGAGTTGAGTTGTTTTGTCACTTGACTAACAGATAATAACTTTAAGGATAGTGAAGGAATGTAGAGGCAGTTTTTAATTTCCATTTTTTCCGAAAAAATAATTGAACCTCCCTCTTTGACTTCACAAATTTCTCCAGTAGCAGTTTCAGTATGGGACTTCTTTGGAGATGACATGTCACCAAAGTCTTTAAGATCATAAGACATGGTGTCCGGAGCCCCGCAATCAAAGATCTAATTCATTGATTTCTCAAACCCTTTACCTCCAAGTTTTTCATAGGAGTTCGCCGCCATTCCTCCAAAAAAAGTGCCACTTCCTTACTCATTTTTACTCGGATCTTCACCGCCACTTGTAAACGAAGCCCGTTTGACATTAGATCTGAAACACTGGTTATTTTTCTCCTTATGACCGTCCTCCCACCGTTTTGGATAGCCAACCAGCTGGAAACATGTCTCTTTAGTGTGTTTCTTCATCCCACAATGAGTGCAATACAATTTGGATTTATCTTCTTTCTCTTTGGATCAGAATTTAAACCTCTGTGCAGAATCTTTAGCAGCCAAACCCATTCCAATTTCAATCGAGTCATTATTAGAAGAACTAGATTTTAGTACATTAAGCCTGACCACTTCCCTTCCTATTGTAGCATATACTGTTTCCACGGAAGGAAGATGATCCTTTTTCAGCATATCTCTCTTGACTGGTTCCAGCTTGTCATTAATCGACATTAGCAATTGATAGAGTCTTTGTTCTTGAGTCTTCTTATTGTAGATCTGAATGTCTTCTGGGTCTTTCATACGGTTCGGATCTCGCCTATCTATAGACATCCAGATGTTCTGCAGTTTGTTCCACGAGGCTTCTAGTGTATCGGACCCTTGCCTTAATGAATTAGCCCTCTTATGAAGGTCAAACACCTGTAACGAATCTGTGCCAGAACCGTATGTGGTGGCTAACCCATCCCAGAGGGCTTTTGCAGTGGGATATTGCGAGACATTATTCACCAAGCTAGATTCGAGATTCTGGATAATCCATGTGAAAACACATTAATCATCTTGTTCCCACCTTGTACATGGTTTGTCAGTTTTGGATGGAGGTGTCGGCTCCCCTGTAATGTGAGAACCTCTCCCCCTTACCCCAATTGCTTTCTTCATCAGGTTTGCCCATATGGCATAGTTTTCACCACCGAGTTTAATCTCTAGGGGTAAATTCTCGGGGTTAGTTGTTTGTGTTCCAAGACCATTTCTCACAATGGCAGCAATCTGCATTGTTAATTCATCAGGGATTTGACTGACCACGACTTCATTGCCAACCATCTTTGTTGAGGATGTTCAGAATTCCCAGAATCACACGTGCTCTGATACCATGTTAAAAAACAAAGAGAGAAATAGCCGCAGGAAGCGCTAAGGTTTTGTGTTTATTAGAAAATGTTCCTTTTTGTTTTATTGATGCATTAGAGATGTTAACTCAATAGTAAGGCTCTCAATATATAGAGAACTTAGAGGCCTATACAAGGAAACTTAATACACTGAATATTCTAACATAACATCGGTAAAGTCTTTTACACAAACCGGTAGACTTTCGTTGGAAATAATGTTCATAATGATTTTATTTTGGTTTAAAAAAATTATACAATTTTAAATACGTTAATTTGTCTACTAATGTACCAAACTGACATGTCGCTATTACAATTTTTATATAAATAAAAAAATAAAAAAGTGACTAATGAAAAACAAAGTTAAGTATAAAATAATATTATGTTTTATGTTAAAAAATAAAAAATTAAAAGACGTCCAAAAGATTAATAATTGGTTGTTCGATTTTAATTCTTATACAATATAAACATATTAGATATTGAGTATTAGTTTTGATAATTAATTATAGGGTTAAAAATGTGTTTTCCTAGACAAAAGGTTAATTTTTCAAAATTGAAATTTAGAATGTAATAGTATAGAATAATATTTAGAAACTTTTAATATCAATAATAAAAATAATAATAATAATAATAATTATTATATAAATAATGTGTAGATTATTTATGAAATAAATAATTATTATACAAAATTGAGGTTGTTTAGAAAGATAATATGTCACAAGATTCGGAACACAAACAATCGTGAATATTGTTATATATTTTTTCATAGATTTGATTTCTTTTTTTATAAATAATATAATATTAACAATAAAATTATATCCATTTTTATGTTTTGCTGATTCTTTCTAAAATCATAACGAGATATATATGATTATGCAATGTGTATGAATTACAGTTATCTTTTTATATGTGCATTGTATTTGTAAAAACATCCATAAACGTGATCCTGTGTGGACGGTAAGAGATTATGGTTTGATGATATGAGGTCATACATGGACGGTGTTGTGCTGTGTGAAGAGTAAGATGGTCATGTGTGCAAGATATGAGATTCTGTGTGGACGGTGTTTGTCCTATGTGAACGAGGTGTGTGGTCATTTGTGAACGATATGAGGTCATATATGGACGGGGTGGACGATGCACACACGATCTGAATCATTATTTATGGCATATATGATAAGTAGTATGAGTTTTTTAAGAATATATTTGTTGGGTACGACCAAAGTTCCATATTGGTTAGACATGAGAATGATCAATGGTATATAAGTAATAACATATCTCAACTAGTATGAGGTATTTTGGAATTGACTAAAAGCAAATCTATATGGGCTTTACGGTCCAAAATGGAATATATCATACTAGTTTGGAGATCCAGTTGTTCATATTTATATACGGAAGCAAAATTTGCGATATCCATATTCCCAACAATTTTGTTTTATCTTTAGATTATTTTGTATCGGTAAAAAGTGGGTGCTCATCCAACACATGAAAAGTTTCATGTGCTAATAATATAGAAACCTATGGGTACAGATTGTCTGATCATGTGGCTAATCTTAAGTAACATTTTGTGTTTTTAACCGTTTACAATGATATTACACCGATGAGTCAATGTAAATTTTGGCTCGTATCAAATCTTTTGCTGTATTTACTCTTTGTTTATGTTTATAAATGTTGAACATACCGAAATTTTGAGTCTTCAACGTGTATATATAATGTAGGATCCATCTTTATGCTTTCTAGTAGATGCGTTTATAGGATCAGGACGTGTGCTTACTGGTAAAGAAAGTCCTTTTAATTTTAAGTTTTAATAATATCTTTAGAGTATAAAGTTTATGTATAATGTTAAAGTTATACTAAACTAATTAAGGTGCACGAGGGTACAACTTATAATTTATCATCTTGGGTTTTTTTCCAATTTCAATTATAAAAGAAAAACGATTATTTTCTCATAACATATTAGATTTTGAATTCTAGTTTTTCCTTGCATCCATTCGTTAAAAGTATTTTAAGAATATTATTGTTATATTTACTAATCAAACAGGTCTTATATAGAAGAAATTTATGTTTTATGCGATCACAATTAGTTTAACCAAATTTGTTTTACCATATATTAGCTCCTGGTTTATGTGAATTTATAAGATAAGTCCAACATCGTCATTTAGTATTTATATTTTAAAAGACCGATTCGTAGAGACTAGAAATAATTACACCTAAGATGAAATAAAAAAATGTATTTTAATGTATAATTAGTCGGATTTGAACGAGGTTATTCATATTTTAGATTTTTAATATAAGTTTAAAACATAATAAAATTTTAAAAGGATATTGAACAACTTGGTATAATGATATTTATAGTTTTTGTTTTTGAAAAAATATATTTCATAAAATTCCATAACATTATATTTTATAGATAATATTTAATCAATTTTTTTTATATTTATAATCATGTTGATGTATGCACAGTAAAATGTATTTTAAATCAAGATGAAAATATAACGATGTCGACTTAGCTAAAGAAATTGTTGGATATACCAAAGGATAAATAAGGCACACATCTAAGTGTGTTTAACCTACGTAATTTTTGTTATTCAGACTACATTTTTTCAAGTGAAAGGGATATTATAGCTCACTCTATATTAAGTAGTGTTCAGCCGGTGCTTGTGTTGGAGAAGCAAGTTCGAAGTCAGGCAGATACTATCAAAGATCTCTAGTCTGACAAAGAGAGACAGTCCGATGATCTTCTTACTGCCACTCAACATGCTGACATTCTAAAGGGGGAGAACGAGGAGCTGAAAAAGAACCAAGAGGGGTGGACCACCAAAGTTGCTACTCTAGAAGATACTATCAAGGAGCTCCGGGAGAAGTTGTCCGGAGTAGAGAAAGATCTCACCTTTTCAAAATAGGAGGCCAAGGCCAAGGATCAAGTAATTCACAACTTAACAAATGATAAGATGGCGCTTGAGAACACAGTGTCCAAGGCTGCAGAGGAGAAAGCTGATCTGCTAAGGGAGCAGGAGGCCAAAATCCAGGCCAAGATCGATGCTTATGCCAACAACGTAATAGACACTCAAGAGCAAATGTATGCCAAGGTGAAGTCGGACATGGTCCTGCTCTTCCACGAGAAGTTCCCAAAGAGAAACCTGGGAGATTTGTGGCTTCACGTAGAGTACGAAGACCTTCCCTTCCACACCATGGCTGATGGAGACTTGCATGATTATTCCAGTGCTTTCTCTTCTGACGAAGAAGAAGAAAAAACCGGAGAGGGCCCTCTCGAAGAGAAAGACGATCCCAAGGGGAAGAAGAAAATAAGTGAGGCTGAGCCATCTTCAAAGGCTCAGTCTTAAATTATGAATTATCTTTTCACTTTTTATGTTATCTAAATTAAAGTCCTTGGAAGGCCAAGGCACTCTTTTTGTTAATGTGTCCGGTATCTGACCGGATAGATCCTTTGCTCTGTTTGACAATTTAAAAGTCCTTGGAAGGCCAAGACACTTAAGTGATTTTAATGAACATCTTTGTTTTGCACAATTCTCGCATCCTTTCATAGTTTGTTTCAATATTGGTGGCTAGTGTTTAAATATCCCTTAGGCATTTCATAAATAGCCTAAAGTGAGAGAGTTTAAATTCTCCGATGACAAATGTTTAAGTGGTCATCATTCTTTTACTTCAATCCGGATGGTGTGACAAAAAACAAAGTAAGAACACTTCAATTTTTTTTAAGAAGGCATCAAATTTTATTAAAAATCCCGGACACCTCATTAAAACCTCCCCGTACCACCAGGGTAGGAAAGAGTATGCCCCCAAATATTTACATGGATGTTTAAACAGGTAAATATTTACATGGATGCTACTCCAAGTACATCCGGAGATGTTCAATATTCCAAGGGTGGGTCAAAACCCTTTCAGCCTTGTCTTTTAGCCAATATGTTCCAGGTTTAAGCCTTTCAATGACCATATAAGGTCCTTCCCAAGTTGGGGCCAGTTTGCCTAGCAGCTTCTCTTTAGTGTGTAAGAAGACTTTTCTCAATACCTTGTCCCCCGGCTGGAAATCCCTTCTTTTAATTCTAGAAGCAAACCTGCTTCTCATCAAACCTTGATAGTGTGCAGCTCTAAGGTGAGCCTTAACTCGTCTTTCCTCTATTAGGTCGAGCTGACCTCTGATTGCCACTTCGTTAGCGTGTTCGAAGAAGTTATAAACCCAAAATGATGGGAGAGTTGCTTCTATGGGAGCTATTCCATCCATCCCATAGACCAAGGCAAAGGGTGACTCCTGTGTCGCAACCCCAGGTGTAGTCCGGTAGGCCCACAAGACCTCTTGCAAATAACTAGGCCACTTCCCAGCAGCCCCTTCCAAATTCTTCTTTAAACCAAACAGTATAGTTATGTTAGCCATTTCAACTTGTCCATTCTCTTGTGGGTGGAAAGGTGAAGAGAAACAATGTTGTATACCCCTTGAGGCACAAAAACTCTCCATTTCCCTATTGTCGAACTATGGCCCGTTGTCTGTCGTTATTTTTTGTGGAACACCAAATCTGCAACAGATGTTGGATAAAATGAATTTTATGACAGCTTTTGATGTTGTTCCTGCCAAGGGGGTTGATTCAATCCACTTCGAAAAGTAATCTATAGCAAAAATTAATGTTATGCGCCCTCCGGACGCCATAGGAAGAGGTCCCACCAAATCCAACCCCCGTCGAGCAAAAGGTATAGGCTCAGAAATTGACTCTAAAGGGATGGCCGGGACATGAATTTCATTGCTATATCTTTGTCATGGATCACACCTTCTCACCAGCTCCTTAGCATCCTGCATTATAGAGGGCCAATAATAGCCAGTCAGTAAAACTCTCTGTGTTAGAGCCCTGAATCCACAGTGAGCTGATCCCAAGGGGAAGAAGAAAATAAGTGAGGCTGAGCCATCTTCAAAGGCTCAGTCTTAAATTATGAATTATCTTTTCACTTTTTATGTTATCTAAATTAAAGTCCTTGGAAGGCCAAGGCACTCTTTTTGTTATTGTGTCCGGTATCTGACCGGATAGATCCTTTGCTCTGTTTGACAATTTAAAAGTCCTTGGAAGGCCAAGACACTTAAGTGATTTTAATGAACATCTTTGTTTTGCACAATTCTCGCATCCTTTCATAGTTTATTTCAATCTTGGTGGCTAGTGTTTAAATATCCCTTAGGCATTTCATAAATAGCCTAAAGTGAGAGAGTTTAAATTCTCCGATGACAAATGTTTAAGTGGTCATCATTCTTTTACTTCAATCCGGATGGTGTGACAAAAAACAAAGTAAGAACACTTCGAATTTTTTTAAGAAGGCATCAAATTTTATTAAAAAGCCCGGACACCTCATTAAAACCTCCCCGTACCACCAGGGTAGGAAAGAGTATGCCCCCAAATATTTACATGGATGTTTAAACAGGTAAATATTTACATGGATGCTACTCCAAGTACATCCGGAGATGTTCAATATTCCAAGGGTGGGTCAAAACCCTTTCAGCCTTGTCTTCTAGCCAATATGTTCCAGGTTTAAGCCTTTCAATGACCATATAAGGTCCTTCCCAAGTTGGGGCCAGTTTGCCTAGAAGCTTCTCTTTAGTGTGTAAGAAGACTTTTCTCAATACCTTGTCCCCCGGCTGGAAATCCCTTCTTTTAATTCTAGAAGCAAACCTGCTTCTCATCAAACCTTGATAGTGTGCAGCTCTAAGGTGAGCCTTAACTCGTCTTTCCTCTATTAGGTCGAGCTGAACTCTGATTGCCACTTCGTTAGCTTGTTCGAAGAAGTTATAAACCCAAAATGATGGGAGAGTTGCTTCTATGGGAGCTATTCCATCCATCTCATAGACCAAGGCAAAGGGTGACTCCTGTGTCGCAACCCCAGGTGTAGTCCGGTAGGCCCACAAGACCTCTTGCAAATAACTAGGCCACTTCCCAGCAACCCCTTCCAAATTCTTCTTTAAACCAAACAGTATAGTTATGTTAGCCACTTCAACTTGTCCATTCTCTTGTGGGTGGAAAGGTGAAGAGAAACAATGTTGTATACCCCTTGAGGCACAAAAACTCTCCATTTCCCTATTGTCGAACTATGGCCCGTTGTCTGTCGTTATTTTTTGTGGAACACCAAATCTGCAACAGATGTTGGATAAAATGAATTTTATGACAGCTTTTGATGTTGTTCCTGCCAAGGGGGTTGATTCAATCCACTTCGAAAAGTAATCTATAGCAAAAATTATTGTTATGCGCCCTCCGGACGCCATGGGAAGAGGTCCCACCAAATCCAACCCCCATCGAGCAAAAGGTATAGGCTCAGAAATTGACTCTAAAGGGATGGCCGAGACATGAATTTCATTGCTATATCTTTGCCATGGATCACACCTTCTCACCAGCTCCTTAGCATCCTGCATTATAGAGGGCCAATAATAGCCAGTCAGTAAAACTCTCTGTCTTAGAGCCCTGAATCCACAGTGAGCTGATCCCTCACCATCATGCAATTCAGAGAGGACTACTTGAGACTCATCATCTCCCAAACATCGCAAAAAAGGTTTACTGTAAGACTTCTTATACAGAACGTCTCTTAGTATGATAAAACCACGAGCTTTGTGCTTCATTTTTTAAGCTAGTGCTTTATCCGGAGGCAGGATGCCATCGGAGAGATACTGCAGGAGAGGAAATCTCCAGTCTTGGGGTTGTTTTATCTGTACATCGAAAATTTCTTCCTCTTTACCCACGTTAAGTTGAATGGAAGGGCTTTCCAGCACATGGATCCAAGGATATGACTCAGTGTATGCTATGGTTTCCAGTAAATCTGCTAGTTAATTCTCTGCCCGGGGTATATGCTCATAAACAACACTTTTGAACTTAAGAGCCTCATTTTTAAGAAGAATCAAGTACTTCACTAGTTGCTCCTTTTTTGCCTCAGATTGACCTTGTGCATGGTGGATAAGAAACTGAGAATCACTCTTTAGCTTGACCCTTTTGGCCCCACATTTATAAGCTAACTTTAAACCAGCTATAGCTGCTTCGTATTCGGACTCATTGTTGGAAGCCCTGAAAGAAAAACATATAGCTTGGTACATTTTGTCACCATATGGAGAAGTCAAACACACCCCTGCACCACATCCCATAGTATTGGACCCATCATCCGCCCGGATGACCCAGACCTCTTTGTCTTTCATCTCAGTGGTCTGCTCCGAATCCCTATTAGAGTGGAATTCAACTAAAAAGTCAGCCACAACTTGGGCTTTGACTGTTGTTCGAGGATAAAAATCAATATCGAAGTCCCTCAATTCCACTGACCACTTAGTCATTCTACTTGAAATGTCTCCCTTTTGGAGAACATTCTTCAAGGGAAAATATGTCCGGCCGATAATAGGATGAGCCTGAAAATAAGGCCTCATCTTCCTTGCAGCAATCACCAAGGCCAACGCTAACTTTTCGAGTTTCAAATAACGTTTTTCTGCATCTATCAAGCTCTTGCTGATGTAGTACACCGGATGGGGGTAATTATCCACCTCTCTTACCAATACAGCACTGATGGCACAACTTGAAACTGCCAAGTATACGAAGAGTGTTTCTCCATCAACAGGTTTAAATAAAGTCTTAAGGGAGGACATATGTTTCTTAATTTCATTGAAGGCCTCATCGCACTGTGAAGTCCAGTTAAATCCCTTTGCACCCTTTAAAGTTTGGAAAAAAAGGGCACATCTCTCCGAAGATCTTGAGATGAATTGATTTAAAGCAGCCAACCTCCCCGTCAACCGTTGTACTTCTTTAACATTCCGAGGAGGCTCCATTCGGAACAGAGCATTAAGTTGGTCCGGATCGGTCTGTATCCCTTGCTCAATTATTATGAAACCCAAGAACTTCCCGGACTGTACTCCGAACACATATTTTTCATGATTTAGCTTCAAATTCACTTTTACCAAGTTGGCAAAAGTTTCTTGGAGGTCTGCCAAGTGCAGCTGCTCATCCACACTTTTCACCATCATGTCATCAATGTATACTTCCATATTTCTTCCAATTTGATCATCAAAGGCTTTGTTCACCAATCTCTGATAAGTAGCCCCATCATTTTTCAATCCGAATGGCATCACCTTGTAGCAATGAAGACCCCTGTCAGTGATAAACGTGGTATGCTCCTGATCCTTCGGGTCTACTTGAATTTGATTGTACCCGGAGAAAGCATCGATAAAGGAAAGTAGCTTATTCCCAGAAGTGGAGTCTACTAGTTGATCAATCCGGGGGACTGGATATAAATCTTTTGGGTAAGCCCTATTGCAATCTGTGAAGTCAATGCACATACGCCACTTGTCATTTTTCTTTTTTACCAAGATCGGATTGGCAGTCCACAAAGGATATTCAGACTCCTTTATATGCCCCATTTTTGTGAGTCTGTCAACTTCTTGAACAAATAACATCATCCTTCTCCTTGGAAAAATGCCTTCTCTTTTGTACCACGGGTGCTATGTCTCTCCGGATGGATAGGTGATGTGATATAATATTTGCTGGAACCCCTGTAACATCAGCGTTGCACCAAGCAAAAACATGCTGGTGGTCTTTCAGAAACTTTAACATCTTAATCTTCAGTTTGGATGGCATCTTCGATCCTATCTTAACACTTTTCCCTTCTTCTAAAGAATGTGTTTCAACTTCTTCAACTGGTATCAATACTCCAAGGGTCTCTCTGGGGTCATCAATTTCACCCTCACCCCAGAAAGCCCCTCAAATTGCTATTCTTCGTTGATACGAACTGCCCCCAACGTTCGTGGAGCCAGCGCTGTAGCATAACACTCTCTTGCAACCTTTTGACTGCTTCGGACAACTCCCACTTGTCCTTGAACATCATATTTCAAACATTGGTGGACTGTAGAGGCTACTGCATGCATCCTAGAGAGCCAAGACCTCCCTAAAATAACATTATAACAAGTGGGACAATCCACCACAATAAAAAGTATCCTGACCATCTTCTTGAAAGGGCCCTTGCCCAATAAAACTTCTTCTTCGAACTCCCCGATCACATCTGCTGAGCTCCCAGTGAAGCCCATAATTGATCTGTCCGACCGCTGAATTACGGCTGGATTTTTCATCTTTTTGTAAGTGGTTAAGAAGAGGATATTGGCTGAGCTTCCAATATCCACCAAGATTCGTCTTATGTCATTGCCCCCAGTGGATGCTCCTATGACTACAGCATCTTCATGAGGGCCAACTATATCTCTTAAGTCATCTTCATCGAAAACAATGAAGGGGAATGGAATTTGTGACTGATAGGAGGTCATGCCCCCTTCTAGCTGGGTGGCTGAAGTATGAACATGCCTTTTCCTCGAAGAAGCAGTAGGAGCTGTTATAGTATCCCCTCCAAATATTGTAAGTGACTCAAAAACTTAATCAGCCCGGAGACCGTTTTACAACGTTCTTCAATGGCACCCACTCTATTTCGAGTTAGATCGGGATCCAAGTATTCGGATTCTACATCAAATCTTTCGATTATTACCATAGCCCCCTCCGGAGCAGCATTGCTTGGGCCAACCCGGTGAGTATTGTCAGGCCTATTTCCTCCTCTTTTTTTGACATATGCCCCCAACTTTCCTCTTTCAATCAAATTCTGAACCTCTTGTTTCAAGGCTATACAATCGTCAGTGGTATGGCCAGTATCATTATGGTACTGGCAGAAAGAGTTGTTACGATGTTCCCTAGGGGATTGTAGTGCGGTCGGTCTTCTATAGTGCACTTATTCCTTTGTTTTATCATAGATGGTGGCCACATTTTCTTTCAATTCTGCAAACCACTCCGGTTGGACCCAAGGCCCCCTCTTATTTCTAGATTGTTGACTCTGGGCAGGTGCAGCTGGCTGAGATTGAGCTTTGGCCCTGTTATGTGTCTGTCCGGTCTCCCTTGCCTTGTTCCCGGACTGACTTTGGTTAGGGTTTGGTGCAACCGGAGCAGACCTCACGTGCCTCTGCACCCTTGTTTTCTTTGTTTCATCAACGTTGATCTGCTTTCTGATTTGATTCAGCAAACCTCCCCAAGTCATGGCTTTCTTCCTCGTTACTGAATCAGCAAAATTTCCAGGGTTCAAGCCATGTCTCAAGGATGCTATTAAGGTGTTTACAAAACGACTTATGTATTCCTTTAATGATTCGTTTGGTTCTTGGGCACAATAGATTATTGTGTCCCCATTGCCCTTCAACTCTTTACTCCCAACAAACTGCCTTCGAAAGGCCACCCAAAAGGTATCAAAATTCTTGATGCAGCCCTGAGGTAGGCTGTTATACCACTTCAGAGCACTCCCTGTAAAGGATTGGGAGAATGCTCTACAGAGTAACTTGTCGTCATCATCAAAGTTCATCATGAAGTTTTTAAATTGCTCCAAATGGTTGTCTGGATCAGTACTGCCATCGTACTTTTCCATTTTAGTGCTATCAAACCTCTTAGGGAGGTTCTCGAACAGAATCTTGGAAGACAATGGAGATTGTCTCCAATTCCGGCCACGACTGAACACAGTATCCTCATTGGGGGTCGCAAAGATACCTGGTTCATCGTGGAAGGCAAAGGGATCCATCAGCATCCGATCTACATGTCTCCGGGTGTGAGATGATGCTTTGCCTATATTCTTCTTCAATTTCCCATGTCTATCCCTTTTTCTTGAATATTTTTTAATCAACTTTTGCTTCTTTTTGGATCGGCCCTCATCACTGCTAAAGGACGAGGACTCTTCAACTCCTTCCTCATCCGAGGAGCTCCCAGAAGACTCTGAGTCTGAGTCAGAACTCTCCACTGGCTTAGACCGGTGAGACTTTTTGGAGCTGGCATGAGTCTTTTTGGTACTTACATAAGTCTTTGAAGGCTCATGCTCTCTAGGGTTATCGGTATGATGAGCAACTGATGCTTTTAACTTATCCTTCATGCCCATCTTAGCCTTTTCTGCCCTCAGAGCTTCTATCTCGCCCTTTAATCTATCACGCTCCTCGATGGTATACTCATCATTTTCAGCCACCATTTCAAGCAAGGCTGGTGGTACTTCCGGGGCGTCCGGATTCATTCGGACTGATTTTTCCTGTTGGTTTCGAATGCTTGATTCAGGCACCTTTCTCTCCTACTGTGGTCGCCAATTTGGTGTGGTTTATTTCTATCTGAGGGTAAGTTTGTAATTTTTGTATAGGGTTTGTGGAAGTTTGCAAGTATTTAATATTTGAGTAGAGAGTAGAGGGAGAATTAAGCAGCCTCGTTGTATTTAATTTTCATTACCCTCATTTAATGTTGGTGGTTGGGTATTTATACCCTTACGTTTGGGCTTTATGGGCTGTTGGGTCATGTTTAATGGGCCCAGGTCAAGTTTAAGGACCCATGAGCTCTTAGTAGGAGAGCAGGCAGCTTAGTCAAGAAGTGATTAGGTTTTTAAATACTTTAGTCCTTGTTCGAACAGTCAAATGGATGAGGGGTTCGAACTGCCCTGTCCGGTTAGATGGTCTTTGTCCGAACTGTCCCTGTCCGAAGAGGTAACATAATCCGGACTCATCAAACCCGAACAAGGATCCGTTCATTGGACCCATTAATTATGATATATTCTAACAAGTGTGTACTCCACACTCTCTGACTTGCTCGATAATATATTATGACTACATTGGTCGACTAGTTCATCCAATTACACTAAAATATCCAACAAAATTTCAATATATTACATCAGGTGGTGCTTAAACGAGAAATTTAAATTAAGAAACAATGTGAGTCTTAATAAATCTGGGTTTACATATTCCGTAATTCTTGAGTACGTTTTGTATATATTCTCATTGGGATAAGAATAAATAACCTTACAATCTGATTCTCTTAAATTATGTTTCTAGAATCCTCTTAGCTTCTTCCATATATTTTATTTCAAACTCTCATTTAAGTTGATTCTTCAAATTTTCAATATTTTTATTATGTTTATTTTAGCTATAAGTATGTCATCAACATACAATAATAACATAACTTACCTAGCCATGTGTATTTCCCCATTACAATAGACAAAACTGCCATAACAACTTCTTTCGTAACTGATTGACTTCATAAATGAGCCAATTTTTTCATTCAACTATATTGGTGACTACTTCAACCCATATAGAGGTCTTTTTAACAAACACACATTAATTTCTAAATCTTAAATATAAACCGTTGAGAGTGTCTCATATAGATAGCCTCCTCAATTTCTTTATATAATAAGACAGTAATAACATGCATCTATCCTAACTCAAACATTTGCAATAATGGATAAGAGAACCCTTATATAGGTTTGTTTCAAAATGAATGAAGAAATTTCATTCAAATCGACACATTTTTTTTTGTTAATTCCTTAGTCACCATGCTAGATTTTTACCTAGATAGTTCAACTCATCGAATACTTTATTTCCTCTAAAATATCTATTTACATCTAACAAACTTCTTACCCTTCGTTTACTTCACAAGAATCCAAGCTTAATTCCTCTTTAGATAATTTATTTATTCCTTTTTGTTCTCCCATCATTTCAATTTATCACTGTTCTTCATAGCATCATGATAACTCTCAGGCTCAAGAATACTTGAATTTTATTAGATAAGGTATAATTTATACTGCTTATATAGTAGTACCTTTGTGTAGGCCTGCTAGGCTTTTTAGCGTTACATTTTACCAACTTATAACTTTTAGAATATCATTGTTCTTTTCCATTTTGAACATCCAAAATATCAAACTCCCGACCAATGCCATATCGGTGTTGTGGTTGACTTCTTATAAAGCGGCCGAACCTATTTTAAGTCTGAAACCATCTTCCTCATAAAAACTTCTACTTTTCCTTTATGTTAAAACTCAATCTCAACTTAAGCTCTACTCTCGGTAGTAGTAAGTATATTCGTGTTATTTCATATTCATTGAATACCTCATGCCTGCTAATTAAATACTTATCATTTATAGGTTCTAAACACCATAATATATACCATTCCACCTATTCTAGATAATCGAGAAACATACATTTTAGTGCTCTCGATCGAAGCATGTCCTCCTTTACATGTTCATAAAAAGCACATCTGAACACTTTCAAGTGGCTCAACGCTAGTTTTTTTAAGTCCATATCTCTTAAGGATATTTGAATTTCAATTTTGAAGAGGGGTTTATATTGATGATTTATGAACTAGTCTCGACATCTTCTTCCCACGACCTTTGGCCTATTACATTCGTTAGAAGCATACACCTCAATCTCTCTAATAAGGTTTAGGTCATCCTTTCAGTCAGACCATTTTATGAAGAGTTCCTTCACGTTTTTGTGACTAGGAAAATCATTTTTAGAACAATAGATAGTGAATGGTTCATTCACAAATTTCAATTCATATCTATATTTTAATTTATTCAACATATTCCCATAGTGATTCTCCACCAGCTTCTTCAAATCCTTAAGGGCATTGAATATTTCATCTTTATATATTGAAAGTAAAACCCATGCTTTTTAAAATAATCATCAATCTGGGATAGAAATTTCATATCACCTTCCATTATAGGATAGTTTTTAGGTCCCCATATATATCAGAATGAACATATTTAAGTACATCATGAGTTATATGGTTGATGTTCAAGAACTTAACTCTCTTACTTTTACCCAGTAATATATTTTAAGTTAATTTAAATATTTCTCACTCAAATGTCCAAACCTCTGATGACATAACTTGGTAGAACCATTATCAATATTAGACACACCTCTTACCACTACACATGTTTCAATAACTAACACATCATGCATTTTATAAGTTTTTATAACAACTAGTGATCTTTGCGGAATCCTTATTTTTCCATCTTTACCCTTATAGTTATACCTTTCATCATCTAAAATTTCAATAGATAAAAGGTTTCGTTCAACATTATAGGCATACCTTATATTTTTTATGACTCTCTCAAGCTTTGTAGATAACTTAAGTTGAACGCTCCTCATTCTTTTTACAACACATATATTAACATTCCCTAGTATGAACTTACCACCATCAAAATCTTGTAGGTCTTCAAATGGTGTTTATTGGAAGTCATGTGGCACGAAGCTGATGATTCCAAAACCCACTTGTTACCATACTTACAAGTATAAGCCCTTAATACATCAGTATAGTCATAATCATTGAGTTCGACTTCCAACTTCTGATAATCATCTCCTTTCATCTTTAGAAACATTTTCCTGATATGACCTTTTTTTATAAATCATATTCATTCTAGAACCATTGTTGATCATCTAGATCTAAATCTTGAGTTTTCTATCTTCGTGCTTTAATTTCTCTTTCTAAACTTTCCTCTCACATCGAATCCATCACCAGTAGAGTCACACTTTAAGATGATATTTTGTTGATCTTCATCTTCAACCTTGACGTCTACTATATTGGAATAAAAATGACCATGTTAAAATCATTTAAGTGTTTCCGAATCTCTCTGCTACCATACATATTGAGAGTAAAAATTTATTTTTGAGATACAATTTATTTGCCAAAGATTTTTTCAAGTAAATAGTTTCAAGCTTATTTCAAACCCTCATGAAAGTACACTCTTCAAACACCTCCATCGGTATTTCACCTCCCAAAAATAATATTAGAGATTTATAGGCCTTCGACATCATTTGAGCATCAATTTTTCATATATTTTTCTCATCTATGACAACAGACAACTCATTATCTATAATGAGCGACTTGATTTTAATTATCTATATATTAAAATAATTAGCATTGGTGACTTTATCAAAACCAAATTTCATTGAACTCATATTCAAATATCTTTGTTGTTCTTCCTTTGGTTTTGATCATCGGTGATGAATTAATTTCAAGATCCAGGTTTGCATCTCAATGCTCACTGCACCATTTATTAGAGAAATCACCTACAACATGGTATATTTATGAATATATTAATAAATGTTTATATCAATAGTTTAGTTTTTACACTTAAATTTAGACAAGGTTCATGTACTTAAGTTCTAGCATGATCCTTACATTTAAGTTCCATTGGATATAGAAAACTTAACATAAACAAAAATATAACATATTATTTACACGATTTGGAGTATGGAGAAATCTTACATTTATGAGGAATATATCTGATTTTACAATGAATTACAAGAATACAATTTACAAGTTAATATAGATTGTTCAAAACTTCTCCAAACATAATAACAAGTTTTTATTGGTATATCTTATCTATCAATATTACTCTAAGTTTCTCCTTCATGATTTTATCTCAATAATTCAACAATTTTAAATCACTTAATTTCTTTATCGTTTTCTCTTCCTAGCAATTTATTATCTCTCTAAAAGCTCAATAATAATGCTTTATTACCATAAATTTAAAAGATATATATCAATGATCTTAAATCTGATGTAGATTAATACAAGTATACATTATTCTCAAAATAACAACCAAAGGTTCTTATAACATCATGTCTTCTAATCTAGATCAATGGTACACTAAAGAGTTATAACAAATTTATAGTATATTCACATTACCGTGATGAAATCCAATTACTTATAAACAAATTATCACCTTAACACCTCATATATTATTCATATAATTTTCAACAAATATATTACATCTAGCTTCAAACTTATTCCTAAAAACCTGCCAAAATTTTGAGCATACCTGAGTCGGACCTCCCATGTCGAGACTTAACGTATGCTGATACCAATATTAATGTGCCAAAACTTAACTCATGACAATACTGAACTCAATTTAGTATCCAAATCTTTTAAACCAAAAACCAAAAGTTACTACCTAACCCATATTTCATCTTCTAGTAATTTATAACAGTTTTTATATATGTCTATCACATAATACACATATTTTTGTATATATTTATTAGTATAAACTTAATTTCATTGACACCCTTAATGTTATCGACACGATTTGATGTGCACACCAATTAGCAATGAGATTTGTTAAAAACTATATATTATCTCAAGATTGATATATGAACCTATTTTTTTAAAATAATCTTAAAAGTGAAAAAGACCAATTGGTTTATAAAGTTGTAATCAGTTTATAAAGTTGTAATCAGTTTTTAAAATTGATGTCATTCTTTTTACATGTGACAAAATCATAATCTACTTTTTAATCTAAATTATAGAGTATCAACTTAGATTTCAAAAAAAAACATAAAAACCTAAAATACTTTAAAAAGCAAACAAAAATCCATAACAATAATATATTTACCACATCCGAAAATTGTAACATCACTTTATCTTAAATCTAATAAACACTTATTCTTATATTTATTAATTCAAACTATAGTTCATATACTAGAAATAAAAAATAAAAAAACTTAAGAACTTAAGAAAAAATTACAAGGGTTTTCATTATTTCGGATAATGTTAGTGTCGATGACTTGGGTTGACATGACATTGTCTTGAACCAAAAAAAATCAATTTTCGCAAAAACAAATTCTAAATTTTTAAGCTTCTAATGTCGAGGGGTATAGTCGATATTAGAAGGCCGTAATAACTTCTAATTTCGATGAGACGAGTTCGGTCAACAATAGACTTTGTTACCTACTATTTTTGTAAATAACGTAAAATTAAAACTTTCATTGACAAAACTCTGATTTAAAACCAAACTCAATAAAATAACTCCATGAACTCAAGTTTCATACTAAAATAACAATTTTTATAAAGTTAAAAAAACTCAAAAATACAAGTTCTTTGTAAAAAATAAATATGATTCACTGTAAAAACTTTAAATAAAATTAATCAATCGTGTATTTACATTCAGTTTAAATACAAATTTGAGAATTATGAAATGTATTATTCGTGTTCTTAGGTTAAAAAAGGTTTGAAAGAGTATATTTTAATATATATAACATTTGAGCTATTTATACCTTTTTTTAGTTAAATGTAAGAATATAATTTCTTAAAAACTGTATATAAAAAATTGGATTATGTGTAATGATTATACTAAAAACTATAGTGAATCTAATAACAGAGTAATATAAACTATAACATATAAAATTTATACTTGTTCCATAAGTTGTCGACACCCATTTTGAGCTACAACAGTGATATTTCTCGGTTGTTAAGCAGTTAAAATAGTATATAAGATTAAAATAACAAAGAAAAAATCTTTATAAAAAATCCTAATTCCAGAAGCTCACACAATACTCTTCCGAGATAACTTTCTGTTTTTTAGAAATAATCAATTAATTATTTTATTTTTTAATCATGGTTACTCACCAAAGTCTCGTTCGTCTTCTTTAAAGTCCATAGAGGATTATTTATTGGTGCCAATATCTTTCCAAAACATAATGTATTAACCTTAACTAAAAAATTCATTTCTATTGTAGCAATAAGTAATTGATAATGTTCTTAAAATCATATAGTTTTGACCACTATAACTGAAATATTATACCAACAGTCCCACTTAAACAACTCAAGTCCAGACGAAAGATACTTACCTAGTTGATATTTTTCTTCATATGTTTTCCTTCAGACTGAAAAAACCTTCACCTCTTCTAAAGGCCCACATGCCTATAACCTTAATCGACTTTAACAATGTCTTTATAACTGAAACAACCAATACATTTTATGATGGCTTCATGGAGATTAACTTGCTCAGTTTGATAAATAACTTACTAGTTGAATTCCTCAGATGATAAAATTGTGGCATATACAGTTGCTCATATTTACAAAAGTTTTTAAGTCAATTCAACCAATACCTTAACCAATATAATCAATACTTCGGGGATGCCTAGGTCGATACAATTGATGCCTCAATGATGCCTAGGATGATACAACTAATGTATTAAGTAAAAAGTACACTAATCCACCAAGTCAATACCATACCAAGTCAGTACACTGTATTGCATATTGGTTATCATAATGCACCATTCTGATGAACCTGAAGATCTTTCAATATTCCTCTTAACCACATAGCTTCCTTTCTTGCTTTGATAATATATTAAGATTATGTAGAGGAATATATTACTACGTGTTGAAGATTATATTTCCAACTTTGAGCACTAACAAACAAAAACACATATCCATTCATAGACAACCAACAAAATCAAAATTCACAAATCCCTCACATATTTTAATCCCAAAACAGCATCACCATACATCAGTCCTAGAATAGTAGATCATTCAATAACCTCATAACCCACTTAACAGCTTGCCAATGTTCCAAGGATGGCCTCAACATGAATATATTCTCCAAGCTTGAAGTATAATCCAAATTAGGTCTACTATAAACTATTGTATAAATTATACTTCCTACGGCATTGGAATAAAGAATGACTTTCGTTTTTTGCATCTCCATATCTTCGGGAACAACCTTTAAAGATGTGAGTTTATAGTGTCGAGCAATGGGACAAGTGACGATTTTTGCCTCTGTCATAACAAACATATCAAGAATCTTCCTTAGACAACCTTCATATAATAGAAATAAAGTTATCATTTGTATATCTCTAGTTATCTCAATCCCAAATAACTTCGTATTTTAGCATGTGACTTTCATTTCAAACTTGCTCCTCAACATTTCTTTAAAAGACTTATTTTTTTTATTGTTTTTGCTAGAAATCAACATCTCATCTCCATATAATAATAGATATATATTGATAGAACCATATTTATTCACATACACACAACTGTCATAACTGCTTTTTCCATAACCACTATTGACTATAAAAATTTCGAAACACTTATACCACTTCCTAAGAGATCGCTTCAGACCATACAATGTTCTATTTCAAGAGACATAATTGATCATTAATTTCCTTATTTAAATATACTTCAGGTTAATTTGTATAGATTGTTTTCTCAATAATCATGTGTAGGAAAACTGTCTTGACGTCCATCGAGTCCAACTCTATGTCAAACTTGGTAGTCATTAAAAGTAGGATCTTGATTGAACTTTGTTTTGCTACATGAGAAAATATCTCATTGTAATCCACACCCTCATGTGGAGTGAACCCTCTAATAACCACCATGGTTTTGTACCTGGTCAGTTCTGGTGTGGATTATTTTCAACTGAGGGTAATTTGGTCAGATGTTTTGTGGTGTTTCAAAGGTATTAAATGTTTAAGTGTTTTGTAGTGAGAGATTTAAGCCGCCTGGTTGTATTCAATGTTCATTACCCTCATTAATGAAAGTGGTTGGGTATTTATACCCTTGATGATGGGCCATATGGGCTTTCAGGTCAAACTTATGAAATCGGGTCGAGTTTAAAAACTCATTAGTTTATTAAGAAGATTAGCAATTAGCTTAGTCAAAAGGTGATTAGTTCTTTAGTACTTTTGTCCTGTTCGGATGGTTCAGTGGGTGATTATTATCCGGATTTCCCCTGTCCGGTTTTCAGAGTGAGTGGCGAATATTTCTGGACTCATCAGTAGCCCCTTTTTTAGGTTTTGTCGAAGGCCTTTGGTAAGACCTAAAAAATATTCTTTGGCACTAGTAACATTCTCCGGACTGTATAAGTGTTCTGCTCAAGATTTATCCGGACTGAATACTTCTCAGAAGTTCAAAAGTTCTGCTATGGATCGTGGGAAACATGTCATCTTTTGATTTGTCTCACCAGCCGTTTTTCTCCTAGAACGACGCTCCCACTAATCCTAAAAAGCAACCTCTTCATTTAATACCTATGACATTAGCGCCGCCTTCAATCATTACTTTTGTCTTTTCGTATTCTCCTAGGTATTTGGTAACTCTTTTTGTCTTACTAGTATAAATTGCTTCTTTTCACTGTTTTACCATCTTCATTACTCTCTCATTTCTTCATCTCAAAGTTTTCAATTCTCTTCTAAAAATTCTTTTGGTGTAGGTTTAAGTTCACGACAAGAAACACATTGGTAAAAGGCGGGTGGCTTAATCTTTCGGAGTTAGAAAAAGCGCAAAGGGTTGAGCAAGAAAGGCGCATTGATGCGGGTCTTCCAGTTTCTCCAAATGACAAGCCTGAAACACCATCTTAGAGGCTGATCGAGGTTCATCTTCTGCTAGAAGTTTCAAACCCAAGAGGTTATTTCAACCAAGTCTTTCGCCTATTGTATCAGGCTCCTCGGTTTAGGAGTCACAGCCCACTTTTGAACGGGAAAAAGTCGTATCAAGCACAAGAAGGACCTCTCCATTTATAGCCATGGGGTCAGATGTTAAAAAATCCCCACAAAAGGTTACATTTGGCTCAACAGGCGGCTTAGTAAAAGGCCAAGCATTTTTTTCACAGTCTAAGTCCCTGAAATCAGGGCCTCCTAAGTCTGGGGCCAAGGACAAAGCTACAGGATCAGGGGCATCTATCAGAGTCCCAAAGGATATATCCTCCGGTCCGGAAGCCACTGGAACTAGCCTTTGGAACGAGCCCTCCGGACTCGATCCCCAACCGGACACCAGACCCTCTAGAGATGGTGATGCTCAATAGTCCGGACAACTTACAGAGCCTGCCACCAGCACTCCCCCACCAACAACAATTGACAAAATTTCCTTGGTGATGGAAGAGGTGATGGAGGACAACATAGAAGAAGCCCCATATGAGACTGATGTCTCCGGACAGACAGGGGAAGCTGGCACTGATAAATTAGGCAAGGGTAAAGAGAAGTTGTGTTTGAAACATCCGGACCTGCCTGAGTCCCTGGAAGGCAAAGTGGGACCCTGCTTCCACAAGATGAACGTGAAGTATCTGTTGGCCATGCAGAACATCAACTATGTCTACACTCACACAGCTGAGTTAGGCCGGATTCAGACGAAGTGAGGGATTCCTGAGTCTATCAAGGTGAGGATATCGGTCACTCCAGAGACCCCCAATGGACTGCAAGTTGAGCGAGATAGTTATCTACACGGAGCTGTTCAACTGGGGGCGCAGATTTCCCTTGGACCTAGAGATTGTCAGGTACATTCATCTGATAAAGCTTTGTCCAAGCCAGTTGAGTCTCAATGCTTGGTACACTATGTATTATGGCCTATAGGCTCTCCAGAATACCGCTTCCAATGGAGCAATTCACTGTTGTGGCCAGCCTCTGTAAGAACCACGTCATCCCTTTCTACCACTCCAACATGGGAGATAACTTTAAGGTGGTGGATGATTTGCTTGAATCAGAGAAGAATTGGAAGACCCAATTGTTGTTCATTAGTGGGACTTGGGAGAACGAGAGGAAACTCAAGGTTGGTGTCAACCCCAGCATGCTCACCAGCAGATGGAGAATTTCAGGTAAACCTTTAACCATGTTTGTCTTTCTTTCCTTATAAAAAAACTTTGTTTCTAAACTGCTCTTCGTGTTCTTTGGGTAGCGCTGTCGAAGGAGTTCTCTGACTATGTGGAGGAGGGTAAAACTACATGTGCCAAGTTGAATGCTTGGGCTGCTGATAAATGCGGAAATCGATTCCACAATTGCTTCACTACCGAGAATTTAGTGAGGTCCCATCTCCGGAACACAACTGGCCGGAGAGATCTTACTTGGGAGGAACTGACCACTCCACCTCCTCCGGGTGTCATCCTCCAGAGAACAGAAGATAAGGATGGAAAGCTGGCCTTGCCTGCTAGAGTAAAAGCCCCAAGTAAGATGAAGGAAAAGAAAGGCAAGAAGAAACAAGATGCAATTGAGGTTGCTCAAGGTGGTGTTGAAGAGATTGCTCCAGCAAACCGGGAAGTGCAGGCCCAAGGGGGAATCAATGCTACTCTACTTCAAGTGGTTGAAGATGAGAGCATCAAGGAGGAAGGCAGACCTCCAGATCTTTCAAAGGCCCCTAATAAGGAGCGCAAACGGGGAGCAGATGGTGAAGTTAGAGCTGCCAAGAAGAAGAAAATCTCCTCAGGAGATGAAGTCACTCTCCGGAATTCGGAGTCTCTTCCACCGGTTGACCCAACAGATCCCATATTGGCAGAGCAAATCCCAAGTGATTTACACACCTGAGAGGGTAGCGGAGGGGATATCAATATTGATGGAGTTGACATCAGTGGCCTTCAAAACATTCGCCTTTACTTCGGAGACCTTGAAAAATACAACTTTGCTGGCCCCTACCTTCCTCCAAGCTCCTCGAACATGGTTACCTTCAATGATAAGTCTTTTTCTGTTTCAAGGGAGAATGACATGGTGACCCACTCCTTGCTGAGCAACATTCAACCGGTGCTCAACCTGCAGAGGCAAGTGCGAAGCCAATCTACCCGTATCAACACACTCAACGTAGACAAAGAGAGTTTATCTAATGACCTCCTTAACGCCAATCAGAGTGTTGAGGCATTATGGAGAGAGATCAAGGAGTTGAAGAAGGGGAAAGTGGACTTGGCCACAAAGCTGGCCACTTCGGATATGGTTAACACAGAACTCCAAACTAAGTGTTATGGCTTGGATATGGATCTCTCCGCTTCGGATGAGGAGGTGAAGGCCAGGGGCAATGACATCCAAACCCTAACAGGTGACAAAATCTCTCTTGAAGATGTTGTGTCTAAAGTCACCAAGGAGAAAGATGATTTGATAAAGGAGCAGGAGAAGACAATCCAGACCAAGATTGATGCATACACCGACAAGGTGATAGATTCTCAAGAAGAGAGGTATGTTGAAGTCAAATCCGACATGTTCTTGCTTTTTCATCGAACATTCCCGAAGAGGACGTTTGGTTCTCTATGGCAGTATGCGAAATATGAAGATATCCAATTTCACACGATGGTGGATGGTGATAAGAAAAACTATTCCACTGGTATTGATGATACTACTGATAAGGAAGGAGGGACCAGAGAGAGTCCTAATGATGAACCCAAAAACCCCAAGAAGAAACCAGATGAGGCAGGAACATCCAAGGGAATCCAGCCCTCAAGTTTTATCCTTATGTCAATACTAAAGTCCTTGGATGGCCAAAGCATTTTATAATCGTGTCCGGCTCGTGTCAGACACGCCTTTTCTTTTTAAACTTCAAAGTCCTTGGATAGCCAAGGCATTCTTACATGCTTTAATTTAATTCCTCGGTGCTAGCCGGGCAGTTTTATTTTGCACAATTCTTGCCTTGTTTTATGTTTGGCCAATCTTGATGGCTGATGTTTAAATAGCCCATAATTAGTTCACATTTATTTTAAAGTGAGAGTGTTTAAGTTCTCCGATGACAAATGTTTAAATGGTCATCATTCCACCAGATCAATCTGATCTGCCAATGATACTTAGAAGATTTTAAAGAAACTATCGATCAAACCGCTCCGAATTTTTTAAGAAGGCATCAAATTTTATTAAAAAACCCGGAAAACTCATTAAAACCTCCCTGCGCCACCAGGGTAGGAAAGAGTATGCCCCCTAATATTTACATGGACTTTAAACAAGTAAATATTTACATAACTTTCATTCTAGATACAACCAGAGGTGTTCAATGTTCCAATGGTGATTTAGGATCCTTCCATCTTTATCTTGAAGCCTGTATGTCTTAGGCTTAAGCTTTTCGATGAACACATAGGGTCCTTCCCAATTTGGAGCTAGCTTGCCGAACTGCTTCTCCTTAGTATGTAGGAAGACTTTTCTCAACACTTTATCCCCTAGTTGGAAATCCCTTCTTCTGACTTTGGAAGAAAACCTGCTTCTCATCAATCTCTTATAATGGGTGGCTCTAAGGTGAACCTTAATTCTTTTCTCTTCTATCAAGTCGAGTTGACTTTTGATTGCCACTTCATTAGCCTGTTCAGAAAAATTGTAAACTCTGCATAATGGAAGAGTCGCCTCTATAGGAGCAATTGCATCCATACCATATACTAAGGCAAACGGGGATTCCTGTGTAGCAGCTCCAGGAGTAGTCCGGTAGGCCAATAGCACTTCTTGTAGGTAACTTAGCCACTTTCCTGCAGCCCCTTCTAAATTCGTTTTAAGACCGGACATGATGGCTCAGTTTGCTACTTCAACCTAACCATTCTCCTGTGGGTGGAAAGAAGAAGAGAAGCAATGTTGAATGCATCTAGAGGCACAGAAATTCTCCATATCCTTCTTATCAAATTGTGGCCAATTGTCTGTGGTTATCTTCTGTGAAACCCTAAATCTGCAGCAAATATTAGATAAAATGAATTTTATAACAGCTTTTGAAGTAGTTCATGCCAAGGGGGCAGCTTCTATCCACTTTGAAAAATAATCAATAGCTACAATGATAGTTATGCACCCTCCGGACGCCATAGGAAGAGGTCCCACCAGATCCAGTCCCCAACGAGCAAAAGGTATTGGCTCAGAAATCGACTCCAAATGGACAGCTGGGATATGAATTTCATTACCATATCTTTGGCATGGATCACACTTCTTCAGCAATTCCTTGGCATCTTCCATTATGGAGGGCCAATAGTATCCGGCCAACAAGACTCTTCGGGTTAAAGCTCTATAACCACAATGTGCTGACCCTTCACCATCATGTAGTTCAGATAGCACTATTTGGGACTCTTTAATCCTCAAACATTGCAAGAGAGGTCTACTAAAAGACTTCTTGTAAAGGATGTCTCTTACGATAAAAAAACTCCATGAGCCCTATACTTCATTTTTCTTGCTACTGCTTTTTCCGAAGGGAACATGCCATCTGAAATGTATTGAAGAAGAGGATACCTCCAGTATTTTGGTTGACTCACTTGTATATTCAAACTTTCTTCCTCTTCCTTGCTCTGATTGAGTTGAATGAATGGGCATTCTTGGACATGAATCCATGGGTAGGACTCATAATATGCTATGGTTGCCAAGAAGTCTGCTAGTGTATTCTCTGTTCTAGGTATGTGCTCATAGGTGATGTCTTTGAAGTTAATTGCCACCTCTTTAAGAATGAATAAATATTTAATCAACTGCTCCTTCTTGGCCTCAGATTGACCTTGTGCATGATGGATAAAAAGCTGAGAATCACTCATTAACCTGACCCTTTTGGCTCCACAAATCAGGGCTAACTTCAAACCAACTATAGCAGCTTCATATTCGGACTCATTGTTAGAGGCCCTGAAAACAAAATATATAGCCTGATATAGCTTGTTGTCATACGAAGAGTTTAAACATATCCCATCACCACAACTCATGGTACTTGATCCACCATCAACCATCAGTCCGGACAACCCATAACTTCTTAGTCTTTTCACCTGTAGCTTGTTCAGTACTTCTGTCCGAATGGAACTCAACTAAGAAATCAGCAACAGACTGAGCCTTGATTGCAGTTCGAGGGGCAAAATCAATGTCATAGTCTCCCAATTCTACTGACCATTTGTCATTCTGCTTGATATGTGTGCCTTTTGAAGAACATTTTTCAGTGGAAAAGACATTCAGACAACAATAGAATGAGACTTAAAGTAGGGCCTCATCTTTCTAGCAGCAATTACTAATGCTAGTTCTAGCTTTTCAAGTTTTAAATATCTTTTTTCAGCATCCATCAGGATTTTGCTGATGTAGTACACCGGACAAGGATAATTGTCCACCTCTCTTACTAGCACCACACTTATGGCGCATTCGGAGACTGCTAAATATATATACAACGTTTCTCCATCAATAGGTTTAAACAGAGTTTTGGGGGAGGATAAATGCTTTTTTATTTCATCAAAGGCATGGTCGCACTGTGGAGACCAGTTGAATTCTTTGGCACCCTTTAAATTTTGGAAAACGGGGCACACCTATCTGAGGACCTTGAGATAAAACGGTTTAGAGCAGCTAACCTCCCTGTCAATCTTTGTACTTCTTTAATATTCCGAAGAGGATCCATATGCAATAAAGCATTAAGCTGGTTTAGATCAGGCTGTATCCCTTTCTCACTTATCACATACCCCAAAAAATTCCCGGACTGCACTTCGAATACACACTTTTCTAGATTTAACTTTAAATTAACTTTTACCAAGTTGGCAAAAGTCTCTTGCAGATCTGCCAAGTGTAACTCTTCTTCCACACTCTTTACCATCATGTCATCAATGTAGACTTCTATGCTTCTTCCAATCTAATCAGCGAAAGCTTTGTTCACCAACCTCTGATAAGTATCCCCAGCATTATTTAGCCCAAAAGGCATCACCTTGTAACAATGAAGGCCCCTATCAGTAACAAAAGTAGTGTGTTCTTGGCCTTTCGGATCCACTTGAATCTGATTATACCTGGAGAAGGCGTCCATGAAGGACAACAACTTATTCCCAGATGTGGATTCCACTTGGTGTGGTTTATTTTCGTCTAAGGGTAAGTTTGTAATTTTAGTTTAGAGTTTTGTGGAAGTTTGTGAGTATTTAATGTTTGGGTCAAATGTAAAGGGAGAATTAAGCAGCCTGGTTGTATGTAATTTTCATTACCCTCATTTAATGTTGGTGGTTGGGTATTTATACCCTTACATTTGGGCCTTATGGGCTTTCGGGTTGTGTTTAATGGACCCGGGTCGAGTTTAAGAACCCATTAGTTCTAAGTAGGAGAACAGGAAGCTTAGTCAAGAAGTGTTTAGGTTTTAAGTACTTTAGTTCTGTTCGAACAGTTCAATGAATGATGGTGTCCGAACTGCCTCTGTCTGGTTGGGTGGACAATAATTGAACTGTCCCTGTCCGAAGTGCTGACAGAATCCGGACTCATCAGTAGCCCCTTTTTAGGTGGTGTTCAAATATCTTGGGCAAGACCTAAAAAACAGTCTGTTGCTAGTGACAGTTACATCCGGACAGGTCCTTCGAAGTGTGTCATAGCTTTATCCGGACTGAAAAAAGTTCTTTGAATCTAAATGGTTTTTTGCCAAAGTTCATGGGACACGTGTCTCTCTCTGGTTCGTTACTTCAGCCGTTTTTTCACCTTGAATTTCGCACCCACCTTGTCTCCAAAGCAACCTCTTCATTAAATGAAGGTGACATCAGCGTCGTTTCTTAATCATTGCAAATCCTTTCGAATTATCCTAGGAATCATAGCACCTTTTGGGGTTTACTATAAATTAAAACACTTTTCCACTGTTTTACTATCACCTTCATATTTACTTTGCTAATTTTTAGAGCTTTCTCTCTCAAATACAAGTTTTTCTTTTTAGTTGTTTATGTTCATGGCTAGGAACGCTTTCATCAGAGGCGGGTGGCTCAATCTATCAGAGCTAGAAAAAGTACAAAAAGTTGAAAGGGAAAGGCGCATTGCAGCAGGCCTATCTACCTCCCCCATCGACAAACCAGTAACTTCAAACATAGAGCATGGCCAGGGTTCCTCCTCAACAAGAAGTGTCAAACCGAGGAAATTATTTCAAACCAACCTTTCTCCCATTGTCTCAGGTTCATCGGTTCAAGAATCAGAACCCACCGTTGAACCAGGGCCAGCAGTTACTAGCTTAAAAAAGCCTTCCCCAATTATAGCTATGGGGTCAGATGCAGATACCTCTCCCAACAAACTGGTCGATCGAAGAAGAGGTCGGCTGGTTAAAGGGCAGGCTTCCAAAGGCACCCCTTCAAAATCAGGGGCCAAAGACAGTAATACAGGGTCAGAGGCACCCATAAAAGCACCTCAGGACAAGCTGTTCGGACCGGAGGCCACCAGCTCAAGCCTCCGAAGAGAAACTACCACATCGGAGCCCCAGCCGGAGGCCAGAGTTTAGGAAAGTATTGAGGCCCAACAGTCCGGAGGCCTGACTGAACCAACTTCAAACTCCCCCTCCCAAAAACAACTGAGAATCCTTCCTCAGTAATGGAGGAAGTAATGGAGGATTCCATCAAAGAGGCTTCATTCGATTCCGAACCCTTCGGACAAACTTCTGATGCTGCTGCTGCCAAGAAAAATAAAGGCAAAGAGAAACTATGCCTTAGGCACCCAGAATTACCAGAAGTCCTCGAACGAAAAGTGGGACCTTGTTTCCACAAGGTAAACGTTAAATATCTTCTTGCCTTACAAAAAATCAACTATGCTTTCATCCATACAGCTAAATTGGGCCGGATGCGTACCAAGTGGGGGATTCCGGAGAACGTAAAAATAAAAATCCCCATAGACCCTGAAACCCCAATGGACTGCAAACTTAGTGAAATAGTCATCTTCACTGAGCTTTTTAACTGGGTTTAAGGTTCCCCTTAGATCCGGAGATAGCTAGGTATTTCCACCTCATCAAGCTTTGCCCTAGTCAACTGAGCCCCAACGCCTGGTACACACTTATGGCCTGCATCATGGCCTCCAGGCTCTCCGGGATTCCTTTACCAATGGAGGAATTCGCAGCTGTAGCCAGCCTCTGCAGAAACCACCACATTCCCTTCTATCACTTCAACATTGGTGATAATTATAAAGAAGTGGATGACCTGCTTGAGTCGGAGAGAAACTGGAGGACTCAATTCTTGTTTGTAAGCGGTGCTTGGGAGAATGGAAGGAAGATCAAAGCTGGAGTCAATCCGAGTCTCCTTACCAGCAAATGGAGAAGTGATCGTACGGATACTACCTTACTTTCTCCTTTTTACTTTTATCGAATTTGTTTAAACTAACTGGTCTTGTCTTTCTTCCTTGACAGAGCTGCCCAAAGACTTCAATGACTATTTAAAGGCCGGACAGACCACTTGCACCAAGATCAACACTTGGACTACTGAAAAGTGGGGAAACCGGTTCCATGATGCCTTTACTGGAGGCAATCTCGCAAGGTCTCACCTCTGGAACACTACTGGCCGGAGGGACTTGACCTGGGAAGAACTCACCACTCCACCCCCTCCGGATGTAGTCCTCAAGAGAAGACATGAACCGGACGGGTCACTATACTTGCCAGGTCGAGCCAAGGCCCCAAGTAAAATGAAAGGCAAGAAAGGGAAGGGTAAGAATAGTGCGGTTGAGGCCAACCCTGCTGAAGTAGAGGAAACTGCTCCAAAAACCCAAGAGAGGTCAGGTCTAAGTCAGATTGATACTGCTCTGCTAGAAGTGGTGGAGCAGGAGAGTGCTAGGGAAGAGGTAGGGTCTCACAAACCTTCAAGGGTTCCCAGGAGAGATCGAAAACGTGGAGCAGAAAACAAGGAGAGGGAGGCCAAAAAGAAAAAGACCTCCAGGGGTGATGAACTTTCTCTTCGGCCTCCGGAGCCTCTCCCTCCTGTTGACCCTACTGATCCAACAAGAGCAGAGGACATCCCCGGTGAATTTCGAACTGACGAGGTTGGAGGAGGAGACCTCAGCATTGATGGTGTTGACATCACAGGGCTTAATGGGTTTGGCGACTATTTCGCAAACCTTCCCAGAGATGACTTTGATGGGCCTTACCTCCATCCGAGCACTTCAAACACTGTCACCTTTAATGGTAAGACTTTCACTGTTTCAAGTGAAAGAGATGTTATAACCCACTCTATTCTGAGTACCGTTCAGCCAGTGTTGGTCCTAGAGAAGCAAGTTCAAGATCATGCAACGATCATCACCTCCCTTAACTCTGACAAGGAAAAACTGTCCAACGACCTCCTCACTGCCACCCAAAATGCTGACATCAGGAAGGGAGAAAACGAGGAGTTAAAGAAGAACCAGGAGGGTTGGGTTACAAAGGAGGCTGGCTTAGAAGATACTATCAGAGACCTCCGAGCAAAGTTGTCCGGGTTGGAGTAAGATCTCTCCTCTTCGAAAGAGGAAGTGAAGGCCAAAGACCAAGTCATCCATACTCTGACTAACGACAAGATCATACTTGAGGATTCGGTATCCAAAGCCGTACAGGAGAAAGCAGATCTGCTAAGATAGCAAGAGGCCAAAATCCAGGCCAAGATCGATGCTTATGCCAACAATGTAATAGATACTCAAGAGCAAATGTACGCTAAAGTGAGGTCGGACATGGTCTTTCTCTTTCATGAGAAGTTCCCGAAGAGGAACCTGGGATATTTGTGGCTTCATGTAGAGTTCGAAGACCTTCCCTTCCACACTATGTCTGATGGAGACTTGCATGATTATTCTAGTACTTCCTCTTCTGACGAAGAAGAGAAAACTGGGGAGAGCCCAAATGAGGAGAAGGACAATCCCAAGAAGAAGAAGACAAATGAGGCTGAGCCATCTTCAAAGGCTCAGTCTTAGATTATGAATTATCTTTTGTGCGTGTGTTATTTTTTGTTTTGATTAAACTAAAGTCCTTGGAATGCCAAGGCATTTCTGTCCGGCATTTGACCGGATAGATCTTTTGTTTTGTCTGACAGTTTTAAAGTCCTTGGAAGGCCAAGGCACTTGGGTTATTTCAATGAATATCTTTGTTTTACACAACTCTTGCATTCTTTCATAGTTTGTTTCAATTTTGGTGGCTAGTGTTTAAACAGCCCTTAGTTATTTCATAAATATTCTAAAGTGAGAGTGTTTAAATTCTCCGATGACAAATGTTTAAGTAGTCATCATTCCTTTAATTCAATCCGGATGGTGTGACAAGAAACAAAGTAAAAACACTTCGAAATTTTAAGAAGGCATCAAATTTTATAAAAAAGCCTGGACACCTCATTAAAACCTCCCCGCGCCACCAGGGTAGGAAAGAGTATGCCCCCAAATATTTATATGGATTTTTAAACATGTAAATATTTACATAGCTTCTACTCCAAGTACAACCGGAGATGCTCAATATTCCAAGGGTGATTCAAAACCCTTCCATCCTTGTCTTCTAGCCAGTATGTTCCATGTTTGAGCCTTTCAATGACCATATAAGGTCCTTCCCAAGTTGGGGCCAGTTTGCCGAGTAGCTTCTCTTTAGTGTGTAAAAAGACTTTCCTTAACACCTTGTCCCCCGACTGAAAATCTCTTTTTTAACTCTGGAAGCAAACCTGCTTCTCATCAAACCCTGATAGTGTGCAGCTCTAAGGTGAGCCTTAACTCGTCTTTCGTCTATTAGGTCAAGCTGACCCCTGATTGCCACTTCGTTAGCGTGTTCGGAGAAATTATGAACTCGAAAGGAAGGGAGAGTTGCTTCTATGGGAGCTATGGCATACCTCCCATAGACCAAGGCAAAAGGTGACTCTTGTGTTGTAGCCCCAGGTGTAGTCCGGTAGGCCCACAAAACCTCTTGTAAATAACTAGGCCATTTCCCAGCAGCCCCTTCTAAATTTTTATTCAAACCGGACAGTATAGTTCTGTTAGCCACTTCAACTTGACCATTTGCTTATGGGTGAAAAGGTTAGGAGAAAAAATGTTGTATACCCCTAAAGGCACAGAAACTCTTCATTTCCTTGTTGTCGAACTGTGGCCCATTGTCTGTTGTTATCTTCTGTGGAACACCGAATCTGCAACAGATATTGGATAAAATGAATTTTATTACAGTTTTTGATGTTGTACCTGCCAACGGGGCTGCTTCAATCCACTTCGAAAAGTAATCAATTGCGACAATTATTGTCCTGCGTCCTCCGGATGCCATAGGAACAGGTCCCACCAAATCCAACCCCCATCGAGCCAAAGGTATAGACTCAGAAATTGACTTTAAAGAGATGGCTGGGACATGAATTTCATTGCTATATCTCTGGCATGGGTCACACCTTTTCACCAGCTCTTTAGCATCTTGCATTATAGAGGGCCAATAATAGCCAGCCAATAAAACTCTCCTTGTTAGAGCCCTGAATCCACAGTGAGCTGATCCCTCACCATCATGTAACTCGGAGAGGACTATTTGAGATTCATCATCCCCTAAACATCGTAAAAGGGGTCTACTGTAAGATTTCTTATAAAGAACATCTCTTAGTATGATAAAACCACGAGCCTTGTGCTTCATTTTTCTTGCTAGTGATTTATCTAGAGGCAAGATGCCATCGGAGAGATACTGCAGGAGAGGAAATCTCCAATCTTGAGGTTGTTTCAAGCTTTAAATAGCATTTTTCTGCATCTATCAAGCTCTTGCTGATGTAGTACACCGGATGGGGGTAATTATCCACCTCTCTTACCAATACAGCACTGATGGCACAACTGGAAACTGCTAAGTATACGAAGAGTGTCTCTCCATCAACAAGTTTAAACAAAGTCTTGGGGGAGGACAAATGTTTCTTAATCTCATTGAAGGCCTCATCACACTGTGAAGTCCAGTCAAATCCCTTTGCACCCTTTAAAGTTTGAAAAAACGGGGCACATCTGTCCGAAGACCTCGAGATGAATCGATTTAAAGCAGCCAACCTCCCAGTCAACCGTTGTACTTCTTTAATATTCCGAGGACGCTCCATTTGGAATAAAGCATTAAGCTAGTCCGGATCGGGCTGTATCCCTTGCTCACTTATGATATACCCTAGGAATTTCCCGAACTGCACTCTGAACACACATATCTCTGGATTTAGTTTCAAATTTACTTTTACTAAGTTAGCAAAAGTTTCTTGGAGATCGGCCAAGTGTAGTTCTTCAGCCACACTTTTTACCATCATGTCATCAATGTACACTTCCATGTTCCTTCCAATTTGATCAGCAAAGGCTTTGTTTACTAACCTCTGATAGGTAGCCCCAGTATTTTTTAACCCAAATGGCATCACCTTGTAACAATGAAGACCCCTGTCAGCGACAAAAGTGGTATGCTCCTGATCCTTTGGGTCTACTTGAATCTGATTGTATCCGGAGAAGGCATCCATGAAAGACAGTAGCTTATTCCCAGAAGTGAAGTCCACAAGCTGATCGATCCGGGGGACCGGGTATAAATATTTTGGGCAAGCCCTATAGAGATCTGTGAAGTCAATGCAGATACGCCACTTGCCATTTTTCTTTTTTACTAAGACCGGATTGGCTGTCCACAAAGGATACTAAGACTCCTTTATATGCCTCATTTTAGTAAGCCTGTCAACTTCTTGAACAATAACATCAGCCTTTTCCTTGGAAAAATCCCTTCTATTTTGTACCACAGGTGCTACGTCTCTCCGGACGGATAGGTGATGTGATATAATATCTGCTGGAACTCCGGTAACATCAGCATTGCACCAAGCAAAAACATGCTGATGGACTTTTAAGAACTTCAACATTTTACTCTTCAGTTCGGATGGCATTTTGGACCCTATCTTAACACTTTTTCCTTCTTCCAAAGAATGTGTTTCAACTTATTCAACCGGTATCAACACTCCAGGGGTCTCTCTGGGGTCATCAATTTCACTCTCACCCTCAGAAAGCCCCTCAAACTGCTATTCTTCATTGGTACGAACTGCCCCCAATGTCCGTGGGGCCAATACTGTGGCATAACACTCTCTTGCAATCTTTTGGTTGCTCCGAACAACTCCCACTTGTCCTTGAACAACATATTTCAAACATTGGTGGACTGTGGAGGCCACTGCATGCATCCTAGAGAGCCAAGACCTCCCTAGAATAGCATTATAACAAGTGAGACAATCCACCATAATAAAAAGTATTCTAACCATCTTCTTAAAAGGGCCCTTGCCCAACAAAACTTCCTCTTCAAACTCCCGATCACATCTGCTGAGCTTTCAGTGAAACCCACAATTGATATGTCCGAATGCTGGATTACGGCTAGATTTTTCATCTTTTTGTAAGAGGTTAAAAAGAGGATATTGGCTGAGCTCCCAGTATCCACCAAGATTCGTCTTATGTCATTGCCCCCAATGGATGCTCCTATGACAACAACATCTTCATGAGGGCCAGCTATATCCCTCAGTCATCCTCATCAAAAACAATGAAGGAAAATGGAATTTGTGATTGATAGGAGGTCATGCCTCCTTCCAGCTGGGTAGCTAAAGTATGAACGTGCCTATTTCTTGAAGAAGTAGTAGGAGTTGTCATAGTATTCCCTCCGAAAATTGTGAGTGACTCAAAAAACTTAATAAGCCCAGAGACTGTTTTACAAGGTTCCTCAATGGCACCCACTCTATTTCGAGTTGGATCAGGATCCAAGTACTCTGACTCTACATCGAATCTTTCGATTATAACCATAGCTCCCTCTGGAGCGGATGTGCCTGCATTGTTTGGACCAGCCAGATGAGCATTAACAGGCCTATTTCCTCCTCTTCTTTTGACATATGCCCCCAGCTTTCCTCTTTCAATTAAATTCTGGACTTTTTGCTTTAAAGCAATACAATCGTCAGTGGTATGGCCAGTATCATTATGGTACTGACAGAAGGAATTGTTACGATGTTCCCTAGGAGATTGCAGTGCAGCCGTCCTTCTATAGTGTACTTCTTCCTTTGTTTTGTCATAAATGGTGGCCACACTTTCTTTTAACTCTGCAAACCACTCCGGTTGAACCCAAGGCCCTCTCTTATTCCTAGATTGTTGACTCTGGGCAGGCGCAGCTGGCTGAGACTGAGCTTTAGCTCTGTTATGACCCTTCCCGGCCTCCCTTGCCTTGTTCCCGGACTGATTTTGGTTGGGGTTTGGTGCAACCGGGACAGACCTCACGTGCCTGTGCACCCTAGTTTTCTTTGTTTCATCAACGTTGATTTGCTTTCCGACCTGGTTCAGTAGACCTCCCCAAGTCATGGCTTTCTTTCTGGTCACTGAATCAGCTAAATTTCCAGGGTTTAAGCCCTGCCTCAAAGATGTTATGGCTACTTGCTCAAAGCAATCAGCCAACCCGTTTTTGGTGTTTACAAAACGACTTATATATTCTTTCAGTGATTCGTTCGGTTCTTGGGCACAATGGATAATTGTGTCCCCATTGCCCTTCAATTCCTTACTTCCAACGAACTGCCTTCGAAAGGCCACCCAGAAGGTATCGAAATTCCTAATGCAACCTGGTAGGCTGTTATACCACTTCAGAGCACTCCCCGTAAAGGATTGGGAGAATGCTCTACAGAGTAACTTGTCATCATCATCAAAATTCATCATGAAGTTTTTAAATTTCTCCAAGTGGTTGTCCGGATCTTTACTGCCATCGTATTTCTCCATTTTTATGCTATCGAACCTCTTAGGGAGGTTTCCGGACATAATCTTGGAAGACAATGGAGATTGTCTCCAATTCCGGCCACGACTGAAAACAGTATCCTCATTGGGAGTTGCAAAGATATTTGGTTCATCGTGGAAGGCAAAAGGATCCACCAGCATCCGGTCTACATGTCTCCGGCTATGAGATGACCATTTGCCTATATTCCTCTTTAACTTCCCATGTTTATCCCTTTTTCTTGAATACTTTTTAATCAACTTTTGTTTCTTTTTAGATCGACCCTCATCGCTGCTGGAGGACAAGGATTCTTCAACTCCATCTTTGTCTGAGTCTGAATCAGAGCTCTCTACTGGCTTGGACCGGTGAGACTTTTTGGAGCTAGCATGAGTCTTCTTGGTACTCACATGGGTCTTCAAAGGCTCATGCTCCCTAGGGTTGTCGGTATGATGAGCAACTGATGCCTTTAACTTCTCTTTTAAGCCCATCTTTGCCTTCTCTGCCCTCAGAGCTTCTATCTCGCCCTTTAATCTATCACGCTCGTCGATGGTATATTCATCATTTTCACCCACCACTTCAAGCAAAGCTGGTGGTACTTCCGGGGCGTCCGGATTCATTCGGACTGATTTTTTCTATGATTTCGAATGCTAGATTCAGGCACCGTCGTCCTCCTACTGTGGTCGCCAATTTGGTGTGGTTTATTTTCTTTGAGGGTAAGTTTGTAATTTTTGTTTAGAGTTTTGTGGAAGTTTGTGAGTATTTAATGTTTGGGTAAAATGTAGAGGGAGAATTAAGCAGCCTGGTTGTATTTAATTTTCATTACCCTCATTTAATGTTGATGGTTGGGTATTTATACCCTTACATTTAGGCCTTATGGGCTTTCGGGTCGTGTTTAATGGACCCGGGTCGAGTTTAAGAACCCATTAGTTCTAAGTAGGAGAACAGGCAGCTTAGTCAAGACGTGTTTAGGTTTTAAGTACTTTAGTTCTGTTCGAACAGTTCAATGAATGATGGTGTCCGAATTGCCTCTTTCCGGTTGGGTGGACATTATCTGAACTGTCCCTGTCCGAAGTGCTGACAGAATCTGGACTCATCACCACTAACTGATCGATCCGGGGGACCGGATATAGGTCTTTTGGGCAAGCCCTATTAAGGTATGTAAAGTCGATGCACATACGCCACTTTCCATTTTTCTTTTTTACTAACACTGGATTGGCCGTCCATAAAGGGTACTGGGATTCTTTTATGTGCCCTATCTTAGTAAGCCGGTCAACCTCTTGAACTATAACATCAGCTTTCTCCTTAGAAAAAGCTCTTCTCTTTTGTACAACGGGTGCTATATCTCTTCAGATGGATAGCTGGTGTGATATAACATCTGCTGCCACCCCGGTTACATCAGAATTGCACCAAGCAAAAACATGCTGATGGTGTGTTAAAAAAGATAGCACTTTGCTCTTTAGTTCTGATGTCATCTTAGATCTGATCTTGACACTTCTTCCTTCAGTCAGAGAGTGAGTTTAAACCTATTCAATTGGTATTAAAACACCAGGGGTCTCTCTGGGGTCATCAATTTCACCATCTCCCCCAGAGGGCCCGTCCAGCTGCTAATCTTCACTGATCCGAACTGCCCCCAAAGTTCTAGGGGCCAGTACTGTTTCATAACATTCCCTTGCTATCTTCTGACTACTTCGGACAACTCCCACTTGCCCTTGCACAGCGTATTTTAAACATTGGTGAACTGTTGAAGCCACATCATGCATTTTGGAGAGCCAAGACCTTCCCAAAATGGCATTGTAGCATGTGGGACAATCCACCACAAAAAAAAATATTCTGACCATCTTTTTAAAAGGGCCCCTGCCCAACAAAACCTCCTCCTCGAGCTCCCCAATTATGTCCACAGAGCTTCCAGTGAAACCCACAATAGACCTGTTCAAACGTTGAATTACTTCTGGATTCTTCATTTGTTTGTAGGAAGTCAGAAAAGGAATATTGGCTGAGCTACCAGTGTCCACCAAAATTCGTCTAATGTCATTGCCCACAATGGATGCTCCTATCACCACAACATCTTCATAGGGACCAGCTATGTCTCTCAAATTATCTTCATAAAAAACAATGAAGGGAAAAGGAATTTGCGATTAATAGGAGGTCATTCCTCCTTCCAACTAAGTAGACAGGGTGTGAACATGCCTCTTACTTGAAGAAGTAGTTGGTGCAGTCATGGTGTCCCCCCCAAATATGGTAAGTGACTCAAAAAATCTTATGATCCCGGACACCAACTTGGTGTGTTCTGTGATAACGCCCACCTTATTTAGGGATGGATCAGGATCCAAATACTCTGACTCCACATTGAATCTTTCAATAAACACCATGGCCCCGTCCGGAGCCGACGTCCCTGCATTCTTTGTTGGGCCGGTCCGATGAGCATTATCAGGCCTATTCCCACTTCTTCTTTTAACGTAAGCACCCAATTTTCCTCTTTCAATCAAATTTTGCACCTCTTGTTTCAAAGCGATGCAATCTTCTGTGTTATGGCCAATATCATGATGATATTGACAGAAACAAGTATTACGACTTTCCCTGGGAGATTAAAGCGCAGTCGGCTTCCTAAAATGTACTTCTTTTGTTTTGTCATAGATGGTTGCCACGTTTTCTTTTAATTCAGAAAACCACTCCGGCTGAACCCAAGGCCCCCGCTTATTTCTGGATTGTTGGCTCTGAGCTAGTGCTGGGTGAGATTGAGCCTTGGCCTTGTTAGGACCCTGTCCGGTTTCCTTGGCCTTGTACCCGGACTGATTATGGTTCTGGTTTGGTGCAACTGGGGCCGATCTCACTTGCCTATGCACCCTAGTCTTCTTCGTTTCATCCACATTGATTTGCTTTCCCACTTGATTCAGTAAACCGCCCCACGTCATGGATTTCTTCCTGGTTACCGAATCGGCCAAATTGCCAAGGTTCAGACCCTGTCTTAAAGAGGCTATTGCTACTTGTTCAAAGCAATCAGCTAGCCCATTCTTAGGGTTCACAAAGTGACTTATATATTTTTTCAATGATTCATTTGGTTCTTGGCACAATGGATAATATTGTCTCCATTGCCCTTAACCTCCTTCCTTCCAACAAACTTCCTTCGGAAGGCCACCCAAAAGGTATCAAAATTCTGGATGCAGCCCTGAGGCAGGCTATTATACCATTTTAGAGCACTCCCCGTAAAAGATTGAGAGAATTATCTATAAAGCAACTTATCATCATCGTCAAAGTTCATCATAAAGTTTTTAAACTGCTCCAGATGATTGTCTGGATCTTTGCTCCCATCGTACTATTCCATCTTAGTACTGTCAAACCTCTTAGGAAGGTTTCCGGACAGTATCTTGGAAGAGAATGGAGATTGTCTCCAATTTCGGCCACGACTAAACACAGTATCTTCATTGGGAGTTGCAAAGATACATGGTTCATCATGGAAAGCGAAAGGATCCATCAACAGCTGGTCTATATGTCTCCGGCCATGGTTGTGGCTATGAGATGACCCTTTACCTAGATGTCTTTTCAACCTTCCATGCATGTCCCTCTTTCTTGAATATTTTTTTACCAACTTTTGCTTTTTCTTAGACCTGCCTTCATCACTACTGGATGATAAGGACTCCTCAACTCCATCTTCTTTCGAGGAGCTACTAGAGGATTCTGAGTCTGAATCTGAGCTCTCCACCGGTTTAGACCGGTGAGACTTCTTAGAGCTTGCAGGAGTCTTTTTAGTACTCACATGGGTCTTTGCTGATGGGTCATGCTCCATTGGGTTGTCAGTGTGGTGGATAGCTGACACTTTTGATTTTTCTTTCAAGCCTATCTCTACTCTTTTAGCAGCCCTCAAGGCTTCTATCTCAGCTTTCAACTTGTCTCGCTCTTCGATCGTAAATTCATAATTTTCTCCCACCACTTCAGCCAAAGTTGGTGGCACTGCCTGCTCATCCGGATTCATCTGAACTGGTTTTTCTTGCTGGTTTCGAATGCAAGATTCAGGCACCTTCGTCTCCCACTGTGGTCGCCAATTTAGTGTGGATTATATTCGACTGAGGGTAATTTGGTCAGATGTTTTGTGGTGTTTCAAAGATATTAAATGTTTAAGTGTTTTGTAGTGAGAGATTTAAGCTGTCTGGTTGTATTAAATGTTCATTACCCTCATTAATGAAAGTGGTTGGGTATTTATACCCTTGATTATGGGCCATATGGGCTTTCGGGTCAAACTTATAAAACTGGGTCGAGTTCAAAAACCCATTAGTTTATTAAGTAGATCAGCAATTAACTTAGTCAAAAGATGATTAGTTCTTTAATACTTTTGTCCTGTTCGGATGGTTCAGTGGGTGATTATTGTCCGGATTGCTCTTGTCCGGTTCCTACAGTGAGTGACGAATATTTTCGGACTCATCAACTTCAGCCCTAGTAATTTCTTATTTTCTTTTGAAAATCCACTTGCAATCAACCAGTATATGGCCTTAGGTTTGTCTATCATAGCCTATGTCTTGTTCTTATGAAGCAAAGTAATTTTCTTGTTCAAAGAAAATAGCCACTTGTATTTATCCTCACTTTTCATTGCCTGCCTAAAGTTCTCAGGCTCATAGTGAATAACCTCATATATTGCAATCGATACAAAAGATGTCAACTTAGCATAACTGAGCCTTTGAGGAGCTCAGATGACTATTCTTGTCCTGTCCATTGTTATATGGCAGCCATTTTGAGCTTGGATACCTTCTAGATCCATAAACACTTCTTATCTTGGTATAATTTTTAGATTGAATCCTCTTAAGACGCAAGAAGGTTCTGATCCAAATGACTCCACCCCAGTCTCAAGTCTGTCACTTCTGTCAGGTTGAGCTTGAGGAATTTCACCACCCAAACCAAGATGCTTATTCTTATTGAATGTCACATCTCTAGTGAACCGATAGTTCATATAACCTCCTTTGAGGCACCATAACTTGTAACCCTTTACACCGTTTGAATATCAAATGAATAATCACTTCGGGTCTTTTGGTTGTAGCTTATCATGTTTGTTGCGTGCATATATAACACAACCAAATACTCTCATATTTGAATAATCTAAAATGGTTCTCGTACCATATATCATGTGGATTTTTAAAGCCAATCGCAGTGAATGGACATTTATTTATGACGTAACAAGTATTCATAACTATTTAAATCTAAAACTTCCTCGGGAGCTTAAAAGTAACTAACATGCATCTCATGCTCTCGAGAATTGTTATGTTCATTCTTTCAGCTATGTAATTTTAATATGGCTTTATGATGAGCTATCTAAGAAGCTTTACAATAATCAAAGAATTCATTTCCCCATAATTCAAGACCATAATATTATCATAAACTTCTTTACTTTTCTACCAACTTGTTTTTCAACCATAATATTCCATTGCTTTAATTTAGCAAAAATATCCCCTTTGACTTAAGTAGATAAATTAAAATATTACTTGAGTAATCATCAATAATTGACAAGAAGTATTTATTACCTCCATGAGACCAAACCTTGCAGGCCCTCAAAGATCAGCATGAATATTGTCAAAGGTTCTCATTATTGTGTGTTCGTATCTTACAAACTTGACTCAACTACTTTTTTCGTACACATGGGATTGACAAAATTCCAAGCTAGTAAGTTTGTATATTCCGAATAATCCTTACTTCTGTAAATTCAACAATCCCTATCACTCGTATTCCCCAATTTTCTATGTCATATGGTTGTACCATCTACTTCCCATTCGGATAAGCTAGCCAGTGTTCCTATAATGGTATCCCCAATTAAAGAATAAATGATATAGGAGAGTTTTCCCTTCGTTATAATCATGACACCCCAAATAATTCTAGTTATCTTATAAGCCTAATTATTGCCTAGTAACACCATGTATCCATTGTTCTTTTCAAATGAGTGAAACCATTCTTTATGTGGACTCATGTGGAATGAACATCCAAAATCAATCATCCACTCCCTTTGAAATTCATTTAAAGAGTGCACCAGAAATTCTATAGAGTCATATTCTTCAAAAGCAACAGAAATATCCCCCTTATCTAATCTGCAATCACCTTGCTTCCTCGATCGTTCAGGACATTCTTTCCGGAAATTACCCAAGTTCTTGCAATAGTGTCATCTAATATAGGACTTAAAATTTTATTTAATGCATACTTTTATCTAGCCTTGTTGGTATCTCTTGAATTTGACCTCTCTCTAATGTTCAAAGCTTTATGGTTACTTCATGAACTCTCAACCCTTCGACAATGCATGATTTCAACCTACTTGGATGTTATTGCAGGTTCCAACTAATTCATCAATAATTTTTCTTTGTTGTGTCAAATGATATAGTTCAATTGTCCATATACATAAGACAATAAGTTCATAAGATCACTCAATGATCTTCGCCAGTGATTTCCTTACTAATGTTTGCCAAATCGATCACTATTTTAGAGAAGTCGTCAAGGTTCTCATCAAGATTATTATCCTCCTGCATCTTGAAACCAAATAAATTTTCCTTTAAATAGATTCAATTTATTAGAGAATTTGTCATGTACAACCTCTCTAGTTTGTTCCAGAATCCAGTTACTGAATTTTCTTTTGAGACATGCCTCAACACATAATCACTCAACTACATAATGATCGTGTTATAATCAGTTTCACGCATTGTTTGCTTCTCAACCACATATATTTTTTCATGAAACTTAGTCTCTCCTATAACGGCTGGAGCCACCTTCTATTAAACTAGGATTGCTCACTTTCGTTATCGCCAAATTCTAAAATCGTTTGTTTCGTTAAGCCTCTCCAACTCGAACTTTGTTAGTCTCTATTCAACTTCAAAAATCACTTCGTAACCAGGCTCAGATACCAATTGTAACGATTTAACAAGTTTTATTTGATAAATTCATGTATCAAATTGATCGTTCAAATAAATACATCACTATACACACAATAATTATACTAAAAATATAACGAAGCTAATAACATAGTAAGACAAAGTAAATAACACAAGATTTATAGTGGTTCGACAATATACATATGTCCACTCTGAGCTAAAATAATGTTATTCCATTGGTTGTTGAACGAATGCAATAATATACAATATTAAGATAACAAAGAAACAACATCTATAGAAACTCCAAACTCTAGATCTTACACAATGCTCTTCTAAAATAACTATGTGTTTTCCCATAGAAGAAATCTACTAAGAATTTTTTTTCTTAATATATTTTTCACACTCACCAAAGTCTCGTTTGTCTTCTTTGGAGTCCAAAGATAATTATTTATAATGTTTTGTACCAATCTCTCTCCCAAAACAGAATTTAACAAACTTTTAACATAAATAGTCATTTTTGTTGTAATAAGAAGTAACTGATTTTGTTTCCAACATAATATAGGTCTAACCACTGTAACTAAAAGATTACCAACAATGACACTTAAACAGCTTAAGTCCAGGCGATAACCACTTGGCTAGTGTATAATTTGCATCATTTGTTGTCCTTTATATTGGATCAACATTTTCCTCGTTCAAAGCCCCCAAGCTTATGACATTCATCGGCTTTACCAATGTCTTCTTAGTCGAAGCAAATAATACCTTTGCAAATGACTTGCGGGCCGATAAACTTGCTTGGTTTGACCAATGACTTCTTATTTGAAGCAACCAATGCCTCGGGCGATAACATTCTGGTATATGTAGTTTCTCGGCTTTACCAAAAACCGCATGGCCGATGCAACCAATAATTTAACTGAAACAACTGATACCTCAGTAATGCATAAACTGATATTGCCTCGATGATGCCAAGACTAGTACAACTGATGCATTCCGTTAGTTACACTTTAACCCACCAAATCAAAATTATATTCTCACTAACTAAATATATAAAAATGTTGTATTTATTTTTTATGAAATAATATATAACTATTAAAAATAAAAATAAACCAATGAATATAAATATAAAATAATTATTGTATAACACTATCTGAAATAAATAAATAAATATATATTAATCATTAAAAAAAATCAAATGACTAAAAAAATATAAACTCTTGCTAAATGTAAAAGAATATATGTCCTAATTTTATGATAGGATTATACAATCGATAACCTATTTAAGTTTAGTTTTAGGTAAGATAATTATGTGATAATCCATTCATATATAATTTTTATCATATACTACACCATATACATATTCATATCTAGGATAACCAAATACAAAATAGCTAAAATAAAAAATTCATCTAATCAAATATTTTTACTATTAAATATGAGTTGAATAATGTTAAAAATATATAATACTAACAATGAATAATGTTGATAATGTATGTTATCTATGATAGTAGTTTACAGTCTCGGGTATATTAGCTCATTAGGCATATTAACTAGTAAGTCTTTCTATTCTCTATATATAGATTATTATGACTATACAAAAAGAGATCTGAAAACATATAACCTTTCTATATCATAATGGAACTCTTTTCTCTAACGGTACCCGTAGACATAGATATTTTTCAAACCACCTTAAAATTTTGTGTTCTTTTCTTTTATATTATTTATTTGGTTTTATGTTTGAGCCATTTTTTATATTACATAATTATTCATAAAAAATTGGTATCATAACTTTAGGTTGTGGAATTAGGTTTTGAAATTAGGGTTACAATGGCGTCTACATTAACAACATACAAAGTCGAAAGATTTGTCATGCAGATCCAACTTTGTATTATAGAAGATTAAGTTGAAATTTTCATTTGTACTACAAGGGTTGTGGAAGGATGTGGAAAATAAGTTACCAGTGGAGATGAAAAAAGAGAAGAAACGAGATCTTTAATAAATGGTTTTATGTTGGATTCTAATGAGTGTAAATGATAATATTTTCGTGAGATTAATAGTGAGAAGACTACCATGTGCATGGAAGAAGTTGGGAGAAGTTTGCTCAAATAAATCAGCTGTGAACCGGTTATACTTGAAGAAACACTTTTACGATTTCCATAACTGAAAACACCTAGATAATTTTAAATCAATTATTATGGATTTGGAGAACATCTATATCGTGATTAAAGATGAGGATCAAGTTTTGTTTGTTTTAATATTGTTACCAACTTCCTATAAGAACTTTATGGATATTATAATGTATGGTAATGATAAGTTATCTCTAGTAAAAAATTTCAAATGGGCGCTGAAATCAAAAGAATTGAGACAGTTTCAGCCATACAATCAGGCGAAATGGGAAGAACTTATGACTAAGGAAAGATCTAGCAACAAGGCGAGTTCTTAAAAGAAGAAGAACCGGAGGTCTAAATTAATAGCCAAGAAATAAAAATATTATGAATGCGTTAAGTAGGGCCATTATATGAGAGACTGTCCAAAATTGAAAAGTAATAAAGGAAATCAAAAAGAAAATGATGTAAACCTAGCAGAAGGTGTAAACAATTCTTATGATAGTGAAAACAATGGTAGAGCAGATCTGTTGTCTGTGAGTTCAGACTGTGGGAAAAACTCTAAAGCACACGATACTAACGCTACATATCGCATGTTTCACTTCAAGAAATGGTTCCATACTTGCAAGTTATAGTCAAATTCAGCAAATCAGTTGTAATAAAGACTAAAGGGACACCGAATGTCCATAACTGAACACCTAGATAATTTTACATCAATTCTTATGGATTTGGATAATATTGATATCATTAGTTAGGATATTGTTACCAACTTCCTACAAGAACTTCGTGGAAACTATATGGTAGTGATAAGTTATCTCTACTGAATGTCAACGGGGCGAAATCAAAGGCGTTAAGATAGTTAAAGCCAAACAATCATGCAGAAGGGAAAGGTCTTATGATTAGGGGAAGATCTAGCAACAAGACGAGTTTTTCAAAAAAAATAAAAACCGGAGGTCCAAAGCAAAAGCCAATAAATCAAACTATTATGAATGTGTTGAGTATGGTAATTATAGGAGAGACTCTTGAGAACTGAAAGGTAATGAGGGAAATAAAAAATAAAATATAGCAAACCTAGTAGAAGGTGTGAATGATTCTCATTATAGTGAAAAGTAGATGTGTTGTCTATGAGTTCAGACTATGGGAAAAAAATTAGGTACTCGGTACTGATGGTGCATATCACATGTATCAGCTCAATAATTGGTTCGATATTTTCAATCCAATGTAGGGACTATTTATTTATAAATTAATCATCTGTTGTATGTTGGTGGGATCAGTAACGTCGGGATCAAAATGTTTGGCGGGGTTATTAAAATCATGACGTGCTAGTATGTTCTTAGGTTTTAGAGAAACCTGATATCTCTTTGGACACTAGACTACCGAGGTTACGATAATCATATAGACGATGGCGTAATAAAAATGACAAAGGGCTCTATGGTGTGTATGAAAGGCAATTTTCAAAAGAAACTTTACATTTTCAAGGGGAGTGTTATTTTAGGTGATGCAGCAGTAGCATCATCAAGGAGTAATAGCCAAAATCGACAAGATCAAAATCAGTTGTGGCATTGGCATCTCGGTTATATGAGTGAAAGAGGATTAGTTTTTTTGGGAAAGATGGATTTTTTGAAAGGATATAAAGCATGATCATAGATATTTTGTAAATACTATGTGTTCGGTAAACAAACTAGAGTTAAATTTAGCAAGTCGATTGTAAAAAAACTAAATGAACACTAGATTACATACACTCAAATCTTTGGGGGCCAAACAGAATTCCATCAGAGAGTAAATCCATATACTACATGAGTTTGATTGATGATTATTCAAGGATGATGTGGGTATATTTTTTGAAAACCAAAGATGAAGCATATTCAACCTTTATCAAATAGAAGACGATGATTGAAAAGTAGAAGATCAAAAGTATTAGAGCAAATAATGGATTTGAATTTTTCATTCGTGAGTTCAATAATTTTTACGAAGTTGAGAGAATAATGTATCAATGCACTTGTTCGAGAACACCACAACAAAATGGGGTCGCAGAAAATATGAACATAATGCTTAGTGACAAGACACGAAGCATGCTCTCGTATTTTGGTGTGCGAAATGATTGTTGAACTAAAGCTATCAATAAAACATGTTACTTTATGAATCCATCTCTACTAACATATATTGATTGTAAAATTCGTTTTGAGATTTGGTCTGGATTGTCGGCTGATTGCAAACAATTGAAGGTGTTCGGTTGTCATACATATGCTCATGTGAGAGATGGTAAACTTGAGCCGAGGGAAAACAAATGCATATTTCCTAGGTTATGCTACTGGAGTGAAGGGATATAGGCTATGGTGTACCTCTCTAAAGTCTCTAAGTATTCTCATTAGCTGGGACGTGATTTTTAACGAGTCCGCTTTGCTAGATAATCTAGAAAAAAGTAGGGAAATGGTCAAATCAGGATCAGTCTTGAGTAAACAGGTGGAGCTTGAAGTAGAATCATAAGCTAGTAGGTTCAATAATTTGAATGGTTTTAAGGTGAATCCAGAATCATGAAGCAAAATGTGAGCATTGTATGATAGTGATGATGATGTGCCCGAACCAGAACAACAATCTTATAGGATAACATATCAGAGAAAGAAGAGAGACTATACCACCAAAAAGGTATGCAAATCTAGTTTTATATGCTCTGTCAGCTGCGGAAGAAGTTGAGATGCACGAACCTAGTAACTATGTGAAAGCAATGACGAGTTTAGAAGTTAATCAGTGGATCATGGCTACCGGGGAAGAGATTAAATATCTTCATAAAGAATTAGACATAGAAGCTTGTTAAATTTCCTGAAATACATAATGTAATAATTTGCAAATGAGTATGGAAGAAAAAACAAGGTAATCTAGGGGTTAGGGGACCTCGATTCAAGGCAAGACTAGTCGTTAAGGGTTTTACTCAGAATAGAGGAATCTACTTCAATGAAGTGGTTTCTCAAGTGGTGAGAAATAGTTCAATTCGAGTTTTGTTAACCATGGTAGTTTTCCAAGATTTAGAACTTGAGAAGTTGGATGTGAAGATTTCCTTTCTACATGGTAAATTAGAGGAACGAATCTACATAAGATAACCATATGGATTTATTGAGCCTAACGTGGAGGACAAGATTTGTTTGATTAAAAATTCATTGTATGGTTTGAAACAATCACCTAGGAAATGGTATAAACTTTTTAATTCATTCATGTGGATCATCAAAAGATGTCAGATGATTCTTACTTATTGTTGTATGTGGATGATGTGCTTATTATTGATTGTAGTATGTCACACATTTTGTAGATAAATAAGCAGCTTAGTGCCAAGTTTAAGATGAAAGATCTAGATAGAGCAAAGACGATTCTTGGAATGAAGATTATCATAAACAAAAGTGTAGGATTATTACACTTGTCTCAATGAAGCTACATTGGGAAAATGATACAACGATTCAACATGTTAGATGCTAAGATAGTGTACATCTCGTTTGATATTCATTTCAAGTTGTTTGTAGCAGGATCAGCCAACGTATGCACATGTCCATATATATCACATGCGGTTAATGTAGTCTTTACATGGGATACCTTGGGAAATAACACTGGCAGACAGTGAAATTGATACTTTGGTATCTTAAGAGTATTGTGAATGTTGGCTTGATTTTCAATAAGACCAATGTTGATGGATCGGTAAACAATAAGGTATGATCATTGGTTTGTTTTGATGATTCCGATTTTCCAGGTAATATGGATAAAAGGGAACCTTTGACAGGATATCTGTTTACTTTACTTGGGAGTCAGATCAGTTGAAAAGCACGGTTGCAAGCTACTTTAGCTTTTTCTTACAACAAATGCAGGGTACATGGTGGTAACATAATAAGTTAAGGAGATATTATGGTTGCAAGGTTTGGTGGCAGATTTTGGCTTGGATAACACTACTACAAAAGTATTTTCTGACTAGGTAGAGCGTCATGCACCTTATAGGGAACCAAATGTACCACTAGCGTACATAGCCCGTAGATGTTAGGTATTATTTTATTCGTAATATAATATCAAAGAAAATTGTTGATGTGAAGAAAATGTCTACACAAAATAATCCAACAGATATAATGACCAATGCAGTATCAATCCGAAAGTTTAGAGAGTGTTTAAACTGGATTGGTGTTTGTAACATCAAGTAAATGTCTTATGGGTAATGGGTAAGTCAGAGTAAAAAAGAAGTTTCTTTGTTGATAGTGAAGAAAATATATTCGCCTCAACGGGAAGATTTGTTGAGGATGAGTCAAATAATGTCGACAATGTATAATGTTGACAATGTATAATGTCGACAATGTATATCTTGTGAATCTATTTATTCTCTTCTAAATAAATCGCTACGACTATAAAAAAAACCTGAAAATTTATAACTCTTTTCTATCATGGTAAAACTTTTTTCTTCAATAAAATTTATAAACATAGACATCTATGGAACCACATTGAAATCTCATATATTTTTATTTTGTTATCTGATATATTGCATAATAATTCACAACATATATATATATACCCACTTTAAACTCTTATCTAAAAATATCTCCTATATTTTTATAAATGAATACATATCTCATATTTTCGGACATTTTTCGAATCCAAAATGAAATTTATATACAAATTTGCATCTTAACTTAGTATTTTCTGGATCGGGTTATATCCTATACAATCCATTGGAGGTGATAAAAAAAAGTTGAGCGGAAAAGAAGAGTTAGTCAACAGAATTTATAGTTTATGTTTCAATCACCACCGACTTCACTTTAAACATAAATGTACCCAACGCCCTACATGGTAGGTCGCATAAAACGATGATCATCATCATCTTTGTTGGTCCAATTTTATGATTTTACCTAAATATGAATTTGAACCCATTTCAGTTAAATTTATTATAACCATTGCTTTTCTGAAAAGGCACGTATGGCACTTCAACGTTTGTGTTAATAGGAATATTTATTTATTGAAGTGAACATTTGTTCCAGCATGGTGGAATTATGGTCCTGCACTTGCACTACTTCGCGAAAACTACAGTATAGCAATTTATATAATTTATGTGTAACACTATTTATGGAGAAAAATAATCAATAAGTTTGAACTATTCTTTTAATTAATAATCAATCACTCATCAAACCCCAGATCTATGTACATAGATTTTTTTTGGATTCATCTATTAAATAATAATAATAACACCTATTTATTGATTTGTTGGTTGTTTTTTATTGTCCAATCTTATAATCTACTGTTTGTATGAGAAGGGTTAAAAAATCTTAGATGGCAACTTTTGCCTTTTTGTTGTGTGTTTATATTTTGGTAAAAACTAAATCTGATTTTAAAGATCAAATAACCACAAAACCAAAGTCGTAAAGTATGATTTTTTTTTTGTCACTTTCTATAATCATCGCAACTAAATAAATTGTTAAAATTAATTTTTGGGTAAAAAAAATCACATTTTTGTTAGATCTTTCTATTTATTTTTTTATTTTGAAACTCGAACTTGAAAATCCAAAAAAAACTTAAAAAATTGTATAAAAACTTTATATATCTTGTTTTCTATGATAGGTAAATTTGTCCAAAATAAAATTAGATATCTATCAATTATGCGTGGGATCCAACCGTATAAAATTCAACAAAACAACCGTATAAAATCCAACAAAATGTGATTTTTTTAGCTTAACCTTTAATTTATTTCATAAATTATTGGTTCACGTTTAGAAGTTTAGATTTTTAGTAATTTTTTTGCGTTATCAAATTCAATTAGGTTATCATAGTAGTTGAATATATTTAATGCAATTTTCACCTATAAAACCCTCACCGTTAATTATATAATATAATTAATTCGATTATTTTTATTTATTTATTTTTAAATAATCAGCAAATATATATTTAACATGTCCGGTCTAAATTATATCATTTATAAATATATTCCCACCATTAATATTATTAAATTGTAATTTAAACAACTATTTAGCAGCCATGGGCTATTTCCTACCTTGATTAGTTTTGATATTCTTATGTGTGGAACTATTATTTAATAATTGGACTGTGTACATGTGGGAGTATCTTAATCCTTTTGGTCACAAAAAAACATAATTTTGAAGTTTATATTTATCTGTCACGGACCACACAATAAGAATCTCATACGCATTCTACCTTCTCTCGTATCACTTCTTCTATATCAAGATAAGATATTTAGAAAACTCAGACACTACACTACCATTTCCAATCATTGTCTTTCAGTTTCTTAATTTTGAGAGAACTTTAAATGTGAATATGAGTGAATGTGAGAGATCGCTAAAAGCACTATTAAATAGATCTTAGTGGTCTCCTCCATTTAAGAAGCTTTAACTTATGTTTCCATTGCCTATAAAACCAAACTCTACTCTTCACAAAAAAGATATCATACTACTACTCTTGTCTAAATTCTCTATTCTCTCTCACTAGTCATGACTAAAACACCAATCTTCTTGTTTCACTTGTTTCTTTTCTTTCTTGCATCAGCTCAAAATGATGTTTACATTGTTCATATGGACAAAACATCAATGCCAAAAGCATTTGCAGGGCAGCATAGCTGGTATATCTCAACTCTTGATTCTATACAAGTACACTCTTCTAAGCTTGTGTATAGCTACACTAATGCAATGAATGGCTTTAGTGCTGTTCTCTCTAATCTTGAGCTGGAGGACTTAAAAAACTCTATTGGCTTTGTCTCTGCCTTTAAAGATTCAGCTGTGGAATTGGACACAACTCATTCGGCTCAATTTCTAGGGCTCGATTCTAAATTTGGGTTATTGGCTGAATCAAATCTAGGCCACGATATCATCATTGGGGTTGTGGATACCGGTGTGTGGCCAGAAAGTGGTAGCTTCAGTGATGAAGGAATGGGCGAAATACCATCGAGATGGAGAGGCGAGTGTGAAGTAGGTTCCTCGTTTAACTCTTCCTTGTGCAACAAGAAACTTATTGGTGCTCGTTTTTTCAATAAAGGGCTAATGGCAAACATACCAAACGTCACTATATCGATGAACTCTACGCGTGACACGGGTGGACATGGGACCCACACGTCTAGTACTGCAGCTGGAAATTATGTTGAGGGTGCATCGTTTTTCGGATACGCAGCTGGAACCGCTAGAGGGGTAGCACCGCGAGCCCATGTTGCAATGTACAAATGCCTGTGGGACGAAGGAGGTTTTTCGTCCGATATCATTGCTGCCATTGAACAAGCAATTATTGACGGTGTCGATGTTTTATCTATATCATTAGGCCTTAGTGGTGTTCCTTTGTATGAAGATCCAATTGCGATTGCTACATTTGCAGCCCTAAATGCAGGTGTTTTTGTATCCACCTCGGCTGGAAATCACGGGCCATCTCTTAGTACACTTCATAATGGTATCCCTTGGGTGCTAACTGTGGCTGCCGGTACAGTCAACCGTGAATTCACAGGGATTTTAACGTTGGCCGATGGAAATTCTCTTACGGGGTATTCTCTATATCCTGGAAACTACTCGAGTCCGCAACTACTCCCGATGGTTTTCTCGGGTTCGTGCGATAATTTGAGTGAACTAGAGAAAATAGGGAACAAAATTGTGGTATGTGAAGATAAGAATGGCTCAATGAGTGACCAAGTGACTTATGTCGAGTTTGCTAAGGTTGGTGCTGGAATTTTCATATCAAACATCACCGATTTAGAGTTCTATCAATTGAGCTCGTTCCCTGCCCTTTTTGTTGATCAAGAATCAGGCAAAAAAATCAAAGACTACATCAAAAAGAACGAGGCAGAGCCAAAAGGTAGCTTGGAATTCAAGCAAACACAAATAGGTAAAAAACTAGCACCACAAGTAGCTAGTTATAGTTCTAGAGGCCCATCACCAAGCTGTCCATTTGTTTTAAAACCCGATATCATGGCTCCAGGGGTATTAATCCTAGCTTCATGGCCGGATAATATTCCAGTAGCCGCAATTGGGACTAAAGATGCATTCTCCAAATTCAATTTAATATCCGGGACTTCAATGTCTTGCCCGCACGCAGCTGGAATAGCAGCCTTATTAAAAGCCGCACACCCAGAGTGGGGCTCGGCTGCCATCAGATCAGCAATGATGACCACAGTGGACTCAACTGACAATACAGGGGGCTCGATAAAAGATATCGGTGACAATTACAAATCCGCCACTCCTCTTGCAATGGGAGCAGGACATATCAATCCAAATCGAGCACTAGACCCAGGACTAATATACAACACTACAACAGAAGAGTATTTAAACCTCCTTTGCTCTTTAAATTTCACCGCAAATCAAATGAAAACTATTACAGGATCATCATCATTGAAGTGTGAGTCGCCTTCATTAGATCTCAACTACCCGTCGATTATCGCCTTTTTTAACGTTAATGGGTCTAACAACGACTCGAACATTGTAAAGGAATTTAACAGGAGAGTAACAAACGTCGGGGAGAAGAGCGCAACATATGTCTCAAAAGTTACACCAGTTAAGGGATTTCAAATCAAAGTCGAACCGGAAAAGTTGGTGTTTAAAGACAAGTATGAGGAATTGAGTTTTAAGGTGAGCATTGAAGGACCAAGTTTGATGAAAGAAGACATTGCTTTTGGGTATCTGGTTTGGGAAGATATTGATGCTAAGTATGTGGTTAAAAGTCCAATCATAGCCACACGCTTTAGCTCAAAAGTATTGTGATCTTACTACAAGACTAACCAACTGTTTGGTTTATAACATGCTAAAATCAATAGCTTTGCACCTATATTATCTTCAAATCATGTAAAAAAAAAAGATCTCTTACTATCCAAGTTGTTTTCTACTTATATTTATCCAAACTTATGGGAATTGTAATGATTTTAATATTTGTATTTTCGAAATAAAGGACAAAGCTTAGTAATGGGCTGGTTCATTTTACTGTATGATAGTGGCATGTCAACAATACAAAACTGCATGTGGCTTATATGTGGTGTAAGACATAATGTCGACTTTTCTACGCATGGGCTTATAATTGTTTGTTTCTAGGATAAGAGTGGGACGAGAAAAGACTCTTCTTTGTGTGGTGTACTAAATCATAAAAGTAGTAAATGTTGATTGCTCAAAATATAAGTTAGCCCAAAATATGCGCTGTTTTGTGACCATGACAACCTCGACAAAGACATTAATTATTTTTGTTGGTGAAATATGGCTCGTAGAAGCCACCTAAGGATCAACAACAGGTACCAAGGCCGAAATTTATTTACCATTGAATATCCAAAAGATCATCGATTGGGTAGACTTAAATCTATGTTCGGTCTTTTAAGATTCTTTTCATATGATTTAAATTATCATTTAGTATTTAGCTTTTTATAATATTCAAATTATATAAAGTCAAATTTATTTATTTTCCTTTTATTTTTCTGCAACTCCAACGGATGAAAATTATGCTTTTTTTTTAATTTTAGATTTTTAAAATCAGAAAACAAAACGAATATGCTATCAAATAATAACAAGTACGTTTTTTATTTTCGTTGTTTTACATTTTTTTTTTTGGAATTTTATGAATTTGCTAGTGTAATCACGCATTCATTTTTTTTTAAATTTATTTTAGAATCCCTGTATGAGTTATTTTTAAAATGGAGTTATGGTGTATTTTTATGTTGGAATTATATTTAAAGTCAAGATTAGAAATGTTTTGTATAGTTTAGTTCGAGATAAGGATATTTATAGATCTATAAGTGTCGAATGTCTCTACAAATGTTAACTACAAAAAAAATAGTGGTGAATTGCAATACGCGTTATAGAGTCAAACGCAAAATATAAAATTGTAATATATAGTCAAATGTGAATTGTGAAACGTTAAAAATAGTCAAATATAACATAGAATTAAGTGCAAAATAAAATCAAATATGAAACTATTATGGACCTAAATTGCAACTGCGAAATAAAGACAAACATGACATGTCATAAATTGAAATACGAATTGCGAAACTAGTGGATGATCGATTTGCGAAATGTGAACTACGTTTATATATATAATTTCAAAATGTGTATTTTCTTATTATTTTGCAAAATACATGGGTTCAATGTTCAGCTCTGTCTTTTTTATTTTCGAACTAATGATATATTGCAATCTGTATCCTTAGTCGGTTTAAATAGTTTGAATGTAGGGTAAATTTTTATTTTATCAAAATGGTATGAGTTCGTTGGAGGGAATTTTAAATTTAACTATTGTTGCAATGTTTTAAATAACTCGTAGGAGTTCGTTAAAAGGAACTTTAAGTTTGCGATGAAGTTAAGAATTGTTTTTTAAGTTATCATGATAATTTTGTGTATATGTTATCAATTGTTAATCATCTAGGTTGTCCAATTGTTAGTATTGACATAGTTTTAGATGTGGTTGATGAACAAATAGTTAAAGAGAAAAATTTAAGTTTATTTAGAGTTGTGGACTAAAAATTACTTAGTGGTGAAAGTAGTTCTAGTGTTAGTTTTTTTATCATAAAAAAACTTGCTATTACTTTTTAGGTTTATGGTATTAGAGGTTTTGGACAAGTTTTTTAAGGAAAGTGTTGCATCTTTAAGAATTCTTTTATCTTGATATGTTATAGAGAATGGTTTTCACATTAAATATATTCATAATACAAAATCCAAAATAAGTTTTCATTACTAGAATAAAGTGTCAAATTGGTGTTCATGTCGACTATATGGATCAATTGATACATTCTCCGAATTTATGGTTATTAAGGAGTATGTTGGATAACATATTTGTAGTATTGGTTTTTTAAAAGAAAATACAATCATTGATTGAATACGAGTATGACCCGTAAAGAGATAGCGGACTTTATTAGATCCAAAAATGTACAATCGTTGGTTTAATACGACTATGATTTGGATATCTCGTATCAGCTTTCATGGATTGCTTTAGAGAAATCTCAGAGGACCGTTTATGGAGATAGTTATACATTCTGTAATATAATTAAAGGTTACTTCAAATCATTGAAGATTCATGGTATTACAAGTGATTATTCAATCGAATACAATTCTGAAAATAGCTTATTCAAGCAATGTTATGTAGCATTTGGGTTTTTCCTCCAAGGTTTCATGTTTGTAATCCAATCTTATTTATTAATGAAGCATTTTTTATAGTGAACCATAAAAGAGTATTTGTTTATTCTATAGTTAAAAATGGAAATAATGGTGAGTTTTATGAATATATTTTTTGAATTATGAAACATATTGTATATGTAACTGTGAACTATGAAACATGTTATATATGTGAAATGCAAAGTGTGAAACCCATATGTTTGATTTCTAATTTGGAGATTGCAAAACAAGCTTATATCTGACTTATAAAGTCTTGATTGTGAATTGTGAAACATATACTATTAATGGAATGTGAAAATGCCTTGTTTTTAAATTGTGAAATGCAGAACATTTGTCCAAATATGATATGCGAAACAAGGGTTGTCATAAATTACTAAACATGACAATTTCTTAGTTGTTAAATACGAAACTCGAATATTTCATATTAATTTTGTTTTTTTTTGTAATTGTGCATGTATTTTCTCGGTTGAATTTGTTATCATTGGGTTAGAAGACGATAATAATTTGTTATGGTTTCTACAGCTATTGAAACATCATTTTGTGGATCATCAACTTACATTTATTTTGAATCGTCACGTAGGTATATTTAGGGCAGTTTTTGCTTTGTTTCCTCATTTCTATCATACATACTATATTTAGCATCTGATTGAAAACTCGAACCATTTATTGAGTCACATATCCATAAAATTTAGGATAAGTATGGTTCAAAAATTTAAAAATGTGTGTATTCCCCTACTCATAGGATGTTCACTTCATATATGGAACATTTTATTGATGAAAGAGGTTATAAAATTGTTAGTTTTTATAGAATTTAGCTTCAGACAAATATACATGTGTATTTTCCAAAGGTAAACGGTACGGTTTCATGACCTCTAGTCTAGCGAGGTTCTTTAATCATCAGATCACAAAGTTTTGTAGTCTTCATATAATTATAATATTATAATTTTACTTACGATTCAAGTATCAGGACGACGTGAGGAAGGTCGAGGCTAGATTACTTAATCATGGCCTAAAATTCGAAAAAAAAAACGTAAGGTCAATATTGAATTAGGTCATCCATGATTAGTTTGTTCGTCTTCATTAGTATTACATAAAGTTCTTCTAGAACCTATTATGGTTATTTATTTTACGAGTTTTAAATATTCTTGTGGCATGTGGTAAATTGAATATATCTCACGCTCTCCTATTTTGGTTTTCATACTCTTGACTAAGCAAAATATTTTAATATATGTTGAGCCATACAATTTATTCAAGCTCTTGTAATGAAGCTTATTCAAATTGGATACATTTTTTAGTATTTTTTATCAAATGTCTACTCCTATTGAATCTTCTCTTATTCTTTCACCAAATTTGAAACAAAGAGCAAGAAGATCCAAGAAGAACCATATTTCATATAAAGAAGAAAACATCGTCTATAGGTATCAAACATACATTCTTTCATGATTCTAGAAACTTCTTCATTATAATAGCTGGTTATTCTACCACAATTAATAAAATCAGTACACCATAGCCATAGTTCTACGTTTGGTGTTGTGGCATATTTCTCAGGCATAGTAATTTAATTGCTTCTTTCAGTTTCAAAATTTTATTTCCGAGAAGGAAATCTATTTGTAAAGTTTACAAATAATAGTTCTTATTATCAAATGCAAAATTCAAACAAAGATTTACACCAAATATAAAAGAGAAAACTTGCACTATATAGAATTTGAAATGCAAATAAGGTTTAATACGAAGTGTAAAATACGCATAGGTTTTATTTTTATATGCCAAATATGAAGTGTGAAAAGATTATACATAGTAAACGTGAAACAAAAATCAATGCTTATATGTCATAGGCAAAAGATATATCAATGTCAATTGCAAAATAAGTATAACTTATACATATTTGTGATGTTTTTTTTGTTTTATCTGCTGTATATTTTGGTTTTGGAATCACTGAGTTAAGTTTACTATGTTACCCCTATCGAGGTCCATCACCATTAATATCCAGTGATTGATTCCATCTCGTGGTATTCTGGTGTAAATAACGATGAGAAAATTTATATCTTTATCAATTTTTAAGTAGACATTGTCAACCATTTCTATAAAATGTATTCCTCTAATGATCAATGTCTATATTAAGAAAATTTTATAAACAATTTTTATATTTATAATTCATAGATGTTGCTTTAGCAATAAAAAAATACTTCTTACTGCATCTGTAAAAAATGATGCTATTTTAGCATGTATTGTTAAGATTCATCAGTTCCAGCGGAGGGTATACGAAATCCTTTATTGGAAACAACTTATAGATATAAGCATCAATCATCTATAAAATGTGAAATACTCATTAGAGTTGGACTTGAAATATGAAACATTTACTAAAATTGAATACGATACGGGGAAACTTGCTAAACCAAATGTGAAGTGTGAAACACCTATTAAACCTTAATAGGAAATGTGAAACACTTATTAAAGATACCGTAAAATATGTAACAATTATTTAATCAACTAGAGAAAGAATGTTACTTTGTAGTTAACTTGGTATTAATTAGTTAGCATCATATTGTTATTTACAATAATATGGATCAATATTTTTTTATCTGACCATAGCACCAGATCATTGATTTGTCCTCATTTGAATCTTTCATAATTTATTAGTTTTTTTACGTTAGTCAAAAAAATTATTTCGTTATCAACTAACCAATGAAATTCCACATTTTCGTCAACTTCTCTAAATTTTGTCGCGTTATATAATTCCCAGTCATCTTTTTCATCCATTTTTTTTGCATTTAGCTCAAGTGGAGTTTATCTATTTGCATTTGGTGCAAGTGGAGTTTACCTTTTTACATTTGTATAGATTTTTAACATGCTGCCTTAGGTACTACTTCAAATATAAAAAAAGTAAACAGTCAATTTTTCTTGTGCTACGAAATATTTGTTTAAATTGGAAATACCTATCAAATTTAAAAAACCAAAAAAATTGTAATGTAAGATATATGGTTTATATCATTAAACTTATATAAATATACAACCCAAATTATTTATGGATGGAAATGAAGAAGGACGCAATAAATCATATTTAATACGTCGATAGAACTAGGCAGCAGAACTAAGACGTCAACAACAAAACCAATGACATCAATAAAACTTTTGATGCTAAATTTACGACTCTAAGCTCGGGATTGCGAATAATCCTCTCATGCACAAGCATTCGTGTATTTAGTCCTTGAAGGAGATGAACTGACAACATTCACTGAATTATAGTGGTGGAACAACATAAAATTTTGTTTTAGGATTTTTGTTTAGATAGAGAGTCTGTAAAGAAACGTAAGAAAGAAAAGAGATGATCATGTATATATTATTTATTATTCATATATCTCAGTACTTGTGAATCTACTTTGACTTAATAGTGCCTAAATTTAACCTAAAGTATCTGAATATAATCTTTCAACTACTAACTTAACCCATAATAACCAATACCAATGACAATCTCATGTTAGTTGTGGACCATAACCGTATTGGACTCTTAGGGCCCAATATCTATAATGTTAGAATTGATGAGTCCGAATTCGAAGAGCACCCCGGAAGGGTAGTTCAAAGTAAAACTCCCCGAAAATCGGACAGACTCCAAGACTATAATTCGAACAGGACTGATTGAACCGGACATGTGAATTGAACCGGACAGGTGATTTTGAACACTGCAAGCATAAGGCAGTTCGAACTATGACTAAAGTACTAAAATACCTAAACACTATCTGACTAAGCTGTCTATTCACTTACTTAAAACTTGTGGGTCTTTAAACATGACCCGGGTCCACTAAACTTGACCCGAAAGCCCATAAGGGCCCAGATTTCACACTATAAATACCAAACCACCAGCATTAACTATGGGTAAGAAAAATTAACTGCTGCCAGGCTGCTTAATTCTCTCTCCACCCTTGAAACACTTTGAAACACCCTGAAATATCTTAAAACACCTTTAAACACCACCACACCACCGTGAAACACCCTAACGCCGCCTTAAAACTCCACTTAAAATTACCAGCCTACCCTCAGGCTACTTTTATCCACACCAAGAATGATAGGTCCTCTATATAAATTCTACATTAGTAAAACTAGTATGTACATTATATGTTCCATGAGACTCTACTAATTATCCATCGGTCTAATATGTTGGTTATTAATTACATTTAAATAATTAAACTTATAGTTATAATAGTTTGGATACGTTGAATCTCTATATATGAGAAAATCTAATTCAAAATATATTTATAATCTCTAACTTTGATCATGACATATACTGAAGTGTATCCATAAAATTATGTATTGTATAATACTTATTGTTTTAAAGGTAACCTAGTACGCGTTATCACTTTGGATGCTTGTAAAAAAACTAAGGAGGTATCAACATGACTTATATGTGTGGAATAATTCTCACAATAATCACGGTTGTCAACTACCATCTAAATTAAATTCGCTTCTAATGGAGTACGAAATAGTATAATATAACCTTGTAGTCATTATATTTCAGTTTCTAATTGGTCATATTGTATTGAATTTGAGACCATTAAATTCTATAAATAAAAATGAATTATTGTATTATTTAACCAAAAGTATAAATACATATCTAGAACAATAATACAATATGGAACTTATACTATAAAACTAAACTATAGTCAATACACAACTTCAACTAAAACTAAATACCTTCTACGCTAATGAAACCCATATAAACTTTATTTTTGTAAAAGACGGAGGGTGTCAATACCTTAGTGATAGAATATGTAACCATGGAGTGTGTGTTGATATACTCAATGTTGATTTGGCTATTATGGATTCTCTTTTTAACACAAATGAACTTGATGTCTTCATGTTTAGACTTGCTCATGATATTATTATTTTTTTAGAGTATGACCGTTGATCTAGTGTCACAATAGAGCAAGATAGGTCTTTCAGTTCTCTTTACTTCATGAAATCTTGTGACAAAGTTTCTAAGCTACAATGCATAATTTATAACCTCAAAATGTGTTATACACTCAGTTTTCATAGTGGAGTTTTTGACGAGAATCTATTTTGAACTCTTTCACGAGATAGCGCTTCCAGCCATAATGAATAAATAACGGGATATAGATCATCATATATCTACAAAACAAGATAAATCTGTTAGTTGCTTTACAATGGTCAACTCTTGGGTTGCTCACGTATCTTTCCATCATTCCTACTGGAAATGACCTATATGGTATGGTACATGCATGATCATATATGAGACTTCTAACATTCGAAGCGTATGTGAATATCTTTATGATCTCAATATCCAAATTTATCTTGGGGTACTGACAAAGTGAGATATTATTATGTTTGTCCATGGGGTTATCCATTAGTTTATTGCTCTACACACTATAATATTGTATCGTTGTCTTGATGTATTTCTTTTGTTACAGACCCAGGATTCCCCAAATGACAATTAATATGTCATCAACATACAGTAGTTGATAAATATCTTTACTCACACTGAATTTGTGATACATAAAATCTTCCACAAAATTCATCTCAAAACCGAATGAGTGATGATTTTTATGAACTTATGATACCATTGATGAGGTTCCTGCTGTAGCACATATATGGATTTGTTTAGTGTATACATTATTGAATATAAATCCCTTGAAATAAAGTTTTATGGTTGATTAATGTAAGTCATTTTCTTAATGTCACCTTTGAGAAACGATGTCATGACATATATTTGATGAAACTTTAATTCATAATGAGACAATATAACCATGATTATCTTGAATGAGTTCTTTATTGAAATTGGATAAAAAGTCTCTCTATAGTCAATTCCTTCATGTTTAGTGTAGTCTCTCACTACGATATGTGCTTTATATATTTCTATTTTTTCTTAAGAACAATGCTTGGTTTTAAATATCTATTTGCAACCAATCGTTTTATTTCATTTATGTAACATCGAAAGATCCTATATTAAATTTTTCTTGCGTAAATCCTACCCCCTAAAATACGTGCATTTAATTTTTTTTTATAGTTCTCGTCTTAAATATTAAATGCTTACTGAGAGAATAAAACGTAAACCCTCGTGAGTGACTTGAATAACCTATGAAATGATAACTAATTGTTTCATATTTTAGATTTTGTTCGCTAGGCCGATAAGGCTTTGATTAATTTAGGTTTCCCCAAACATATAGATGTTTTAAGTTGCGTCTTCACCCATTGAAAAATTCAAACGAAGTTTTGGTTATCAGTGTAATATGGACTATATTAAGGATATATGTTACAGACTTCCTCCCGTTAAAGTGAAGTGGTTAGTGATGTATGAGGGATCATGCTCCTAACCCTTTGTTGTAATATGCAGTTTTTGTTTCGTCGTTCACGGGAATGAACCCGGTATAATGTATTGAATAACAATTCTAAACTCATCTAGGTATATTGCAAAATGGCATGGTTGTTGCTCACTTGTACCATCATATGCACAATATTATTCATCCTCATAGTTAGATCTCGCAATTTTAATATTATTACCAAGTTGTAACTCAACATCAAACTTGAAGGACTTGAACTAGTCTATGGTATTTAATTTTTCATGAAGCAAATATATGTATTTGTATCTGAATTAAATTAATGATATTTGGTCATTTCATGAAATTCTAGAGAAATACTCTTTTATGTTTGTCTATTTCCCTTGGATACACCCAAAAAGAATGTACAAAAGTCAGTGTAATCAAGAGATTTTAAAAGACCATCAACAACAAACTTGTCAACTCTCTTTTTAGAGATAGACCTGAATGTTTGTGCCAGAGAAATGCAGATTTATCAGAAGTAATTTTATGATATACATTCATAGAAATATAGTAATTGGTAATATCATTAAGTCTATAGAAATTATCAATACTGGTGTGGAAAATAATCGCCTGAGGGTAGGCTAGTAATTTTAAGTGGAGTTTCAAGGTGGTGTAAGGGTGTTTAACGGTGGTGTTAGGGTGTTTAATGGTGGAGAGATAATTAAGCAGCTTGGCAGCAGTTAATTTTTCTTACCCATAGTTAATGCTGGTGGTTGGGTATTTATAGTGTGATGTTTGGGCCCTTATGGGCTTTCGGGTCATGTTTAATGGACCCGGGTCATGTTTAAAGACCCATGAGTTCTAAGCAGGAGGGCATGTAGCTTAGTCAAGAAGTGTTTAGGTTTTTTAGTACTTTAGTCATAGTTCGAACAGCCTTAAATTTACAGTGTCCGGTCCGAATGATCTGTCCGATTTATGTGCTTGTAGCCTGTCCGGTATTCGGAGAGGCTTAGGTTGATTTGCCCTTCCGGGGAGCATGCTGAATTCGGACTCATCAGGAGCCCCTTTTTTAGGTGTTTGAACAAATGTCCTTGTCAAAGAACTGAAAAACAGTCTGATTGCATGAAGTGGTTCTTAATCCGAACAGAGTTGTGGGTATACTCGGACAGATTAAACGTTACGAATTCCAAACGGTTTTTGCCAGAGTTAGTGGGACACGTGTCGCATTCTGATTGGCCACTACAGCCGTTTTTTCACCTTGAATTTCGCACCATCTTCTTTTACAAGTAACCTCTTTAATTGTCAATAATGACATCAGCGCCGTCTTTTAATCATTACCCAACTTTTCGGATTCTCCTAGGAATCAACTCCTTTTTTCACATTTACTATAAATTCTCATTCATTTTTCATTGTTTTCACTATCTCTCTCAAATTTTACTCTGCAATTTCACCCAGAGCTTTATCTCTCTAGAACAAAAACTTCCTTGGCTGTTTTATGTTTACAGCAAGAACAGCATTGATCAAAGGCAGTTGGCTCAAGCTTTCGGAGTTGGAGAAAGCACAAAGGGTCGAGAAGGAAAAACGACTGGCAGCAGGGCTACCATCGTCGCCTGTTGAGAAACCAGCCTCCTCTGTTGCAGAATCTGATAGAGGCTCATCCTCTTCAAAAGGTACCAAGCCCAAAAAGCTCTTTCAATCCACCCTTTCTCCCATAGTATCTGGTTCCTCAGTTCAGGAGTCAATACCTGCCGTTGAACCAGGAGTCACCGCTACAAGCGTCAGGAAAAAATCATCTTTTATTGCCATGGGGTCTGACTCTGACCATTCCCCGGAGAAGTTAGTCATCAAAAGGCCAAGCCGGTTAGTCAAAGGGCTAACCTCTAAAAATACTCCCTCGAAATCGGGGACAAAGAATAGTGACTCTGGGTCTGGAGTGCCCTTTAGAGCTCCCCGAGAGAGGCTGTCTGGTCCGGAGGCCAGCAGCCCGGCACCCCCCAGAGAATCTTCTGCCTCAGAAACTCAACTCGAGGCGATAAGTCAGATAAATACGGGCAGGCAACAGTCCGGAGGGCAGGCTATGCCAAGCATTAATCCTCCCCGTACCACTTCCACAGAAGTCCCTCCAACAATTATGGAGGAGAGAATGGAGGACTCTACTGAAGAGGTTCCCTTTGAGTCCGAGTCCTCCGGACAGGCTGATACCACTGCTGTTGTTGCCAAAAAGGGCAAAGAGAATTTGTACCTAAGGCGCCCGGACCTGCCGGAGTGCCTTGAGGGGAGAGTGGGGCCGTGCTTTCATAAAGTTGAGTTCAAGTACCTCTTGGCCTTGCAGAAGACCAAGTATGCGTTCATCCATACTTCAGACCTGGGTCGATTGCGCACAAAGTGGGGGATACCCGAAAACGTGAAGATAAGGATCCCCATTGATCCGGAGACCCCAATGGATTGTAAACGAAACGAGATAGTTTTCTTTACGGAGCTATTTAACTGGGGGATCAGGTTCCCACTAGACCCGGAGATTGTGCGCTACTTCCACCTGGTCAAGCTCTGCCCAACACAGCTAAGCCCCAATGGTTGGTTCACCTTAATGTCATGTATTATGGCATCTAGGTTATCAGGGATCCCTCTTCCTATGGAAGAGTTCGCTGCAGTGGCCAACCTGTGCAAGCATCATCAGTTCCCCTTCTACCATTTCAACATGGGGAACGATCTCAAAGCTGTTGATGATCTCCTGGAGTCGGAGAGCAAATGGAGGAGCCAATTCTTGTTTGTCAGTGGCTCATGGTTAAACGGCAAGAAAATCAAGGCCGGAGAGAATCCAAGCCTTCTCAGGAGTAGATAGAGGAGTGACCGTAAGTTTTTTACTTTAAGTTTCTGTTCGAATCTCTCTTTTCTTTTCTTTTTTCTTTAAGTTAAGTTTGTACTAACCAATTTCTCTTTTGTTTTAACAGAGCTGCAAAAGGAGTTCGGGGACTACCTGAAGGCCGGACAGACTACCTGTGGCAAAATCAATGCATGGGCTGGAGAGAACTGGGAGAACCGATTCCACAAGGCCTTCACCACTGGAAACCTAGCAAGGTCCCACCTGTGGAACACAACAGGTCGGAGAGACCTAACTTGGGAGGAGCTCACCACCCAGCCTGATGAAGACATTGTGCTGAGAAGGTCCCACGAGCTGGATGGGACACTCTACCTGCCTGCCCGGGCCAAAGCCCCAAGCAAAATGAAGGGCAGAAGAAAAGGCAAGAAGGTGGCAGGTGATACTGAGAAGGAGGCCCCAACAGATCCAGAGGGACCAACACAAGTTCAAATTGATGCAGCCCTTTTACAAGTGGTGGAGCAGGAGAGCGAAAAGCAGGAAGTGAACCTCCCAAAACCTCCAAAGGCATCCAAGAGGACTCGCAAGCAAGCAAGTGAAGGTGCTGATAGGGAAGCCAAGAAGAAAAAGACTTCCCAAGGGGATGAGCTTGCTCTCCGGGATCCGGAGCCCTCTTTCCCTACTGACCCGACACTGGCCGAAGAGATCCCAAGGGACTTTCAAGAAGATATTCCAAGATAATTCCATACTGATGAGGTTGAGGGAGGAGAGCTTAATTTGGATGAAGTGGACATCACCGGTCTGGGTGGACTTGGTGAATATTTCCTTGGCCTGCCTAGAGACGAGTTTGCAGGGCCCTACATCCCTCCGAGCAGCTCCAATACGGTCAATTTTAACGGTAAGACTTTTATGGTTTCTAGTGAGAAGGACACTATAGCCCACTCTCTACTTAGTAATGTGCAGCCAGTTCTCACATTGGAGAGGCAAGTCCGGAGTCAAGCAGACACTATCAAAGACCTCAAGTCTGATAAGGAAAAGTTGTCCGGAGACCTCCGCACTGCCACCACCAATGCTGACTTGCTTAAGGAAGCAAATGAGGAGCTGAAGAAGAAGCAAAATGAAAGCAACACAAAATTTGCCACCCTAGAAGAAACCATAAAAGATCTTCAGGATAAGCTGTCCGGAATGGAGAAGGACCTGACAACCTCAAGGGGAGAAACTGCAGCAAAGGAGAAGCTCATCACCAATCTGACCACTGACAAGATCACTTTAGAAAATGCAGTGACTCAGGCTGCTGAAGAGAAGGCTGTTTTGGTGAGGGACCAAGAGGCCACAATCAAGGCCAAGATCAACGCCTATGCCAGGGAGATGATACAAAGCGAGGAGCTAATGATTCAAAGGGTGAAGTCTGATATGGTTCTCCTGTTTCACGAAAAATTCCTGAAGAGGAGACTGGGGGACTTATGGCGCTATGTGGATGATGATGACCTTCCATATTATACTATGGTTGACGAGGGATATTCCAGTGAGTCCTCGTCTGATAATGAAGAGGAAACTGGAGAGAGCCCAGGTGAAGAAGAGATTGATCCCAAGGGCAAGAAGATAGTCGAAGAGAGGAGCGACATCAAGGGCAAGAAAGCAGATGAGGGCGAGCCATCTTCAAAGGCCCAACCTTAATTTATAATTTATTCTGTTTATCTTTTATTCAAACTAAAGTCCTTGGAAGGCCAAGGCACTCTTTTTGTGATGGTGTCCGTATTATTCGGACAGATTTTTTGTGCTGTATCCTAACTTGTTCAAAAGTCCTTGGAAGGCCAAGGCAATTTTAAGTTTGTTGAATGAATGTTTTTATTTTATTCAACCATCATCTTCTTTTATTATTTGTTTTTGTTTAAATAACTGGAGTTTAAGTAGCTTTATTGCATTGTGAGAGTATTAAAACTCTTCGGCTAGAATTTAAATAGCCCCTAGATCTTTCAGTCCGGGTAGTATGACAAGGGATAGAATTCTGAAAATACTTAGAAAAATTTGAAGAAGGCATCAAATTTCATTGAAAGCTCTCCGTGCCACCGAAGAGGGGAAGGTATGCCCCCAAATATTTACATGGATGTTTAAACAAGTAAATATTTACACAAGTGTTATTCCAAGTACATTCGAAGGTGTTCAATATTCCAAGGGTGAGTTAAAACCCTGCCATCTTTGTCTTCCAACCAATAAGTCCCAAGCTTGATTCTTTCAACTATAGTATAGGGACCCTCCCAGGTTGGGGCCAACTTTCCGAAGAGCTTTTCCTTAGTATGCAAGAAGAACTTCCTTAATACTTTATCCCCTGGTTGGAAATCTCTTCTTTTAACCTTAGAAGCAAACCTGCTTCTCATCAAGCCCTGATAGTGTGCCACTCTAAGATGAGATTTAACCCGTCTTTCTTCTATTAAATCAAGTTGATTTCTGACGGCCATCTCATTAGTATGTCCGGAGAAGTTATGAACGCGAAAGGAAGGGAGTGTCTTCTCTTTGGGGGGCTACTGCATCCATCCCATAGACCAAGGCAAAGGGAGACTCTTGTGTTGCAGCCCCGGGCGTCGTCCGGTAGGCCCACAAGACCTCTTGTAGATAACTAGGCCACTTCCCAGGAACCCCTTCTAGATTCTTCCTTAAACCGGACAGTATAGTTCTATTAGCCACTTCAACTTGCCCATTGGCTTGTGGGTGGAAAGGTGAAGAAAAGCAGTGTTGTATACCCCTTGAGGCACAGAAGCTTTCCATTTCTCTGTTGTCAAACTGTGGCCCATTGTCTGTTGTTATCTTCTGTGGGACACCGAATCTGCAACATATGTTGGACAGAATGAATTTTATGACAGCTTTCGATGTTGTCCCTGCCAGGGGAGCTGCTTCTATCCACTTCGAGAAGTAGTCAATAGCCACAATTATAGTTTTACGCCCTCCGGACGCCACAGGGAGAGGCCCAACCAAGTCCAATCCCCATCGAGCAAAAGGGATGGGCTCAGAAATTGACTCCAAGGGAATGGCTGGTACATGAATTTCATTGTTGTACCTCTGGCATGGGTCACACCTTCTTACCAGCTCCTTAGCATCTTTCATAATTGATGGCCAATAGTATCCAGAGAGTAACACTCTTCTCGTTAAAGCTCTGAATCCACAATGGGCTGATCCCTCACCATCATGCAATTCGGAGAGGACCATTTGTGACTCATTATCCCCTAAACAGCGTAGGAGAGGTTTACTATAGGATTTTTTGTACAACACTTCTCTCAACATAATGAAACCACAAGCCTTGTGTTTCAATGTTCTGGCTTGTGACTTATCTGAGGGCATAATTCCATCGGACAGATATTGTATGAGAGGAGATCTCCAGTCTTGAGGTCGGCTTACTTGTATTTCAAAAACCTCCTCTTTTCCACCCTCACTGAGTTGAATAGAAGGGCTTTCAAGCACATGGATCCATGGGTAGGAGTCCGTATATGCTATTGTTGCCAATGAGTCTGCTAGCTCATTTTCTGCCCGAGGAATATGCTCATAGACAACAGCTTTAAACTTTAACGCTTCATTTTTTAGGAGGAGTAAATATTTTACCAACTGCTCCTTTCTAGCCTCAGATTGGCCTAAGGCATGGTGGACAAGTAACTGGGAGTCACTCAGAAGCTTGACCCTTTTAGCCCCACAGATGTGGGCCAATTTCAACCCAGCTATAGCTGCTTCGTATTCGGACTCGTTATTAGACGCCCTGAAAGCAAAACAAATAGCTTGGTACATGCTGTCCCCATATGGGGAAGTGAGACATATTCCTGCCCCACATCCCATGGTGCTAGACCCTCCGTCTGTTCGGACAATCCACACTTTCTTGTCTTTTGAATCAGTAGGTTGGTCTGAATCCCTATCGGAGTGGAATTCAACCAGAAAATCAGCCACAGCTTGGGCTTTTACTGCTGTTCGGGGGGCAAAGTCTATGTCGAAGTCCCCCAACTCCACTGACCATTTCGTCATTCTGCTTGAAATGTTTGCTTTTTGAAGGACATTCCTTAAAGGGAAAGATGTCCGGACGACGATAGGATGAGCCTGGAAGTAAGGCCTCATTTTTCTTCCAGCTATCACCAGAGCTAATGCCAGTTTTTCGAGTTTCAAATAACGCCTCTCAGCATCAATCAAGCTTTTGCTGATGTAGTACACTGGGTAGGGGAAACCATCGACCTCTCTTACCAACACAGCACTGATGGCACAACTTGAAACGGCCAGATACACAATAAGAGTCTCCCCGTCAACTGGTTTGAACAAAGTTTTAGGAGAGGAGAGATGTTTCTTGATTTCATTGGATGCCTCACCACACTGCGGGGTCCATTCGAACCCTTTTGCACCCTTCAAAGTTTGAAAGAATGGAGCACACCTGTCCGAAGACCTGGAGATGAATCTGTTCAAGGCAGCTAATCTCCCCATCAATTGTTATACTTCTTTAATGTTTCGAGGGGGCTCCATCTGAAATAAGGCATTGAGTTGGTCCGGGTCTGGCTGTATTCCATGCTCACTTATGATATACCCTAAGAACTTCCCGGACTGCACTCCGAACACACACTTTTCAGGGTTTAGTTTTAAATTCACTTTTGCCAAGTTGGCAAAAGTTTCTTGGAGATCGGACAAGTGCAACTGCTCATCCATGCTTTTCACCATCATATCGTCAATGTAAACCTCCATATTTCTTCCAATTTGATCAGAAAATGCCTTGTTGACTAACCTTTGATAAGTAGCCCCAGCATTTTTCAAGCCAAAAGGCATCACCTTGTAGCAATGTAGACCCCTATCAGTGACAAACGTGGTGTGTTCTTGATCTTTTGGATCTACTTGGATCTGATTGTACCCGGAGAAGGCATCCATGAAGGAGAGCAGTTTTTTCCCAGAAGTAGAGTCTACTAACTGATCTATCCGGGGAACCGGATACAAATCTTTTAGGCAAGCTCTATTAATATCTGTGAAGTCAATGCACATGCGCCACTTGCCATTTTTCTTTTTTACCAGGACAGGATTTGCAGTCCACAAAGGATATTGAGATTCTTTAATATGCCCCATCTTTGTGAGTCTGTCAACCTCTTGTACTATGACATCAGCCTTTTCTTTCGAGAAAGCTCTTCTCTTTTGAACCACTGGTGCTACATCTCTTCGGACAGATAGGTGATGGGATATCACCTCTGATGGAACTCCAGTAACATCAGCATTGCACCAAGCAAAAACGTGCTGATGGTCTTTCAAAAATTTCAACATCTCTTGTTTCAATATTGGTGGCATCTTGGACCCTATCTTGACACTTTTGCCTTCTTCCAAATAGTGTGTTTCAACCTCTTCAATTGGGATAAACACTCCGGGGGTCTCCCTGGGGTCATCAATCTCACCCTCACCCCCAGAAAGGCCCTCAAACTGCTATTGATCATTTATTCGGACTGCCCCCAGCGTTCGTGGGGCCAAGGCAGTGGCATAGCATTCTCTTGCAACCTTTTGGCTGCTCCGGACGACCCCAACCTGTCCCTGAACAACATACTTTAAACACTGATGGACTGTTGAAGCCACTGCATGCATCCTAGAGAGCCAAGATCTCCCTAGAATAGCATTATAGCAAGTGGGACAATCCACCACGATGAAGAGTATTCTAACTATTTTCTTGAAAGGGCCCCTGCCCAATAACACTTCTTCTTCAAACTCCCCGATCACATCGGCTGAGCTGCCCGTGAAACCCACGATCGATTTGTCTGACTTCTGAATCACAGCTGGATTTTTCATTTTCTTGTAAGTGGTTAGGAAAAGGATATTGGCAGAGCTTCCAGTATCCACCAGAATTCGCCTTATCTCATTGCCCCCTATAGATGCTCCTATGACAACAGAATCCTCATGAGGGCCAGCAATGTCTCTCAAATCATCATCATCGAAGACTATGAATGGGAATGAGTTTGGTGATTGATAAGATGTCATGCCCCCTTCTAGCTGGGAGGCTAAATTATGAACATGCCTCTTTCTTGAAGAAGCAGTATGAGCAGTCATAGTGTCTCCTCCGAAAATCGTCAGTGACTCGAAGAATTTAATGAGCCCGGAGACCGTCCTAGAACACTCCTCTATAGCACCCACCCTATTTTGTGTTGGATCAGGATCCAAGTACTCAGATTCCACATCGAACCTTTCAACTATTACCATGGCCCCCTCTGGGGCAGCATTACTTGGACCAACCCGGTGAGTGTTGTCAGGCATGTTGCCTCCTCTTCTTTTAACGTATGCACCCAACTTTCCCCTTTCAATCAAGTTTTGAACCTCTTGTTCCAACGCTATGCAATCATCAGTGGTATGGCCAATATCATTGTGGTATTGGCAAAAGGAGTTGTTACGATGCTCTCTGGGAGACTGCAAGGTTGCTGGTCTCCAGTAGTGTACCTCATCTTTTGTTTTATCGAAAATGGTGGCCACGCTTTCTTTGAGTTTTGCGAACCACTCCGGCTGGACCCATGGCCCTCTTTTGTTTCTGGATTGTTGACTTTGAGCAGGAGCAGCTGAGACTGAGCTTTTGCCCTACCATGCCCCTGTCCGGTTTCTCTTGCTTTATTCCCGGACTGGTTCTGATTTGGATTTGGTGCCACCGGGGTGGATCTCACCTGTCTGTGCACCCTAGTCTTTTTTGTTTCATCAACGTTTATTTGCTTGCCAACTTGGTTTAGGAATCCTCCCCAGGTCATGGCCTTCTTTCTGGTCACCGAATCAGCCAGGTTTCCTGGGTTCAAACCTTGTCTTAGGGATGCTATTGCCACCGGTTCGAAGCAATCAGCCAACCCATTCTTTGTGTTCACAAAACGACTTATGTACTCCTTTAATGACTCATTTGGCTCCTAGGCACAATGGATTATTGTGTCTCCATTGCCCTTCATCTCCTTACTCCCCACAAACTGCCTTCGAAAGGCCATCCAAAACGTATCAAAATCTTTAATACAACCTTGAGGCAGGCTGTTGTACCATTTCAGAGCACTCCCCGTAAAAGATTGGGAGAATGCCCTACACAATAGTTTATCATCATCATCAAAGTTCATCATGAAGTTCTTGAATTGCTCCAGATGATTGTCCGGATCAGTACTGTCATCGTACTTCTCCATCTTAGTACTGTCAAACCTCTTGGGGAGGTTTCCGGACAGGATTTTAGAAGACAGTGGAGACTGCCTCCAATTCCTTCCATGACTGAACACGGTATCCTCATTGGGAGTTGCAAAGATACCTGGCTCATCGTGGAAAGCAAAGGGATCCATCGGCATCTTGTCCGTATACCTCTGGTGGTGAGATGACCCCTTTCCAATATGCCTTTTCATTCTTCCATGGTGATCTATTTTTCTCGAATATTTCTTTACCTGCTTTTGCTTTTTCTTGGTTCGACCCTCATCACTGCTAGAGGACAAGGATTTTTCATTTCCCTCACTGTCCGAAGAGCTGCCCGAAGATTCTGAGCTTGAGTCAGAGCTCTCCACAGGCTTGGACCGGTGAGACTTTTTAGAACTGGCATGTGTCTTTTTGGTACTCACATGAGTTTTCGAAGCCTTAGGCTCTCTAGGGTTGTCGGTGTGATGAACAACTGATGCCTTGGATTTTTCTTTCATACCCATTTTGGCCTTTTCAGCCCTCAGAGCTTCTATTTCAAGCTTGAACCTGTCGCGCTCTTGGACAGTATACTCATCGTTTTCTTCCACCACTTCGAGCAAAGCTGGTGGAAACTCTGGATTGTCCGGATTCATACGGACAGAATTTCTTGGCAGGTTTTGAATGCTTGATTCAGGCACCTCTCTCCTCCCACTGTGGTCGCCAGTTTCGTGTGGAAAATAATCGCCTGAGGGTAGGCTAGTAATTTTAAGTGGAGTTTCAAGGTGGTGTAAGGGTGTTTAACGGTGGTGTTAGGGTGTTTAATGGTGGAGAGATAATTAAGCAGCTTGGCAGCAGTTAATTTTTCTTACCCATAGTTAATGCTGGTGGTTGGGTATTTATAGTGTGATGTTTGGGCCCTTATGGGCTTTCGGGTCATGTTTAATGGACCTGGGTCATGTTTAAAGACCCATGAGTTCTAAGCAGGAGGGCAGGTAGCTTAGTCAAGAAGTGTTTAGGTTTTTTAGTACTTTAGTCATAGTTCGAACAGCCTTAAATTTACAGTGTCCGGTCCGAATGATCTGTCCGATTTATGTGCTTGTAGCCTGTCCGGTATTCGGAGAGGCTTAGGTTGATTTGCCCTTCCGGGGAGCATGCTGAATTCGGACTCATCAAATACTATCTAGCATACATGTAATGATTATCCAATCAAAATTAAAATTAAATTCCCTCTAAATAAGGTTCAAACAAGACATCGTATAAAATTAAAAAAGATAAAGCCAACTTAAAACTACATAGGAAATGCAAACCCCTTAGTGGTATAAATTAGAATCTCATCGTCATTGAGACTTTAGATTTGAAGTGTACTAGAAAAAAAACAGAAACATGAGTTGAAGTGTTGTATCAATCTACCAAGTTTCCTTTGACACTGATACTAAATTAACTTCTGAATTAATATCTGAACTAAGTTGACCTTTCTTATTCATCAAGTCTTTACATGCCTCGCAACCGTTTTTCATGTGATTCAGACTCTTGCAGTTAAAACAAACCCTAACTTTTCCATTTTCCGCAACCTCCATAGGGCTAATGCCATGTTATCCAAAATTGGAACTTGTAGGTCGTGCAACTTTAAATAAATTTATATATTTTGCTTTTTATTGTTGTTACTTTTACTAATGCTAACCGCGCTCCCCTTTTTCTCCCTTCATCATATTTTTTCTTGTGTACATAATTGGTGATTAGGGTGTTAATGTCTTATTTTACACCTTGGAAATCTTGAGATACTAATGAAATTGAAGATCTATGAAAGAGGCATGAATATTTTAGATACTACGACTATGTCGATGGGTTCCATGTTAAATGGATTTAATTTAAGTTAAAAATTGGTCATTTCTATAAAATACTCCCCGACCTTGTCATGCCTTTTGTATTTCATTATGACCAGACCTTTAATTTTAACTCAGGGATCTTTATAAAGTTATTCTCTAAATAGGAAATCATGTTTTTAGCAAATTCGATGTCAGTAGTCTGAGTAATCTAAAATAAATGTTAGACTTCTTACTGCAACACATACGGATTGGGTTGATTATATTATTTTCATCTTTCAAAGCATATTCTTTCAACATGAGTTCGTTGGTCTTTAAGATGGATGGGTTTTACCTCTTTCGTCTTTATGCCATTCTAATGGTCTATGTCATTTAGTCCGAGTAGAAGCATGATTCTGTAGTTCTACTCTTTAAAACGGCCCCCTCTTAAAATCCAAACATGCATACTAAATTGACATATAAACTAAATATATTACAAGTTTTAATATGAATTCATTTGAATTATCATGTCATAATCTTTTGTGGATACACATGGTCCAGCACGTCATGCATTACTATTGGATCACAACTTTTTAAAGGTAAAAATGTTGGTTCACGACCACATCTGCATATAATTAAGATGATTCATGATTGTTTCATTGCATACTTAATCGAATCCATTTAAGATTCAGTTCAAGTTGTCCATGAGTATGCAACTTGTAAACACAACAATGATATCATGTAAAATATTTATTACCCTTAGAAAAGTGTACTTATAATCTTCATGTGGCCATGTTATACAAAACCCCATTTTTCATTAGCCATAAGCACCCAAAAACATGCAAGATATTATCATAAATAAAATTATTCAAATTATTAATCTCGAAATGAGCCATGTCATATAATCTCAAAAACTAATTAATACTAGAATATGTGGTATAAAGAAATAAAACTTAATTGATCAACCAAACATAAAAAAGTATTATTTCAATTGTGTCTTTATAAAAACACACAAAGTTGGTATACCGATATCAGTAGGTAACATGACAAAAACGAATACAAGCTAATATCTAATTCCTAAAATTACCAAGCAAAATCTAATACTCATAAATGATTAAAATCCACCGGTACCTATAATACTATTGAAGATGCTTTATTGTACACCAGTCATATTTCAAAGTTTTTACATCCTTATATTTCTTGTGTTGAAGACATTTTGTCTCATAAATATTAAAATTATAAAAATGTATGTAAAGGATTTAACAATATTAAAGAATAACGGTCAAGTGTGACTTTTGATTTGATGGTCTGAATCAAAGCTATTTGATATTTGTAGTTGTAAGTGTACGATTCATAACCAGATTTAGATAAAGAATTGTTTTAGTTAAATATTGTACAATTTATATGGATAAGTAGTTTTGGATGATATTAGCATATATGGAATTGGTGATAGCAACTTATATCAATATGTGGTATACATAATTATGTAATATTTTTATCTTTACATATTCCTTGCTGCATTCAAACCCAATCAAACAGATTGGAAGTTTTTTTTTACAAAAATTATTTTGTTTATGGAAATCACTTTGTTCCGTAAGTAAATCAAATGTATCACATTCACATATATTATAGCATATGTTTAAAGTTTTAATTCTAAATATATTTTTATAAATTTGTGTTTCTAAATAGACTGTTACTGATTATAGTGCGTGTTAAAAACAAAGAGTGAAGTAGTCGCAGGAAGCGGCTAGGGTTTTGTGTTTATTAGAGAAATGTTCCTTTTTGTATTGAACTGTTTTTTTATAATGCAAACCCAAGTAAGGCTCTCAATATATAGAGAACTTAGAGGCATATACAAGGAAACTTAATACACTGAATATTATAACACTCCCCCTCAAGTTGTGTAGTGGGATCACCAATACCCAACTTGGATAAAACTGATTCGAATGTTCTTGCAGCAACCGCTTTTGTCAGGATGTCTTCCAGTTGGTCTTCGGATCTAACAAACGGAAGTTCGACTGTCCCATCTTCAATCTTTTCTTTTATGAAGTGCCTATCTATTTCAATGTGCTTTGTTCTATCGTGCTGTACCGGGTTCTCTGAAATCTTAATCGCAGTTTTATTATTGCACATTAACTGAGTTGGACACTTCATAGGGGATCTAATTTATTTCATTATCTTCTTTAACCAAAGTATCTCGGTAATCCCCTTAACGATTCCTCAAAATTCTGATTCAGCACTTGACAGTGATACTACTTTATATATCTTACTCCTCCAAGTCACCAAGTTACCTCCAAGAAAAGTAAAGTAGCCAGCAGTTGATCGCTTGTCGTTAGGATTTTCTCCCCAATCAGCATCTGTGAATACTTCAACATCAAGGTGTCTATTTTTCTTAAAAATTATGCCTCTTCCTGGTGTGCCTTTGAGATATCGAATAATCCTCATTACTGCCTCCATATGGTGTTCCTGAGGATGATGCATGAACTGGCTAACTACTCCCACCGCGTATGGAATGTCGGGTCGAGTGTGAGCCGGGTAAATTAATTTTCCCACTAACCTTTGGTACCTTTCTTTACTCGTTGGTCTGGCCCATTCAATTATCTTTAGTTTGTGATTCACAACCAAGGTCTTTCATTTCGAACTCCTTGAAGAGGTTTTTCCTAAGAGAGCTAATTTCTTCTTCTTTATTCCCCGTTATAATCATATCGTCGACATATATTATAAGACAAGTGACTAATTCTCCTCTCCTTTTGTAAAATAAGGTATGATCCCCATTACTCTGTTTGTAGCTATACTGCTTCATTTCCATTGTAAATCTCCCAAACCAAGCACGAGGAGACTGTTTGAGCCTATATAATACCTTTTCAGTTTACATACCTCATTTTCTTGAAAACCATCAGAGAACCCTAGTGGGGGTTCCATATATACCTCTTCTTCCAAGTATCCATGTAAGAAATCATTATTTACATCAAATTGATGAAGAGGACAATCTTCATTCGTGGCTATTGAAAGTAAAACTCTGATAGTGTCAATCTTTATAACCGGAGAGAACGTTTCAGAATAGTCTATACCATATGTTTGTGTATATCATTTGGCAACCAATCTTGCCTTGTGTCGCTCAATGGTGCCATCGGATTTATATTTTATATTAAACACCCATCTACACCCGACTGCTTTCTTCCCTTGTGGTAACACAGAATTCTCCCATGTACCATTCCTTTTTAGAGCTTCCATTTTGGTATTCATTGCCTCATGCCATTCAGTCATCTTCTTAGCTTCTTGAGCTGTTTTAGGGATTCGTTCAGAAAGAATAGTAGCTGAAAACGCCTTTGCAATATTTATCATTCATTTCCTATCCGTTTTTACTGGATATGTAGAAGCACGAGGAACGTGTTCTAGTGAATACCGGTCAGGAGGAACCCCTCTATTTTTTCTTGGGGGAAGAACCAGAGTTTGAGTTTCAACAAATGAACTTCCTGAAATGTCATGATCAAAGCACTTTTTGAATTATGACATTGTAAATTGTTTACCTCTTGATGGACATTTTCTTCGACTGATTCGGTGGTAGTATCCATGGCATTTATTTCTTGTTGGACATTGTATTCGGGAGAATCATTGGTGGTAAGAACTGCCTCGTCAGTCTCCTTTATGTTGGAAGAGGCGTGTTCGTTGGCGCCATCTACCGACTCTGTCGGCACATCCTCAAAGTAACTTTCATATGGCAACCAGTTGAGTGATTCACTTACTTTCTCCCCCTGAGCACGAGATTGGTGGTCAAAAAAATAATCGGATTCTAAGAAGTCACAGTCCATGGTGACATTGATTCGACGACTAACCGGATTGTAACACCGATAGCCCATTTGATGGACACCATACCCAACGAATACACACTTTTTAGCACACGAATTAAGTTTGTTTCGACTAGTTTTAGGGATATGAACAAACATCGAACAACCAAAGACACGAGGTGGTAGGGTCATAACAGATGGAATTGTAACTTGGGTGGCAAGCACTTGTAATGGAGTTTAATTTCCTAGACATTGGGTTGGTAGACGATTTGCAAGATACGTGGTTGTAACAAGAGCTTCTGGCCAAAGAGAATGAGGAACTCTAGATTCAATCATAATAGCACAATTTTTTTCAAGTAAAGTACGATTTTTTCGTTCTGAAGTACCGTTTTGTTGAGGTGTGTTTGGACAAGTAGTTTGATGGATAAGACCATTTGTTTTGAAAAAATTATGCATTGTTTGGTTGACAAACTCTGTTCCATTATCAGAACGGAGAATCTGTATTTTTTTTTCAAATTGAGTCAAAATCATTTTGTAAAAACAAACAAATATTTCTGGTACTTCTGAATTATGTTTCATGAAGTATATCCAAGTCATTCTTGAGAAATCATCCACAAATAAAACAAAGTATATGATTTGATTGTTAGTGGAATTTGGTGCTGGACCCCAAACATCAAAGTGGATTAGCGAAAAAGCATAATCAACTCTAGTATTACTTTGATTAAATGAGACCTTACGATTTTTTGCAAGAATACAGGTTTCACATTTCTCGTGAATGGAATTATTCAAAAAAAAAAGACTATGAAACAAACTTTTAAGATAGTTAAAAGAAGGATGACCAAGTCGTCGGTGCCATAACCAAAGTTGCATTTCGGTTGTTCTGTGAGCAAGCATGGCATGTCCCTTATGAACTAACTCATCAACATAATAGAGACCTCCTTGTTCAGTACCACGCCCAATGATCTCCTTCGTACGAATCTCCTATAAAATGCAAAAAACTAGATACATAAGAACCACACAGTTGAGTTATTTTGTCACTTGACTAACAGATAATAACTTTAAGGATAGTGAAGGAATATAGAGGCAGTTTTTTATTTCCATTTTTTCCGAAAAAATAATTAAACCTCCCCTTTTGACTTCACAAATTTCTCCACTAGGAGTCTCAATATGGGACTTCATTGAAGATGACATGTCACCAAAGTCTTTAGGATCATAAGACATGGTGCCCGTAGCCCCGCAATCAAAGATCCAATTCATTGATTTCTCAAACCTTTTACCTCCAAGTTTTTCATAGGATTTCGCCGCCATTCCTCCAAAGCCAGTGCCACTTGTTTGCTCATTTTTAGTCGGATCTTCACCGCCACTTGTAGACAAAACCTGTTTGACATTAGATCTGAAACGCTGGTTATTTTTCTCCTTATGACCATCCTCCCGCCATTCTGGATAGCCAACCAGCTGGAAACATGTCTCTTTAGTGTGTTTCTTTATCCCACAATGAGTGCAATACAGCTTGGATTTATCTTTTTCTCTTTAGATCGGAATTTAAACCTCTGTGCATAATCTTTAGCAGCCAAACCCATTCCAATTTCAATCGAGTCACTATGAGAAGAACTTGATTTTAGTATATTAAGCCTAGCCACTTCCCTTCGTATTGTAGCATATTCTGTTTCCACGGAAGGAAGAGGATCCTTTTTCAGGATATCTCTCTTGACTGGTTCCAGCTTTTCATTAATCGCCATTAGCAATTGATAGAGTCTTTGTTCTTGAGTCTTCTTATTGTAGATCTGAATGTCTTCTGGGTCTTTCATAGGGCTCGGATCTCGCCTATCTATAGACATCCAAATGTTCTGCAATTTGTTCCACAAGTCTTCTAGTGTATTAGACCCTTGCCTTAATGAATTAGCCCTCTTATGAAGGTCAAACACCTGTAACGAATCTGTACCAGAACCGTATGTGGTGGCTAACCCATCCCATAGGGCTTTTGCAGTGGGATATTGCGAGACATTATTCACCAAGCTGGATTCAAGATTCTGGATAATCCATGTGAAAACACATTGATCATCTTGTTCCCATCTTGTATATGTGTTGTCAGTTTTGGATGGAGGTGTCGACTCTCCTGTAATGTGAGAACCTCTCCCCCTTCCCCCAATTGTTTTCTTCATCAGGTTTGCCCATATGGCCTAGTTGTCACCACCGAGTTTAATCCTTAGGGATAAATTCTCGGGGTTAGTTGTTTGTTGTTGTGTTCCGAGACCATTTCTCAGAATGGTAGAAATCTGCATTGTTAATTCATCAGGGATTTGACTGACCACGACTTCATTGCCAGCCATCTTTGTTGAGGATGTTCCGAATTCCCAGAATCACACGTGCTCTGATACCATGTTTAAAACAAAGAGAGAAGTAGCCGCATGAAACGGTTAGGGTTTTGTGTTTATTAAAGAAATGTTCATTTTTGTATTAAACTATTTTTTATAATGCAAAACCAAGTAAGGCTCTCAATATATAGAGAACTTAGAGGCATATAGAAGGAAACTTAATACACTTAATATTCTAACAGTACGTTTAGTCATGACACCGAACATAAAGTTCTAGCGTGTATGGAGTTCTGTCTTATCAAAAACTTAACAAATTTAGTAAAGTTTGATAATTTTCCTTGATTGGCAAAAAACCACTTATCACCGATTCGAAGTGTAGACTATGTTTAATCATATACTATCATTGTATTTACTGAATCATCCTCAATCAAAATATAAATATATAATAAAATTTATAGTATCATCGTATATTTATATTTGATGAAAATCATGAATAAAATACTACAAATGATGGATGACTTTGGTAAAAGGTTTTTTATACTATGTTCTATAATATGTATTATATTTAAAGTAGAAATCAAGTTATATTATAATATTCGCAAAGAAGTCGGTGCTAAATGGATATATTTGATATGACTTTGCACTTAGTGTGCTTTCGACCTTTCACGTGAAGAACATAAATCAATGTTAAAAATCTATTTAGTTTGTCTAATTGATCAAACTAACGAAGAACAGTTAGTGGTTGAGAAGTTCAAGCTTTGAAGGGTGGAAATAAATAAATATGAGTACATATGAGAATAATCCTTAAATTTAAGCATCACTAATACATGTATTGTTTGATGTTAATATTATATATATATATATATATATATATTATCATATATCTTGTAATTTATTTTTAATAATTGTATAATATTATAGTATTTTGGTTTAATTACATGAAATTTTATTTTTATGTAACAATGTTAGAATATAGTTTCACTTTTAAAGTGTAAGTCTTATGCGATTGTTTTGCTCAAATTTTTAATTAAGACTATATTTTGAATGAATGTGCAGATATTCGGGAGTTTTTTGTATATTCAGTGTGAAATCGTGGCTATAGTTTTGAAACTAAATTAATTTTTTATTAATTGTATGTTGTGTACGATAGTTTTTAAGAATTATCGCATACAGGGTGTGAAACTAATGCATTTTCCTTAATTTTAAACTAAACTATTATTTTATGCATAATATGTAAAATAATTGAAATTTTTTTCATATATAATACAAAATGTGACTCTCCTAAAAAAATAGGGGAAACATTTTCATTAATAATCGTAGATTGTATATGAAATATCTTACAAAAAAATAAAAAAATATGAGGGAAACATACTGAGTTTTAAATATTTTATATAATACATAATCTCAAACAAGTCTTAATATTAACATAGTCTATGAGTGTACATCAATGTGAATATTTCTAAACTTCTCATACAAAAGCGTGAACATAACATACAATGCGATTGAATAACATTAACTTGGTACATAAATCGTAACATATAAATAATACACAACACAAACATAAAGTATAGCCAACAAATAGGGTGTCACATATAAAAATATTATTAATATTATGTTTTGTTAGAACACATATTTTTATATTCTCGGTTCATGATGGTATAAATGGATCGGAAAAAATGATATTAGGATACTCTTGATCATTTTTGGCACATACATGCTCGTAGGAGGATTTTATCTGACATATGATTCTTGTTTAGCCTACTCACACACGCTACTATGTATTAAAAAATTATTTCTACACCACATTTGATAATTGAAGTCCCTTATGTTAAGCTTTATCTCGTCTGGTGCACACCTATGCTCAATATCAATAAGATGATCCAGCCAATGTGTCGACAAATATTAATATTATAGATAATTTTATCATGCGTGTCTATGATCTCTATATAATATTGTTTGAACTGAAGAGATATCAATTGAATATGATCAAATTGTCGTATTACAAGCTCATGATAGTGCAATTTAATGTTCTCAAATAATTTTCATATCGTACATATATGTGTAATTTTTTCAGATTGTCTAGGGTCACACAAGTAACCATATGGATAGAAATTAGAGTAACAAAGTCAAAACAAATTTATTGGTTAGTTATTTCATAAAAAACGATAACTGAAAAAGTAATAAGAATTTTATATCTATAATCTCACTTGTATTTTTTCTTAAAATATTTGGATCTTATAGGTGTATGATATATGACCAGTGATATCATTCTTCATACCAATTTTAGTCAAAAAATAACTACACAAATATAGTACAATATTAGAAAAACTATAGTATATAATAACCGCTAAATTAAGTTGTCAGAATTCCATTCATCTAATATCCCAACGAAGCCATATGATCTTTTTTTATTATAAAGTGATACGTCACCGACAGACTGGTATATCATGTCCAATATGTTCGCACCTTAATTATATATCTTCAATTTTTTAGGTTTAGTTTAATTATATATCTTCAACTTTTTCTTCAATTTTTTTGGGCACTCAAAAAAATATAGTCCACGTTGTCGATTTTGTTATCAAAGATAAAGCAATCAAACCAAACATGTGCAATAAGTATGCACGGGTAGCTAACATGACATTACCTGCATCAATAGTAGGCCTACTATCCATATACCTCAGATCTAAATATGTTTTTTGCAACCATGTAAAATGAACCCACCATTCTTATTTGTTGAAAATATATCATTATTTATAATACAAACACTAATTTTGATCAAATCATCAAAAGCTTGAACTTATCGTTATCGTTCTTTAAACAACATCGGCTAAAAAATACCACCGGTTACCAGAAACCAGTTTTTGCATGTACGTCAATTAATTTAATCAACAATTCACTAAACGAGAGACACGTTGTATTTGTCTTGGAGTTCTAATTTTTTTATAAATTCTTCCACAAAAAACATGTTGGTAATCCAAAAATTAAAGACATCGATTAGCTCACCAAATGGTGTCTTAACAAACTTTGATTGGATAACATTACGGTTGTCCAAGTTCTGTTTCCATAATATATCATATGACACGAAATAACGGATATTTGATTACTTTATATACAAATAAAGTATATTTTAATAATAAAAATTATAAGCAATTCACCGAATGTATGTCCAAAATATCATTTATATATTTAAAACCAGTCATTTATCAAATTTAATATCACAACACTCCAAACAAAACAGTTGTATATAACATGAGTTACATATAAAACCAACTAAATAAATCTAACCAAGCTTAAAAAAATCAATAACATATGAGAAACTCATTTAATACTATTTAGTTCAAACTTATTATTAATATATAACACCATATAAACCATTAATTAAACTAATTAATTATACATAACTCAAATAAATTGATCACACATAACTTAATTTAACATATACTTTATATATCACTTTGTACGCTACTTTAAACAGATAATATTAATATACTTATATCTTACTAGAATATATTCTAGTTTTTCTGTTTTTTATATATTTTTCCCATACTCTACAAGTCAGAAACATGAGACAGTATTTTCTAAAAACATTATCGTTACAAGATACTACTTCCTTCTGAGAAGTATCAGGACGAACCTTGCTCGATGCTCTCTCCATTTTGGTATGCGGAGGAGGAAATAAGAAATTATCTGAAGAAATCTCACATAATATCATATTCTAAATGCACCTTGGACAAGAGAAATGATCGTTTGTTGCACCGTCTAAAACCATTGAATATTTCATCTTTAGATCCATTAGTAATAGCTTTGTAGAATATTATTAATTTCTCTTGATATACATGGGGCCATAATATTATAGAAAGTAAAATAAGAAATTAGATAAGTTTGTAGTAAATAACATATGAATCCAATTAACAATTATCTTCCTAAATATAAATTATACATCATTTTTCAAGTTTGAATATCTAAATTAATATAAAACTAACATATAATAACATCAACTCAAACTAAAATATAAAACATAAACAACAATTGTTTGCATGTGTGAGTATGAAAAAATATGAACATCTTACACATATGATGTGAAATGTACATCGTAATTGGATAGACCATGCAAAATGTTTGGCTAAAAATACCATCGGTTCTCTATATTTTACAGTTTTCAAGTTTTGATCTGCCATGTTAATATGTATAATATTTTCGTCTCCATGTACAGAAAAGCAACACATTTTTTATCGTTTTGTATGTAGATATATGTATATGTCAAATAATTTACAATTATAAACTCATATAATATTATATCATTCTCTTTATTTTCTCACTATTTTTTAAAAATCAAACTATAAATCATTCATTTTTTCTCTTTCTTCAAAATCAAACCCATAAATCTGAAAGTTATTCTTTTTATTTTCTCTATTTTTAAAAAATCAAACCAAGAAATAATTCACTCCTTGTGTCTCTCTTTCTTCTAAATAGAAACTAAAAATCTAGAAACCAATATATTATGTTATATTTTTTATATAAACCGAACCTAGAAATCATTTACACTTTGTTTTTTCTTCTAAAGCAAATCCAAAAGTCATCGGAATCATCATTTGTAAAACTCAGTTCTTCTCCCTCGTCAATTTTTAAATCTTAATCATCATTCTTAAACTCAATAAAATCCTAAATGTTAGTTGTATCTCATCCTTGGATTCTAACTATAAAAATAAAACCAATCAAACCTCTAATCTTGAATAAATTCAATATAATATAAATACATAAACAAAATATGCACATAAATTTCATAATTGAATATAGTGGTAGAGGTTATTTAGTAGGTCTATTGTATTTAATCGTTTATGCCACTATGATATTTGTGTTTATTCGAACAATTTGTAGACTATGAGCTTAAATCATACTTTTATTTGAGATGATTTGGCCTAGTTTTCTCTATGCTTTGTATTCTTTGGTTTTTATAAATAAAATACAACTCGCACTACCAAGTTCTATAAAAAAATGGTTAATTTCCAACTTATTTTCCATCATGTTCAGCAATTTCTTTAAAATGATAATACTAACCATTTGTAAGCAGGTTTTAAACCTAGCATACTTATTTCATGTTTTTACTTCCATGTTCATATCAAGTATTCAAGTCTGGAAAGATTAGTGGACAAGTTAAAGGCGCAAAAGGGTTGATGATTCTACTGATGGATCAATAGGGTGGAAGATGCAATAGAGGTTATGATCAGGAACAGCTTGATTTAGATTCTCAAAGTAACAAGAGACCATCATCTTTTTTTGAAGTCAAAATGGTTCAAGAACAAATGAATAAATTTCATTTGTTTCAAATTGTATTTGTTCTTCAATTTGCTTTCTCTTAATATCTAGCATTAATTGTATTCTTGTGGTCTTTTATTATTAAGATTATTTTTATTTACTTTTTAGAAAAAAAAATTATAAAAAACAATAAAATTCAAATTATAAAAATTACCCAATTAAATCGATTAAATTAAAAATTAAACCAAAAATTAAAATTTAGAGATTGATTCATAATATATCTATATGTATATATAAATGAAACTAATATATAAGAACTGATGAGTCCGGATTCTGTCACCACCTTTTATGGGAACCGGACAGGGTCAATTCGGATAATGTCCACCTTACCGGACAGGGGCAGTTCGGACGCCATCATCCATTGAACTATCCGAACAGAACTAAAGTACTTAAAACATTAATCACTTTTTGACTAAGCTGCCTATTTACTTACTTAAAACTAATGGGTCTTTAAAATCGACCCGAATCTATTAAACACGACCCGAAAGCCCATAAGGCCCAAATGTGAGGGTATAAATACCCAACCACCAATATTAAATGAGGGTAATAAAAATTAAATACAACCATGCAGCTTAATTCTCCCTCTACATTCTGCCCAAACATTTTCACAAAACTCAACAAAACTCTAAACAGAAATTACAAACTTACCCTTAGACGAAAATAAACCACACCAAATTGGCGACCACAGTGGGAGGTACGACGGTGCCTGAATCTAGCATTCAAAACCATCAGAAAATTCAGTCCGAATGAATCCGGACGTACCGGAGGTACCACCAGGTTTGCTTGAAGTGGTGGGGGAAAATGATGAATATACCATCGAGGAGCGTGATAGATTAAAGGGAGAAATAGAAGCTCTGAGGGCAGAGAAGGCTAAGATGGGCATAAAAGAGAAGTCAAAGGCATCAGCTGCTCATCATACTGACAACCCTAGAGAGCATGAGCCTTCGAAGACCCATGTGAGTACGAAAAAGACTCATGCTAGCTCCAAAAAGTCTCACCGGTCCAAGCTAGTGGAGAGCTCTTATTCAGATTCAGAATCTTCTAGTAGCTCCTCGGAGGAAGATGGAATTGAAGAATCCTTGTCCTCCAGCAGCGATGAGGGCCGATATAAAAAGAAACAAAAATTGGTTAAGAAGTATTCAAGAAAAAGGGATAGGCATGGAAAGTTAAAGAGGCATATAGGCAAAGGATCATCTCATAGTCGGAGACACATAGACCGAATGCTGGTGGATCCTTTCGCCTTCCATGATGAGCCAAGTATCTTTGCAACTCCTAACGAAGATACCGTTTTCAGTCGTGGCCGGAATTGGAGACAATCTCCATTGTCTTCCAAGATCTTGTCCGGGAACCTCCCCAAGAGGTTCGATAGCACGAACATGGAAAAATGCGATGGCAGTAAAGACCCGGACAATCACTTGGAACAATTCAAAAATTTCATGATGAATTTCGATGACGACGATAAGTTGCTCTGTAGGGCATTCTCCCAGTCTTTTACGGGGAGTGCCCTGAAGTGGTATAACAGCCTACCATAAGGGTGCATCATAAATTTTGATACCTTTTGGGTGGCCTTCCGGAGGCAGTTTGTTGGAAGTAAGGAGGTGAAGGGCAATGGAGATACAATTATCCATTGTGCCCAAGAACCGAATGAATCTCTGAAGGAATATATAAGTCGCTTTGTAAATACCAAAAATGGGTTGGCTGATTGCTTCGAACAAGTAGCAATAGCTTCTCTGAGACAGGGCTTAAACCCTGGAAATTTGGCTTATTCAGTAACCAGAAAAAAGGCCATGACATGGGGAGGTTTACTGAATCAGGTCGGAAAGAAAATTAACGTGGATGAAACAAAGAAAACTAGGGTGCACATGCAGGTGAGGTCTGCCCCGGTTGCACCAAACCCCAACCAAAATCAGTCCGGAAACAAGGCGAGGGAGGCCGGACTACACCTGGGGCTGCAACACAAGAGTCACCTTTTGCCCTGGTCTATGGGATGGATGACATAGCTCCCATAGAAGCAACTCTCCTTTCATTTCGAGTTCATAATTTCTCCGAACACGCTAATGAGGGGGCTATCCGAGGTCAACTTAATTTAATAGAGGAAAGAAGAGTTGGGGCACACCTTAGATCTGTGCACTATCAAGGTTTGATGAGAAGCGGGTTTCCTTCCAAATTTAAAAGAAGAGATTTTCAGCCGGGGGACAAGGTGTTAAGGATACTCTTCTTACACACTAAAGAGAAGCTTCTCGGCAAACTAGCCCCAACTTAGGAAGGAACCTATATGGTCATTAAAAGGCTTAAACCTGGGACATACTAGCTAGAAGACAAGGATGGAAGGGTTTTGAGTCACCCTTGGAATATTGAGCACCTCCGGATGTACTTGGAGTAGAAACTATGTAAATATTTACTTGTTAAAAAATCCATGTAAATATTTGGGGGCATACTCTTTCCTACCCTGGTGGCGCGGGGAGGTTTTAATGAGGTGTCCGGGCTCTTTTATAAAATTTGATGCCTTCTTAAAAATTCGGAGTGTTTTTATTTTGTTTTTTGTCAAATTTTTGTTTAAACACCGGCCGGGTTGAATTAAAGGTGTGATGACTACTTAAACATTTGTCATCGGAGAATTTAAACACTCTCACTTTAAGATGTTTATGAAATAACTAAGGGTTGTTTAAACATTAGCCACCAAAATTGAAAAACTATGAAAGAATGCAAGAATTGTGCAAAATAAACATACTCATTAAAACGACCGAATTGCCTTGGCCATCCAAGGACTTTAAAATTGTCAATCAAAGCAAAAAAATCTGTCCGGTCAAACACCGGACACAGTTACAAAAAATCCTTGGCCTTCCAAGGACTTTAGTTCAATCAAAACAAAAGGTAAAAGATAATTGATATTCTAAGATCGAGCCTTTGAAGACGGCTCAGCCTCACTTGTTTTCTTCTTCTTAAGGTCATCATTCTCGTCACCTGGACTCTCCCCGGTGTTTTCTTCTTCATCGGATGAGCATGCACTGGAGAAATCAAACCTGTCACCCTCAGCCATTGTATGGAAGGGAAGGTCTGGATACTCTACAAAAGTCCATAAGTCTCCCATATTCTTTTTCAGAAACTTCTCATGGAAGAGTAGGACCATGTCCGACTTCACCTTGGCATACATCTCCTCCTGAGTATCTATCACATTGTTGGCATTAGTATCAATCTTGGCTTGGATTTTTGCCTCTTGCTCCCTTAGCAGATCAGCTTTCTCCTCTGCAGCCTTGGACACCGAGTCTTCGAGAGCGATCTTGTCGTTGGTCAAAGTTTGAATGACTTGGTCATTGGCCTTTATCTCCTCTTTCAAAGAGGAGAGACCTTTCTCCAACCCGGACTGCTTCACCCGGAGGTCTTTGGTAGTATCTTCTAGGGTAGCTACCTTTGTGGCCCAACCCTCCTGGTTCTTCTTTAACTCCTCATTTTCTCTCTTCAAAACATCAGCATTTGGGGTGGCAGTGAGGAGGTCATTGGACAGTGTCTCCCTGTCAGAATTAGGGCAGTAATGATTGCTGACTGACCTCGCACTTGTTTCTCCAGAACCAGCACTGGCTGAATATTACTCAATATAGAGTGAGTTATAACATCTTTTTCACTTGAAACGGTGAAAGTTTTACCATTGAAGGTAACGGTGTTCGAAGTGCTCGGAGGGAGGTAGGGCCCAGCAAAGTCATCTCTGGGAAGGTTTGCAAAATAGTCACCAAGTCCGTCAAGCCCTGTAATGTCGACACCGTCGATGCTAATGGCTCCTCCTCCAACCTCATCGGTTTAAAAGTCATCGGGGATCTCTTCTGCTCTTGTTGGATCAGTAGGGTCAACAGGAGGGAAGGGCTCCGAAGGCCGAAGAGAAAGTTCATCACCCCTTGAGGTCTTTTTCTTCTTAGCCTTCATGTCCTTTCTTTCTGCTCCCCGTTTCCTGTCCCCCTTAGGAACCCTTGGAGGATTTGGAGATCCTGCCTCTTCCCTAGCACTCTAATGCTCCACTACTTCAAGAAGAGCAGCGTCAGTTTGACTTGAAACTGGCCCCTCTTAGTTTGTTCGGGCAGTTTCCTCCGCTTCAGTGGGGGTTGGCCTCAACTGCACTAAGCTTCCCTTACCTTTCTTTCCCTTCATCTTGCTTGGGGCCTTGGCTCTACCGGGCAGATACAACGCCCCATCCGGTGCGTATGTTCTTTTAAGGACTACATCCGGAGGGGGTGGGGTGGTAAGCTCCTCCCGGGATAATTCCCTCCGGTCAGTAGTGTTCCAGAGGTAAGACCTTGCAAGATTGCCTCCGGTAAAGGCATTGTGAAAACGGTTCCCCCACTAGTCACCAGCCCAAGCATTTAACTTAGTGCAAGTGACATGCCCGCCCTTCAGATAATCGTTAAAGTCTTTGGGAAACTCTATAAAAAAAAGGTGGCAACAAGATAAGTTAGTTAAACAAGTTTGATTAAAATAAAAGTGGAAGTGTAGGGTAGGATTCTTACGATCGCTTCGCCATCTGCTGGTGAGGAGGCTCAGGTTGACACCGGCTTTGATCTTCCTACCATTCTCCCAAGCACCACTCACAAACACAAAGTGAGTCTTCCAATTTCTCTCCGACTCAAGCAAGTCATCCACTGCTTTGTAATTATCACCCATGTTGAAGTGATAGAAGAGAATGTGGTGGTTTCTGCAGAGGCTAGCCACACCTGCAAACTCCTCCATTGGAAGAGGAATTTTGGAGAGCCTAGAGGTCATGAGAGTGTACCATGAGAGTGTACCACGCAATAGGGCTCAGTTGACTTGGACAAAGCTTGATGAGGTGAAGATGACTATTTCACTGAGCTTGCAGTCCATTGGGGTTTCATGGTCTATTGGGATCCTTATTTTTACGTTCTCCGGAATCCCCCACTTTGTACGCATCCGACCCAATTCGGATGTATGGATGAAAGCATAAGTAATGTTTTGTAAAGCAAGAATATACTTAACACTAACCTTGTGGAAACAATGTCCCACTTTTCCCTCAAGGATCTCTGGCAGATCTGGGTCCCTAAGGCATAGTTTTTCTTTGCCTTTGTCCTTCTTGGCAGCACCACCATCACTCGTTTGTCCGGAGACTTCAGACTCAAACGGATCCTCTTCGATAGAATCCTCCAATACTCCTTTCATTACTGAGGATGGGTTTTCGGTTGTTTTTGGGTGAGGTGAGTTAGAGATTGGCTCTGTATGCCCTCCGGATTGTTGGGTTTCACTGGTCCCTTGAACTCTGGTCTCCGGCTGGGGATCAGATGCGATAGTTTCTTTTCGGAGACTTGAGATATATGCCTCTGGTCCGGACAGCTTGTCCTTAGGTATTTTCATGGGTGCCTCTAACCCCTTGTCACTGTCCTTGACCTCTGACTTGGAAGGTGTACCTTTTTTAGCCTGCCCTTTTACCAGGCGACCTCTTCTCCGATCAACTTTTTTATTGGGAGAGACATCTGCATCTGAGCCCATGGCGATAAATGGGGAAGGCTTCTTGAGACTGGTATCTGCTTGCCCTGGTTCAACAGTGGGCTCCGATTCCTGAACCGACGAGCCTGAAACAATTGGCGAAAGATTGGTTTGAAACAATCTCCTCGGTTTAACGTTCCTGGTTGAAGAAGAGCCCTGGTCAGGCTCTGTGTTTGGAATTTCTGGTTTATCGACAGGGGAAGTAGGTAGGCCTGCAGCAATGTGCCTTTCCCGCTCAACTTTTTCTGCCTTTTCTAGCTCTGATAGATTAAGCCACCCGCCTTTGATTAAAGCGTTCCTAGCTGTGAACATAAACTCACACCCAAAAATAAGAATTTGTGTTTGAGAGAGAAAGCTCTGAAATTTAGCAAAGTAAGTATGAAGATGATGGTGAAACATTGAAGAAGTAATTAATTTATAGTAAACACCCAAAAAGGTGCTTTGATACCTAGGAGAATTCGAAAGTATTGCAATGATTAGGGAACGGCGCTGCTGTCATTTTCATTAAATGAAGAGGTTACTTTTTGGAGAAGGTGGGAGCGAAATTCTAGGTGAAAAACGGCTAAAGTAGCGAACCAGAGAGAGACATGTATCCCACAAACTCTGGCAAGAAACCGTTTAGTTTTCAAGAACTTTTCTCAGTCCGGGTAAAGCTGTAACACAGTTCGAAGGACCTGTCCGGATGTAACTGTCACCAGCAACAGGCAGTTTTCTAGGTCTTGCCAAAGGTTTTTGAGCACCACCTATTAAAGGGGCTACTGATGAGTCCGGATTTTGTCACCACCTTTTATAGGAACCGGACAGGGTCAATTCGGACAATGTCCACCTTACCGGACAGGGGCAGTTCGGACACCATCATCCATTAAACTATCCGAACAGAACTAAATTACTTAAAACACTAATCAATTTCTGACTAATCTGCCTATTTACTTACTTAAAACTAATGGGTCTTTAAACTCGACCGGAATCTATTAAACACGACTCGAAAGCCCATAAGGCCCAAATGTGAGTGTATAAATACCCAACCACCAACATTAAATGAGGGTAATAAAAATTAAATACAACCAGGCAGCTTAATTCTCCCTCTACATTCTACCCAAATATTAAATACTCACAAAACTCCACAAAACTCTAAACAGAAATTACAAACTTACCCTCAAAATCTTGGTTTAGTCCATAAATTTTAGATTAAGTGTTAATAATTTGAGCACAGTCCTTCCTAGTGTCCAAATATTAACTCGACCTCCCCAAGATAACCTCCATAATAAGCTTTCACCTATTTTTTCAATTACGTAATGATGGAATGTGAAACGTAGCAGAAGCCTAAAGGGATAAAACCCTAATTTTTTTTAATTTATCAAAACAATTCCCCTAACAATGAATAAAAGATAGGTTTATATAGAGTTCAAGCAAAACCCTAAAACTAAAAAGATGAAAATTACAAAAATAGCCTCAAGTATTAAAAGTGCGAAAAAAGAGGATAGATGAGCCCGAATGCCTAAAAAGCCCATAGCTCACGAGCCAAGCTGGTGACTTGCGTTCGTGACGTCGTTTCCTTCGAAACAAGGTGCTGTGGGTAAAAACTGACATCGGAGCTCCAAACTGCTAATTCACCGAACTGTCTGCATCATTCCCGCCGGGATAGAAAAGATTCGCCCTCGAATCTGACCCGGTCTCCCCATCAGAAGAGTCATCTGCATAAGGAATCAGATGCTTAACATTGAAAACATCAGTCGTGCGGACATGGCTAGGCAAACGTAGGCGATAAGCATTCGGATTGATCCGCTCCACAATCTCTACTGGACCAATCTTCCGGGCGGCCAGTTTATTGTAGTCACCAGCAGGATACCGATTCTTTGTTAAAACTGCCCATACATAGTCACCAACTTCGAACTGAACAGGACGACGATGAGAATCTTCCTGAGACTTATATTTGGCGGTGCTCAAGACCAACTGATCATGAGTCTGCTGGTGGGTTTGGCGAATCTGTGAAACAAGTTCCTCAGCAGTTGTATGAGGACGAATCTTGCTAGGCAGTGCTAACAAATCTACTGGACCCCTAGGCACAATACCATACATCACCTGAAAAGGACAAAAACCCGTGGATCTATTAAGAGCATGGTTATGGGCGAACTCCGCATGCGGTAAGCGCTGATCCCAAGCCTTCGGATGATCTCCTACCAGACTGCGCAACAAGTTACCGAGAGATCGGTTAACCACCTCTGTCTGACCATCCGTCTGAGGGTGGTAAGCACTACTGAAGTTGAGCTGTGTATTCACCATACGCCATAAGCTACGCCAAAAATGACTCACAAACCGGGTGTCACGGTCAGAAACAATAGTACTGGGAAGGCCATGAATACGATAAATCTCCCGAAAGAAAAGCTGCGCAACACACACTGCATCAGATGTTTTTTTACAGGGAATGAAGTGTACCATCTTAGAAAAACGATCAACCACCACAAAAATAGAATCGAATCCACGCTGAGTCCGGGGTAAACCAAGAACAAAATCCATACTGATGTCGGTCCAGGGCTGAGCCGGAATTGGCAGGGGTAAATAAAGACCTGCATTTGTGGATGTTCCCTTGGCCAACTGACAAATTCGACAACGGGCGACAAAACGACCAACTTCCTTCCGCATCGATGGCCAAAAATAGGAGGACGACAGCAACTGGTATGTTCGATCACGGCCCACATGACCTTCATTATGTAGCTCCTGGATCAGCCGCGGACGCAAACTACAGTCAGGGATACACAGCTGTACGCCACGAAAGAGAAAACCATCTTCCAATAAAAAATCAGCATGTTCGCCCTGCTGAATCAGTTCCGGAACCCGAGAAAAGAATGAGTCAGTAACATAAAGGTCAACAAAAGAATCAAAGCCAGGAACCTAAACGCGCATCTCAGTCAACAGAGTGTGACGTCGGCTCAAAGCATCAGCAACCCGATTCGTAATACCAGCCTTGTGCTTGATGACAAAAGTGAACTGCTGCAAATAAGCTATCCAAGCAGCATGTCGATGTGATACTTTGTCTTGACTACCAAGGTACTCTAAAGAATCATGATCAGTATATAGCATAAATTCATGCTGAAACAAGTAATGACGCCAATGTTTGATAGCCTGAATGATCGCATAAAATTCAATATCATAAGTACTAAATCGCAGTTTGGCATTTGCCAATTTCTCACTAAAGAAAGCCACAGGACGCCCTGATTGGGAGAGAACTACCCCAATACCAAATTTAGACGCATCACAATGAAGCTCGAATGGCTGGGAAAAGTCGGGCAGCACCAAAATAGGCGCTGTGGTGAGACGCCGTTTAACTTCTACAAATGCTGCATCAGCATCGTCGGACCAACTAAATTTTGTGCCCTTCATGCAATCCGTAATCGGTGTCAGTAATGCCAGAACTGCACAAGGGCTGAGACTTTCCCGAATATGTCCCTTCTCCAACAAATCCTCCATCTGTCGACATAATTCTTCATGCTCCTTCGGGCTCATTCGGTAGTGGGGTCGATTTGGGAGAGCAGCACCAGGGACCAGGTCGATCTGATGTTGAATATCTCTCAGAGGAGGTAACTCGGGTGGTAAATCCGCTGGAAACACATCTTCAAACTCCTGTAAAAGAGACTGAATGACAGGACTATGGTCCGCCTTGAAATTAGGCACAACAGGGTCACAGAACAATAGGAAAACCACGCCAGCCTCTTCCATGGCTGTCTGAAAAGAAGCACGGGACAGCAAAGTCGATGTGGAAGGAGTATAGTGAATGCTCAGGGGTCGAGGCTTTGCTGGAATAAGAATGATCTTTTTTCCCCGAAAGAGGAATGAGTAGGTATTTGCACGCCCATCATGTATAACAGACAGATCGTATTGCCAAGGACGGCCAAGCAGTAGATTACAAGCATCCATAGGGACAATATCACAAAAGACTTCATCATGGTATGTTTGCCCTACAGAAAAAGAAACAAGCACGCGCTTGGAGACGGTGATATCAGTACCTTTGCTTAACCAGGCGAGCTTGTACGGCTTGGGATGCGATTTTGTCCTCAACCCTAGCTTCAAAATCGCTGCTTCGGAGACGACGTTCTCGCAGCTGCCAGCATCAATGATGAAGGTGCACACCTTCCCGCCGATCATACACGTCGACTGGAACACGTTACTCCTCAGCCCGTCGCTCTTCCCAGGAACGCGAGGAGACAAGAAAGTATGGCACATCATCAGCACTGCTCCAACATCGCCAGTCACGATTTCTTCCGCATCCTCAGGCAAGTCATCATCGTAGGTATCGAATTTTGGAGGGCCATCAAGAACAATAGGATTTGGTTCAAACACCTCCTGCAAGAAGAGACCCCTAGCACCCGCCGCATTGGGACACTCGACCTGACGATGCCCTAATTCGCCACAGCCATAGCACCGTAAATTGCTTGAAGAATGGTTTGGTGCACCGCGCCCGGGAGGGATCAGATCAGGTGTTAGGCGGCGCCCAGGAGGGATCGGATCAGGTGTTGGGCGGAGAACTGGTTTGGACGCCGGAATCCCTGAAGGAGCACCGGTCCTTACGCCAGTCTGGGTCCGGCGAGCCGATTGTTTTTCTGTCTGGAGGGCACGCCGATTGGCTTCGGAAACCGAGGATGCATCGAACATATTCAGCGTATCTTGGAGCTGAAGGCGTAACCCGCCAATATAGCGGGAGACCCGCTGGTGCGGCGACTCGGTCACATCTGTGCGAGCCAGCAGCTGATAGAATTCTTTGGTATATTCATCAACAGATCTGGGTCCCTGACAAAGATTCTGCATTCGCTGGTAGAGTTCCCGCTCGAAGTTGTAGGGAAGGAAAGCCTTACGGATTTTTCTTTTGAATTTCTCCCAACTCTGGACTTTATCCTTGCCTGCACGCGTGCGGTTCTGCTTCACCTGCTGCCACCAAGCCTGTGCCCTACCGCGTAGGTGGATGGTGACTAATGCGACCCTTCTCTCCTCTGGAACCTCCTTGAAGTCCAGGACTTCTTCAATCTGTGATAACCAATCGATAAGTGCCTCCGCCTTAAGGCTGCCATCAAAATCTGGGACGTGTATCTTGAAACCAAGCTCCCAGCGGCGGGAGTGAGAAGTAGTCTGGTCGATCCCCTCCCCAAAAGGGTTAACCATACGCTCAACCTCTGTGCCTTGTTGCCTGGCGGTAAGAACAGCCACCTGACGGGTAAGATCGGCTACCTGGTGGCGTAGGTCAGCATCTTCACGATCATCTACATCACTTGTATCTCTAGTCACTCTAGCGCCACCGCGACCGCTGGTTCTTGCTCGTACCATCGCGCAGGACTGCCTGTGTCTGATACCACTATGATAGAGAGTGAAACGTAGCAGAAGCCTAAAGGGATAAAACCCTAATTTTTTTTAATTAATCAAAACAATTCCCCTAACAATGAATAAAAGATAGGTTTATATAGAGTTCAAGCAAAACCCTAAAACTAAAAAGATAAAAATTACAAAAATAGCCTAAAGTATTAAAAGTGCGAAAAAAGAGGATAGATGAGCCCGAATGCCTAAAAAGCCCATAGCTCACGAGCAAAGCTGGTGACTTGCGTTCGTGATGTCGTTTCCTTCGAAACAAGGTGTTGTGGGTAAAAACCTGACACCAGAGCTCCAAACTGCTAATTCACCGAACTGTCTGCATCACGTAATTGATTTAATCATATAATTACTTATATAATTTATTATTGTATTGATAATAAATAAATAAATAGAATCATTAAGCATAGACCAATCCATTTATTTCCTACAATATTTCACTTGGATCATCATATACTACTCAATGATGTATTCACTTAATGGAATTCTTAAAATCTATTATCCATAGATGAACTGAACAATCTGGTACATAACGATGAAAAAACATAAATAAAGACATCTACATCATAGCGCGAGCAACTGGATACAACAGTAATTATGGTATCATTAGCAATCAAATATATAAAGCAATTATGGTGTACATCATAAGAATAATATGAAATGAAATTTAACATATTTATTCTTAAAATGTCCTACTTAAATGGAGATTTAATTATTGGATTAGAGAAGTCAATGAACTTAAATGTTCCATATATTGTAATAAAACAAAATATATAAAACCAAATAGCAAATGTATATCGTTTCTTATTACAAAGCTTCCACTTATATCAACAACCCGATAATACATCCAATATTTAAACTTATACAAAATTGAGCATATATCGGACTCCCGACTACCAAAACATATGAAACATTTTTCATTTCCTCAGTCTCAAAGTTTGTCTTTAGACATTGACTTACACTTAATTTGTCTCTTTTTTCAATATGGGTATTCAAGGACGTACTAAAAATTATGAACTTAATCCCATTAAACCTTTGATACTCAGAGTCCTCAACTAATTTTATCTCAAAACTAACGAAAACTATTAGCTCAAAGAATTTTTGGTACCACTATTAAAAAACCTATTTGAGCTCATGAATAGAGTTTTTAAGTTTATGCACCATGGACTTTGGAGCAACTATTACAAAGCTCTTAGGTTAGACAATATAGATCATTTTCTCAATATCACCATTAAGAAAAATGGTCTTAACATATACTGACTGAAGTTCCTCATTAAAGTATACGAATAATACCATAACTTTTATAAATGAGTCTTGCATGAAACTAGATAGAAGGTCTTATTAAAGTTAATCTATTTTCGTTGAGTATAACTCATTTTCAAAAGTCTCACTTTATGTTTCTCTATATTACCCTTAAAATCTCGTTTGGTTTTGTGAACTCACTCAAGACCAATCAACTTCATTTACTAATATAATTGGACAAGCTTCCAAAATTGTGTTATCTTACATTGACTTATATTTTTCCTTAATAGTGTTAATCTAAAACTGATGATGATTCGCTTCAAAACGACATCCACAAACATGCAGATGTTTTAAGCTACGCTTGCGTCTAGTCCAAGCTTATTTAGGGTCTTTATGGTTGTGTTTATAAAAACTTTACCGAGAATATATGTTCACATTTGATTATCTTTCCCTAAATTAGTAATAGTAGGGTAGAATGACAAATCATATTTCTCACGATATCCTTAAGCACACGGTTTCGATTCTCATATTTACATTTGTATGTTAGATGATCCATATTTTGTTTTATGAGAAACTATACTGCAATCCTCTAGGTTATTTATAACTTATCTATGATATTGTTCGTCCAAATCATCATATTTTCCATAAATTCACTAACGTAGCCAGATCTAACACATAATACTCTTACCAAGTTGTTTAACTTCAATTTTAACAACTATGAACTTTTCTTGGAGACTCTGATATCTCATGAGAAAAAACTATGAACTATGAACTTTTCTTCAATATAGTGCTCATCACATTATCATGTAAAGAAAAATTCATTTGATTATTCTTATACAACTTTTAATGTGTCTGTTAGTCCTTTTCTCACGCAAGTATACGCGGTCAAATCGTAGCAAGTAATAAGTAAGAAAGATCGTTCCCACGAAGACTAGGTGTATAAGACAAGAATTCACTTATGCAACAACGTATGATTATTAAACTAATGCTTGAACGAGTAATAAAGTATGAATGTAACCAAACAAATCAACTAACGAAATTATCTAATGAGTTTACTTATGCGAGAGAAAACATGGAACCCTAACTTCATTGTTTATTTTACTCAGAGTATTAATATACTTAACCAATATGTGAGATACTACGATTACTAATCAGATAACTCAAAATCAGAATACGCTACCTTTCAGTACACGTAAACCAAACCACTTAATCAACCACAAAAGAGATAGCAGTTAAGCAGACACCGCATGCATGACAATCCTATATGTCTATATGAATTGAGGTACAATTGGTTTTAAGCACAAGTTATCTATTTCGATTACATAGGGTAATATGATATGGTTAATGACATATTACGAATCATGAACAATCACAATATGAATCATTCAAGAACCTATGCTAGCATGGCAAGTTCTAAACCCTTAAATATACTTTCGCATTCATTAAAGATAAACAATCTAGATGTTCGCGACGCATCTAACAAAAAAACACAACCATACTAGGTAACCGATAAACATATCTCAAAAAAAATCAATTAAGCAATAAACCCTAAATATTATTCAAACAAATCCGCTAAGGTTCCATGACAACGATTAGTTCATAATCGAACAAATCATCATCATGGTTTTAAAAATTAACATAGCTTGATGAATATAAATAAAAATAAAAATAAACGAAGAAGAGTTTAGAAAATATTAAACCATAAAAAAACTCAAAGTCAAATCGTCGTAGCTTGCCGTCAATTGCTTTTGCTTGCCGTCAATTGATTTTGCCGCAAACCCAATTAATTCCCTCTGTTCGTCCGATTTAAGCCTAAAGAAAGCAGCACTTTTGTATTAATTGTATCAGAAAGCTTTTTGTAAGTCGCCTGAAGTAAGTCAGCTTTATTAAGTTGCCGTCAATTGCTTCTTTTTCTTCTCGGCAAAACTCAGTAGACTTTTGCTTCTTTTTCTTCTCGGCAAAACTCAGTCGCCCAAAAGCGGCTATAAAACCAAAAAAATAGCACCCCTTCTTTCTCCTTTACGTCTTTTTATATAGATATTCTGCCGAAACCCTAAAAACAATTAATTTACGTATCGTAAATATTTATGTTAAATAAAATAATCTTTTAAACAATATAGCTAAATAAAATATTCGGATTAATATAATATTCTTTTCTTAATTCAGCATTAATTTCCTTTTATGCTTCGCTTTAATATTTTCTTCTTAATTTAATATTTTAAACAATATCTTAGAAAATATATTTTCCTTTTTTTTCAACATTAATATATTTTTCAAGCATTAATATATAATAATGCTTGAAAAATCACTCGTCATAATATATTCCAAGCATTAATATATTTTTTTTTTGGAAAATCACTCGTCATAATATATTTTCATAGTATTAATATATATTTTTTCAACATAAATATATTTTTTCAAGCATCAATATATTATTCTTTGTTTTCAACTGTTCCAAAATTGCCCTCAAGTACATTAATTTCCAGTTTCTTCAATTTCAACCCCAAATTTATTAATATTATCATAATTTACCCGCGGCACAAGCGACTTTAATAATACTGGAAAAACACGTTAAAACTCAACGAATACTTGAGAACCGGTGATGATTTTAAGAATGGAAGCGTAATAAGTGATATGAAATGCACTTATCAAACCCCCAAACTTAAACCGTTGCTTGTCCTCAAGCAATGCAAAACAGGTTTAACAATTGATGCATGAATGCAACTGAATTTAAATGAATGCAAGAACGCAATGATCCCGAACAAGTAACTGTAACTAATTAAGCATAAATGCCTCAACGAATGTAATGACCTCGGAATGTGAAATAACTAGGTACTCAAATGTTAGCAGTACAAGTGAAGAAGCGTGTATGTGTGCTCAAACTCAATCGACATGTTCTTAGTACAAAATAATGGAGCTTACTTGTTCTCATCATAATAATCACAAGATTAGAAACGAAATACAACCTAGATTCTTCAAAGTCAAGTTGCACATCCATATTTCCCCGGGGTTGTCAAAGATTTATTATGTTTTACTCTATATACAAACACATAAAGGCTTATTTGACCGTGCAATGGATGAGGTCCCTGAAAGACTTATACAATGGTGCCCATGTAGCGAGCTTTAGATTAGCGGATCCCAGACCGGAAAAGTCTTAGGTCACTAGGCACAAAGTCCCCTAGAACTTAATAACTCAAGTACCAAAGAACTCATCCTAGCCAATTTTTACCTCTTTTTTTTTATAACCGGATTAGGAATGAGTGTGTTTCGCTCCATCTCATTCCACCCCTAGACTACTCGCAATACGCAGCCCCCAGCGAGAGGACGTACGTCGACGAGCGGCTACTAGCCTTTGACGCCTAACTGAATAATACACATATTTATCTTTCAACTCCCCCAAACTTATATTTTTGCAATCCATGAGCTAATAAAGGATTAAGGTGTAATTCTGAACCTAATCAAGGATTATGTATAACAATACTCAAGTGTGTCCGTAACTAGCATAAAAACATTCGATGAGTCTACATGTATTAATTGTGCTTCTACATCAAGCAAGCTAACTGACAAGTAACCTAAATAGATTTTATTCCTACTGTCATTCCAAACAATTTTCATCATCGACTACTTAAGTAGAAACAGCAACTCAAGGGATCAAAGACGCAAAATACATGAACAAAAATCTATGCTAATAAACTAACTCGATCCTAAACACAGTCTATATGATCATGGCATGAATATGCAAATAAATATGACTAACATGAATAACTACTATGATGAATGCAACTACAAGAAATTAAAAGAAACAAGAAACACTCCCCTATTCGTCCAGCATTGTTGATCATTGTTTCCCAGTGGGTTGCCTCCCACGAAGCGCTTGTTTAACGTCGATAGCTCGACGATACCACTCGGAATCATATAGTGTCGAGGTGGATGCTGAATGCCTCACGGTTCTCCATATTTCCATAGTAATGCTTGAGTCGTTGACCATTGACTTTGAATGCTTTATCTGGCGATTCCTCATAGATTTCAACTGCTCCATGTGGATATACTGTCTTGACTTTAAAAGGTACAGACCACCTTGACTTGAGCTTCCCTGGGAAAAGCTTTAGACGAGAGTTGAAAAGAATAACAAGTTGGCCTGGATCAAAAGCTTTATGTACAAGCTTCATATCATGCCGTTTCTTGACTTTTTTCCTTATACATCTTCTGATATCTGCTATGGTCCAACCAATGGCTGATTTGAACTTCCCCATAACTCTTAATAGCTTTTCTTCCTCACTACCTGAAAGGTTAGATGCAATAATAACAGGTAATGTAGATGAATCTCCTAAGAAAGCATACATGGGATGATCTGGTAGTGGTTTGAGTTCAAGTTTAGGAGTTCTTGTAGAGAAGGTTTAAGTCTTTCCTGAGAATCCTTAAGATCACCCAATACGAGCGACTCATGTGGAATATTGAGCCTCTTTTGATACGGGGCTTCCTGTAGTAGTTCAACACATTCGGATATTTCTTCGTCTTCAAAGTCAGATTCACTATGTAGAACTCTCCCTAGAGCATTTGAACTCGAGAACTGATCCAACTCATTATTGTACGAAGAATCGACTGTATCCAACCTGAAACATTCATCATCCTCTATTGGCAATTGCATAGCCTTGAAAACGTTGAAAGTGACAGTCTGATCTTGCACTTTCATAGTAAGCTCCCATTTTTGGACATCAATCAAAGTTTTGCCTGTAGCCAAGAATGGCCTTCCCATGATTATGGGGATGTTTTTGTCCTCTTCGAAATCCAAGATAACGAAGTCAGCAGGAAAGATGAGCTTGTCTACCTTTACTAAGACATCTTATACGATACCACGAGGATATGTGATAGAACGATCAGCCAGTTGCAAAGAGATATTAGTCGGTTTTGGCTCAAGTAGCCCAAGTTTCTCAAACACAGATAGGGGCATCAGATTGATGCTCGCTCCTAAATCACATAAACATTTGCTGAAAGTTAAATTGTCGGTTGAACAAGGAATGGTGAAGCTTCCTGGATCTTTAAGTTTGGGAGGCAATTTTTGTTGTAAGATCGCACTGCATTCCTCAGTGAACGCCAGTGTCTCAAAATCACCAAGCTTTAGTTTTTTCGAAAGAATTCCCTTCATGAACTTGGCATAACTAGGCATTTGCTCTAATGCTTCAGCAAAAGGTATGTTGATGTGTAGCTTCTTGAACACCTCCAAAAATCTCCCCAACTGAGCATCTAGCTTCTGTTTCTGCAACCTTTACGGAAAAGGTGGAGGAGGGTAGATCGTAGGCTCAACAACTGACTGAGATAGCTTTTTAGGTGGCTGATCTTGACCAGAATTAACCTCAGATGAGGGCTGATTTTGAGCAGAATTTTTCATAATATACTGATTTTGAGAAGAATTCGCCTCTTGTTCAACTGTGGGGTTCTCAGCAACCTTTCCTGATCGCAAGGTGATAGCTTGGCATTGCTCTTTGCTGTCCCGTTTACCTGTATTATGTTCCGTGTCGCTAGGAAGAACTCCCTGAGTTCTAACAATCATATTACTGGCCATCTGCCCAATCTGATTTTCCAAGGTCTTGTGAGATACCATCATACTTTTAATCATTAACTTCATCTCTTCGAATTCAGAGTCTCTCACAGAATGTTGAGAAGGGTCAGGATGTTGATTCTGAGGTTGTCTTGGGGCATACTGTTGAGATTGATGTTGCTGCCCTTGTTGCTGAAATCCAGGAGGAGCGTATGGCTTAGCACCATAATGCTGATTACCTTGTTGATTAATGCTCCAATTGAAGTTCGGATGATTTCTGTTGCTTGGGTGATAGGTGTTTGAGATTGGTTGTTGATTCTGCCTCTGAAAGTTACTCACAAATTGCACTGACTCAGTAGATATTGGGCATTGTTGAGTGTCATGCCCTCCAGCACAAATCTCGCACACACTAGCTACCTGCTGTACCCCTAGTTTAGTCAAAGAATCTACCTTCATGTTTAGAGCTTCAAGCTCAGCTGCTAAAGCAGTGGAAATGTCTACGTTAAGAATATCAACTACTTTATGTTGTGACTGTCTCTGAGAAGGGTTCTGGAATTCATTATCAGCCATCATCTCAAGGAGCTTATGAGCTTCCTCATAGCTTTTCGTTAATAAGGCTCCCCCAGATGCAGCATCGACCATGGGCCTTGTTTGCGCACCCAACCCATTGTAGAAGAAATTTATTACTAACCAATCAGGCATCCCACGATGAGGACATTTTCTGAGCATCTCCTTGTAACGCTCCCAAGCTTCACTTAAAGATTCACCATATGACTGAGAAAACTGAGTAATAGCATTCCTCAAGGCGGCTGTTCTTGCCATAGGAAAGAATTTTGAGAGAAATTTCTGTGCTAGTATATCCCAAGTAGTGATCGAGCCTGCTGCTAAAGAGTGTAACCAGCTCTTAGCTTTGTCCCTCAAAGAAAATGGAAAGAGTCTCAGTCTTATGGCATCATCTGAAACACCGTTGAACTTGAAAGTATCACAGATTTCAAGGAAGGTCATAATGTGCATATTAGGATCCTCAGATGAAGCTCCCCCAAACTGACAAGAATTCTGCATCATCTGAATAGTGCTGGGTTTAATCTCAAAATTATTCGCAGCGATATTGGGTCTGACAATGCTAGACTGAATATCCATGATCTTTGGTTGAGAGTATTCCATGAGTGCTTTTGGAGCAGGATCTCCCATTGTATACACGCTCAAGTACCTGAAGCACAAGAAACACTCGAAAAGCAAGTAACCGAATCAAGTCAGTAGTTTTATAACGACCCCTGCTGATAAGCAATAAAACTGTCAAATAACACCGAGTCCCCGGCAACGGCGTCAAAAACTTGTTAGTCCTTTTCTCACGCAAGTATACGCGGTCAAATCGTAGCAAGTAATAAGTAAGAAAGATCGTTCCCACGAAGACTAGGTGTATAAGACAAGAATTCACTGATGCAACAGCGTATGATTATTAAACTAATGCTTGAACGAGTAATAAAGTATGAATGTAACCAAACAAATCAATTAACGAAATTATCTAATGAGTTTACTTATGCGAGAGAAAACATGGAACCCTAACTTCATTGTTTATTTTACTCAGAGTATTAATATACTTAACCAATATGTGAGATACTACGATTACTAATCAGATAACTCAAAATCAGAATACGCTACCTTTCAGTACACGTAAACCAAACCACTTAATCAACCACAAAAGAGATAGCAGTTAAGCAGACACCGCATGCATGACAATCCTATATGTCTATATGAATTGAGGTACAATTGGTTTTAAGCACAAGTTATCTATTTCGATTACATAGGGTAATATGATATGGTTAATGACATATTACGAATCATGAACAATCACAATATGAATCATTCAAGAACCTATGCTAGCATGGCAAGTTCTAAACCCTTAAATATACTTTCGCATTCATTAAAGATAAACAATCTAGATGTTCGCGACGCATCTAACAAAAAAACACAACCATACTAGGTAACCGATAAACATATCTCAAAAAAAATCAATTAAGCAATAAACCCTAAATATTATTCAAACAAATCCGCTAAGGTTCCATGACAACGATTAGTTCATAATCGAACAAATCATCATCATGGTTTTAAAAATTAACATAGCTTGATGAATATAAATAAAAATAAAAATAAACGAAGAAGAGTTTAGAAAATATTAAACCATAAAAAAACTCAAAGTCAAATCGTCGTAGCTTGCCGTCAATTGCTTTTGCTTGCCGTCAATTGATTTTGCCGCAAACCCAATTAATTCCCTCTGTTCGTCTGATTTAAGCCTAAAGAAAACAGCACTTTTGTATTAATTGTATCAGAAAGCTTTTTGTAAGTCGCCTGAAGTAAGTCAGCTTTATTAAGTTGCCGTCAATTGCTTCTTTTTCTTCTCGGCAAAACTCAGTAGACTTTTGCTTCTTTTTCTTCTCGGCAAAACTCAGTCGCCCAAAAGCGGCCGTAAAACCAAAAAAATAGCACCCCTTCTTTCTCCGTTACGTTTTTTATATAGATATTCTGCTGAAACCCTAAAAACAATTAATTTACGTATCGTAAATATTTATGTTAAATAAAATAATATTTTAAACAATATAGCTAAATAAAATATTCGGATTAATCTAATATTCTTTTCTTAATTCAGCATTAATTTCTTTTTATGCTTCGCTTTAATATTTTCTTCTTAATTTAATATTTTAAACAATATCTTAGAAAATATATTTTCCATTTTTTTTCAACATTAATATATTTTTCAAGCATTAATATATATTTTTTTGAAAATCACTCGTCATAATATATTTCAAGCATTAATATCATAATATATTTTCGTAGCATTAATATATATTTTTTTCAACATAAATATATTTTTTCAAGCATCAATATATTATTCTTTGTTTTCAACTGTTCCAAAATTTCCCTGAAGTACATTAATTTCCAGTTTCTTCAATTTCAACCCCAAATTTATTAATATTATCACAATTTACTCGTGGCACAAGCGACTTTAATAATACTGGAAAAACACGTTAAAACTCAACGAATACTTGAGAACTCGTGATGATTTTAAGAATAATGGAAGCGTAATAAGTGATATGAAATGCACTTATCAATGTCTTTTATAAGAAAACAATTAAATTCTTAGTGACATTTTTCAGATATAATAAACATTCACTATAAATAAAAATTGAAAATCACAAATGGCATAAACAAAGTATGAACTGCACTTTGCTTGATGGATGGAACTTTCACTATTCGTGAGGCTTCAACTCTTTATTGATCTTTCATAAAAATACAAACATGAGTGGTCGCAACTGTATCAACACACCACGTGTTTCCTACAATTGAAACTAAAATGATATATGAACATATCACATTTGTGAGATTACATTTAGATTTTATTTACGCTTGTTTCTTTTTCCACTCCATTTTGAGATACTTCATCCTCTTGCAAATAAAACATCAACATGCATAAGGTGATTCATTAGGATTCTTTGCTCATGAACCGCGAGACTTATCAAATGTTATGTCATAATTTTGTTTCTCTGCTTTCGTTATTGATAACTCACCTTATGAATCTTAGACTATTCTTGTTTCGGTATTTCTTCCTCTTAAGTAGCATTAGAAGTCAATTTACTAATTATCAATTTCTCACACTAAAGAAAAAATGAAATGCAAACCCTATCACAACCTCTTTGGGAATGATAATCTTAAATGTCATTAAATTTAAGATGATAATTTACACCCCAAAAATATGTTACCTTGGTGTTATTTTTCCATTAAACTTAATGGTGTAAAGCTTATATAACATCATCTTAATCTTCATTTTATTAAAATTTGGCAAAAAACATCTTAACTTAGTTGAATAAAACAATTGAATGGGTGATCCTAATCAAGACAGTCCCATGGACTTCTAAACTTATTGATTATTTTATGATTTACAAGCATAGCCTATTTGACATATCACATTCCTTAAATTATTTCTTCTCCTTAAGAGTATGAACTGTAGTAAGATCGTGGACTTTCTAGTCCTTAATGCTATGTTAAGATCACAACAGTTCAAATGTAATTTCATATTTTTTATTCGTTGGAAACTATTTGATACATAAAAAATTTAGAGATTTATTGCATTGTGGGTTAAAGATAGTAACCATAACTTTATAAATAAACTTAAATAAATGTTTAAACAATGGCATATTATATGTAAACCAGAACATGCATCGCTAAAAAGATAGATTTAGACAAACATACTAACCTGCATTTTATGAGTTTGCAATAAATCACTATTAATCATATTTTAATTGATTAAATACTAGTGAAACCCTCATTTGGCTTTATTTCCCTATTCCAAATTAAACATTAATGATCAATTTCAGATGACCATCTTTTATTCATTATTAAATATGATAGTTTTAAAAAATATTATGGGGGAGATTGGGTATTATGTCTAAGATATTTTGTAGGGGTCTGATTCTATAGAGATAACACAAGAATACTAGAGAGAGAATCTTCCAAAAGTAGTAATAAACTAGTAATTTTCATATTTCGTCAAAGAATGTAGAGAAAAAATGAAGTAATTAATCTCCTGAAGGTTGCGATGATTCCTAGCACTGTAGATCTTAATTGGGATGGTCAGTTCCAGAGACCATCCTAAATGATGTATGATACCTTAATTCATGAATAATATATTTTCCATAATGAGTTACCAGAATGGTCGAGAGAAGCCACGAGTCGTACCAAAAAAAGGTAGACTTCTCATAAATGATCACTAACCTAAACATTTTTCTAGTCAAAGGCCAAAACGTAAAATATTTCTCCATTTCCAAAAGGGAGATGAGCCAATATTTAAAGCATTAGAGTTATTATTTTTAAATTTTTTTACATTAATCCAATCGCACCAGACTGAGTTGATCTTTTTACTAATTAAGAACCACAATTATTTAATGACAACTGCCTGATTCTAGATTTTTCAGTCTAAAATTCCAAAGGATTTACATTGGATCAAGCCACATTAGACCCCAAAATTTACATCTCATAGCCTGACCAGAAAAAGCATCAGAGGAATTAGGATAACTCTTTGAGAACCCTTTATGGGATTGCAAAGATTGACGACCGGTATACTTGGCCAAGAAATAGAATATATTTGATGAGCTTGAGCTTTCTCGTATAAGAAAGATGTTTAGAGGTCAAAGAACCTATGTGAGTAGTAATATTTTGAAGAAGATGATGAAAATTGTTATAACATAGATGACCTGCGATTAGAGAAACTCCCATGTATTCTACAAGAATATAAGTGACCTTGTATCCTAAGATGTTGATTAAATTATCTCGAATAGTGGGGTTTACCCCATAGATGAAAATATGACTTTTAGCGGGACTGACATGGAGACCCGAGAGCGAGAAGAATTCCTCCAGACTTCATTTGATTAAATTGAGGAATTTTAGGTCATCGTGATAGAAAATCATTAAGTTATTAAAAAAATAGAGGTTAAATATGATAGTTATTAATCATATTTTAATTGATTAAATACTAGTGAAACCCTCATTTGGCTTTATTTCCCTATTCCAAATTAAACATTAATGATCAATTTCAGATGACCATCTTTTATTCATTATTAAATATGATAGTTTTAAAAAATATTATGGGGGAGATTGGGTATTATGTCTAAGATATTTTGTAGGGGTCTGATTCTATAGAGATAACACAAGAATACTAGAGAGAGAATCTTCCAAAAGTAGTAATAAACTAGTAATTTTCATATTTCGTCAAAGAATGTAGAGAAAAAATGAAGTAATTAATCTCCTGAAGGTTGCGATGATTCCTAGCACTGTAGATCTTAATTGGGATGGTCAGTTCCAGAGACCATCCTAAATGATGTATGATACCTTAATTCATGAATAATATATTTTCCATAATGAGTTACCAGAATGGTCGAGAGAAGCCACGAGTCGTACCAAAAAAAGGTAGACTTCTCATAAATGATCACTAACCTAAACATTTTTCTAGTCAAAGGCCAAAACGTAAAATATTTCTCCATTTCCAAAAGGGAGATGAGCCAATATTTAAAGCATTAGAGTTATTATTTTTAAATTTTTTTACATTAATCCAATCGCACCAGACTGAGTTGATCTTTTTACTAATTAAGAACCACAATTATTTAATGACAACTGCCTGATTCTAGATTTTTCAGTCTAAAATTCCAAAGGATTTACATTGGATCAAGCCACATTAGACCCCAAAATTTACATCTCATAGCCTGACCAGAAAAAGCATCAGAGGAATTAGGATAACTCTTTGAGAACCCTTTATGGGATTGCAAAGATTGACGACCGGTATACTTGGCCAAGAAATAGAATATATTTGATGAGCTTGAGCTTTCTCGTATAAGAAAGATGTTTAGAGGTCAAAGAACCTATGTGAGTAGTAATATTTTGAAGAAGATGATGAAAATTGTTATAACATAGATGACCTGCGATTAGAGAAACTCCCATGTATTCTACAAGAATATAAGTGACCTTGTATCCTAAGATGTTGATTAAATTATCTCGAATAGTGGGGTTTACCCCATAGATGAAAATATGACTTTTAGCGGGACTGACATGGAGACCCGAGAGCGAGAAGAATTCCTCCAGACTTCATTTGATTAAATTGAGGAATTTTAGGTCATCGTGATAGAAAATCATTAAGTTATTAAAAAAATAGAGGTTGACTATTTTGAGATTTTGACATTTCCAATTAATTTGAAATTCATGTCATTCGTTTTCTCCCTAAGGATGGATAAGACTTACATTACGATGATAAAAAAAAGAATAAATGATCACATTGTCTGGCCCTTTCAAACCTTGGAAGTTTTAATTAGAATCACCACTACTGATACTTTACAAACGAGTGGATAAACATTTGATAATCTAATTTATCATCATATTCGGAAATTTCATGGCGCCAAAGATATCAAGAATAAGGTGTCAACGAACATAATCAAAAGCTTTTCTAAGTTCAATTTTTAGTGCGACCCTCTTGTCTTTGCTATTAGTTTATGAACCCCTCAGGAGTTTTTAGGAAAGAATGATATGCTTTGTCTTGGGATGAAAGGTGATTTAGATTTATCAATTAAATAAAATAATAAGTCATTAATTCTGTCAGCAATAGTCTTAGATATAATCTTGTACATGATGTTGTACATGACGTTGCATCAGGCTATTGGCTTGAAATCAATAGCGTAAAAGGGGTGTCTATAAGTGGAATTAAAAGAAGGCTCCAAATGCTAGAATTGAAGAAATTGAAAACCTCAGTGCATATGCCATTATCCATAATATTTTATGAATAGTTGAATAAACTCCTATTGTAGTCATTATGCCCAAAGGATTTATTATTATGAATACTCAATAAGGAATTTTTTTTATCTTCTCACATGTTATCATGCAAATCATGAATATTTTATCCAATATGTTGCCATTTTTAGAAATGATAATCAAAATCATAATGAGACCCAAGTAACCTTGAGGATGCCTTGTGTCAAAGAGATCCTTAATGTATTTCATCGGAACATTAGGAACATTGGATGTATTGGTTATCAATTCTCCAATGAATTAAGATAATTTTGTTACGTAATATACAATTTTTAATATTAGTATAGATAATTTTTTTGTTTTGGTCTCCAAGTTTAAGTCAAGACTCTCTCAATTTTTTCTTAAGGAAATATTCTCCAACTTTGTTGAGGAAGATGAATGAAGAGAAAGTCTTAATTTTTTGGAAATGATGATGGGATTGGAAGGATCAGAAGAAAGGAAAATGAGTGTGGAATAGGTACCCGAGAGCTAATGACGTTGTATTCCTTGCGGTTGAGGTCCTAGAGCATGAATTAAAGACGGATGAGTTTTGGGGAAACTAAACTCATAACCTGAATATTGATAGGAAGGTTCCAACTAGTTATGACTATATCTTTGAATTGAATGTGTAATTTCCAAATATAGAAAATTTTGAAGAAAAAAAATCCTTCGAGGACAAGGGGTGTCAAGATTTAGTATGACTATTGTATGGTTCGATGAGCAGGGAATGTCAAAGTAGATGAATGACATTGGAAAAAAACTTATACCAATCGTTGTTGACTAAGACACATTAAATTTTAGAAGAGATAAGATTGAGAGGTTGGTTGTTAGTCCATGAGAATTGGAATTAGTTGAGTGAAGGTCGATGAGCTCTCATTATTAACAACGATTATTAAATTCTTTGGTTTCCGAATTCGAGGTCTCGAATGAGCTAATATGTTCCACGGACTTCGTCGACTTAGGACTGCAATGGCTTCTGAATTATACCATAAAAATATAGTTAGGAACATTGTAAAAATTTAAATGACAATAAAACAAAACGAAAATAAAAGGCTAAAAATATGAATTTACGGTGAATATCATTAGAAGATAACAATAACACGAGGTCAAATTATACAAATCTTACTTCAAAAATAAAAAACACGATTGATAATATAATAATAATAAAAATCATCAATCTAATTATAAAATCTACTTTAAGGAAGCAAATCCTAATTTATATAATAGTTATCATATAAATATTAGGGGAAAGTACCCATAAATACCTTTTCAAGTATCTAATCTCAAATAAGTACCCAAATATGAGTCCCTTAGTCTAGTAGTAAGAGGAATATATTTTTACCAAATTAGCCCTAATACTAGAAGAAAGAGAAAGTAGGTTACTATTTTTCTAATTTTTCTAATTTTTAATTTCCCCCAAATTTAAAAAACTTTAAGATAACAAAAAGACAGAAAGACTCTAGGAGAAAGTCAGAGAAGAATAAGAACCCAAAAGAAGCCTGTAAACCCACCGTCTCGTTTTTTGCGAAGAACCTCCGGAGAGCGCGTGATTATGAACTCCGGCGAAGGTAGAAGAAGGGTGGTTCGAAACTATCGACAAGCATCGTATAACCTGTGTTGAACGGTTATCGTTTTTTCCTCGTCTGAAGCAAAAACCACCGGAGCACGGGATGTTCGAACGGTGGACAAAGCACATTGAGGGTTAGTAGATTTTTCTTAATCCTGTTTTGTAGATTGCCTTTTTCATGATATAGATAAGAACTGTTTGTTATTGTTAACTGGCTTATTCGTTCAGTAGTTGAGCTAGATTTCCCGGCCGGTGAGTGAAACTTTAGTTGTTTGCGAAGGTCGAAAAAGTATTCGGAGGTGGTTAACTGTAAGCCGGTTACTGTCTCGCGCGAGGTAGTGACCTAGGTGCAGTTGGAGTAGTTTTGCCCAGAAATGGCGTTGCGTCCTGCGTTAATCTGGCATTGGTTTGGTTTAATTTTGGTAGCTTTGATTTGGGGCAGAGTAGGAGGTGGTTCTATTTCGCGTTTGTTTTGGCAATACATTGTTAGGGCAGTAGGTGGTTTTGACATGCAGAAAGATGGAAATGGTTGATTGAGATACGCGTATTAAGCGTTAGTACGGGGTTCCCCGTGACAACGTGCGTATGACGTTGCCATCGTAAAACCTATCTCGTGCTAGCCTTTTTAATATTTAGGTTGTGCTTAGTAGTGGGTTTCTGGTTAGTGGGCCTCGCGTACCTGTCACGCGGCGGTCGGGAATCCATCTAGAACTTACTAATTTGCGTGAGTATAAGTAATGTTTCGCGAGAGGAAGTAGTTTAGTGAGAAGTGGGCATTTTAGCCTGCTAACAATACGCGCGTTGATTATATAGCGTGTCGCTAGACATTGTATAAGTAGGCAGTACACTTGTCTTTCTGTTTAAATCGCGTGACGTTAAGGTAGTGACACGCGTTGTTATCCAATGGCTGATTGCAGTTTGGTTTATAAAGAGTTGTAGTAGGACATAGTTCTGGTAGGGGTTTAGCACTGCTTAAATCTTACGTGTGTGTTGTTTTGTTGCTGCAGAAAGACATAGTGAGCGAGGAGCATATTGAGGCTACAAAGAACATGCCATTCTATATTTTGCTTAAAACTTCCTTCACGACAAGGAACGAAGACCTGCCGAAGAAGAGGTTTAACAAAGTTGTAGAGGAGATTATAAAGAGATATTCTGTAAAGAATGGGTGTTTTAGAATAGGTTCGAAGCGGGTCAAGCTTACAACGAAGGATGTTAAAGCAATCTTCGGTCTTAAACACGGAACGGAGGAAATGCCTATGAACATATTAGGGGCTTTCAGTGGAAATGCCGACAAATCCAGGCTTGTCCCGTCCACGGTTGAGGTACCTATTGGGGTCGGTGCAGTCCAATCGATGGTTGAGGCAGTAGGAGCGAATGCTGAGGGGGAAATTGGTATTGTACCCAATGAAGAAGAACCGAATGTTCTTGTGGCTGAAAATGCACAAGTGTTTGAAGACCAAGCTAAGCAGCACGAGCCAAAACCCATCGAAGCATAAGCAATTGATGTAACCTCAGAAACTGCTAAAGAGTTTCAAGAGCAAGCACCGCAAACTGCTATTGTGGCAGCAGCAACTGAACCAATACCAATAGATGCAGAACCTCTTGAGGCTGTAGCTGAAACGGCACAAGAGTTACTGGCAGATGTTGATGGAAAAGGGACTACGAAAGAAACTGCGGGAGAACATAATCGCGTCGAGGCTGCAGCTGATACACTTTGTGGTGATGCTGATTCAAAAGGTACGGAGGGAGATTTGGCAATTCCAAATGTTGGTGAGCAAACAAGTGGGACGGAAATGAATAGAACCGGGCCATATGAAACTCCCCCTAGCGTACCGAAGGCCGTGGAGCAAGGACATGAAGATGTAAGTGGATCTTAAGTTATTAAGATTCAACTTCTTATAGCTATGTTAAAGTACATTTGTTTTTAATTTAGCCACGCTGTTGTTTTTCAAACTTCGGATTTAAATAGTGGGTTTTAAATGTTGATTAATACAATAGGGAATGTTTTTAAATTTTCAAGTTCCGCAAATATTATGTTATAGTTATTATGTTATTAGTAAGGTAGCAGAATGTTGTAAGATCAGAAACCGGGCTCAAACGAAGTTGTCAAAGTAATATCTGTTTTATACATGAACCCTATAGCATACATAAATCGCGCCAGTGACAGTTGTCTGATATGACTCGCGTGAGTGTAGTCAGAGGCTGATACGACTCGCATTGTACCACGCGCGATTTACGTAGTGCAACCGTATGAGCTGAAAAAATGTATCTAGCGTCTTATGTGTCCCGTGAGGTGCGACTCGCACATTACGTATTCTTGTGATCCTGCATCGCGCGCCGTTACGCTACGGACATGTTCCCATGGATGAGTAACTCATCATGGAATCCCACACATGCATGTGGCCATTTCGTGTCGCGCGATATGCAGCTTCATGGGAATCATAACGCGCGTGTTATACCTTATGCAACACGACTCGCGTCCCCTTTGTAACGTAACCCACGCCGTTGGTTACATTTTTTCCAGGGTTTTCATGTGAGAAAGAGAAGGTTACAGAAAGGAAATGTCCCTAGCACACCAAGTGTTACTCGAAAACCCAAAACTGAAACCGTGGTGGAAGTGGGAACTTCTGTAAAATCAACAAATGAGTTGCAAACCAAGTTGGAAGCGCAACGCAAAGCGAAGTTGGAAGTACTAACACAGCCCGTGATAAGAGAACCACTACAACCAGCAGTGGAAGTGGAAGCAGATTGTTTTGATCTTTCAAACCTCGATGATGCATTCGTATTATGTACACAATCATTTTTTGACGAAATTGATAAGGCGGCGGCGATACACTCGAGTGGAGGAAAGTCGGGAGACATTAGTGCGTCGAAAAGTCTGTTACAAGATGCACCTACAATGGTATGTTCTGAACTATGATAACAGTCATATACTGATTATTAAGTTAAGGATGGTTTTTTAATCACGTGTATGTTGTTTTACAGTTAGCAGATAATATAAATCCAAATTGGGATTTACTTACACAGACGCAATAGGCGGGAAATATTGAACAAACTTGGGAAAAAGAAACAGCAACTACGAAGTTAATAGACGTTAGTCAATACCGCAAGGTCGTTCGAATACAACAAAACGAAGATCAACTAGACTCTGAAGTATGGTATTTGCGAGAACATGAATTTACATACCGGCTAAGTGTTAGCGTCACAGAGCTAATGGCCGTAGCATACGAAGGGGAGCTAGATTTCAAGGTAAAGCTTAGAAACTTGATAGAACACAAATAATTAACAACTACTCTAGATATAGCTATGATTTTTACGTGCTGTAGATCATCGATGCCTGGATATATAAGCTGCTTCAAGATTCAAACTGGACCGTACCTTTTAAAGGCCTCGATGACGAGTACAATTGTAAATAAAATGTTATTCAGATTTCAGGAGTGGTAACAGTTAGTATCTAATTAATAAATACACATTTCAAGTGATGACAAGTTTGATATTGTTATGGTGTACACTGGTTCTATTACAGACATTACTAGCCAAAAAAACAGATGTTACAAACGTTATTGACGCAGTTTTTGAGAGCACGAAAGACACGTTTCTCCCATTCATTCCGGTATGCACCATAAATGAAATAGGTACTAACCACTGGACGTTGTTGGTAATAGACTTGGAGAATGGTTCGGAAAAAAACTACAATTCTCTAGCCCCTCTTAGCAAATTCACTCCAGACAACACTAGGAAAACGGGCGATGCTTTGGTAAGTACATTATTGTGTGACGATGTATGTTCATTGTTTGCAGGCTCCTTATATATCTCGCGTTACTGTGTGTGCGAATCACGTGTAAAAGGATCGATCTCGCGTCCTAATGTAAAGTGATTCGCAGCATTAGGAGTACACATTTAACTTCAAAAATTGAAACTAACATTTTTCTTATTTGACAAGCTCAACTATTGTATGAAGAAGATATACATACCACATGTGAAGAATGGATACAAAGTTAAAGCAGCACTCGAAATCCCACAACAAGATAAAGATTCGCTTGACTGTGGAGTGTTCGTCTGTCAGTATGCAAAAGACATTATCCAGCACGGCTTCGTAGGCAAGAAATATAGCAAGTGTATGCCAGCTAGAGCACGCGTAGAAATCTTCAACCACTTCCTGAATGACAAGAACGCTAATTTAAGGGCATCCGATGTGTAGCATTAAATTTTCGACGTGACTCGCGCAAGAACATTATGTTTTGTAGGACTTTTAATCCCACGTGACTCGCGTTTGAGGTTTCACATAAGTATGATGTCATGTTTTTGTAACTCGCGTGAAATATTATGCATAGCACGGGTTGTTTTTATTTAAGACGCGTTGTAAGTTGTATGTCATGCGCGATATATTTGTAAGGTGACAAAGATTTTAAGGATGTTGATAGAGGCATTATTGAGCAACCTATGACTTTGTGTAGTGTGAAAATCGCGTAGTGTAAGTCAAGAAAGCATCATTAAGTCTTGTAAATGACTCGCGCGAGTTAAGAATGAAATCCCAATAGTTAATACACGTGATGATATCTATATTTTACTCCCGCCGATATGTGGATTTTTTCATTTCAATTTCCCCGCCAAACACTAAGCTACAAAATATTACTCGTCTACTTACCAACCTAATATTTCGCCCTTATATATACCTCCACAAAACTACATATTGTATACACTTAAATAATTAAAACACTCGAAATAGGAAATAAGTATGAGTTGGTGCGTCGATGAAGACCAACACTTGCTACATATTTTTTGACTATGGGAGGCTTGGATTTGTCGGCCCCCACGTTCGAACAAGAGAAAGCGTCGCTGCGAGGTACAACGAACTGAAAGCAGAACCCTTGCTACGTGTTTTTTATCTTTGTTTAGATTTGCGCTTAGAGGCAGCAAATGTATGGCAGTGGGAAGATAGTGATTGGATATCAAGAGATATGATTATCTACCTAAAGGAATCCATCGCACAGAGAGAAGATGCAATTGCTAATTGCTCACCAACTACTTTATTCGAAGAACAAAGTAGTCCTTAAATTGGATGTGAAGGACTATATTTTGTAATGTTTTGAATGTATGACTTTTTTTGGTTAGTGTAACTTTCAACAAATGGTTACGAATTGGGAACTAGTACTACTTTATTTGGTAATGTTTTGAATGTAGGTATTTAATCTATACTAAGCGTATCGCGTCCTAGATAACCATATCGCGTGACCAATAGATGGTTTGTATCTCGTGTCTGCTGAAAGCCATGTCTAGCGAGTTGTCCGTTTGTTTAACATTGTTAAAATCAACTACCTAGTGTCAAAAGAAACAAATAGCTCGCGTTGTATGTTCCTTGTTTGACAAGTCGCGTATGACGTTGGCATCGTACAACCAATCTCGCGCCAGCCTTGTTAATTTTTAGGTTGTGGTTAGCAGTGGGTTCCTGGTAAGTGGGTCTCGCGTACATGTCACGCGACATTTGGAAATGACAATGCTAAAATCAACTACCTAGCGTCAAAATAAACAAATAGCTCGCGTTGTATGTTCCTTGTTTAACAAGTCGCGTATGACGTTGGCATCGTACAACCAATCTCGCGCCAGCCTTGTTAATTTTTAGGTTGTGTTTAGCAGTGGGTTCCTGGTAAGTGGGTCTCACGTACATGTCATGCGACATTTGGAAATGACAATGTTAAAATCAACTACCTAGCGTCAAAATAAACAAATAGCTCGCGTTGTATGTTCGTTACTACAACTTCACATCTAACGTCAAAAGACATTGACATCTATCTTTATAAGACATACTAATCTAGGGTGAGAAGATAATCACAGCTACCGTATGGTCACAGCTTGACCTACTTAAAAAATTCTACCTTAGAAGATGAAATGTTGTATGACGGTAAAGGGTATCAACCGATAGAGTGTTGCCAAATAAAACGTTAAAGAATATGAACGTCTAGCGTCGTAAAATATAGTAGTCTCGCGTAGGAGGTCATGTGCATTATCAAAATTACTATATACTATTTCGTTAATCGTAAATTTAAAAAAATTGAAATTAAACAGTTGATAATCAAAATTAATCAATAACAAGGGAGAATACGCTTTGGTTGTCGTGATTCAAATTTAAATTTAAATCGCGCAATACTTAATGGCTAGTGAAAAGACAATGGGATGTCTTTTCACTAATTGCATTGGGTTTATTAATGAAGGATATGACTAGGGTAGATAAAGCACTCATTGCATGTACATTAAATGCTACCTAGGGTACGCGTTGCTCTAGAAATTATTTAAATAGGCGTATCGCGTTTGCTTGCATAGTTATCCATAAGACTATTGAAATTCTAAAAACTGTTTCTCTTCCATAGCAAAGCAAAAGACGACGATGAGCGATTCAGACTCCTACGGCAATCACGGGTCAGAAGGTTCGTTTTCCGACGTTAGTTCTAGGCGCTCGGACATCAACTACAAGCGGGAGACTACTATAAAGTACTTTTCCGACGCCGAGTCGAATCCTTAAATTTAAATCGCGCAATACTTAATGGCTAGTGAAAAGACAATGGGATGTCTTTTCACTAATTGCATTGGGTTTATTAATGAAGGATATGACTAGGGTAGATAAAGCACTCATTGCATGTACATTAAATGCTACCTAGGGTACGCGTTGCTCTAGAAATTATTTAAATAGGCGTATCGCGTTTGCTTGCATAGTTATCCATAAGACTATTGAAATTCTAAAAACTGTTTCTCTTCCATAGCAAAGCAAAAGACGATGATGAGCGATTCAGACTCCTACGGCAATCACGGGTCAGAAGGTTCGTTTTCCGACGTTAGTTCTAGGCGCTCGGACATCAACTACAAGCGGGAGACTACTACAAAGTACTTTTCCGACGCCGAGTCGAATCCTTTCACTCCATCTCTTTCACCGACTGACTCTGAGTACTCTGAGTACTCCTTGTCGTGGCCGGAAGAAGATTCCGACATGGAGTGGTATCCAAAACGACGAAGGATAGTGAAGAACATAAAGAAGAACTGGGGCAGGAGAAAGATAACTCCTAGGAAGTCTTCGAAGGACTCATCCGATGATGATTACTGGGGGGAGGAAACAGACGAGGATGATGAAGAGGAGGAGGATGAATAGGACGAGGATGAAGAGGAGGAGGATGAAAAGACAGACGAGGACTTGGACGATGAGGTGGACGATGGGGAGGACACATCTGATGAGGGTAACTCTTCAGATTATTAGAATATGGTTCTGTTGTTTTAAACTCTTGTTGTTTTTTTGTGCTTTAAATTGTAAACCCTTTTGCATTTTGCTGTGTTTTGGTTAGGGTTTAGTATCTGGGCGCTAGTAGGCCCTCTATGATCCAAATGTATTTCAGTTTTGTTTCTTCGTTACTTTTGCAACGTATAAATTATCAATCGATCTCACTCTCTGTTTCGATAGTTTGATGGCGTTTTTGACACCCTCCAATTGAAAAACAGAGTACAGTAGAGATGGATAGTAAATATAATTGTCGAGCGTTAGATATCCAACATGATTCGCGCGGGGGGAGTGTAAAACTAACAAGTAAACACATTAAAGTTGGATCTGCGTTACTTGGCACGTAGTGTCTATCCGAAGTGAATTACGTAAGATATAAGACAACAATGGATGGTGTCTGAAACAACTGAATCGTGTCTAGTGTAATAGGGAAGCAATGGGTCGCGTTGTATACTAGCTAGGACTTGATTACTGCACCAAATTTCAGCGTGATTACGAGTTGTGTCATAAAATATAAGTATCTCACGCGACGTAATAATGGATGAGTAATAAAGCGTAACATGATTCGAACATCGCGCGTCGTGTACGCAAAATTAAGCAAGGGTACCAACTCTGATAAAAGCTTCTATGCCACGTCTCGCGTTACATCGTTTATGGGTAGCGCGATTCTTAAGTTGTTAGAGCATGCTTTGCAATTAGTTACGACGTCTAGCGTCATATAGCATCAATATGTCGTGCGATGTACTCTAGCAGCACTCATCTCGTGTCGAAATACGTGAACATATCACACGATTTGTACAAATGACACTTGTATTGAATTATAGACCATAAAACTAATATACCATTAAAACGTTTCGACTAAAAACGTTTGTGCGGACTTAATGACAAAGATACAGAACAAGTGGAATCAAATAAAGACATACTAAATAAAACAAATGTAAAGAAAATAAACTTTCGATGGGCAGCTCATACTGTCATATCACATGTCCTTCGGTTGTGTCCGAATTTAAAGCAACGGTCGCAGCGCAAGTGGGTAGATGATACTTCTCCTCTAGATGGAATCCTCTTCTTCCTTGGCCTTCCAACTCGCCTTTTTACGTTGGGAAGTAGAACAACAGGTCCTTCGGATTCGTTAGATGACGAACTTTCACCATAGTTAGTTATTGCAGGTATGATAAACGGATGGGTGGATCTATAATTACTTACCCTGTAGAATGGTTCTACCAAAGTCATAGGATCTTCGTTCACTGAAGTTATTGCAGCCAATGAGTGAGCACATGGAAAACACTTTTGCTGCCATGAACCACGGGAACACTTAAAATCAAGTATATTGACAACCATAACTGGGTTAGAATAAACTTCGAATGAACCTGCAGAAGACTTAGATACAACCCAGGTTCGACCATTTTGAACATTCTCCTTTAACTGCTTCTCATATTCGGGGCATAAAAAAATGTTCTGGGTTAGGCCTTCTGAATAACGTCTGGAGATCTGAGTCATTAACATAACTCTAATCTTGTCTATCATTTCAACAATCGGTAAATTGCAAAACTTTTTAATCTGATTGTTAAACGATTCGGTAGCAGATGATGCCATCGCTCCATAACGTTTGCCAATGACGAATGGTTGGGCGTACTTATCGGGAGGCAAATTATCGATGAAAGCCTTAACATTTTTACTAGCTCTACTTAAAAACTTGGAAAGTCTCTCATTAAAAAGTTCAACAGTTGGAGAGTAAGCACAACCTTTGAATCGCTTCAACATTTTCTTCTTATACTCGCGGTTGGTGTTTTCAAGAGCTGACTTCAAATTATTAACCAAATGATATATACAGTAAGCATGAAAGCAGCTTGGGAAAACAACGGAAACATCATTAATAATACCAGAATGTCTGTCGGAAATAAAAGTGATTTGACGGTTCAACAAATGAGGTTTAAGACATTCCATGAACCACATCCAGTTATCGCAATCTTCACCACCGAAAATACCAAAAGCAACTGGAAAAATGCCTGCAATATGAAAATAGGTTTGGTGAGTGTATAATACATCGATATATGTATAGGTTCATGCGCGATTCCTTTGAGGCAGTAACTACCCCGCGTGGTGAGTAAATATAATATCGCGTGAGGTTAAATATATTAGCAATCGTATCTACCGTTATACGCAATACATAACTCGCGCTACAGTTAAGTTATATCTAACGTAACATTAAAGTACATCACGCGCGATTTTGCTAAGACCAAATGGGGTATCTACCTGCATTATGAAAATAGGCTTGGTGAGTGTATAATAAATCAACATATGTATAGGTTCATGCGCGATTCCTTTGATGCAATTACAACCTCGCGTGGTGAGTGTATACTATGTCGCGTGAGTTTAAATATAATAGCAATCGTATCTAGCGTTATACGCAATACCTAACTCGCGCTACAGGTAAGTTGTCTCTAGCGTAACATTAAAGTACATGACACGCGATGTTACTAAGACTAAATGGGGTATCTAGCGTCGTATATATACACTATCTCGCGCTACATATGGTAGACTAACTAACTTGGTGTCTGAAAACTATACCGAGTCATGGGTTCTTAAAATATAGCTACGCGTGATACATCATATATCTGAATAGTATATATGTACATATAGAAGAAAGTACAAAACACACCATTATTGTCGTCCTTGGCCACTGCAGACAGCAAGACACCACCATGCTTGCTATTTAAATGGGTTCCATCCACGTACAGCAATGGTCGACATGAGTGAAAGCCTTGAATGCATGATCCAAAAGACACAAAACACCTCTTGAAGACATTTCCTAAACGAACCTCCAAATGATAATCAGTAGTAATATCTCTACTTTTTAATCTTCTAAAATATGCATTCAGCAACCCAAACGAAGTATTACTGTCACCAAAAACTTCCCTCCTAGCCTTCTCTAACGCATTCCACGATAAACGGTATGAAATATCTAAACCATAGTCTTGTTTGACAGAAGACTGAATAGTTTTTGCTGTTAAAGAATGACTTGTCCTAATTGATTCTGCAATTTCATCCGCAATTAAATCTGACGTCAAACGCCTACTTTTTTCTTGGAAAAAACCAGGCTACATGAATGGGTGTTGGCAAAGCACTTGATCATAATAAAACCAATGCTAGAATCTATTGATGCATACAGTCGCCATTTACAGCCTGACTTTTTGTTGACACAGTAAGCAGTGATCTTAGTGGATGTATTATGCATATACTTGAAAGCAAAACCTAGCTCTAAAGCATAACGGCATAAAGGTAACCTTAAACCGGAGGCACCATCAGCGAATGTCTGACCAACTCCTGTGATAACATCCACCCAACCAGTAAGAGCAATATGTCTTTTTTTATGCTGGGAACCGATTAAACCATTACTACTCTCCCCGCTTAGTAAATGATCATCACATGGTTCTACAAAGCTTACAGTAGGTTGTTTACCAATGTCATGCGCATCTATTTCAACTATTGGTTGTTCTATGAAGAAGCTAACGCTTTTCAGACGCTCCACATCGAGATAAACAGTCAAACCAATGAAATCAGTTTCGTTAGTAAACAAGCAATAATTTTCACCGCCACATGAGTAGGAAATAGTGTAGCAACCCTTAACCAGATCATCTCATCTACCTTCAATATATTTCTCGATAGATTCAAAGTTTTCAAACGCGCTAAAAGGAACGATTGATGTCTGCTACAAATATTTAAAAATACAAACTCTCTGCTTAGACATCTAGGAGGCTACAAATGAAAAACGTAATTACGCTAGGCGAGGGGGTTGCCCTGAATCGCGTCAGGCAGGCTTAACTCTGGATGTTTTCTTATACGGTAACTCGCGTTATCGTATATACTGTCGCGCGCTAGACACTGAAATGGGATTCGCGTTAGATAACAAAGAATATTATAAGCCGTTATAAACTTACGCGATAGAGATTAAACCTGCCTTCGTTATAAGTCGCGCAAGAAAAATAAAGATTTACAGCGCGAAGCGTCAACCTAGTAAAAGACTCGCGTTAGCTTCTCCAAGTGCAAACTTCAATCGCGTTACAAGTACACTCTATTCAAGAAAAAAATCGCAACGCGATACAAAAGGGTGTGGAACGAGTAAATCGCGGACAGTTCTTAGAGACGTAAATCGCAAGAGATATAACAAACAGCTAAAAGCAACAGTGTCGTCTTCAACAACACGGGTAAAAACACAGGTAAGCTTTAAACCCCATTAAAGAAGCTAAGAAATCTTCAAACACCAACTATCGACTTAGAAAAAAATTAAAAAAAAACTGTTTTAAACGAGGTCTAAACAAAAAGAAGACTGTAAACTTGAATTTTTTGAAAATGAAAAAAACAAGGAACTAAGAAAAACCATGAACTAACAAAAATTGGAAAAGAAAACAAAGCTTCTATTGGTGAAATGCATAACAAAAGTTGATACAGACTTACCTCTGATCAGTTTAAACAACGAGATAGATTGAAAATGGTTTCTTCGTATAAAAATATAGGTTCATTTCTACTTTTCAAAATATCAGAGTAGGTTGTACTATTGAAAATTCAAAATTTGAATTGTGGTTCGAAATTAATCTGACACATTTGAGGGTATTTGAAGAAGGGAAATATTAGTTGGTTATTAGAAATGAATTACTTTTATGAGATGAGTATTTAGTAGGCATAGAAAATAGTTTGGATACTAAATGGCAATAAGTTTGGTGAGAAGATATTTAGTGTGATATTTCTTTAAATATTATTAAGATAATAAAATTCGTAACATAAGGCTGTTTGAATGATAAACCTTCTTTAAAAACAATAATCCTTTAAAATATTAAAACTTGTACTCTTGCACAGTCGATAGACTGGTAGTTGGACAAATACCCGTCTCAATAAGAGTACCTTATCGTCCCACTCTAAAAGAAAAACTATACCACCACCCTATAAGACAACCCTAGGTTCTGGTAAAATTGAAGTGGTCTTGGACACATCTGTACATTTTCTGAGAAATTAAAAGCGTTTACTACATGCTTTAAAAGTGAGCATGGCCCTAAGTTTAATCGGATAAACCTATTTTCTTTTTATAATTTTTTTTCCTTCTCATGTTTCAAAACATTACTTTGTTATTTTTCTAGAAAAAAAATATTTTATTGTTTTTTAATATTTTAGATAAACACTCTTTCTTTTTACATTATAATTCTAGCCACCTATCTTTTAATCCATCCAAATAAAATTCAGTGGTCATAATGGAACAACTCATTCGTTGTAATTTGTAGGTAAATTCTTTTTGATTTTTTTTTAAATCGATTTCATCAATTGTTTATAAAATCGACTTACATGAATTTGTTTTTAGAAATCTATTTCATGAAATTTTCGAAAACTTTGTTTGTATTTTTTTTCTTTTTTTTACAAATTGATTTCAAACATCTTTCGAAATTTAATGAAATCGATTTTTATGAAAAAAAATTCCTAGAAAAATAACACATGATTATGAGTAGGTATTTCAGAATCATGTGTTAATTTTTTTATAAAAAAACTTATGTAATTCCGAAACAGACATTAGGAATTAATTGTTTTTTTTAATAACATATATTTTTTAAACAACTAATTCTAAAGGTTGTCTCAAAATTATTTATGTTTTAATATAAAAATAGTTAAATCTAAACGGATATCTTAGGATTGAATCTGTAAATCGAGATTTTCGATTTTAGTTTTTTGAAAACGAGTTTTGATGTTATATAAGTGTACCACTAAAATATAAAATTATATTGTATTATTGATTGTTTGAATGATATTCTCGTGTTGAATATTTAATTTGTGCGTTTAATCTTTTATTAGGTTATAAGTAAAAAAAATTGAGTTTTCTGACAATTTTAGGATTGAATTACAAAAATTAAAAAATATATGTTAAATGTGAATGGATTTAAAATAAGAGTTGGTGTATAGCTGCATCAACATATAAATTAGGAAGTTTGAAGAAAAAAAATGTTAAACTATTTTTTTAAAAAAATTAAAATAATAGTAAAACTTAAAAAGGTAAAATAGCTCTATCCAATTTAATCATTTAATGCTTTTACTGAAAGAGGTACAACTTTTTTTAAGAAGTGGGCTTGGACAAATCAGCCCACTTGCCGAGAAACTAAGAGACCCACTTGCTGAGAAAATATTCTTATATATAGTACAAGATACTTTGTTTAAAACTTAATGTTTTCACTTAAAAAGGTATATGTACACCGTAGACTTGATAAGAAACTCATCGGTTTAAAAGAGACGCCGTTACTCAGAAAATAACACAACGTTAGATAAACATATATATTTTGTTTAAATCTTTTGTGTTTTTACTTAAAAAAATATACAAGTATATTTATTGTGAAATCGGCCGATTTCTCAACAAAACTCCTACATTTTTAAGGGGTGGTCGAGTTGGTTGAGTAAGACATATTTATGATTAGAGGTTATGAGTTCGAGTCTTTTTACATAAGTTTTTTTTTGCTGAGTCTCTTACCTTATATGGTTTACCTTATGACGTTGGTTAACAGGCTATTGCGTTAGACAGACGATTTACCATGTACGCACTCGTTGAGTACCGGATTCCCTCGGAAGAAAAAAAATACATATGATACATATATTGTTTAATTTTTTTTATTTAAACATTTATATATACATCTGGCGGAGAAATCTATATATTACACGTACAGAGAATTTGTTAAGGATTTTATACAAAAGATCATATAATTAGATTAGTGAAAGATAAATAATAACATGTTGTTAGAAAATACAATAAACCAACAATAAGATCAAATACAAAATAAACCAACAATAAGATCAATCACACAAAATGTTAACGGAGTTCAGCAAACTGTGTTTACGTCTCTGGATCTGCTGCATATCGATTTTATTAAAAACACTCAGTAACTCGGGGTTTTTCATTCACGAAACCTAGCTATTGGGTAATTTATCACTCACTAAATTACTTCACTGTTTTTCGAATTCAAAACTTACTCGGATTTCTTTAATAAGTCTAACAATCTCCCACTTGAAGACTGGTTTCAACCTCTCTTCACACATTGATTAATGCAGCAGATCTTTACGGTATTGTTACTCTTGCAGACCAACTGAAGTTGAACACAACTTTAGTTTTTCAATGGCTACTGTATTTGTCAACATATTAGCTGGATTCTTGTTTCTTTGGATCTTTTCTAATATTGGCACCTCATTTCCCAATAAAGATCTAATGAAATGATAACGAAGACTGATATGTTTGGATCTCGAACGAAATATTGAATTCTTCGCCAATTATATTGCACTATGACGATCATTATACAGAACGTTCTTTTTCTGTTTGAATTCCAACTCGTTAACAAACCTTGAAATCGTATCATCTCTTTATTAGCTTCGGTCACTGCTACATACTCAGCCTCTGTATTCAATAAAGTGATAATGTTTTGTAAGTTTGACATCCATCTAACAGTTGTACTTTCGATAGTAAATATATGATCGGTGGTTTCTTTTTCGGTGATCAATTTCACCTCCAAAATCTGCATCTACGTAGCCTTGTACCTTTAACTCACCCTTACCAAAGTACAGACGCTTTCATGTGGTGTCTAGTAGGTATCTCAAAACCCACTTTACAGCTTTCCAATATAATTTCCATAGGATTGACATAAAATTTCTCACAACTCTCACTGTATAACTAATGTCTGGTCTTTTACAGACCATTGCATACATCAGACTCCCAATAGCTGAGGTGTAAGCAACCTTAGTCGTAAAGTCTTTCTCTTCCTCCATCTGAGGGGATTGATCATTGGATAAACGAAAGTTACCTGCCAATGGTGTATTAACTGGCTTGGCATCACCCGTGTTAAATCTTTGCAAAACATGATCGATGTACTATGACTGATATAATTGTAAAATGTTTTGATGCTTATCTCTTATGATTTGAATTTCAAGGATTTTCTTCGCCGGACCTAAGTCCATGTTAAATTCTTTTGACAAATTGATGTTTCAGGCTTCCAATATATATATATATATATATATGAACCTGCTACTAACATATCATCAATATGGAGTAGAAAAATGATATAACTGGATTTACATTTTTTTCAAATAGCAACAATGGTCAGCATTACACTTGTTGAAACTCTATTTGTGCATATAACCGTCAAATTTAATATACCACTGTCTTGGATCTTGTTTTAGACCATACAAAATTTTCTTGAGTCTGTATATCATGTTTTATTTCCCTTCTTTTAAGAATCTTTCTCATTGATACATGTATATCTTCTTATCCAAGTCCCGATGAAGAAATGCAGTCTTCATGTCTAAATGTTCAAGATAAATATCTTCAATGGCAACAATACTTAACATAAATCTAATATATTTGGCCTTCACAACTAGAACAAAAATATGGATGTAATCAATTCCTTTTTTTTGCTTGAACCTTTTGACAACTAGTTGGGATTTGTATCTCTTAAAGTCATCATGCTCAACTTTCACCCTGTACATCCATTTATTGTGAAGTTCATTCTTGCACATTGGTAACTCCATCTTATTTTTCATGGCAAGCTTCCACTTGCTAGCATCACTGGTCTGACAAGATTCATCATAGCATTCAGGTTTCCCTTCATTGGTCTGTAAGAGATAGTCTAATTATTTATTCTTGGGAACACAGGGTCGACAAAATCTTCTCAAAATATGAACTATCTTGGTCGGCTGTAAGATATCGGACAACTATCAATCGGTTTGTCCAACTGACTCTCTTTACTGAGGGGTTAATCTGAGTGAATCTATTTCTTGACTATCTGGGACCCATTCGATCTCTGAAAATATTGATCCATACGGTTTTACGTAGGTTTTTATATATCTTTGTTTCATTGAAGATCGCATCTCTACTTCGTATTATCTTCCTGTTTTTTCATCCCAAACACGATAACCGAACTCATCTTCACCATAACCGATCAAAAAGTATTTATTTGATTTGGAATCAAGCTTGTTCTTGCCTTGATCACTTATATGAACATATATTGTTACAACCAGGAGATCTTAGATGTGATAATGGTATCTCATTACCACTTCATACCTCATCAGGTATTATATGTTCTAAGAGAACCGATGGGCCTCATCTAACTAGGTAAGACGATGTGTTGACTATTTCTTCCTAGAACTGCTTCGGTAAACATGACTATATAGGAATGCTTCTGGCTCTTTTTGTTAATGTTCTGTTCATAATTTCGACAATAGCATTGTGTTGACGCGTACCTGGCATGGTTCTCTCCATCCTGATCACATGCTCATAGCAAAACTTCTTGAATCTGGTGTCCTCATATTCACCATCATTATCAGTTCCGAGATTTTTAATCTTCAGACCTATTTTATTCTCAACCATGGATTTCTATTTCCTAAAAATATCAAACATTTTAGATTTATGCTTTAGAAACTAACCCCATACCTTTCAAGAATGATCATCGATAAAAGTCACGAAGTAATGTTTCTCTCCTATAGATGAAACAGTTGTTGGCCCTCAAACGTCAGAGTAAACAAGTTATAACCTTTCTTTCTTTGGGGTTACGTCAATTGTTTTGAAAACTGACCCTAGTCTATTTTCCAAGTATGTAATCTTCGCACATGTCTATATCAATTGGCTTAATACCTGGAAGCTTTTGTTTCGAGTTCCCAAATTCCATACCCTTCTCACTCGTGTGGCCAAGCCTCTGGTGCCATATATTTGGATTTTCATTTCTTACTTCTATTGTAATTGAACAACTCATCTTTGTTGTCTTGTAAACAGTACGACTTTTCTTTCCGCGAGAAACCGCCAGTGCTCCCTTTAAAATCTTCAAATTATTACCATGGATATCGTAGTGTAGTCTTCGCTAGGCAACTGTCCTACTTAGATTAAGTTCCGTCTCAGATTGGGGATATGCCTGGCATCTTTCAGTTCCCAGACAGACCCATTCAACTTAATTTTTATAGTACATATACCAATAATATCATAAGGTTGGTCATCACCAAGATATATATTTCCAAGGTTACCATGCACATATTTATCAAATATTCTTTTTTCTAAGTAACATGGAACGATGCTCCAGAGTCGAACACCCAAGATACTTCCTTGATTTCTAAAGAGTATATTAATGCATCGTCTTCTTTTAAAGTGACATTTGTCTTTGTCTTCTTATCCCGGTCATTTGGTTCCCTTTGGATTGATATTCATAGTGCATGATCTTCCTACCATTCCAACACTTGATGTTTTTCAACCCTTGGGAATTTTTAGGAAGTCTCTTGATCTACCTCAGTAGTTCGATTTACCGCGTCAATATACTCTTGTTAAATTTCTTTCTCTCGACTTTGTATGTAAGAATGAGGAGATAGATGACTTATATCATTCTCACATTCGAATCTCTTCACTGAGAACTAGGTCATGAACATTATCAAATTTCAACTTATTGCTTCCTGACGAGCCACTCAATGCCTTGACAATAGAATGCCAACTATTTGGTAATGAAGAAAAACGTATCAATTCTCGCACATCTTCATCAAAATAAATTTCAATTGAACTCAACTGGGTTGTGATTATATTGATTTTATTAAGGTGTATAGCTACAAATGCGCCCTCCATCATTCGCAAATTGAATAAATGTCTCATCAAGTGAACTTTGTTGGACACCGGTTGGTGAGGATTATTTTCAACTGAGGGTAATTTTGTGAGGAGTTTTGTAATGTTTCAAGGATATTTAATGTTTGGGTAGTTTGTAGTGAGAGATTTGAGCTGCCTAATTGTATTAAATGTTCATTACCCTCATTAATGAAAGTGGTTGGGTATTTATACCCTTAATCATGGGCCTCATGGGTTTTCGGGTCAAACTCATGAAACGGGGTCGAATTTAAAGACCCATTAGTTATTAAGTTGGTAAGTAATTAGCTTAGTCATGAAGTGATTTAGTTCTTAATACATTAGTCCTGTTCGGTTGGTTCCGTGGGTGGTTTTTATCCGAATTACCCCTGTCCAGTTTCCACAGTGAGTGGTGAGTAAATCCGGACTCATCAGTAGCCTCTTTTTTAGGTTATGTTCGAAGGCCTTTGGCAGGACCTAAAAAATAGTTTATAAGTACCAATTACTATGCCCGGACAGATTTCAAATTGTGTAACGGCTTTATCTGGACTGGTGAAACTTTCAGAAACTCAAAGGTTTTGCCAGAGATCGTGGGACACGTGTCATTCTATGATTCGCCACACCGGCCGTTTTTCTCCTAGAACAGCGCTCCCACTCATTTTATAAAGTAACCTCCTCAATTAATGCTTGTGACATCAGCGCCGTATTTAATCATTACTCTCATCTTTTCGTATTCTCCTAGGTTTCAAGTCACTTTTTATCTCTTTAGTATAAATTAAACCATTTTCATCGTTTACCATCTTCATCATCTCCACACTCTTAATCTTCAAAACTTTAACCTCTCAAAAAACCCTTTTATTGGTGTAAGTTTATGTTCACAACAAGAAACACCCTTGTAAAAGGTGGGTGGCTCAACTTGTCGGAGTTAGAGAGGGCTCAAAAAGTCGAACGAGAAAGGCGCATTGCTGCTGGCCTCCCTGTTTACCCTATTGATAAATCTGAAAAACCAAGCTCAGAGCCTGATCGGGATTCATCTTCTGCCAAAAGTTCTAAACCCAGAAAGTTATTCCAGCCCAATCTTTCACCAATCGTTTGAGGCTCATCGGTTCAAGAATCAGAGCTTGTTGTTGAACCAGAGCAGGCAGTTACAAGTACTAAGAAGCCTTCCCCATTCATCGCCATGGGATCAGATACTGACATCTCCCTAGAGAAGCTGGTAGATCGACGAAGGGGTCGTTTAGTGAAAGGGCATGCTGCCACTGCACGACCTAAGCCTCCAAAATCTACACCTTCTAAGTCTGGGGCTAAGAATAAAACTATAGGGTCAGAAGCACCCATAAAAGTTCCCAAGGACAAGCTGTCCGGTCCGGAGGCCACCAGTTCAAGCCTTCGGAAAGAAACCTCCGGATCTGAGCCCCAGCCGGACTCCAGACCACAAGAGGAAAGCAATGCCCAACCATCTGGAGGGCCTACTGAGCCAACCACTAGCTCTTCTCCCCAAAAATAGCTGACAATCCTTCCATGGTAATGGAAGATGTAATGGAGGACAACATTGAAGAAGACCTTTTTGAGACCGATATCTCCGGGCAGACAAGTGAGACTGATATTATCAAGAAGAGCAAAGGCAAAGAGAAGTTGTGTTTAAAGCATCCGGATGTGCCGGAGTGCCTTGTAGGAAAAGTAGGGCCTTGTTTCCACAAAGTAAGTGTAAAATATCTGCTAGCCATGCAGAAGATCAATTACGCTTTTATTCATATAGCTGAGCTTGGTCGGATGAGGACGAAGTGGGGGATTCCGGAAAATATTAAAGTGAGGATACCAGTCGATCCGGAGACGCCCATGGATTGCAAAATCAGTGAGATAGTCTTCTACTCTGAGTTATTTAATTGGGGGCTTAGGTTTCCCTTGGATCCAGAAATAGTCAGATATTTCCATTTGATAAAGCTCTGCCCAACTCAATTGAGATCTAATGCCTGGTTTACCCTTATGGCCTGTATCATGGCTTCCATGCTCTCTGGAATTCCTCTTCCAATGGAGCAATTTGTTGTTGTAGCCAGCCTTTGCATAAACCATGGCATCCCCTTATATCACTTTAACATGAGCGACGATTACAAAGTGGTGGATGACTTGCTTGAGTCAGAGAAGAACTGGAAGACTCAATTCATGTTCATCAGTGGTGCCTGGGAGAACGGGAAGAAGATTAAGGCTGGTGTTAACCCAAGCATGCTTACCAGTAGATGGCAAATCACTAGTAAAAATCTCATAATATACTTCCACCTTTACTTATAACAAGTTTGTTTGCCTAATTTCTCTTCTTTTGTTTTTTGGTAGTGCTGCCAAAGGAATTCAATGACCACTTAGAGGCGGGGAAGACTACTTGTGCCAAGCTAGATGCTTGGGCTGCTGAGAAATGGGGGAACTGCTTCCACAACTGTTTCACCGGAGGCAATTTGACAAGATCCCATCTCTGGAATACAACCGACCGGAGGGACTTGTCTTGGGAGGAATTAACCGCTCCACCCCTCCGGGGGTGATTCTTCGAAAGACTGAGGGAAAATATGGAAAATTGGCCTTGCCGGGCAGAGCTAAATCCCCAAGGAAAATGAAGGGCAAGAAAGGCAAGGCCAAGCAAGTCGGGGCTGAAGTCAACCCACGTGACATTGAGGAAAACACCCTTGCAAGCCCGGAGGAGCAGGAACAAGGAAGGATCAATGTTGCTTTGCTACAAGTGGTAGCGGAGAAGAGTACTAAAGAGGTGGTTGGATCTTCAAAGCCCCCAAAGGCCCCCAAGAATGACAGAAAATGGGGAGCAGAAGGCGGAGACTGGGAGGCCAAAAAGAAGAAAACCTCTAAGGGAGATGAGGTCGCTCTCCGGGCTCCAGAGTCTTTTCCTTCGGTTGATCCAACAGACCCAACCCAAGCAGAGGAAATCCAAAGTGACTTTCACCTCGGAGAAGGCGCCGGAGGGGACATCAACATCGATGGAGTTGACATCAGCGGGCTTCAAGGGATTGGTCTTTACTTTAATGACCTTGAAAATGATGATTTTTCCGGCCCTTACCTTCCCCCAAGCTCCTCGAACATGGTCACCTTCAATGGTAGTGGTTGAGGTGGTGGTTGAACCTCAGCCAACAGAAGTTGCAAACCAGAAAAGAAAGAGGTGGAAGCTCGTGAGAAGGAAGTCACAGCTAAAGAGTCTAGACATACCGATGCATAAGGTCCTAGGATGTAAGTGGATCTTAATATGCAAAAATGTTGGGATCTTAAGTTGTTTTTTTTTCAAAATCTAGCAGGTCTAGTATTTTAAAAGAACCAGCATGTATGTATTTAAACACAGCTCACATCTTGATCTGCATTCTAGGTTTCAAACAATTTGCGTGGTATATATACAAACAATTTTCAAAATAGTGTGTTCAAACAAATGACACTGTTTAGCCACACACAACTCTCATGTAGTATTCACATTGTAAAACTTTGAGTTGTTTGCACACAACTCGCACCGTAACCTAAGAGTTGTTAAGGTTAATATAATGAGAGTTGTTAGTGACTCTACATCCTAGAATTTCTATGTTACTATATAATTTGAGAGTTGTATGTATAAATATAATGAGATTTGTGTCCTCAAATTCATAACTCTCATCATAACCTGAGAGTTGTTCGTAAAAAAATGTATATGTGTTGTTTTCACTGTATAGCCTGCGAGCTGTTTTCACTAGTGCAAATAACTGTCAAATTTGATATGAAACAGCATGCTGAACGACCACAGCCACAACAATAACCAAACCAAGGAGAAAAGCCACAAAAAAAAATTCAAGGAGAACAATAACAGATTCAATGAGAACAACACCCGTTATTGGCAAATAGTGAAAGGATAACACAGACCAAAGATGCACAACCTGTTGCGGGGGGAGATTCAGAGTCTGCCCATCCATGTAACAAGTCAGAACTACTCAGCTAGGAAGAAGCAGCGTTACAAGTCCAACTGTCAGAATGAGACATGGCTGAAGTCCCAAAAATTGTCAAGGCAAAGTTAGAAACACTGAGCCAAGAATAAGCTGTGGGACCAATACTGAATCAACCGGAAAAGAGAGAATTACACGAAGATGTGTAAGTGGAGTCAACATAATCGGTCGTCGTAGATTATGTGCTAAGTGGATTTTTAATAACAATTACATGAAGATGTGTAATTCTATTTTTATAACTTTACAACATAGTACCTTTATATGTTAAAGTCAAGAGAAACGAAAGTGGGGAGGATAATATGCTCTCTAATTTTAATCTACTGACACCGACCCAACAATCGAGGGAAACGGTCAGTCTTATTGAGGAACCACAACCACTTAAACCGGTAACTCTAATCGATTGGCCAAAAACTACACAGACAATCGAATTGATCGATGTCCGTGAATACCACAAAGTACTTCAAATTCAAGTCAGAGAAGACGGGGAAGATCCAAATCTATGGTATTTACCAATGTCTAAGTTTACCCACATAATTCACGTGCCTGCGATTGATTTGCTGGCGCTACCTTTCGAAAAAGACCTGGACTACAAGGTATCCACTTAACAAACAAATCCCAGCTATCTTTCAAACAACTCTCATATATTATATTTAATAAACAACTCCCCATAGATTATGGACGCTTGGAATATAAACATGTTTACAACAGTAAAATGGAAAGTCCCATAATAAACTTTCCCTGAAGCCAAATATGGAGCCATACAAATTTCTAGATTGACTACGGTTAGTTTAGCTATAAAATACCAATATCTTGCATGTTCTCGTTCTAATGTACTTTCACTTTTACTTTAATGTAGTACCAACTGGCAGAAGGAAATGAAATAGCAAATGTAGTCGATGATGTATTTGAAAAAAAGCCTCCAGACACGAACATTATGCTCATTCCAATATGCAGCACTAAAAAGGATACAATTAAACTAATACAAACTATTATGAATATTTGGATTATTATCTCGAGAGAAAATACCTACCAGAGGCAAGGAATGACTACAAAGTTAAAAACGCAAGAAATATTCCACAACAAGAGCATGACTCCCTCGAATGCAGTATTTTCATCTGTGAATACGCCAGAGATATTATCGAAAAAGGATACGTGCAAAAGACTTACCGAAAGGATATGGTAAGAGAAGTCAGAGATTAATTTTTTTTTATTTCCTAAATGATGAAAACACTAATCGACACTGGTAATCATCTTTTTTATGTTCCAACTGTCGAAGGAGCAAATTTTTTGGAGTACATATACTGTTTGTAATTTTTTGTTGTATATATAGAGTTTTTTTTGTTTAAGAAATATGCAATGTATGACATTTTTTGAACCCACTTGACAAAAAAATTCGCAACTTATAAAACAAATTACCCATACAACTTCACAAAACAATTCACAACTATTACAAAACAAAATAGCAAACAACTTTCAGCAATTACCAAACAATTCACATCATTCCCTAATATATACTAGATAATTCGAAAACATAACAAAAGAATACCAACAGACTATGCTGTCTGCCTTGGTAATGGTAATTGCATTGAGCACGCAAAAAACCATCTAATAAGAGTCATGCCATTAATTGATGAATTGACATAGGGGAGGCTGTGTAATAATTAACATAACCACCACCCCATTCAGACTCTCTCCCCTACCTATAAATAATAGTAACTAGAGGTTTAAAAAAAACTCTATAAACTAAAGCCCATATCATTTTCATTTACAATCACCATGTTTACCGCTGGTTCATTAGATGACTCTTGGTCTTCCATAACGACCAACAAAATCTCTGTATTAATCTCTCCGGTGGCACCACTAAACAACTTAATCTATGTAATGGAATTTGATATCAAGAATTATTTTTCTGCTAACTCTGGACCAATTGAAGTGGTTGAGATGGTGGCTGAACCTCAGCCAACAGAAGTTGCAAACCAGAAAAGAAAGAGGGAAGACATGAAGGAGGAAGATGAGGAAGATGATGAATATGCTGGTACATCGTTGGAGGCCCATCAGATGGACGAAGAGCATGAGAGAGTTGTTGATGATAAGTGTGAAGAGGAGAGAGAAGCCGAAGAATCATCTAGTAATGACTGATTGTTACTGCTTATGTTTTTTGTTTTTTTTACATGCAAACTGACAAACACTAAAGATGGTTGTATTATGTTGAAAGTGTTAAGTGCATGAAGCTTGTTATGGCTATGTAATCTCTTTTTTGTATAATTTTTTTTATCAGTTTATAAAGTTTATGAATCATTGATATTTTGCGTGCAACTCTCATGTCGATTTGACAAAGAACTCTCAGGGAAAGGACATGCAAACAGTTCACGTCAATGTTTTTTATACATATATATATATATATGCAAACAATTCGAATCTTGGAATGTTGATATTATTGCAAGTAATTCTCATATAGTCATTAGTGTTACATGCAACTACATAGTATGAGAGTTGTTCACAACTATATTACATGAGTGTTATTGCGAACTCAATTTCCAGAGTGTTACCATTTATAAATTCCTGAGTGTTGTTAACAACTCTACAAGATGAGAGTTGTTCTCATATATAATACTTGAGAGTTGTTTGCAATTATATAGTCTGAGGGTTTTAAATAGATCTATGACTTGAGAGTTATGAACAAGCTGTGAGTTATTTATGACTCTATATCTTGAGATTTGTTACAATTTTATCTTGAGAGTTGTTTGAAACTTTATCATGAGAGTTGTTTGAAGTTATTATCTAGTCCTGTTAAAATATTGAAATACACATAATTCGCGGTGTGTGTAAGAAACAACTCTCAAATTGTTTAGTGCATTGTCCACAACACGCACGATATTACATATTAATTTACCCAACATACAAATATTTAAACTGGAACCTCACAAGTCCTCATATTATGACCTGATTTCAAACAACGGTCGCACCTCAAGTGTTTGGTTGTCACTTCTCTTCTAGACGAGATTCGCTTTTTTTTAGGCCTTCCGGGGAGTCTTTTCACATTGGGTGGCAGAATTTCCACCTCTGAAGGATCATTAGGGCTTGATCATTTTCAGAAATCCGTTATCACCGGTATGCTGAAAAGAGTAACTTGATCTGTAATTTCTGACAGTGAAGAACGTCTCTATAATAGTTAGAGGATCTTGGCTGGTAGACTGAATTACCGCTAAAGCGTGAGGACATGGAAAATACTCATGTTGCCATGCTCCACAAGAACATTTTAAATCCAACAAATTAACAACCACTATAGGGTCTGAAAAACTTCAAACATGGTTTTAAAAGACTTGCGTACTACCCAAGTTCGGTATTTTTAAACATTCTGCTTTAGCTTCTTTTCATACTCTGGGCATAATTTAGTAATCTAGCTTAACCCCTCTTGGTATCTCCGTGAAACTTGATTCATAAGCAAGACTCTACTCCGGTCAATCAACTCAACAATGGGTAGGCCGCAATTTTTTTGACCAGATTGTTAAATGATTCGGTCGTAGTAGAAGCCATAGCCCCGTATCGTTTCCCTTTAATGTATGCATGGGCATACTTATTCGAAGGTAAAATTTCAATAATTTTTTTAATTGTTTCACCACCTTCGTATAAAAAATATGTTACTAGATCATTAAAAAGATCTTGGGTGGGATCATAAGCATATTGATGGAAGAAATTTAGAATCATAGTCTTATAGTCTCTGTTAGTATGATCCAAAGATTTTCTCAAATTTTGAACAAGATGGAAATAACAGTACGCATGAAAATAATTTGGATACAAGACATAAACAACATTAATTATACCGGAATGACGGTCGGGAAAAAAATATGATTTGGTGCTCCAAATATGAGGTTCCAAACAACCCAAAAACCACAACCAATTTTCCGAATCCTCAATGCTCACGATACCGATTGCAATAGGGAATAATCCGACAATACATGACAAACATACTCAGAATTTGCATTAAAGCATGATCTTAATCATAACATAACTCATATCCTATTATTCATAAGAACAGTTTGAAACTATGTTTCCTGAGAGTTGTGTACAATTCTATACTGGGAGTTGTTTGCAACTCTTACTTGAAAGTTGTTTGCAACTCCTCCTGATAATTTTTTGGAACTAAGTACTTGAGAGTTGTTTGCAACTCTTCCCTCGGTATTACCTATGAGTTGTTTGTACCAACTATCCCTTAGATTTGTGTGCAACTCCTCCCTGAAAATTATTTGGAACTAAATTCCTGAGAGTTGTTTGCAATTATTCCCTGCGTATTACCTCAGAATTGTTTGTAACTTTATCCATGAGAGTTGTTTGCAACTCCTCTATGAGAGTTGTTTGGAACACAATTCCTGAGAGTTGTTTGCAACTATTCTATGGGTATTACCTGAGATTTTTTTGTAACTCTATACTGGGAGTTGTTTGGAACTCTAACCCTGAGCGTTGTTTGCAACTTATAGCTGAGAGTTGTTTGACTTTTTACACAAACATAATAATAAATCAAATTATAAAAGAAATATAAAGCTAACCGATAATTCCCTATACTTCCCGTGCAAGTGGGTTCCATCGACATACAACATTGGGCGACATGAATGGAAACCTTGAAGACGTGAACCGAATACTATAAAACAACGATTGAAGACGTTTCCAGCCGATAATTCCAACTGACACTTGGTAGTAATATCACGACTCTTCAACCGTTTGAATTACCCCATTAATAAACCAGAATAACTTGAACTATCTCTAAAAAATCCACTCCTTGCCTTCTCCAAAGCATTCTATGATAAACAGTAATCTTGTTTGATAGAAGTTTGTATGGTTTTGGTTGTCAACAAATGGCTTGCCCTGGTAGAATCATGAATCTCCTCTGCAATCAAATCTAATTTCAAATGCCTATACCTCTTATGTTTTTGGGAGAAAACGAGACTGCAAGTATGTTGCGCAACATACCTCTTAATCGTCATTAATCCGGTGCCGACATCAATTGATGCGTAAAGTCTTCATTTGCATCCAGTTGTGAACTTATTTTCACAATAAGCAGTGATATTTTCTTGTTGTATTGTGCATGTATTTGAAAGAAAAAACATGGTCTAAAACATTTCAGCATAAAGATAACCTGAAAGCTGCAACCCCTTGAAAGCTTGACAAACTCCTGTAATAACATCAGTCCAACCAGTAGTAGCAAGTTATTTTTTTCTTTGATCAGAATGTCCTAAACCGTTACTACTCTCCCCGCTAGTTAGTTGATTATGAGAGGGTTCTCCTAACCTTATGCTAGATTGTTTACGCTTTTGACCAGAAATCTTATACCAAAAACCTTTAACAAGGACATGATGTTCTATGAGAAAACTAACCCGTTTCAAACGCTCCAAATCAAGATATAATTCTAAACCAACAAAATATTTCTCATTGTTAAAGAAAAAATTCTTGTGATCCCCGCAGGAGTAGGTAATTAGGTAGTTACCTCTCACCAGCTCCTCCCATGTGCTCTCAACGTACTCTTGGATACTTTGAAAGTTTTCAAACTCCGTGGTTAAACACCATTACCTCAACTCAGATAATCAAAAAACAACCTCACAATTAGTAGTTAAACACCATTACCTAATAAAAACACGCAAGATGAAAAAAAAAGGTTGCAAAACCAGTATGAATTGTTGATCAGCTCATGTACGTGGAAAGAAGTGCTTAGATGGATTTTATATCAAGATTACATAAAATATCTCACCTTAAACTAGCCGATCACCTGAAAATCGTGGATTCTTGGTGGTTCATGGTGGTTGTCGGGTTAGGTGGTTAGAACAACTTCAAAATTTCAAATTTTTAAAAGATAAAAAAAGAAGAACAAAACAGAAAATTAGCTTTATATAATTGGACGAAAGTAGTGTGGGTATTAAAAACTATTAGATATTAAGTATTAGTATAATAGTTGAAATGGTATTAAGTGGTAATGGACAAAAATTTGGATATTAGATAAGAATATAGTTGAATGAGTATTCTTTAAGTGCAATTTCTCATAAATTAAACTAGCTAAATAAAAGAAAAATAAGATTTCGGATCTTTAACAAAATCTTTTCGAGAGTCACCTAAATAAGTACCAAAAAGTATACGTATCTAAACACTCACTTAAATAAATCAATCAGCAAAAAAGGAAAAGGACAGAAAACCAATCTAAGCACACAATCCACTAAGTAGATGTTTCTTGTGTGTAGAAGAATAGAGGTGTCATGACATGAATGGACAAGATTATTAATGAAATGCACAGTTCACTCAAATAAACAGCTGCACACAATTAAAGTCACCATCTACTACTACTACACCCTCCTTCCTTCTCACGCACCATATCAGAGACCCCTAAAAATATCTTACCAGTACCACTCTCTTCTTTTTCCAAACTAAAAATATGCACGCCAAAACAGATTCCGAAGTGACAAGTCTAGCTCCGTCCTCACCAACAAGATCTCCCCGCCGTGCAGCTTACTATGTACAGTCGCCGTCGCGCGACTCTCACGATGGCGAGAAAACCGCAACTTCATTTCACTCGACGCCGGTGCTCAGCCCGATGGGATCTCCTCCTCACTCTCACTCTTCACTAGGACACTCACGCGAATCCTCCTCCAGCCGGTTCTCCGGCTCTATGAAACCCGGATCCCGCAAGATCTCGCCCAACGACGGAAATCGGGCCGGGTCACGAAACCCGAAAAAACAAGGCAAGGACTGTGAGGTCATCGAGGAAGAAGGATTGCTTGATGACGAGGAGGGAGAGAAGGGTATCCCCCGTCGGTGCTACTTTCTGTCGTTCGTAGTCGGCTTTTTCGTGCTGTTCTCTCTCTTCTCTTTAATTCTTTATGGAGCTAGTAAACCACAGAAACCTAAAATCGCCATGAAGGTTTGTTTATTTTTCTTTGAACTATTTAAGCTAAATGTCGAACTTGGTATGCTTGATATTTTTGAATCCTTTGAATTTATGAATTGGGTATTTGATTTGGTTTTTAAATTTTTTGTGGTGAATTTATGAATTTGGTCTTTGATTTTTAATTTTCAATTATTTATTATGTTTATACTTCACCGACGTTTTCTAGGTGAATTATAATATTTTCCAATTTAATTTTTTTTTTGAGGTGGATTATGAATGTAGGCGATAATCCATTTCTCTTAGTTGATATTTTTTTTTCTCTATTGTAGTTTGTTTATGATCATAGTTTATTAGAGTGATTTATGTGGAAAATTATTTCATTGGATTTCAAAATTGTATATGAACATTGCAGCTCTTTTGTTGTTATATTTGCAGAGTATAAGGTTTGAAGAACTAAAGGTTCATGCTGGTTCTGATCACACTGGTGTAGCCACTAGTATGATCACCATGAATGCAACCATAAGAATGACATATCGAAACACAGGCACTTTCTTCGGAGTTCATGTCACTTCAACTCCTCTGGATCTCGCATACTCTAAGATCGTTATAGGCACCGGAACTGTAAGTACATTGACATGTACCAGCCGTACATTTGGTTTCCCATAGTTTCATAGACTTTCTAGATGCTCTAAATGGTATTTTAATCATCTTGTAATATGTGAAATGTAGATCAGGACGTTTTATCAGTCAAGAAAGAGCCAAAGATTGGTGGTCGTAAACATAATAGGCAATAAAATCCCTCTGTATGGAAGCGGAGATACTTTGAGCACCACCGATACCACTCCCACCAACAGTACAGTCGCGACACCACCGGTTCCCTTGAACCTGCGATTCGTAGTTAAATCAACAGCTTACGTTTTAGGGAAACTAGTTAAGCCCAAGTTTCACAAGAACATCGATTGTGCGATCTCTTATGATCAAAAGAAACTCAATCTCCCTATGTCACTCAAGCATTCTTGCACCTACAGTTGAAAAAGAGGCTAAAACAAAGCACGTGAAGAGCATTTGTCTTTATTAAAAGGTGTTGGGTGTTTTAGTTTTTATTATCTTCTTTTAGAAATCTTGAAGATAAGGGGAAGAGTAGATACGAAATACAGCTAATTGAGCAGCTTTATGAGTTGTGTCTGGCCAGGGAGAGTGACAATATCACGTTGGATTCGGTATGGGATCTTTTTTGTTTGTATATTAGAATTGAGATTTGTATTCATAGTTTGTATTATCTATATGTAGGAAATGTTGTTTACATTCTTGGTCGTTTTGTGCTAATGTAATGACTCTTATCATAATATATAGCGATTGTTGTATGTACTCGGGTCTGGTTGAATGATATGATTCTATAGCTCAACAAAATCGAATAGAGATGGATAGACGAATGTAATAAAATGCGAATAGAGAAAGCAACATCTTGAATAAATGTAATGCTAGGCATATCGATCAAAAAATTTGACTTACCAAACTTTTAATGGACCAAATACTATAGGGTATGGCTATATATACCCAAAACGGGTTTAAGTATACCCAAAAAACGCAGTTGACTTTTGTTTGACTTTTTTAGGACGAAAAAACCCTTGTACTTTCATTTAATATCCGAATTGCCACTAAGTAAAAAAAAACACTAAGTATATCCTAGATACACCCAATTCACAAAACAATCTATTTGGTTATGTATACCCAAAAAAACACAACTCTCTACTAGATCAAACCCCATATTACTATAATTTTGTGAAATTTTTCAAATTGTTCTTTAACATTCAAAGTTGCCTCAAGAACATTCAAACTTTTTTAATTTTTTTAAACTTCTTCTAATAAAAACACAAAATCAAAACTTGTTTTTTTGAAGTTTTTTTTAAAAAAAATTAAAAATTTAATTATTAAAAAAATCATAATTTTCGGGTGTTTGGAAGCCATTTTCCGGCCGAAATTCGGCCGGAAAATGACCATTTGCGATGGCTGAGGGTACCATAGGTACAGAGGGGGTGAACCGGTCGGTACACCCCCTCTGTACCTATGGTACACTCTGTACCGACCGGTACAGAGGGGGTGTACCGGTCGGTACAGACCCTCTGTACCGACCGTACAGGGGGTACACACCAACCGGTGCGTACCCCCTGTACGGTCGGTACAGAGGGTCTGTACCGACTGGTACACCCCCTCTGTACCGGTCGGTACAGGGGGGCGTACCGGTCGGTACAGCCCCCTGTACCGACCGGTACGCTCAGTTTTCGCAAATAGCCATTTTCCGGTCGAATTTTGGCCGGAAAATGGCCTCCAGACACCCTAAAATTCTAATTTTTTTTACCTAATTCAACCATAACCCTAAATTTTGATACTAAGACTAAGTTTTTATATTTTAGTTCGCCGGATTTTAGTTCGCCGGATTTTAGTTCGCCGGATAAATTAGAGAGAACTTGAAGGTTTTAGAGAGAAGTTAGAGAGTGTAATTGAAAAAATGAGGTGGATAAGATTAGTAAAAAAAAAAAAACCTTATATACCTAGAAAATGGTATTTTTGTCAAAATTTGGGTATACTTAGATCATCTTTGGGTATATTCAAAATTGGGTATACTTAAACCCGAATTGGGTATATATAGCCGTACCCAATACTATATCCCGATGAGAGTATATTGAATTGGATATAGTAAAGGGTTTGATATAAAAACCCGAATATATTAAAAGCAATTTCCATCCCATGGGAAGAAGCCGAGAGGCTGTGGTCTGCGGCTACTGTTTTCTGATTGGAGCTGTCATAAATCTGCTCACATATCGTTGGAATAAAAGGCCCGGTTCTTTTTCTACTGCCTCAGCTTTTATAGATTTTTCTGGTGTAAAATGGTATGCAAGACTCTCATATAGTTCAATTGCTTCAAGCATTATAACACATTGTCTTCCTATCCGGCCTCAGAATAATTAATGTTGGAACAGGCAACCTCAAAATGGAGACGTGTGACCTGGTTTTGTAATCGTCCTATTGGTCAACCCACGCAGTATATGGATTCAAATATATGGATTTGAATTGGTCTGTTGGTATCAAAGGAGGTGCTAATTTCCTTCTGTTTTTGCGATACAATTCGATCATTGGGATCGAAAGGAGCTCCCACTGTGGCTATCTATCTGCTAGGAAATGGTTTCTGAGATGAATCAACAATGATGATCGTTGAAGAGAAAAACGTTGGGGTTTTCGGTAGGTTTAAAGAGGTTTATATCAAATAGTAGAGACTGGGAAGATTCCATATGAACTTATGAAATTACATGCTTAGAAAAAGTGTTAAACTACTCGAATTAGATAGTAAGAAAACCGGAAAAAGCAGTAGGAGAAGTAGTTGAAACAAAAAAAATCAACTCCTGCATCTGTATCTACAAGAACTTGAAACAAAATAGGATGAAAAGGTAGACTTTTCGATAGGGTTTGGTGTTATAAACAAGCTTTCATCTGCATTTGTATCTACCAGAACTTTAAACAACTAGAAGCGTAACGGGCAGCTAAGAAAAGCTTTCAGAAATTAAAATAATTTTAACAGGAAATGGCATGTGGAGTTCCGTATATATATCATATAGTATGATTTAACCAATAAATGTATGAGATAATTCAACCATTGACATTAAAAGCTAATTAAATTTATGATTATTGATCTTGATGAAATCACATCTGATAAGCAATAAACAATTATCCTGTTGTTCAGGATATTTTACATAAACCCTAAACATAAACCCTAATCCTCTGATATTTCTCTAATTTTATACCCAAAACCAAGGCTATACAAAAAAAAACCATAAACCCTTCACAAAAATGATAAACACTTCTTACATTTAGGTTCGGAACTAGAACTTAGTTCCCTCTTTTTCAGTGTGAAGATGATACAGCCGTTGCTTGTATAGCAAGGAAACCTCCATTTGGACGAGTCAGCCTCCTTCTCTACGATCTTCTCTCTTTTTCTCTTCAGATTCTTGTTCACCCTGACTCCAGAAATCCGTTTCATTGCAGGAACATTGTTAATGGATTCAATGTTTGGGGATTTGACATTTAGGGCATGCTGGCTCCTCTTTTTCTTTGGAAACCCATTTTCGAATCGATCAACAATGTGAGAACCTTGACTTGTTTTTTCCATTGGAAACCTCTTCTTAGAAAGTTTCGTAGCTGCCTCCGGAAGAAGATTCTCCTCCACTTCTTCGCAAGAGATGATCTTTTTTCTCTTTGATTGTTGAAGAACGTCAACATTTGACTTCATTCTCTTGTGTGTACGAACAAGTAAAGCAGAATTTGTATCAGCGAGATCAGTGTTTGAATATATCTTTGAGTCTGAGGTAATCTTTATGTATGCAACAGAATTGAATCTTCTGTTTTTTATATGAACTGATTCGCTTAAATTATGGGGTTAAAGATAAATTTGTTAGATTGAATATCAACGGTAAGTTAAAACAGTAGTAACTAGTAATAATAGGCTAAGGTACAGTTATTGATGGACTTGTATAACCAGGTCCAGACCCAATAGGCCCGATATATTGCAAAAATTAAATTATAATGTAAAGAAAAGTTTCTTCCTCCTTTCTTGCCCGCAGCAGCTTTGCCGCCAACATCGCAGCATCAGAGCTTTCTTTCTCTAGCAGCTCTTTCGGAAGATTGAAGATGGCTCATCCTCACCAGAAATTTCAACAACAATATCCCCAGCAACAACAGAACCAGCAATCCTCAAACCCAAGGTTATTTTTAATAATCACTTCAAAACCCTAGCAAAAATTCTTAGTAATTTCAATTTTGTTTTGCAACGATCTTAATTTAACACTATATATTTGTATATGTATTCCGTTTCAGCAATTTGTTCAGACCTAATGGACTCAATCCGCAGGTTCTATCTCTCATTAAGATATTGTACATAATAAGTGCTATAAGGCACTGTTTTTTTTGTTTTTTTAGCTGAATATGTGTTGGTTTAGATGCAGGTCCAGTTCAATGGTCAGCAGCAACAATGGGTTGGTGGTAATGCTGGTATGTTACCAAACCAGATGAATCCTCAACAGTTTCAGCCTCAGCTTAACAGTATGATGATGAACCAGCAGCAGCAGCCCTTTGGGGCCATGCCAGCTAATTCGGCATTCCCTACTAACTACATGGGAGGTAACCCTTTCGCTAATCAACCTCAATTCTGTAACAATTTCTCTGGTATGCCTCAACACCTCCCTGCCAATATGCCAAACATGTCTAATGTCCCAAACATCCAAAACATACCCAATATGATGCAGCAGCAGCAACAGTTCATGCATAACATGAACATGAACATGAATATGCAGAGTATGAATATACCAATTCCAAATCCAAATGGTTTTTGGAACCCACAACTTCAACAACAAAACTTGCCTCCACCCGTAAATAATGCTTTCAACTCTCAACAACAAAACTCGGCCATACCTGTAAATCATGTCTTCAATTCTCAACAACAAAACTTGGCCTTACCTGTAAATCATGTCTTCAACTCTCAACAACGGCCTCCACCCTCTTTACCCAATATACCGCAGGTACCCTCTTTTACACTTGAGCTAATAGTTGATGCACACGATATTTCTTTTTCTTAGTCTTGATTTTTGAATTGTTTATTTGTTCTCTCTTTAGTTCCAAAATGGGCAAAGTACCATTCCCAACAACACGAGTAACCCTAATAGTCAGGTTATTAGATCCTCCGGGTGCGTACTTTGATTATCACCTGTGTTTCTCTACATTCCCACTAACTTCTAATTCTTCGTAACTCCACTTCTTTTTTTTAGGTTACAGAGGTCTCAATTTCATCAAAGGGATAATAGAAAGAGAAAGCCAGGCTTCTCAAATGAACATAAAGGAAAAGGTTTATGTTTTTGTCTTCTTGGATTGAAATTGAATGGAACCATTGTGTTTAACGTATATACACTAGGTGTCTTGTTTTCAACATATGAAAAATTTGGATGTGTTGAATCTTAATGAATTGATATTATAGACTTTATAGTAATATAGTAATATTGCGGATGAAACAATTTAGGGATTGGCTATTGGCAAATAACAGCCACAAAATTAACCACTAACGAATTAATTTGATCTTGGTTATAACAGGACAGCGTAACCAGAAGGCAGCAAATTTCAGCAAGTTTGCTTCTGCAGATGAAGGCAAGAAAAAGGAAAGGTATTCACGGGTTTATATTACATGTTAACTTTTGTTAATTTATTAATATACATATTACGTGCTTACCATTTTGACTAAGTCGGTTGCTTTTACGAACCCAAATAGAAAAATTACTTGGGCTTATACGGAAAAAGAAATTCGGCAGTGGTGTGAAGCACGTAAAAAGAACCATCCGTCAAAGAACTGTATGGCGGAGGTTAGAGTTCTCTCTTCTGCCTGTCTTCCACCCGTTTTGCTTTCAAGCAATGTAGTCTGATCACTAATTACTATGTGCAGGAGAAAAAGGCAGAATGTGATGCTGATATTGAGAAAAAATTAAGATGCCAGGTGTGCCCACATGCTTAATCATTTTCTGTTTTCCTGTTTAATATTCTTGAAAATCTTTTTCGGTAATTCAACATTGTAGAAGTTTTCTTCAAGTTTTAGATTTGTCTTGTCTTAGTGTATCAGAACGTTGAGAGGGCACAAAAGAAGTCATTTTTGTAGAAATCCTCTATTAGACTATGTGGCCAAGTAAGGCATATAACTAAGTTAGTCTTATCCCTAGCAGCATAAACAGCCGGTACCCGTATAGGATAAATGTTTTGGGAAAGTACAATTTTAATTTATGAAAACATTATAATTACTACACCTTTGGTGTATAATTAATAAACATCAGCAAACTCCATAATCGCCAACTGCTCTCGAGACCCTAAACTTGTAGCAAGGTACTCTAGATATACTAATAAAGCAGATTCCGCGCACCTCCATCAGCTACCACCTGCTTTTTTAGTACCAGCAATAAATACTACTAGAAACTAATAGGAGATATTGAAATTGTTGTCAACTACGGTTTATGAATAGTTTTGACTTTTTTTTCAAAATATGAATTTGACCATACTAGCGCTGTGAGGTGCACCCCTGACGCTTTGCAGCGCTATAGCTTGGCATAGAAATTTTTGGGGCTTGGCCCATAATTCCAAACTCTATCTTACCCACAACTCAGAATCAGAAAATGAAAAAAATAATCTGAATGAACATCTCAAGTCTTTTTCAGGTCCTGTTCTCTTTCATCTTCTTTTCAGCGTCATACCTCAACTTCACTTCTGCCTTTAAAGTATCTCTCTAGATCACACGCAGGCACCCTAGTTCGAACACTGCCACAACTGCATGAAAGAATTTAAAATTCGTTTGATCTTATCCTGTTTGTAATGGAAAGTGAATACCCGATGTTTGGCGTTACTCATGAGGTCATAAGTGGGCTGATGTGGTCCTAGGCTAGTTATCAGTTTATGAATAAATGAGGATAAAGATGAATTTAAGTACATGTATCCGTGGTTTATTTTAAGAATGTTAGGGAATTGATATGAGGAATAGTTTATCAACTTCGAAAGAAATATTTATTCTTTTAGTTCGTATGTTTGCAAAAGAAATTGTCCTTGTCATTTCGGTTTTACTAGCGCTGAAACTGATGGTTTTATGTTTTAAATATATGTTTGTAGCAACTGAAGGAAATCCTGGCAAAGCAGGCTGAGTTAGGTGTCGAAGTTGCCGAAATTCCGCCGGCTTATCTTTTAGATACAGAGAAGCAGGGAATGAGAAAGAATGACAGAAGGCGGGAGAGAAAAAGACATAAAGGCGGAAAGTTTAATAAAAAGCAGCAGATGGATCCATCTAAAAATTCTCAGCTAGCTGTGAAGAAGCCAACTCTTTTAGAGAAGCTTCTTAGTGCAGATATTAAGAAAGACAAGCGCCGGTTGTTGCAAGTGTTTAGGTTTGTAGTTATGAATTCGTTTTTCAAAGAATGGCCTGAAAAGTCACTCAAATTCCCGGCAGTTGTGCTTGAAGGCGAGTGTGATGTTGATGTGAAACCTACTATGGATGTTGGTGTTGACGGTGAAGAAGAAGATGAAGACAATGACAGCAATGATGATGCTCAGTTTGATCAGAAACAAAAGGTCCCTGATAGGGATGAAGGAGAGATAACAGACTCAGATTAGGCCAACTAGAATACCAGATATAGAAAATCAGCAACTTTGTTTTTATGAGTAAATGATTCAATATTTTGTCATACTCCTACTTCACTGTTTGATGATGTTTATGTAGAAATATTCTGCAATTTTGTGATTTAAGTAATAATTATCTTCTATTTATTTTTCCAACCTTTTCAATTATTAGTGTTGATTATTTTTTACTCCTATATAAACTTTGTGATTCGTTGAATTAGTATTGACAGTTTTTGTGGTCTATGATGTTTGGTCAATTGGTGGCCCTAATAGTGAAAACTGTTACTTTTACATTCATGCCACATCCCTTTCAGATAGAAGTTGGTTTAGAACCCTGTCTGCCGCACCTCCAGCATCTCCTGAGCTCAAACAGTTAAGAGGCACAAACTGCAGATAAGCGCACACAATAGGTTTTCTCCTCCAGCATCTCCTGAGCTCAAACAGTTAAGAAGCGCAAACTGCAGATAAGCACACACAACAGGTGAAAACGTGAGCACATCTAAACTTGTCCATTTCGGTCATACATGATAATTCTCTGATTAAAGCACATTAATATATTTTTATATTATTCGATAGATATCAATATCAAGATGTGTTATCAACATGACCAATGGAGAAATAGTTATCTATGCGAGTTTCCTAAATTCGAAAAGGAGAAGAAACAACTTATACCGGTGAACAAAATCCAATATAAATGCAGTTGATAAGAAAGTCATACTTACAAATCTAGCATAAAAAACACTAGCAGGACACAAATTAAATTCCTTTATATATGAAAATGCGGTTAAAAGAAACTGGAACTACAATAACTTAAAGAAATAATTTGGTATACAAATGGAAGTTAGTATGTTACCATAAAACTGTAAAACTGTGCCCTCACTTCTTTTCAGAACCCGGATTCCAAATTGTCACTGGGGTCCCAAAATACGGGTCAGCATGTATTGCGCATAGAATAAGGGGTAAAGTCACTAATAACGACTGTTTAATTCCTTCCACCAAAATTTGAAAATGGTTTCAACAAAAATAAAAAGACAGAAAGATAGATACCCTTGCAACGCTGGTCAAGTGGGTGAAATTGTCTACATTAGTAATGTCAGTTTCAACTCTCTGCATCAAACCCTTTTGCTTCCAATACCACCTTTGTTCATTGCCAAAGGTTATACTCTTCTCTTCCTTCAAGGTATGCATCCTATAATCCCAAACCTACAAACAAGAAAATGAGTCATGAAAGATGAAGAACTAAACAATGGCTACAAACCCGGGATTCAAATATGAGCTTTTAGCAGTTCAAGTTCTCAGTGGATGGCATTGTTAATCAAGATCAACTTATTCATCTTAAGCTAATTACCTGACTAGTTATGATTGGTAGATCTCCTTCTTTTACAACTCTTGGGTCTATCATAATCTTCATTTATAAAAGAGGATCAGCTTTAACTTAATATAGGAGGCTTGGAGAAACTATCAGCAAGGAAAGCGATGAAGTTAGAGTTCTAAATAGTACCTGATTTAACTATCCGGATTCTGATTCATTGTGTGCCTTCAGTTCAAGTTGTTGCAATATTTGGCTTGTCGAAGATATCATGTTGAATTTTAAAACTAGGTTTTCACAGTCTCTTCAACCTGGAAGGTTCACCACCACAATAAATTCAATATAAAGTGTCAATGAGTCTTAGTAGTTAACCAAAATCCTGCGACGTCATCACTCTCTTTAGAGAATCTTAAATCTTAGGATATTTTAAGAAGTGTATTTAACTTACCTGGCAAGGGTTAGTGTTTAGACGAGCTTCAATAAGTTAGACTAATGTTGTCATCTAATCAACCTCAAGAATCCTTCAGTCTTCTCCAAATGTTGTGGGGGTATCTGAAAATTAATTATGGTGGGTCTTCTGATTTAGATAAATTTTGAATTTGGATCTTGATAAATGGGTTACTCAAGGTTGTTGTAACCTAATACTAAATGTGGGTTTTATATCAAAGATTTGGTCCACCCATTTCGAATTGCAAATGTTCTGTTTATTATCAATAAAAAAATTATTTTGATTAAAATAATTATTGTAACATATAGTACAAAGGTAAGGGTTAAGTGTTGTTATTTTTTGGTAATCAAATTATTATATTGTTTGTAAATTATTAATTAATATTAGTATAAAGTTAACAGGTAAAAAATAAATTTTGTTTATGTAAGTTTTTCAGAGTTTATATTCTTGTTGTCATGATTTGTATAAGGGTCAAGCTATATATACCCAATTCGGGTTTAAGTATACCCAATTTTGAGTATACCCAAAGATGATCTAAGTATACCCAAATTTTGACAAAAATACCCTTTTCTAGGTATATAAGGTTTTTTTTTTACTAATCTTATCCACCTCATTTTTTCAATTACACTCTCTAACTTCTCTCTAAAACCTTCAAGTTCTCTCTAATTTATCCGGCGAACTAAAATCCGGCGAACTAAAATATAAAAACTTAGTCTTAGTATCAAAATTTAGGGTTATGGTTGAATTAGGTAAAAAAAATCAGAATTTTAGGGTGTTTGGAGGCCATTTTCCGGCCGAAATTCGACCGGAAAATGGCCATTTGCGAAGGCTGAGCGTACCGGTCGGTACAGGGGGGTGTACCGACCGGTACAGAGGGGGTGTACCAGTCGGTACAGACCCTCTGTACCGGTCGGTACAGAGTGTACCATAGGTACAGAGGGGGTGTACCGGTCGGTTCACCCCCTCTGTACCTATGGTACCTTCAACCATCGCAAATGGTCATTTTCCGGCCGAATTTCGGCCGGAAAATGGCTTCCAAACACCCGAAAATTATGAATTTTTTAGTAATTAAATTTTTAATTTTTTTTTAAAAAAACTTCAAAAAAACAAGTTTTGATTTTGTGTTTTTATTAGAAGAAGTTTAAAAAAATTAAAAAAAGTTTGAATGTTCTTGAGGCAACTTTGAATATTAAAGAACAATTTGAAAAATTTCACAAAATTGTAGTAATATGGGGTTTGATCTAGTAGAGAGTTGTGTTTTTTTGGGTATACATAACCAAATAGATTGTTTTGTGAATTGGGTGTATCTAGGATATACTTAGTGTTTTTTTTACTTAGTGGCAATTCGGATATTAAATGAAATTTCAAGGGTTTTTTCGTCCTAAAAAAGTCAAATAAAAGTCAACTGCGTTTTTTGGGTATACTTAAATCACATTTGGGTATATATAGCCGTACCCTTTGTATAAATGTTATCAAATTTAACTATCCTATTACAAACTCTAATATAAATGTGAAATACCATTCATTTTGTCCATCTACCTCATTTTCGTCAATACTTTCATTTTTGAAATCCACAGAAGCTTCATCCATAAGATCTTGTTCAACTACATCGTCCATATCATCTAGATAATTATCGAATACGTCTATTAGATTTTCTTCATTTTTATACTCTTCGTCTTGCATCATTTAACATGTCGATGTCTAGTCTTTGATTGTAACAAACACCCCAAGTGCTCTGCTGATCAATCTTGTTTGTTTTGTCATGTATTCAAGTCTGGCCTGACTAAACACACATTCACTTGCCACTTTAGATATAGGTACTAAAAAACTCTCTCTGGATAATTTATAAGGAATAGGAAACTCACCTTCTTTCGATTGCCACCACTTTAAGATATCAAGTGGGTTGTTCTCCTTATCTTATCGTAACTTAAATAGAGTGTTCAAATATATCGCCATTTCATTATTATCTTGAGAAGTTTCTCTCGACACTCGACGATTAAGCATTATCATTCTCACACAGTTAGGACGACTTTCCCCTTTCTTCTTATTACCACTACTATTACTCGTTTCATTTGAAGATGATAAATTCATCTTGTGTTTGTCAACATACTCATTATATAATATTTAAATAAAATTGTTAATTTCTTGAATAAATACATCACGGTTATACATATCAAGATAAATTTTTAGTGCGTCATAAAATCAATTAACTAAAAAGGAAAAACCCATCACTTTTTTGAAAGGATAAAAAATATACCAAATAGCATAAGTGTATGGGATGGAGGATAAATATACTTTCAAAAACTTTCTTCCATATCGGGCACCATGTAGCGACATACATTATCTAATATCTATATATATATATATATATGCATGGAAATATTTGTAATTTCATGTAGGGACAAGTGAATTTTAGGAGTATATTACGTAGAACAAATTTTAGTTGCATCCGTAAACAACCTTAAAAAGCTTAAAGTTGAAGCACAATTAATCCAGTTTTGATCTTTAAGAGGTGTAACGTGATTATGTCTATTATAAATCATAGTAAAAGTACGTGCAAGAAGATAATATGTATAGTTCCATATAGTTTTGACATCTAAAACTAGTTTTTTTAATAGTTAACTATATTTTTTAACAATTTGTTTCCACTTTTTTTCTAGGAGTCGAGGTAAAGCATGATAGACGCCTTTGTTTTATACGTTTGATGTAATATTTAACTATACTTATTTCATATTTTGCAACCAATATGACATACATATTTGGTGTGAAATGTTTTAGGAAATACAGGGTTGCAATCATTTCTAAGATACTGAATAGTTCTTCCGTTCACGTATACATTATAAAAAAAATAAACTTGATTTTATTTTTATTTTGAAATTTATTTATATACTCTAACATGCATTCTCAAATTATAAATGCGATGTTCTTGCCAATAGATTGCAAATACACAATTTTTTTTTGTGGTATCTAGTCAGGATCCATCCAATGTAAAATAATACACATCACATCAAACTCATAAAAAGTAGCTATATCACTAGTCAAAGAAATATTCCATGGCAAAGCTAAAATAGTATCAGGGATAAATCATTTTTTGATTTAAAAATTTATGATTTCATAAAGGTATGTGGAATACGTGTGGCTCTTGAGTTTAACCCACTACGTATCTAATTTTCATATCTCCAATTATCACAAAAAATAATTGGTTGTGAAGTACCAACAACATATATCATGGTTTTTTCTCTATAAATATTTTGGTTAATTTCTACTTTTATTACCAACACTAGTATTACGAGATATATCGGCGCTAGCTTGGGAAAAATGTATTTTAAACTATTGATTTTCTACGGGATCATGCATACCATAACTAAAAAACAAATATCTAGGTTAGGGTTACCTATATGAAAGGTTGTATATTAGCCCCATGACCCCGGGTAGTTAGGACATTTATTTGCTTTGATACTTTTAAAAAGAGATTTTTTCTAAAATATGAAAAAAACTAGTAAAACGATTTAAAAGAGTTTTTGTTAAGAAATATGAAAAAAAAGAATTTAAACAAATATAGCAAACAAAATAGAAAATAACTAATAAGAAAGCCTATACCAAGCACACATATCAGCAATGATCTTTCTCTGCCAAGCAAATTTGATTGAGTTGGTCGATGTGGAAAGTTGATCGAAGATTGAAGAAGAAGACTATTATAGAATGATTTGAGATATTGTAGTAGTATTTTTAGAAATGGGTTTTGAGATATTTTGGAAGAATATTATTGTTTGAGAGATTATTTGAGAGATTATTTGAGAGATGAATGAGAATTGGATGACTTTGTAGTCAATTTATAGAGAAAAAAAAATCAAAAAATAATTCGGACCAAATCAGATATCTAATTGGCTAAAGACAAAAAAACTCTATAAATATATGTATTTTATTATAAGTTTTATACAACTCTTAAATTACCCCTCATCTCTAAAATTTTCAAAAGTTCGAAAAATTCAAGTCAAAATTATAATTTCTCTTAAATTCGTAAGGTCTAAAAACTCCTGAACGCATGTCGGTGGATAATCAAAAACTTCAATTAGAATAAGATCAAGATTGGATAGGGGTTCATAGAATAATGAATAAGTATCAGATAGTATTGAAGTTACGAACGAAGGCGAGATTCACGTTCACAACTATATTGCGCCACAAGGTACCAATATTTGCGGTAGTATGTATTTAGAATATGATGAATTTAATGGCGTACATGGTGTGAAAATGTTTTTAGATAATCATAGTGAGAACTATGGTATAGATTGGTTGTATTTTGCAAAATTTAATTGTCGTTGATATATTGAATTAGTAGAACATTTTTATGAAACAATAAGTCTAATAGAGAATTATCTCCAAGGTTTGGGAATGAGCTACTAATAAATGGTACCAAATTTTGTTTATTTAAAACTAACTTCGTAGAAGAGTTTCGTTTGTTAAGATTTACAACGATTAGTACTCGTTTACCACCTCTAACTTATCCTCGTATGATATGTCCTCAATATTGGAATCTAACATTGGATGAAGCAACAAACTTAATGACTTCTAATAGAGAGAAACCAAAGATTAACGATAGACGTAAAACTAGTAGAAATAATCTCGATGGTTACAATAAATTGGTTTTGAAATTAGTGAATCATTGTTTTCTTCCAAATAATAGAAATGATACAAACTTGTCGTTTCTTCAAACATATGTAACTGTTATTATTACGTAGGAAAATCACGTAAATTTACCTAGGTTTATAATTGGGCATATGAATTCAAAAGTTCGCGGTACGAGGTTACTTTATGGGATAATACTAAGTCGGTTGCTTATGAGAAATGCGGTAGATATTGCTAGGTGGACTCCGTGTCATGTTATGAAAAGTGAATGTATACGAAAGAACTCGTTGAGAGCCCACGAGATATATTCTTTGGATGGAATGATGTGTGCAAAATGAAAGATCTATGATATATATACGGATGTGCTACCACAAATCTAGAGAGCTAATAACGTTACCAACCCACTTTCTCCGCTTACTAGTTTTCAGAGGCGAGTCACGCATACTATGATGCAGACTCAGTCGATCACTTCAAATACGGGTAGTTCTTCTCATCAACAATAAAGGATATCCGACCGATAATATATGAAATTGTTGTATTCTGAAAATGTGGCCATGTATTCTAGAAATGAGTTGCGCTAGGAGGATGCAAATATTATAAATAAGCAGCATTGGGTTCGAAATGAGCACTGTGGAACGTCGCCAATAACTGAATGATTGAATTACGCACCACCCAAATGGAAAATATATATGACATAGAAAAAATGTTAACTATGATGAATTTACACTCGTGGGAATCTGATGATAAAAATTAATTTAGTTTTTTTGTATTTGATTTTATTAAACAATTTTTATTTGATTTTGTTATGTTTTTTATTTTATTATATCAAAAATCGTTATTAGTTTCAAAAGATTAATTATGTAAATATTCTAATAATTTTAAAAATATATTTTGAATATCTAATAAAATATTAGTTTCAAGATTTGATAAACTATTTAAAATATAGGGTAAATTACCAATTTAGACCCGAAATTCAAACTATTATTCATTTACTACACTTATCTTCATATATCTCTAAGAAATACATATTTAACTTAACTATTTACTATCTAGAACCTCAGCTATTTTTTTTTATAATATCCAGAATACCCTTTATACAAAATCATTATACATGTGTATATTCTCTATTCTTTGTTTTTTATTTTAATTTTTAAAAAGTCGTATACTTAGAACTGTAATTAAGATAAACATAAAAAACTACTATTAATTTTATTTTTAAGACGGATAAAACTAGATTAATTTATGATATTATTTGATTTTTTTATAGAAAAGTTAAAAAAAATTACGAGAGACGAGAGACATACAAACAATATATGAGAGACATATAGACGATAGATGAGAGACGTACAAACCATGGATGAGAGACCCAGAGAGGAGAGACTGATAAATAAGAGACACAGAGACGAGACCACATCATGCGAAACCATGCCAACTAGAAATGATGAGAGGCCACATCATGTGAAATCAAACAGACTATAAATGATGAGAGACCATATGGTGAAAAACTTGGCCAACTATAAATGATGAGATACCACATTATGCGAAGTAATATGAAATTACCATTAATTTTGTTTTTTCTCGACGAACAAAACTAGATCCATTTATGATTTTTGTAACGAGAGATAAGAGACATACAAACTATAGATGATAGATGAGAGATGTAGAGATGATAAAGGAGATACTTACAAATTATAGATGAGAGATGCGAAGATGATAGATGAGAGACGTAAAGATGAGATACCGATTAAATGAGAGACACAGAGACGAGAGAGCATATTATGTGAAACCATGCCAACTATAAATGATGAGTAACCACATCATGCGAAACCAATGTAATTTTAGATGAGATGCGAAACCAAAAAGGTAGATGCGAGACCATGGTTAGGTGGGATCATAAGTTTTTTTAAATATTCAAAAAATATCATGAATGCATCTAGCTTTGTCCGTCTTAAATAAATAAAACTTGTATTTTTTGGATTGTTGTTTGCGAGTTACCGTTTAAAAAATAGGTATATTTTTATACAGAATGGTATATTAGGTACATATTTTGTTAAATTTTATAGGTCTTAATCAGTAACAGACTTATTAAGGAACTTCTCAATAAGAAAGTCAAAGAGGCATATAATATAAGAAGGCCAAACAGTTCAATCATAAAGTCCCTAAATGGAACCTATAAATCTACTAATTCGATATTTGAAGATGATAAATATTCTTAGTTGGAACATAAGAGGGATAAGAAATAAGCCATCCATCAGGAGGTTAAAATCAATTATCAAGAAAGAGAAGGTGAATTTGGTGTCCATTCAAAAGCCTCTCACTAAATCAAGTAATATTGAAAATGTTGCTTATAAGATTGGTTTAGAAAACGTTTATGCAAATATTTCATTTAAAATCTCGTTTTATTGGGATAAGACTATTCAGTTAAAATCTTATTTGATCATACCCAGTGTTTACATATGGAAATCTCATATGTTAACATTACTAAAACTCTTTTACTAACGGTGATCTATGCCAAGTGCCAGAAGATTAATAGGTATGGATCTATGAAGTACCTTAAAGTCTGTCTCCAGTAACAACAAGGAGTTGATGGTGGTTGATGATTTCAATACAATAATATCTAATAAGGATCAAGCTGGTTGCAATTCCTTCTGTCAAAACAGTTCAGAAGATTTCAAAGATTTCATTAGTGATTGCCATTTGATTGATGCGTGATATAGTGGGTCAAAATTTTACTTGGTCCAGCAGATCCAAATAGAAGCGGCTGGACAAAGCCCTTTATAATAATGTTTGGCCTGAGTTTTTTCAGTTTACTAATGTTAACCACATGCTATATGTTTCTATTGCAAAAAAGGTCTTTGTATTAAAAAATATTTAAGTTTTTAAATATGTGGATATTGGACAAATATTTTCTTACATTTGTTGAATCTAACTGGTCCTTATACATTGATGGCCATCCTATGCATGACTTTTGGCATAAACTATGAAAATTGAAATTTGCGTTAATATTGTGGAACAAAACTAACTTTGGTAATATCTTCGATAAAGTACAGAAAACAGAGGAGGTTTTCAAGGATCTGGCAATAAAGTACATAGGAATAAACACATCAGACAACAAGATTAAGTTATCTAAATAAAATATTATGCACATTCAAGCCCTAAGAATGGAGGAATCTTACTGGCATCAAAAGTCTTACTCTAAGTGGTTGAAGGAAGATGACAGTAATACACAAAACTTATTATTCCTATGTTGCTAAGAAGAGGATGAAGAGCATTATTAACAGTATTAAGAAATGTGATAAGTGGATTCGAGATAATAATGATATTTGTAAATCAGCAGAAGAGTACTTCAAAGAGACTTTGTCTACTAATACTTACTCTAGCCTAGAAGAAGAAAATAATTTATTGCAAGATGATATATTATATAGAATTCCTAAAGTTATAAATGATGAAGAGAATGACTTACTTATGAAGGAGACCTCCGAGGAGGAGATATTCAATAATATCAACAACTTCAACCCAAACAAAGTTGTTGGTATGGATGTATTTAACGCCTGTTTCTTCAAGATCTGTTGGAGAATCATCAAAACAAATATGATAAGTGCTATAGTTTTTTTTATGAAAGGTCATAATATTCCTAAAGGTATCATGGCCACAACTATGTGTTTGATTTCTAAAACTAGTAATCATATGCATTAGAAAGACTATAGGTCTATAAGCTTGTGCATTATATTAAATCTTATAATGTTAAAAATCGTTAATAATAGACTTGCTAATTTGCTGCCTAAATTATCTCTGATTGTCAAAGGGGCTTTGTGAAAGGTATATTTTTTCACGATAATACCTTAATTGCTAAAGAATTAGTGTATGACCTTAATAGAAAAACTAGGACTGACAATATGCTTATTCAAAGTTCTATCTCATTTTGGATTTTCTTGTAGTTTCACTTATCTAATTATAAGCCTAATAAAGAATGTCCATACCTCTATTATTATTAATGGAAATGCATATGGGCATTTTAAAACTAATACAGGATTGAGACAAGAAGATCTTATATCTCTTAGTCTCTTTATAATAGGCGGGGAGGTGTTATTAAGAGGTATTTATGTGTTGTTTAATAACCACAAAACTATGAAAACTCATCTAGAACAGATATAAACATACCTTGTTTATCTTTTGCTGATGATTTGTTGATCTTCACTAATGATCACAGCTCCACGATTGACATTCTTAGTATATTTATGCAAAAGTATGAGCAAGTCGCAGGTCATGTTATTAATAAAAGCAAAACTAAAATGATAACATCTAAAAGAATGGTTAATACAAAGATCAAGGATTTAGTCAATCAAACGGGATTCAACTATGAGTTTCTTCCTATTGATTACCTTGGTATTTCTCTTAGTGCTAAAAATAAGGCTAACAACTACAACTCTATGATAAACAAAATCAACAACAAGGTTCATGATTGGGAGGGCAAGCATATATCCTATGGAGGGAGGCTAACTCTTATTAATACTGTCTTATTACTTATTCTTATATACTGGATCCAAAACAGTTATATTCCTAAAGGTGTTATCAATAAAATCAACAAAATTCTTAATAAGTTTCTTTAGGGGACCTCTTCTAATGATCATAAGATCCATTAGTCTTCTTGTAATAGCCTTTGTAAGCGTTTTTCTGAGGGTGAGCTCAACATAAGGAACATTGAGGATGTTCAAGAGGCTTCTTTATGTAAGATTTGGGTCATTTTTAGATATAATAAAACATTTTGGGCCAAGTTCATGCATAATATCTGTTGTAGAGACACAGTCCCTCTCAAAACTAATTTCAACAAGAAAAGAACTCATAACTGGAACAGACTTGTCCAAATCAAGAAAACATTTGAGGCCAATATTATGTAGAATCTTGGGAAATGGGAGATAGACTTCTTGCTGGATAGATGGCATGATGATTACCCTCTAATTACCCTCGATGATGATCAAGATAATACCTGGTTTAACAATGAGAAAGTTAGTACATATCCGAATGGAAAAAAAGTGGAATCTTAATGTAATTTCTAGCTTACTATCTCAAGAAAGTATTATTAAAACCAAAGCTAAGGCAATCAATGAAGACAAGGAAGATGCTATCTTATGAAATATTTTTAAAGACCTAAATTTTAATAGAAAGGACACCTAGAATAGTGTGAGGAATCACCACAACAACTCAAATCTATTTGGAAAGCTTTGGAGCTCTATAACTCCTAGGAAGTATTCTTTTCTATTTTGGAAAATTTTGAAATATTATATCCATGTTGATAAAGTGCTAGTTTTGTGACTCGTGTGAAACTATTAATCATTGTTTTGTTTCATATTGCTTTTCCTGGTCAATTTGGCTTCACTATGATAGTCTATTTAATGTCAAAGTTTACAACCGCATGACTATTTCTCATATTACTAGGAACTGGCTATGGTCTTCTAACAAAAAGGTACACATAAGACACACTATTTCTGCTATTACTACTTGGGTTATTTGGCTCAACATGAACAAAGCCAAGTTCAAATGGAATCAACTACCCAACTATTCTACGATAAACTAAATCAACCTTATCCTGATGAGCCTAGATCACTCTAACAATTTAAGTAAAAAACATTGGGACAAGGACAATGTTATTGCCGAAAAGATTGGATGCATTAATTATATAAAGCATACAAAGATCAGCTAATTACAATAGAAAGCCCCTTACTCTGGCAGACTAAAATTAAACTCTGATAGATCTAGTGCAAAAAAATGGTGAAGCTAGCGGGGTTGTGATCATCAAGATTGAGAATGGGGACATCATCAAAGGTTTTGGAAACCTTTATGGAAAGCTCTCGCCTCTGGCATCTGAAATGACAGATCTCTTAGAAGGTCTTATCTGCAATAAAGAATGGTGGAAAAAGGTTGATTTAGAAATATATTCTCAGATTATTCTTAAAATGTTAGTTAATGGTAAATACCCTATCTTTTTAATCTTGACAATGAGGTGTTGTACAGACCTCATTTATTCTAAAATGATCCTTAGAAACATCTCAAGAATCCAAAACCAAGACACAGATTGGCTGACGAAGTGGACCTTTAAATGTAAGATGAAGGTGGAATTTGACCAGCATCAGGTTCCTCCCCAACTTCATGTTATAACATTGTTGGGAAACATGAGTTTAAGTTACATTTCTTGTACCTGAATGCTTTATATCTAAGCATACCTGAAATTATATTTGTTATTATGTTATCTCTAACCCTTTAGCGGGAATTTCCTACCTATATTAGAAATTTGAAGAAATTAGACCTCGAGTATTCCTACCTTGTTCTTTTTTGTAGTTGTGAAGACGGTGGTCGTGATCTTATAATGAAGGCTTTAATTCATGATTTCTCTCTCTTGGTTCTTGATGTTGTAAGCTTATGAGCTCTATGTGTGGTTCTTGTCCTTTAAAGTATCATTCGATGGATCTGTCTTGAGCCAGAATGCTTTATCATCTTCCTCAACTCAAGTGTTTTTTCCTCAAAGCTTACATGCGAATAGAATTGTTAATATGATGTCCCTAACCCATTAGAAAACATATCATGTATAGACTTGAGTTTTGCAGAAATAAAATTCGAGTATTTCTACCTTACTGAATTCAGTAGTTGTGAAGACGGTGGTCGTGATCTTATAATGAAGGCTTTAATTCGTGATTTATCTCTCTTGGTTCTTGATGTTGTAAGCTTGTGAGCTCTATGGGTGGTTCTTGTCCATTAAAGTATCATTCGATGGATCTGTCTTGAGCCAGAATGCTTTATCCTCTTCTTCAACTCAAGTGTTTTTTCCTCAAAGCTTACATGCGAATATAATTGTTAATATGATGTCCATAACCCATTAGCAAACATAGCATGTATAGAATTGAGTTTTGCAGAAATAAAATTCGAGTATTTCTACCTTACTGAATTCAGTAGCTGTGAAGATGGTGGTCGTGAACTTATAAGGATGCTTTAGTACTGGGTTAAACTCTCATGGTCCTTGTTGTTGAATGCTTGTGCGCACCGTGGGTGGTTTTTGACCAATGAAGTCTCAACCGATGAATCAGTCTTGAGGCTGAAGACTTTATATATTTTCTCAATTCTCCTCAAAGTATCATTGCAAAAATATTTGTTAATACATTGTCTCTAAATCTTTAGCAGAAATTGCCTGTCTAGAATTGACATTTGCAGAAATCGAAGTTCGAGTATTTATACCTTATTCCAGAATTAATTGATATAATCAAGATGTCTAAGAAAAGGTACTAAGTGGGTGCATTACCTAATCTCTGGAGCATGGCCTCTTTATGTTGGAAGTTTGTTATGCTTTGTGTAGTGATTCTAGCTCATTGTATTTTCAATCGATAAATCTGGACTGCAGTTGATGCTGGATTTAGGGTCTCATGACGGCTTGTGTGAGAACCCTAAGCAGACTGTTTGTCTCTTCTTCAATCAGTTGAGCATGAATGTGCAGTTCGTGATAAGATTATCACCCATTTATATGGAGTTATCGAGTGCTTTGATGGAGTGAGTAATCATTTAACTTTGTTGTTGGTCTTTTAGCTCGTCTCCGTAGCTTGGAAATCGGCTTGGGTAATGAAGCGAGAGTAGGGTTTCTTGTGGTTTCAAGTGGTTAAGCTGATATTTATATATCGGGTTTTCGGATCTGTCTTTCATCCTATCTATTATGATTGTCTCTTAACATAGACCAAATAGTATTATGTTTGCGCATTTTGGATATGAGTCTCTTAAGTGTTTAGTAGTCTCTATATGCTGACAGAATTGACATGTAGAAACCAATATCATGTGTCTATTATGCATAGTTGTATCAATAGAAAACCAGTTGTTGAGAAGCCTCTAAGCAAAAAATGAACACTTCCTTTGAGTTATACTATTCCGGAGCTTGCCAAAAATACTAGATTTATCGTGGTGGGTTCTGATGTTATTTAAAGTGTCCTTAGTTTTATATTTTGCATCTTTAGCAGCCAACCATCATAGAGATTCCTTAACATTTAATATTATAGAGAGCTTGTTAATAGTCTCCATATCATTAAGGGAGATGATGCAGCTAAGCTTAGACTTTTTCCAGCTGTTGTTATCCCTGAAATATTTGAATTTCTCATGTCCATACCATATATTGTCTGTGTTATCTTCAACTTTGATTAGAGGGGAATATCTAACCCAGTTATCCAAAAAAAATCCAATGTCCCCACAACCAATTTTCCACTTTATTTTAGGCTTAACAATGTTTTTAATGTTAGCCAATCTTCTCCAAACCTAAGAACATACCTTAGTATTGTAATTATCCTACAAGGATGGATGTTTTTACATTAGTTACTATGAATATATCTAGCAAAAAGGGTCTTGTTTTGTCTAAATCTTACCCAAATCTTCCAGGAAAAAGTGTTGTGAATGTCCTCAAGATTCCTAATATTTAACCCACCTTCATTGAAAGGTTTACAGACCTTAGTCCAGTTAGACTAATGGATTTCATTAGTTTTCTGAGTAGAGCCCTACATAAATTTGTTGAATAGTTTCTCGATTCTTTTTATAATCCTTTTAGAGAGCGTACACCATTGAATCCACTAAGTAGAAATGACCATCAAAACAAAATTAATATGAGTGAGTCTACTACCATACGAAAGATTCGTTCCTTCCCATTCAGAGATTTTGAGCTTGATTTTGTTGAGCATATAGTCAAAATTACTACACTTATGCCCATGTAAGTAATGGAAAAGACAACCATGGTTGAATCCAATTGTGATAGATAGAGTAGTGACTCTAGTGAGGGGGAAGTTGTTTGATGTAATGATTTTGGTATTCTCTCTATTAATAAATTGTCCTAAAATTTCCTGGTAATCCTGCAAGAAACTACTAAGAATAGAGATAAAGCTAAGACTGTTAGTAAAAATTAGCAAATAGTCTGCAAAAGGTAGGCATGATATTGAGATAGAGTTTCTAGAAGTATATTTAATAGTTTTATTTTTTTCAAACAGAGTACTTAAACCTCTTATTAGAACCCCTCTCCTATTATGAAAATACTTGGGGACAGAGGTTCCTCTTGTCTTAAACTTTTTTTTTGAAGTAACCTATTCCATTGCCATTTATCAGAATAAAAACATTGATGTTCCTTGTAATCCTGTCAATTAGATTAGCAAAACATGAGTTAAAACCAAATGTTAACAGAACTCTATTTAGGAAGTTATGGGACATTCGCTCAAAGGCTTTAGCCATATCCACTTTGATAAGAATGTTTCCATCTTTAGTTTTTTTTATTGAAATCATAAAAAAACTCTTCAACATAAGCTCATTGAACCTAATATATAATGTTAGGAAGAAGTCTAACCAACCTGATATTGAGTAACTTAGATATTATTCTATTCAAGAGAGTACAAAGGCTAATTGGATTATAATCTGTCCATTTTGTAGAGTTACATGACTTGGGGATGAGACATAAGCCAATATCCATGATGCCTTGCGGAATATTCTGACCCTGAAGATGGAAACAATAGCAGCACAAAAATTCTTTTTGATGATCTGCCAAAATGTAATATATAATACACTTTTAAAACCATCAATTCTAACTGCACTAGAAGGATTAATGCTGTTGTTAATAACATTTAAAATTTCATCTTCATTAGTCTTTAATTTAGTTAGAATAGGTTTTCTGGAGAAGCATTGCATTAGCTTTAGATAATTTGTTAGTTTTACCAATATTGTGATCGTCCATCAGCTTCGTTTCTATAATTTCTACATTTTCTTGAGGCTTAACAACATTATTGAAAATATTCCCAAAAAGTGTGAATATTCCAACTCTTAGGAACTCATTTAAGTCTTTTAAGTTTGTTTATAAGATGACTCATATTCCAATTAGCTTAAACACTTTTTAAAAAATCATCATGAAAAATCAGCTTCTTAACTTCAAAACAAGTTTTTTTAACTCTTCTTCATTAAGAATATATAAAAAATTAGATTGTGCGGTTTTATTTGTAAAAATATTTTGGTAATAAATTGAAAAACAAGAGTATCATAAATCAAAAATATTTTTCTTAACCACACTCGTCCACGATGTTAAGCCACAGCGACTAACTTTTTTTTTAACAGTAACAACTTTATTTATAAAATTGAAAACAATTACAAAGCTTAGGGTCAAATTGCAAATACATAGGTTTGGAGGACTAATTAAACTAGACGAAACTGACAGAATAACTACACTTAATAATAGGAACCAAAGCTCGAGGGAAGAGCTGGCTAGAGACAGACCCAAACATTCCTCTATCTCTCATCACATCTTCACCTTTGGGCACATCAGAATAGTACCTACCTCCGAAAAACCTTGAGAAAACTGTTGCTAGCCCATCACAAATGCATGCATGAGAGCTTCAGATCTAAGACTCCTCGCACCGGGCACACGATCGACGGTCCGAGATCAAGTCCACCAACTCGAGAGAGAGACATCAGCTTCTCGAGAGAGAGAGAGATATATAGTTGAATTTCTTCTGTCTTTTGTTCGTTAGGAAATTTGAAATTAGGAAAACAAAATTGGAACTTTTAATTCCATTTTTTTTCAGAGATTGAGCTTAATTGAAGCTGAGCAGTAGTTATCCAAGGTTTAAGTAGTAATTAAATATTACGATAGGAGGAGTGTGTTTAAGTAAATCTCTTTCATTTGCTACGAACTAATTGTACATGAAGCTAAATCACTTTAATACCTTATGGCCTTTTGTTTTAAAACATAAAAATTATCTCCGGCAACTTGACACAGCAGCCGTGCTGCTCCTGCTGTTAATCACTTTGTAGCTGATACTGATGATTTTGAGTTGGAACGCCCAACTGAAGGTTTTGCTTCCATTCCTGAGGCCATTAAAGACATTCGCCAGGGAAACCTTAGTTGTCATATTCTATGTATGTATTTTTTTTTTAATTAATCTAGTCACCAGTCATCCAAACGCTATGGAGAATAAGCAAGCTTAATGATTTCAATATAATACGACACTGCCCATCTAGTTCGTACAATATTAAGGTGAACGCCGAAGACTGCAAAAGTAGTAGAACTTAACGTTGGTCATGGTACTAGCAAGCACAAGAAAAACTATTTGTATAACATGAAACTGAAGTTGCATGGTTTAAACGGAAGGCTTTTGTTTTGATATCATGCTGTGACTCCAGATAGCTTACACATTAAGTTATGACAATTTTTTTCTTAGATGTCGATGATGAGGAGAGAATATGAAGGAGACCTGATTATTGCAGCATCTGATTGTGAAACACGGAACTGGAATTTTTTGTGTGAGTATGTAAGAAGAGGATTTGGAGAAACTGCAACTTCCCTTGATGGTCTACGAAAAAGAAAACAAAGAAAAGCTTAGGTCCGCGTTTACCGTGACAATGGTACTTGTTCTTACAAGTTGCTGTTTGTATATTCCTTCTTTTAATTGGAAAGGGGTATTTATATTTTCAACTCCGAAGTGATCAATGCACCAGTATCACTGCACATATATGAAGGTGTGCGCTAAAACATCATATTAATAATACTTATTTGTTAGTCGTAATACTGTCGTGATCAAGTATAAATACTTTGGCTTCTTTGATATGATTCGTCAGACAACTAATGTGTTTATTCTTTTGAGGAGGGAAGCATAAGCAAGAAGTCCAAACTTAATTTTCTTTCCCCAAATAAACAACGAAATTCACTTTCTTTCTTTTATGTATTTTATGTTGGTGACATGGTGTAGTGTTTTTTATCTTGATATGCGTACATCACTTGGTTGTTCAATATTATCACTTCTGAAGGGCGCAAAGTATGGTACAATAACAGGAGTGTCAGCTCGTGTTAGGGCAACTACGATATTGGCCCTTGCATCAGGGGATTAGATGCCTGAGGATTTCAGCTGGCCAGGTCATATTTTCGCATTCAAATACAGAGATGGTGGTTTTCTTAGAAGAGCAGGGGCATACTGAAGCTTCCGTGGATCTGGCTATACTGGCTGGATTAGAACCTGTTGCAGCTCTCTGTGAAGTTGTGGACAATGATGGTTCTATGGCTAGGTTACCGAAGCTTCGCAAATTTGCAGGGAAGGAGAATCTGAAAATTATATCTATATCTGATTGGATCGGGTAAAGTTGTTACATCAAAACCAATATATAGAAACTCTCTTTAAAAAAAAGAAGCAATGTACTCTGGCTATTCTGTCAGTCGTTTCTTTTTTTTTCTTGAGGCTGCTTGCAGGGGTGTGGTGGTTTACCTGCGCCGACATGAAGGAAGAGGCATAGGTTTGGGGCAAAAGCTTAGTGCTTACAATCTACTGGATGCTGGGTGTGACACTGGAAGCCAATGATGAGATTGGATTGCCTGCTGATTTCGAGAGAGTACGAAATTGGTGCATTGGTACCGTAGTTCCTTATATTAAAAAAATATGCGAAAAATGAACCTTCGTATTTAGAAAGACATGTCTTATATAAACTCAACTTTTCTTGGGTTTGGTTAAGTGGAGAACATGATAAATAAAGTTGTGTCCGAAAAAACTTTGAGATTTCTACTTTACTTATTGAAACTAGGTAACCAAATCAGTTATATAAGTTTCTACGCTTATACATAAAAGCTGAGGAAATGAATAAAGGTGATGCTTTCTGATTATACAAAGCTTATTTTCTTCTTTACTTTCTCTATCTACAAATAAACACTTTATTTACTTTCTCTATCAAGAAACCAGATTCATACTTAACAAATTGGTGACCACAGTGGGAGTTCTATTCAATTGGTACCCTGATTTCACGTCAAAAACCAAAAATTATAGAATTCTTTCTCAATTGTATCACTCTAGATCGATATGGAACCATGAAACAACGATGATGAAACGGTTCAAAAAAACAATTGGAACTTTGAGATGTGATCTTCGTAGAGAAGAAGGTGGAGAAGATGATCAAGCTCTAGTGCATCAAGGTAATTCAGATATCGAGGCTCGAACGAACCAATTCCTCGACAAAATAAAAATCTTGAATGAAAAATATGTTCAAAGAGAACAACATATTCAGTCAGAAAGGCTAAAATCCGAGGCACGATAAGTCGAAGAGAAATGCGAGCTAGAAAATCAATTTGCTCGATCATATACAGCTCATTATATTCAAAGTGATCAGAAGAAAACACATTTTAAGTTTGATAAAGAGATATCGAGGATTTTCAGAAAGAGAAAGAGACCGGCCTCGAAAATCGCATAAAGAATATAAAAAAAGAGACAACGTGCCTCATTGTTTGAGAGAAACTGAATGATGTGAAAAAAATACATCTAATCAATACACATGAGTGGTTGATCGGGATTTATATTTTGTTATGGGAATAAGAAGAGATGATCAGAACGTACAAGGAGAAGACTTGAGAAATTCTCCTTTAACAACTCAGATAAAGTCCATTACTCTTCCAAAGCGTTTAAATATCTATAAGGTCGAAAAATTCGATGGGATGCACGATCTTGATGATCACATCGAGAAATTTAAAAACTACATGATGAACTTCGAAGATGATAATAGGCTGGTATGCAGAGCATTTTCTCATACATTCAAAGGCACAACATTGAAGTGGTATAATAGGATTCTGAGAGGATATATTACCAATTTCATAGATTTCTATACATATTTCCGACTATAGTTTGTGGGAAGCAAAGAAATATGTGAAAATAGAGAAACAATAATACAATTTAAGGAAGTTGTATGAGAGGAATTAAAGGATTATACGAATTTTTTGTGTTAACAAAATCAGGACTGGATAATTGTGAAGAGTTGGTTTCCATATATGCATTTCGACAAGGGTTATTACCAAGTGATTTAGATAATGAGACAACAGAATAGAGAGCTTTAACTTTTGGAGAACTTATGGCTCAAGTCGAGGAGCAAATTAAAGTGGAAGAATCAACTAGGGTCCGAGTAGTGGTATGACCTAGTCAAAAGAATTCAGGGCGTGTGTCAAATAGTCAAGGACAATATTCGAATTATCAGCCACCTCATCCAAAGAATAACAACAATTTACCTCTTCGGACTAGGGGTTTCCAACTCAAGCTATAGATTATCAATTTCAAAGGCCAAGGCCTAATCAATGGATAAGGCTAGAGTATTATACTGATTTAATTAAAGATCTTACTATAATTTACGAAAAACTCCAAAGGCTATGTAAGTTTTAAAAAGTCAGCTCCAATAAATAGACCAAGAGAAGGGCGCAACAACAGATTCTGCAAGTATCATAATGATATTGAGCAAGACACCGCAGACTGTATAGCTTTAAAAAATGAAATACAAGTTCTAACAGAGAATGGAAAACTGACTGCTTTTGTTAAAAGACAAAGCAGCGAATCTAAAATCCTGAGCACATCGACACAACAAGTTGTTAATCCAAATTCGAAGGAAGAAAGCATGCATGATTTTAGATTCTAAATGTGATGATTTTGACGCAGCATCAGGATATTTAGACACATATCCAGATCGATTAATTTTGATGGTTGTGGATGAACTGGTAGTGCAAGAACGACTTTGAAGTTTATTTGCGTATTTTGAATCCTTAAAAAAATCAGAAGAGATTCCATGACTGGTAATACTAATATCGCCAGGAAAAGGCATGCTATCATTTTAACAACTCAGGTAGAATGAAAAATATCTTCTCATTTATATGGAAAACATGATAGTAATTTTATTTTGTTCGATGAAGATGATGTGAAAGGAATAGCTGGCTCTCACGAGGATAAAGTGGAGTTGAAATTTGACGTGTTTTGATAGGTACAAGAAGTTCTGCAAATATGTTATTTGAATCTACGTATTATAGGATGCGTTATCCGCCTTGAATTTGTGGGTCTGATCCTACTATAATTGGGTTAATAGAGGTAACAGCCCAGGTGATTGGGGAATTCAAAGCTGATGTGTGTTTGGGAAAAGGCCCGTTTAAAAAGAAAGTTCAAGTCTTTTTCAGGGTGGTTGAATGTCCAACTAGTTACAATGCTATTTTTGGAAGATCTTAAGTTTCAAGAATGTATGTTTTAGTGTCTACTGCTCATCAATGTTTGAAATATATCATTAGAGATTGTGTATATATGGTTCAAAGTGACCAAAACGTGGCTAGAAAATATTATCCAACAACATTCTGGGTTCGAGGTTCTAACTTTGAGGATCATATGGCTGAATATCAACCGAGGGGATTGACCTCTGATAAAGAGAGAGTATATGATCTAACTTTGATAATTTGGATGTTTTTTGTTGGAAAGCAGAGAATGTGATAGGATTTCCATCTAAAATAATATGCCATAGCCTAGTTATAAATACGAGGATAAAGTCTGTTATTCAAAAGAGACGAGCTTTTCTGTGGAAAACTTAGAGGCTATTGTTCAAAAAGTGGATCTTCTCTCTAGGGTCGGACATATTATGGAATTACAATATCGTTTATGGGCTACCAACCCAGTATTAGTAAGAAATAAGAACAAAAAGTGAAGAATGTGTTTTGACTTCATAGATTTGAATCGAGTATGCCCTAAAGTTTCATTCCATATCCCTCGAATAGACCAGCTGGTTGATTCTACTGCAGGGAATAAATTTCTTTATTTTATGGATACTTTTGCAGGGTATAATCAGATTCAAATGGATCCAAAAGATCAGGACAGTATTACATTCATCATTGATCGAGGGTTACATTGTTATAGGGTTCATTTGGGTTGAAGAATGCTGAAGCAACATATCAAAGGTTGGTGAGTAAGTCGTTTTCTCCTCAGATCAGAATGAATATGGAGGTATAGATTGACGATATGTTAGTTAAAAGTTCCACATATGGTAGACACCTTGAAGATTTAGAGGAGACTTTTCTAAATTTGAGAGCCATTCATTTGAAGTTGAATCTTGAGAAATGTAGTTTTGGCGTTTGATTAGGAAACGGTTGAAAGTGTTGAAGGCGTTGGTTTCAATGACATCGCCTCAAACTATTAAAGAAGTAAAAGTCTTTACGGGAAGGTATTTTCCCTTAATCGATTTATTTCAAGGTTTTCTAACAAATGTTTTCCTTTTTCCCAAGTAGTACGAATACCCAAAGAGTTTGAGTGGATGCCAGATCGTGAAGCAGTTTTTTCAAAGATTAAAGAACTTTTTTATCATTTGAGTTTTTGTCTAAGCCTCGACTTGGAGAGAAACTGTTCTTATATATACTAGTGTGTGATTTTTCTTTAACAGTTGTTTTGATATGCGAAGACAAAAGAGTTTCAAAGCTAGTATATTATGATAGTAAAAATTTGTTGTTATAAGAGAAAATGTATCTGAAACTTGAAAAATTGGCTTTGGCTTTCGTGAAGGCTGCTAGGAAAATGCACCTTTGTTTTCACGCTCACACTATTGCAGTTGGAACTTCTTATCCACTAAATAATATGTTACAACGATCAGATATTTATGGTAGAATGACTAAATGGTCAGTACAATTAGGAGATTTTGATAACATTTTGCTCCTAGAACAGCTATGGAAGCTCAAACTTTAGCAAATTTTCTGGTCGAATTCGTTTGAGCCGATCAGACGAGGAGACAGATAAAAATATCTTGCCATAAACTTTGATGTGGGTATATTAAACAGATGGTGGGTCTAGCATATTGGCGTGCAATACATGGGTTCAATTAGTTGCTCCTTCTGGGGAGGCAATCTATCAGGCTACTCGATTTGGTTTTCACTAATAAAATAATGGGGTTGAATATGAGGTTGCGTTGGTTGGTTTAAGGTTTACAAATAATTGTAGAGCAACAACACTTCGTTTGAAAACAGATTCACAGCTAGTAGCGAATCACATGGTAGGTGTATCTCAGGCTAAGAAAGATCAGTTAATTTTGTATCTACGTGAGTTTCGAAATTTGACTCTTTTGTTTGACAAATTGATTGTAGAGCATATTAGTCGAGGATACAATACAGTTGTTGATTCTTTAGTAACAATTTTTTTATATAGAAGAATATCTATGAATACCGTTACATGAGAGTCCTTTTATTTTGACAAGATCAGAACAATATAAATATGTTGAGCAAGTATTGTCACTCTAAAAATAATTCGAAGTGATTGGAGGTCTGATATTCTTAATTGTTTTACTAAAAGGCATGTTACCTCGAGACGACAACTGGCTAAAAAATTAAGATATAAGGTCAATGGTTATGTTGTATTCAATGGAGTGTATACAAAAAATATTTAAGTAGACCATTGCTGCGTTTTTTGAAAAAGCACGCATCTCAAAATATTTTCAAGGCTTTAACGCGTCGAGTTTTATTGGCAGGTTATTATTGCCCTTCAATTATGAATGATGCTACGGTCTTAGTTCAAGTCCGTGATACTTGTCAATGCTTTTCCAATTCTATTCACAAACCATCAATACCGCTTATTTCCATATCCGAAGCTATCCCTTTTGATAGACAGGGAATAGATTTGGTACGGTTATTACCTATGGCTTCTAGAGGACGTCATATGAATATAGTAGCGGTAGATTAATTTTTGAAGTAGGCTGAAGCTGAACCATTATCTGGTACAAAAACCAATGATGTTATTAAGTTCATTGTGAATAATATCTGCTACCGTTTCATAGTGCCTCGGAAAATCACCACAGATAATGGCCATCAATTCCACAAGAGAGAAAAACTTCTTTTTACACTTCGAGGCGAATAACACAATATTTTTCTACACCTTTTCATCCTCAATCAAATGGTCAAGTGGAAGTGACTAATAGATCTTCTTTGGAGGGTTTGAATAAAAATTTAACATGTGATGCAGGGAAGTGACCTAACTATTTGTATGTGATTTTTTCTGGGCTTATCGTACAACTCTAAGAGAATCTACTCAAGAAACACTTTTTACCTTGGTGTATGGTATGGATGTTGTTAGTCCTGCAGAGTTTATTTTACCTTATTATTGAGTACTTTAACGAGACTTGATCAAAGAGAAAAGAGTTAGATCTCGTTTGAACAAAACTATCAGCCTTTGATGATGAGTCAATATAATTCGAGGTGAGAAGAAGAGATTTTAAAGTAGGTGACATAATTTTAAGGAAAGTATTCCTCCATACAAATTCAAACGACTTGGAAAGATGGTCCCGAATCAAGAGGGTCCTTATATGGTGATGGAGAAAATAAAGCAAGGTACATATCACCTCTGTGATGAGCAGGGAAGGATACTTCAACATCCTTGAAATATAGAACATTTAAAACTATATTATGAATGATTTTGTTTTTTAAGACTTTTTTGAATAATCAATACATTCTTTCCTACCTTGTTGACCCATGGATGTTTTAATGAGGTTTCATATATTTGAAGATATTAATACAATTCTTTTTTGGCTAATGTTTGTTTTAAATTCAAGTATTTAAATTATCTTCGTAACTAGTCAAAAGACTAATCATCTTTAAATTTGTTGACCAATAGTAACTATTTTGATTTGAAGTGTTATACGAATTTATAAACACTAAAACAACCATATTCGAGGTGCTACATTCTCTAAACACACTAATTATATTTTAGGAGCTACGTTCTCTAAACACACTAATTATATTTGAGGTGTTACGTTCTCTAAACATACCACTTATATTCGAGGTGCTACGTTCTTTAAACGCACTAATTATATTCGAGGTGATACGTTTTTTAAATTCACTAAATATATTCAAGGTGTTAACATTTTTTAAACACGCCAGTTGTATTCGAGGTAATAATATTTTCTAAGGGCACTATTTTTATTTGACAAATTACAAATTTATATGTAACATATGTTGGTATTCGCGGTGATAATAAGTTGTTAATAAGATTAAAAATTTTCATGACAAGGAAAACGAATGTGGAAAGAGGAAGGGTATTTGTTCATTGAAGTTAGAAATTGATCTTACAAAAGATGTTATCAAAACCACACAAAAATAAGTCACCGAACAACATTAGATGACTTTATAACTTGGAAAAAAAAGAAAACAACAATTAATTATCTTATTTAGAGTTTTCTTCAGATGAATCTCCTTGTTCAGTGGCATTTTATTCCGATCACTCATTCTCTTTGGAAGAATCAGTGGGGATATGATCGGAAGCTTCGCTGGGACGGTTATGTACGGGGATTAATTCTCAAAAGCTTGACAAATTTGCTTTTGGGAAAACTGCGTGGAATTCATAGAGCATAGTAATTGTTTGTTGCTCATCGGTATTTTTTATTGCAGCTAGTGTGTCCACTCCACAATGAGTCTTACTAGTTTCCACATTAGTTTTTTACTTCTTCGAGTGCCCTCTTGAGAGCAGCCATATCATTCATCAGCTTCTTCTTTTTTCACTCTTATTTAAAGATTCTTAATGAGTGGAGTGTTTTTTGTTCTCATCTGATATCCTTTGCATGTTTAGTTTTAAGTTTATCTATCTCAGCTTGATGAGAAGTCTTGGGCCATTTTGTTTGTTGATCATACACAGAGCATAGATGACGTTTGAGGTGGATGGCTCATTTGATAAATTCCGACCTGGCAGCTTGGAACGCATGACATTGGTCTTCGATTTGTTTGCCAAATATTTCTTTCATCTTTTTATCTGCAGTAGCATCTTTTTTATATCGGACCATATCGTTAACCCTGGTTTCCAAATGATTTCGAGAAAAATTTACATATGTACATAATGCTTTTGCTGGTTTTTCAAGATTGGAAAAACGTTGCAATGAAATTAAAACTTCTTCGGATGGTTCTTACATAACGATGAAACTTTCATTATTGAAAGGCATAAGAGCAACGAATGAGGGAGCCAGAGGAAGATCTGGATTGAGCATTTCAGTTAGAACAGGAACCGTAACCTAACGGCCAATTTGTTGAAGGTTTTCTTGGATCTTTTGGACCCTCGAATCCATATCTCTGTAGAGGTCTTGAAACTCCTCTACACTAGAGATCATCAGGAAAGAAGTGGTCATCTCCTCAGTGATCTTCTACTGCAGCTTCTCTTTGACGATCTTCCACTGAGGTTTCTCCTTGATGATCTTCTATGCAGTTGCTTCAGCTTCAATATAAGCCCCTTATAAGACAAATTTTCTGAATTATTTTCTGCTATCTTAGCAGGTGGAGTTTTTGAAGTTCTCTTTTCTTCTTTGAGGAATTTGTTTTGTTTTGTTTTGAAGAAGGTTCAACCTCAACTCCTTCTTTAATTGTAGGAAGGCTAGTTTCAGTTTCTTTCTTTTTTGTCTTCTTCTGCGGCTTTAGATTGTCTGAAGGCTTCTTTTTTATTTTTTTTATTTCTCTTTTTGTGAGCAGATGGCTTTCAAATTTGTTTCAAACAAGTAGGGTGGCCTTGCCATCAGGTGCTACCAATCTTTTCACAATCAAATTGGGGTTTCATGGCTCCATTAAATTTTTAGGGAGGTCAGCGCCCAAGGTGATCCTCCACAAATGGTTGTTGATAAATTTTATGGGCATACAAATTAAGTGGAACCCATCTAATACAACATAACCATTGTACCTCTTCGAAATTTCTTAGTAGTACACGTGAAAAATTAAGGCCATTCTGAACTCATATATTAACATCTTTTAGAAATATTATATCTCTTTAGAATTTAATTAGAGTAGTACTGTTAATTCTGAAGAATCATATGGAAAGTAATAAAATGTAGTAGAAGGTTGTATTATTTGCTCAAACACACTTTACACCTGTTAAAATACACAAGTCTTCATCAATACGTATGTGTTAGTTTGTCGAATCAGTGATAACCAATGGGTATTTTGTTTAACTCTTCAACTTCTCATTCAAGAAGCCCATTAACCATCCTCCCAACCTTGTCCTATAAATTCATCTTCATATCACTTAGCATGTTACTTAAACTAATCTACAGATAGAGAGAGAAATTTATCTGTTCACATCCCTCATCCATAAAAATTACTTCCCCATCATTTTCCTTATAACAAACAACCATCGTATTTCATCATCGTTCTCCTATTCGATCCACTTTTTCTCTTAATCTGTTGATTTTATTTTGTTTATGTTTGGCCTAAAAACCTCTTAGGACTTACAATCGCAATAAGAGATATTGAGAGAGAACCTGCATGGATAGTTTCCGATCCATTTCTTCAAGTTGTCCAAACTTTTACTTATGGTCCATGGCCACTTATGAAGAAACAATCACAATCTATTGACCTCGTATCTTTTTCTTACAACCCTTCTTCCCTAACCCTCATGGCATGTTCTTAAAAATCTCTTTGAAAATCTCAATTTATTTTCACGAGTAACTTCGAGGAGAGAAAAGTCTTAAAGAAACAACATCACTCATCGAATCCTAAAGCAAAACCCACAACCAAACAAATACAATATAACCCAAAACCTCCTTCTTCGAAGAGAGCAACTATGATAAGAAAAATTTCACAGGTGACTATTTTGGTTAAAGATAACAACAATGATTTAAAGACACCTCTCGAGCTTCAAGATGAACCCTTCGAGGAACTAAAAAACTCGGAATCAAGAGAGACTAGTGATTCCGAAATTAAAATAGTTAACAATACTCCCACTCCCAACTCTCAGAAAAACAATACGAAAACAAAATCTAAGGCAAATAAGAAGAAAATCAAGTAAGCTGTTACATTTCCTACAGAGATGACTGCTAATCTTGGTGAAGATTTAAAAGACGTGCTCCTTGAGTATCTTATTGCACTTAGAAAATTGTAATATAAATACTTTGATCAATCAGAAGCACATGTGCTCCATACATAATGGGGATTTCTAGAAACCATTTCCCTTCGCCTACCCTGTATATGAGAGACTCCCCTCTCATGTGGTGCAAATGAGCTAGTTGTTTAGTCAAAGTTCTTAAATTGGGGTATTCAGTTTCTCTTAGATCCGATCATCGTTGATTAATTTGAAATCATTTATCTATGCCCGAGCCATGAAAATTCCAACTTATGGCTTACACTGCTCTATTGTATTATAGCTTCAAGAGTTTCAAAAAGTCAACTTCCAATAGAGAAATTTATAGCAAAGACAGGTGTGTCAAAAAATCCAATTCTTTTGTTTTATTATATTATCCTAAAAAACTCTTCGAAAATAGTCGACGATCTGCATGAGGCATACAAGAAATTGTCGCAATTTGTTTTTCCCGTAAGTGGTTGTTGGGAAAATGGGAAGGTAATTTCCACTGAAAATCCATAGAGGTTTTCGTTAAAGTAGAAAATAACTAGTAAGTTTTACTCTTCTTCATGTATATTCTTCTTATAATTCTTTTTAACTTTGTTAATGTTGTCGAGAAATTATGAAGTATTATGAAAGAAACCTCGTTGCAGAAGAAACGTTCTCAAAGATAAGTGAATGGTCCAATAATGAATGGTTAACAAAATTTCACTAGTGTTTTGACCCACGCAACTTGTTCCAAGGTCACTTATGGAAAATATCTCTATAGTTTGTCATTGTTGTTGAAAAACTAATGTAACCTTCTTTGCCAGCCGATGTGGTGGAAAAATTAGCTTATTTGATGCTCGAGTTATTCTTCCTGCTGGGAATAGAGCCCTTAGTCACAAAGTGAAGAAAGAAAACTGAGGTTGAATCATCCGAGATATCCAAAGCCAAGAAGAATAAAATCAAAACCCAACACAAAGAAGAAGTTAAAAAGAAAGGCTGATGAATTTGCCACCCCTTATACTGAAAACTCTATTTCTGAAGCTTCTTAAAAAAGGAAAATAGTCGCTTCATAGAAAAAGAAATCTTGTTCGTCCAATAATTTCATAGAATTTGTTCCTGACCAAACTATTGATATCTTCATATTTAATCCAACACCAGAGTCCAATGTAAACGAGAAGGAGAATTAAGATAATCAATTTTTTTTTATTTCAAACCACAATTTCAAGAAAATAATAGTCCAATTCATAAAAATATTGATAAGACAGTTGAAGATCCTACTAAGAATAAACCACTCTTCAAGAAAATCAATCACTGTGACGTTTAGTGAACCATCCCTAACCATCTGCGTCGGAAGAATCATTTATATTTGAGGAGCTACGTTCTCTAAACACACTAATTATATTTGAGGTGTTACGTTCTCTAAACATACCACTTATATTCGAGGTGCTACGTTCTTTAAACGCACTAATTATATTCGAGGTGATACGTTTTTTAAATTCACTAAATATATTCAAGGTGTTAACATTTTTTAAACACGCCAGTTGTATTCGAGATAATAATATTTTCTAAGGGCACTATTTTTATTTGACAAATTACAAATTTATATGTAACATATGTTGGTATTCGCGGTGATAATAAGTTGTTAATAAGATTAAAAATTTTCATGACAAGGAAAACGAATGTGGAAAGAGGAAGGGTATTTGTTCATTGAAGTTAGAAATTGATCTTACAAAAGATGTTATCAAAACCACACAAAAATAAGTCACCGAACAACATTAGATGACTTTATAACTTGGAAAAAAAAGAAAACAACAATTAATTATCTTATTTAGAGTTTTCTTCAGATGAATCTCCTTGTTCAGTGGCATTTTATTCCGATCACTCATTCTCTTTGGAAGAATCAGTGGGGATATGATCGGAAGCTTCGCTGGGACGGTTATGTACGGGGATTAATTCTCAAAAGCTTGACAAATTTGCTTTTGGGAAAACTGCGTGGAATTCATAGAGCATAGTAATTGTTTGTTGCTCATCGGTATTTTTTATTGCAGCTAGTGTGTCCACTCCACAATGAGTCTTACTAGTTTCCACATTAGTTTTTTACTTCTTCGAGTGCCCTCTTGAGAGCAGCCATATCATTCATCAGCTTCTTCTTTTTTCACTCTTATTTAAAGATTCTTAATGAGTGGAGTGTTTTTTGTTCTCATCTGATATCCTTTGCATGTTTAGTTTTAAGTTTATCTATCTCAGCTTGATGAGAAGTCTTGGGCCATTTTGTTTGTTGATCATACACAGAGCATAGATGACGTTTGAGGTGGATGGCTCATTTGATAAATTCGGACCTGGCAGCTTGGAACGCATGACATTGGTCTTCGATTTGTTTGCCAAATATTTCTTTCATCTTTTTATCTGCAGTAGCATCTTTTTTATATCGGACCATATCGTTAACCCTGGTTTCCAAATGATTTCGAGAAAAATTTACATATGTACATAATGCTTTTGCTGGTTTTTCAAGATTGGAAAAACGTTGCAATGAAATTAAAACTTCTTCGGATGGTTCTTACATAACGATGAAACTTTCATTATTGAAAGGCATAAGAGCAACGAATGAGGGAGCCAGAGGAAGATCTGGATTGAGCATTTCAGTTAGAACAGGAACCGTAACCTAACAGCCAATTTGTTGAAGGTTTTCTCGGATCTTTTGGACCCTCGGATCCATATCTTTGTAGAGGTCTTGAAACTCCTCTACACTAGAGATCATCAGGAAATAAGTGGTCATCTCCTCAGTGATCTTCTACTGCAGCTTCTCTTTGATGATCTTCCACTGAGGTTTCTCCTCGATGATCTTCTATGCAGTTTCTTTAGCTTCAATATAGGCCTCTCATAAGACAACTTTTTCTGAATTATTTTCTGCTATCTTAGCAGGTGGAGTTTTTGAAGTTCTCTTTTCTTCTTTGAGGAATTTGTTTTGTTTTGTTTTGAAGAAGGTTCAACCTCAACTCCTTCTTTAATTGTAGGAAGGCTAGTTTCAGTTTCTTTCTTTTTTGTCTTCTTCTGCGGCTTTAGATTGTCTGAAGGCTTTTTTTTTTTAATTTCTCTTTTTGTGAGCAGATGGCTTTCAGATTTGTTTCAAACAAGTAGAGTGGCCTTGCCATCAGGTGCTACCAATATTTTCACAACCAAATTGGGGTTTCGTGGCTCCATTAAATTTTTGGGGAGGTCAGCGCCCAAGGTGATCCTCTAGAAATGGTTGTTGATAAATTTTATGGGCATACAAATTAAGTGGAACCCATCTAATACAACATAACCATTGTACCTCTTCGAAATTTCTTAGTAGAGTAGTAATACACGTGAAAAATTAAATATAAGTTATATAGAGGAAAAAAATATGAAAAGATAAAAGAACTTACTATTACTTCTCCACACGAGGTTGAGTTTTGAATGGTTCTCCTCGGATATCTCCTTCCCATTCTCCCAAGCTCCAAATATGAAGACCAATTTTTGTTTCCATATTTTTTCAGCTTCAAGCAAATCGTCAATTATTTTAAAATCATCCAGAATTCTTTAATGTAGAGAGGGAATTGGTTTGGTTTGGAAGCCATAATTACAGATATAAGTGTGAACCATAGATTTGGTGTTTCTTGGATAGGGCAGAGGTCCAAGAGTTCAAATTAATCCACTGTAATTGGATCTTATGGAAATCAAAGACCCCAATTGATGATGTCAGGATAAACCACTACTTCATTTGCTTCACAATCAAGTGAAGTCTCCCCATCTTTTGGTATTCGAAGTGTAGGGTTATCTACCATTCCCCATTGCTTCTTCAAACGAACAGTTGGAGTTGATAATGTTGCAAGAAGTTTCCAATGTGTCAATATTATTAGTTGAGCTATTTGTGAAGATGATTAAGTCGTCCATTAGTTGATATTATTAGTTGATAATATTGCAAGAAGTCTGCTATTTCTTTCCTTGATTCAAACAAATGTTTTTAAATAATATTCCAACATTATTAAAGGAACATACCACTGAAGCCATTTGAATGATTTAAAAGTTGATAACTTCATGAATTTTAGTTTTAACAGGTAACTTCATTAACATTCTATTATCTTCATTAGTAATTAACTTAGGAATGAAATTTTATAAATATATTTTATTTGATTGGATTGACTGGCCTATTAGGATTGCTTTGAAATGAGATTCAACAGATTTTTGTAGCTTATAATTATCTGTAATCCATTCATTTCCTCTATGAACTCCTGAAATTTTATTCATTCTTCTCCTTTTGTTAACGTATATATGATTAGTAGCAGTTCTAACCATGTGCATCACCATAGTTTCTTCCAAATAATCAGCTCAAATAGAGTTAAATAGTACATTGTCTAACCTGTTCCACTTCCAATTATTAAACCATGTATATTTAGAGCCTATCAAGCCCCCTTTCTTTAGATTATAATCTAAAGGAAGAGACAAAAAGTTGTTCATGTGAAGATGAGATGACATTAAAGTCTCATATCACAATCCATTCTTTTGAATTATCAACTGCATTTATTAAGTTATTCTTAAGATTAATTTTCAGCTCCCCTAAATCCAGAGTTGAGTGACTTACATTTACATGAATGAATTGAGTATGTTTAATATAATATCTACTTTGAATTCATTATTCCACATCAACTATATTTTATTTCTTATATCGGCTAAACTGTTTTGAAAATAAATACTTTTAACAACATTTCAATGTTTTCAATAGCTATTAATTACTTTTGAATAACCATATATTGCTTCAGATATTTTCGTGAGTGGTAAATAGGTTTTAAAATATTTATAGACTGAATAAAGAATTTATACAGAGAGAAAGTAGCTTGTGTATCTTTTAGAGAGAGAAAGTTGTCAAGTGACAAGCCTCAAATACTAAGATCCTATTCATTTTTCTAAGAAAAGTACACATATTTATAAGTGATCCGTTACAAGTAACAAATTAATGTTTGTTACATTAGATATCTCACCCTACTTTAATATTTAATGTAAACGCACTTATTACATATTATACTTTTAGTCATTCACACTTATATTTTACACAAAACCCACATTGCATATTATTTATTTATTTATTATTTTATCCAAATAAATTAATTATTTTTATTTTATATTTACTTTATCCTTATGAGTAGCCCCCCAGTCCTTATGAAAAAATATGAGGAAAGACTAAAATTGTGCTTTTGAGTTAGATACCTCGTCGGAGATAAAATGAGCATACCTCCTTACGAAGAAATCCAAGGAAGGACTAATTTTTTTGTTCTTGAGTTAGATCCCTCATTAGAGATAAATCGACCATGCCCTTTCCTAGAAATTAAAGCCATTCTGAACTCATATATTAACATCTTTTAGAAATATTATATCTCTTTAGAATTTAATTAGAGTAGTACTGTTAATTCTAAAGAATCACATGGAAAGTAATAAAATGTAGTAGAAGGTTGTATCCTTTGCTCAAACACACTTTACACCTGTTAAAATACACAAGTCTTCATCAATATGTATGTGTTAGTTTGTCGAATCAGTGATAACCAATGGGTATTTTGTTTAACTCTTCAGCTTCTCATTCAAGAAGCCCATTAACCAGCCTCCCAACCTTGTCCTATAAATTCATCTTCATATCACTTAGCATGTTACTTAAACTAATCTACAGATAGAGAGAGAAATTTATCCGTTCACATCCCTCATCCATAAAAATTACTTCCCCATCATCTTCCTTATAACAAACAACCATCGTATTTCATCATCGTTCTCCTATTCGATCCACTTTTTCTCTCAATCTGTTTATTTTATTTTGTTTATGTTTGGCCTAAAAACCTCTTAGGACTTACAATCGCAATAAGAGATATTGAGACATAACTTGCATGGATAGTTTCCGATCCATTTCTTCAAGTTGTCCAAACTTTTACTTATGGTCCATGGCCACTTATGAAGAAACAATCACAATCTATTGACCTCGTATCTTTTTCTAACAACCCTTCTTCCCTAACCCTCATGGCATGTTCTTAAAAATCTCTTTGAAAATCTCAATTTATTTCCACGAGTAACTTCGAGGAGAGAAAAGTCTTAAAGAAACAACATCACTCATCGAATCCTAAAGCAAAATCCACAACCAAACAAATACAATATAACCCAAAACCTCCTTCTTCGAAGAGAGCAACTATGATAAGAAAAATTTCACAGGTGACTATTTTGGTTAAAGATAACAAAAATGATTTAAAGACACCTCTCGAGCTTCAAGATGAACCTTTCGAGGAACTAAAAAACTCGGAATCAAGAGAGACTAGTGATTCCGAAATTAAAATAGTTAACAATACTCCCACTCCCAACTCTCAGAAAAAAAATATGAAAACAAAATCTAAGGCTAATAAGAAGAAAATCAAGTAAGCTGTTACATTTCCTACAGAGATGACTGCTAATCTTGGTGAAGATTTAAAAGACGTGCTCCTTGAGTATCTTATTGCATTTAGAAAATTGTAATATAAATACTTTGATCAATCAGAAGCACATGTGCTTCATACATAATGGGGATTTCTAGAAACCATTTCCTTTCGCCTACCCTGTATATGAGAGACTCCCCTCTCATGTGGTGCAAATGAGCTAGTTGTTTAGTCAAAGTTCTTAAATTGGGGTATTCAGTTTCTCTTGGATCCGATCATCGTTGATTAATTTGAAATCATTTATCTATGCCCGAGCCAGGAAAATTCCAACTTATGGCTTACACTACTCTATTGTATTATAGCTTCAAGAGTTTCAAAAAGTCAACTTCCAATAGAGAAATTTATAGCAAAGACAGGTGTGTCAAAAAATCCAATTCTTTTGTTTTACTATATTATCCTAAAAAACTCTTCGAAAATATTCGACGATCTCCATGAGGCATACAAGAAATTGTCGCAATTTGTTTTTCCCGTAAGTGGTTGTTGGGAAAATGGGAAGGTAATTTCCACTGAAAATCCATAGAGGTTTTCGTTAAAGTAGAAAATAACTAGTAAGTTTTACTCTTCTTCATGTATATTCTTCTTATAATTCTTTTTAACTTTGTTAATGTTGTCGAGAAATTATGAAGTATTATGAAAGAAACCTCGTTGCAGAAGAAACGTTCTCAAAGATAAGTGAATGGTCCAATAATGAATGGTTAACAAAATTTCACTAGTGTTTTGACCCACGCAACTTGTTCCAAGGTCACTTATGGAAAATATCTCTATAGTTTGTCATTGTTGTTGAAAAACTAATGTAACCTTCTTTGCCAGCCGATGTGGTGGAAAAATTAGCTTATTTGATGCTCGAGTTATTCTTCCTGCTGGGAATAGAGCCCTTAGTCACAAAGTGAAGAAAGAAAACTGAGGTTGAATCATCCAAGATATCCAAAGCCAAGAAGAATAAAATCAAAACCCAACACAAAGAATAAGTTAAAAAGAAAGGCTGATGAATTTGCCACCCCTTATACTGAAAACTCTATTTCTGAAGCTTCTTAAAAAAGGAAAATAGTCGCTTCATAGAAAAAGAAATCTTGTTCGTCCAATAATTGCATAAAATTTGTTCCTGACCAAACTATTGATATCTCCATATTTAATCCAACACCAGAGTCCAATGTAAACGAGAAGGAGAATTAAGATAATCAATTTTTTTTTATTTCAAACCACAATTTCAAGAAAATAATAGTCCAATTCATAAAAATATTGATAAGACAGTTGAAGATCCTACTAAGAATAAACCACTCTTCAAGAAAATCAATCACTGTGGCATTTAGTGAACCATTGCTAACCATCTGCGTCGGAACAATCATTTATATTATATCACACTTATAAACTCTCATTTAGTTTGCATAATATGGTTTGACCTGTGACAACTCTCAAACAAAATTCCAAATAATTTGAGATTAATGCCAAAAAGTTTGTTGTTGAAGCACAAACGTTTCTAGAGGAAGACAAATCAGTTGTTAAGGAACTTATGCAACTTCGAAAATAATCTGCTGCTAATAAGAGATGGACTGAAAGTGCTCAAAGAAACTTGTAGTGCAATTCCACGCCTTTCAGGAAGACATATTATATTACCACAAAGTTGTAATACAGATAATAAATGATTTGACTGCCAATCATCAAGAGAAGCTCTAAGAAGAACACTTCAACTACGAAAAGCTTAACACTTTGTATCAAGAAAGTGAAGATGCAAAAACAACGTCCTTGAAGATTTAAAGAGGTTCAAAATCGAGGCTAAAAAAGACAAAGAGTCTGATATCAATGATATTGTGAACAATTGTGCTAAAGATTTCCATATTACTTTAAAGACTCGTGAAAAATAAGCCAAACCTTTTTAAGCTAAATATAGAAGATTATTGGTACATGGTTCCTGGAAACCAACATTCCAAAGATTCTTTTAAAACTATCGCGAGTGAATTAGAAGACTTTAAATCCGAAAAGGATGAGAATAGCAGATCTAGTTCTTCAAAAAGTGAAAATTCAGAGAATGAAGGTAGCTCATCGGCTAGTATCTCCAGTAATCCTTCTAAGGATGGTGAATATAATTAGGAAGTTACTTTATTTTATCTTGATAAATGGCGTGTTTCATTAAGTTCTTGTGTGTTTTTTATGAGTGGCTATCGGATGCCATTTTTGTATTATGAAACAAAATTGTATGTTTGTTATTTTCTCAATTTCACATACTGTCTTAATATAATATACACCTCGCATCTTCGGAATATATCACTTCACGAATTGTCACTTCGAAAAGTATTACTTCATAAATTGTCACACACTTCAAATATTAATGAACTCTAGAAGCGATGAAATGCATTTTTGACACCCAAGATCTCTCAAAGATAGCATTATAGCTCGTCAAACTATCCACCACCACAAACAGCACGCACACCTTTTTCTTGAATGGACCACGACCCAAGAAAACCTCACCTTCAAATTCCCCAATAACTTGTTTTGTCAATCTTGTACAACCAACTATTGTTCTCTTTGATCGAAGAATGACTAGGGGACATCGTATTTTTTCATATATTGATAAATATAACACATTAGTAGAATTTCAAGTTTCAATGAATATTCTTTGAATCTCGTTGCTTGCTATTTTTGCTCTGATTACCACTGTATCTTCATGAGATGAGTTGCGATGCCACCATTTAATTGAGTAGTTAAACTTACCACATGATTTTTCTAGAACTACTAGTGTTCCTAGTCTTTAGTCTTTCCTCTAAATATAGCTAAAGATTCAAAATAATCAACACAAACTTTGCAACCTACCTTGTAACTCTGGTACATAAACCACTAACATTATCATGCAATTGCAATCAGGATCGAGTTATTCAACATACACATCAAACCTATCATAGGCACGTTATCAGTATCGTATTCTCTTTCTTCGAAGATATATCTAAATTTTAACGTGCTTGTGAATTTTGGTTCAGAACTTGTTGGGTTCCATCGTGCCTTTTAGCAAAAGTAATCAACTTATCATCTTCAATCAAAACTTGAATTTATTTAAGTAAAGCTATGAAATCTGTTGTATCATGTCGAATACCATTGTGGTATTTACAAAATTTATTACTCCGATCCTCTTGGGTCTAGTTATAAATGAAGGCTTTTGAAACTGGACATGGTTATTAGCTTGTTCAAAAATTATTGCTACATACTTTGTTAATTCTGCATAATAATCTAGTCACACCAATTGATTTGACCTAGCTTTAGGTTACAAGTTATTAGAAACCAACACATGAGATGGTCCAGATCAAGGAGGTAAACTTGTCGATGACCTGGGTTGAAGAGATTCTTAATAATTCAAAGTACTACCTTGATAAAACTTGATTGATGGGAGTTTTTATATGATTTCAATACATTTGGGTCAGACTAGGTCCTACTCGAATTAATATCTATTCTTCAACATTAATTTGCTCATCTACTTGAGCAATCATAGCTCCAAAGATAAGTTCCCTTCTCCTAGTTGTTTTATTCGCAAAATATCCAGAGAGAAAACCTTGTCTAAAATTAGCACATGTCACTTGTCATCATAATCGTCCAACTTAGTCTTGGTTAATACAAACCGTTTCGTATAATATTTCAAATTTTCTATAATTTCATTCTTGCATTAGATTATGGTATTCTCATTCACACGCATCTCTTTACTTCCAACAAATTGCCTTCGAAAGATAGTGTAAAAGATCTAAAAATTAGTTACCGATACCTTAGGATTAATATTATACCATTTCAAGGTTGTGCCTTCGAAAGTCTATGAAAAATCTCTACACAATAACTTGTCATCATAATCGAAATTCATCATGTAATTTTTAAATTTCTCGATATGGTCATCAGGATCCTGAGTCCCATTAAATTTTTTAACTTTAGCAATGTAAAAAGAATATACTTAGTGAATGATTCACACATATTGGTTAATCATACATTTAAACAATCTGAGGCGATGAAAGATAAATTGATGAAGTATTTGAAAGCATTAAGAGAATTGGAAGTTTTGTTTGAGAATGTCAAGTCTGAGGACGGGTATAGGGGCAGAATTCTATTACCAATTCTTTGGCAACAATAACATACTCTGAAGGGTATCCATATATATTAGTGAGAATCAATAACTATAAATTCGAACAACGTCAGTATTTGAATGAAGCTTTCCAAATATCAGTGGAGGAAAATATAGATTGGAGGTATGACCTCAAATAATTCTTGATCAAGGGAAGATTACAAATTGACAAGGTACTAACTAAGAAGTTAAAATTCAAAGAACATGGCTTTACAGTTTTCTAATACATTTTATATAAGAAATCCATAAGTAGACCATTATTAAGATGTCTTGGAAAGAGTGAATCACAAGTGGTGTTGTCTGAATTACATGATATGGAGGGTTTTACTCATTGTAGATTTCAAAATTTACCAAAAACGAGACTCTTGGTAGGATTTATCTGACTCGCATATTGATCCAATGTAATAAAATAGTGTATATTTAATATGTAAAGTTGATTAGAATATGAGAAACATTGAGGGTATGTAATGTAATAAAGAGTAAATATGTTTATACATAGTATAATATTATGGTGAAGTAGCCAAAATGAACCTTTCTATGCGCTAAGCAGTTCACCACATTTATTAGAAATAGGTGTACTATTTTTTTGGGTATAAAAACACAGTCATAACTTTGACTTTTATTGATTGACAACTTATCTTTGAAAAATACTTAATACACTTTATCTCTCTAACAATCTCATTAACCCTTTCAAAAATATTTCAAGCCAATTATCAACTTTTCCCCTCAAATATATCGTACAACGATAAATATCAATAAGTATTGAAGACATGATAAATTACAAAAACCAACTTCAACATAAATTCTTCCAATAATACCACTGAAAGCACAAACACATGAAACCTACAACCACTAGTTATTTTTAACCTTCAAAATTTTATATCTTTCAAACTCCGACTTGAAAAAAATTCTAAAACATATATCTCTCTATTTTTTTATAGACAAAAATTACAAAATCCATGAAACGTACGTTTAGAGAATTGGTTTCTCAAAGCCAAATTCGCAACCAAATTGTTCATAATTTTGCGACTAAACAACATTTTATTTTATGCAACAAAATTATACCTAATTTTGTAATTGAATAACAACTTATTTTTTAAAAAATAATCCACAACCAAATTGCACATAAATTTGCAACTTATTTTTTGAAAAGTTTTTTTTAAAAACTTATATTCACCACAAAAGGCACATATATTCGCAACCGTAAAAAAATAGTTTTTCACATTATATTAACACTTATTTTTCACAATACAAGTTTGTATTTTGTGTTTGCACACAATCAGATTTATTTAGTAATTAAATTCTTATTTCCACAACTCTTTTATTCTTATCTCTCTAACACATTTGCACGTAATTCCGATGTTTTTATTTTTACAAAAAATATTTTCACCACAGAAATGCACATATTTTTGCAACAACCAAAATGTTAGTTGTTTCACACTCAATTAACATTTACTTTTACAAAACAACTGTGTATTATTTTCACACGATCAGACTTATCTGGCAAACAAAGTTCTATTTCCGCAACTATTTTATTCTTCCTTATGGAACATATTTTCTTTTATTTTTGCAACTAAACAACAATTGTTTTTTTCGTAACAAAATTATACGTAATTCTGTAACTAAACAACAATTATTTTCTTGAAACCAAATTATATGTAATATAATACATAAACCATAACTGTTTTATTTGCAACAAATTTGTAAGTAATTTTGTAACTAAAAAAATAACTATCATGTATCTAGGGTTGTTCGTCTTAAAGAAACAAAACCAATTATATTTTTTGATTTTTTAGAGCTATGATTTGAAAGATATATCATTTAAAAAAATAACATGAGAAACAAAAACGGTTAAGAGTATTTTGGACTACCACGTGGTTATCTTTAAAGAATTAATTATCTATTGGTGTTCTTACTTTATCAAACCTTGGGTTGTTATTGGTAAATACTTTTTATATTTGGTTTTTATTGATAGATTACCTTTAAAGATATAGTTAGTTAAAGATCTTATTAAAATTAGAAACAAATCTTATAAATAAGATATGCTATTTCTAGATTACAAGAGATATACTTTGTACATCTACATGCAGAGCTTAATTTAATGAATACACATTTAAATTCTTGCATATTATTCTTTTAGTTGATATTATAATATTAAGATCACATTAGGTTTCGGATCTTCATTTGAATCTAGTAAAAATATATACATATATATATATATATATATATATTTCACATGAATAAATAGACTTAAGTATCGTTAGGCATTAATACACTAATAACCTAATATACTTAATATCTCTTTCAAACTCATGATGCTACAAGAAAAGACATTGAGATTTTTTCAAACAAAAAAATAGACGCACGAAGCTGGATGCGTTTTTGTAAACATATCAGTAATACAAAGCATTGGAATTTAAACAATACCATATAAATATTAATTTTCAGTTTATCTTCTAATTTTATTCTTTATTTTAGCATCAGAGTCTTTCTTGGCTCATATTCTAAATTTCAAACTATTTAAAGTAAAAAACACCCATAAATACACATTAATCTATCTCATTACCACCTAATACTCAAAAATTACATACTACCAATAGGTTAATTGGACCTAAAAATGGACAAAAATACCTCCAGTGGTATAAATAGGCTTTTTTAGGTTGAAAACATTTTTTTTTTGTTGAACAAAGACCTTTAATTACCCACTACCTCTCCAATTCACTAAACCCAATAAAAGAATCAAACTAGGCATCACACAGTTGTGTTTGTGCATTCTGTTTTCCTCTAAACTAGCATGTTTAATTCTTATAATATGCAGCGTGATTAATTTTTCAAACAAATCGTATTGTAAATTTTTTAACGAAGTATTTTGATTGATTTTCCAAACAAATCGCATCGTTAGATAATCTAGCACAAATAATAGACTTAAAAAAATTGAATGGTTTAATATACAAAGAACTCGCGCACTTGGATTATAATGAAGAAATCTCATGTTTAATATTCAATAAATACGCATGGTTAAAAATACACAGAACTCTTGTGGTTAGAACATAAGGATCTAGCACACTTGATAGACTTAAAATCAAATGGTTTACTATACAATAAATCACATTGTTGTATTATAATAAAGAAATAACATGTTTAATAACTAATAAACTCTCATGGTTATAAATATACATAACTCTCATGGTTGGAAACATAGAAAGTAATCTATCATTTATGCTTACTTAATAATCTTATGAAGATTGTTAGAGCCTTATTTTGTTTAGTCAAGGCAACTTGTAATCTTTTTTTAATTATTATAAGAGGTTTATGATATCATATGAGCCTTTTAAGTAAATATGATGGTTTAATATACAAAGAACTCGCGCTGTTGGATTATAATGAAGAACTCTTATGTTTAATATTCAATAAACTTGCACGGTTAAAAATGTACAAAACTCTCATTTTTATAAACATAAGGATCTAGCACTAAACTAAACATAAAAATTGAATAGTTTAATATACAAAGAACTTGGACGGTTGGATTATAATAAAGAAGTATCATTAATAGTCAATAAACTCGCATGGTTAAAATGTACAAAACTCTCATAGTTGGAACGTAAGGAACTAGCACAGTTAATAAACTTAAAAGTGAATGGTTTAATTCGCACAGTTGGATTATGATGAAGAAGTGGAATGTTAAATATTCAACCAACTCTCACGGTTACAAATGTACATAACTTTCATGGTTGGAAACATACAAAACTCGCATGTTCATGTACAAATGATATATCATGAAGAATGGAAACATAAGTATTTAGCACATCTAATAGACATAAAAATGTACAAAACTCGCACGGTTAAAAATATACAAAACTTTCATGGTTGGAAACATAAGATCTTGCACAACTAATAGACTTAAAATAAAATGGCTTAATATTCAATAAACTCGCATGGTAAAAAATTTACACAACTCACCCAATTAGATTTTAATAAAGAATTCTCATGTTTAATATTCAATAAACATGTACGGTTAAAAATGGATAAAACTCTCGTGGTTGGAAACATAAGGATCTAACACAGCTCATAGACTTAAATTTAAATGATTTAATATACAAGAAGTCGCACGGTTGGATTGTAATGAAGAAGTAGCATGCTTAATATTCAATAAACTTTCACGGTTAAAAATGTACATAACTATCATGGTTGAAAACATATAGAACTTACATGTTAATGTAGAGATGATATATCGTGAAGAATGAAAACATAAGGATCCAACACAACTAATAGACTTAAAAATGTACAAAACTCGCATGCTTAAAAATATATAGAACTTCAGGTTATTCGTGTCCGAGATATGGATTTTCACGGTTAACTGCTTCGGTTTATCAACAGCCACATATCCATAAATATAAACATTAAAATTTTTAAGCTATGCAGCAGATATCGAGAGCAAACCAGTGGGTTCAGCCAGATCATTATGCCGAACTGACAGAGGACGTAGAAATAATTTTTTAAATAAGTCGAATTGATGTTCAATTTAGAAACCCTCGACCCATTACAAAGCTAAGTGAACAAAGATGTACATGGTTTCGTAAATATCACAATGATATTAGGCACGATACCATATATGGTATAGCTTTGTTGATGAGATCCATACAATGTTTGAGAATGAAAAACTGATAACCTTTTGCTAAAAAACAGTTAAGGCCTCAACAAATTCAAAATATCTTGATCCCAATCCTGGCCGGAGGGTTTTTTATGGTAGTTAATGAGCTTATGCATTCAATTAAGATTAGAAATTTGTCTAAATATTTTGAGTCGTTATCAAATTTTTGAAGGGGATCCAATGGCCGGAAACTCTAGCTATTCTATGATAAAATGTATATTTAGTAGAGTAGCAAATCAACTTTATAGGAAAATCATTTCCATTTGTTCTTTTTGCTAATGATGATTTGAGGAAGGTATCTGGATCTCACGAGGATGCAGTAATTATTAGAGCAGACATTACACGGAATGGAATCCGAAGAATACTCATTGATACATGAGCTACACTAACTTTTGTTTATGTCAACATATAAAAGATGGAAAATTCTATAGTTATCCTTCGAACATAACTCACAATAATAGGTCTTACCGTAACAACAATAATAAATTATCAAAGAATTGGGTCGAGGACTATTTAAGAAAATGGTAAGGGTATTATTTGTAGTAATGGATAGCCCAACGATATACAATGTAAACTTTTGTAGATCATGGTTATCAAGAATGCATGATGTTGCTTCATATATATATATATATATGCTGAAACGTTATCTTATGCTGAAAATCGAAATCAAATTGTGCAACCAGTGCGATGATTATTCTTAACGATTCATTTTAAAAAAAACTGGAGAAAATGTCTCACAATAGTTAATGTCTTCATGTTAAGTATAATTTTTTGCTACAAGATGCACATTATATCTTTCTATGTTACATGTGATCGCGCGTAACTTTTTTATATTCATTCGTAACTCATCGTTTTCTTTCCCCTTATGTAAGTGGATAAGATCTCATATAAAATTTTATTGTATTGATTTTTATTATTTATGCTTCGCATTCATTTACGATTTAGAGTTTGAAAGTTTCATTACATCTCAAAAGTTGATCGTATCATCTTTCAAGATATTAGAAGATTATCTGTGTTTATTTATAAATACCACATAATCTGTAGGTATATAATTTTTTTCTCTTTAGGGGACCTACGCAATATAAACTCACAAAGTTGTTTAGTTTCTTGATGTTGTTGAGTTTGTTGGCGTGGTGAGTCACTAAATGGTCGCGGATGCAAGGAAAGATAACTTTTTTTTTGAAATGTAACAAATGACCGATATCATGCTCAAGCTTCAACGAGAACCCAAATGTATATTAACATTGTTTGGAGATTCGAATGAAAAATATTATGAGCACATTTTGTTTGAGAATATTTGTTAATTCAAGCTTCATTTTTTGTCTCTATATTTTTTCTACGAAAATACTTTCATCATTCTGGAGACAAGAGTTCTACGAGATTTAAAAAATACTAAACCAAAAGGGTTCAAGAGAAAGGTTAACATTAAATCCTCATCTATATTTCTACGAGAAATAATTGTTATTAATATAAATAAAATTAGAGGTAAATTAACAATTCTGTTTCTATTATGATAATATTAAAACTCACAAAAAAATGATTCGTTTTATGTACATCGTAGAACCGTCAAACGATTCACTAGATTTTGTCCAAAAAAAGTTCAGATGGAATATAATCCTAGAATCGTACATATATTTAAAAATATATTAATAATGATGGTGTAAAAATAAAAATATGATTGATAAAATAAAATAAAATAAAAAAACATATCAAAACTATTAGAGACTATTCATTAATGGTATTAATTTGTTTTGAGAAGAAGCATTACAACATGATTATAATTAATGTGGGACCATATTTCTAAAATTTACTTATTTGACAACTTTCTTTATCAAACATTAAAATATATTAACACGGTTGCTTTTTACGTTTAAAAACACGTCAACAGAATTAAAGATAATGCATCTTTTTTGTGTTATATATATAAAAGTTAAAATTCCGTATATACAAAAGTGATATATATATATATAGATTCCGTAAATAAAATATCATATACAAAAGTTAAAATTAAAAAGGAGAAGAAAAAACCGAACACCTAATCTTAATTAATTAACTTAAATGTGTGTGTTATAAATGCTAGTGGTTTAAATAATTGAAGAGTTGGAAATTATGATATTTTTAGTCGTAAACTAAGAATTTAGTTAAGCATTTTTTAACCATTAGGTTTTTTCTATAGCATCTTCTAACTCTTTAGGTGTAAAAAGTTACACTCATCATCAGCTTCACCTAAATAAATTTAGTTAAATACTTTGAGTGAAAATTACTTTATAAAGCTTATATTGATATAATTAAAGAATCTTCAATAAGCCTATACTTAAACTAAAGCAAGAGAATGAAAAATACTTATTTGCCTCGAATAAAGAATCCATTATGTATTTTAATAGACCAATCAAGTCTTCACCTAGAAACATTAAATTTAACTAAAATTTATAAAAATGATTACTACATTACTAGTGTGTATGTATATGATAGGGTAACTTTATAAAACAAAACAAAAAAGATAAGTCTAATCTTCCGGTATATAGAAGAATGTTTTCATATATTTGCTAGTCGATACGATATAGTGTCAGTTTATGGATTAAGGCTAACAATGTCGATCTTGTTTGGATGCATATAAATCTAGAGAACATAAATTGACCTTACAATTTAAAGGTCAATATTATATTTTGTTAGCAATACCATAGACGTCAACCAGACTCAAAGCATTAACTCATCATCATCGTTTGAATGTCATTCTTTTATTAGGAAACAAGACACATATGAGCCAGATAGAAAAAAAACATATGAAATATACTTGTTTTTAAGGATTGCAAGATTTAGTAAGACAATATACATTAAATGGTTTGTGAGACGTGTTGATTTAACTTTTAAACTGTATCCTTCAACTCCAAAGTAATACAGATAATCTCAGTTCATTTTATACATATGATCGTGATCACATATATGCATGAAAGATAAATTTGATCCATACTGAAGTAAAGTGATATGATTAGTTTAAATTATTTTCACATTAGGATTTAAATTTAATCTCTTAGATTAGATTGATTAATTTTAAAAGGCACTTAGATTAAAAACTCAGGTGTGAATTTAGTTTTGGTTTCTAAAAGAGATGACAACCAGTTTAGCTGTAGTTGGAAACAATGAGGATCTTAAATGACCCTGGTCTTATTTATAAATGAAGTTAAATGTAGGTTTTGTATGTCTGTTTTTATACTTATATTGTGGTCAATTTTAATCCCCTCACTTGTTGTTGAGCATTGTAGTGATGATTCCAATCCAAGTTTCCATGGCTGTAGGACTTGGAAGTGTTTTGTTATGAATGTATAAAAGATACACAAAAAATGTGTGTGAAAGTAAATCTAATCATCACAAGATGAAGTAAATATGTTGGAAATCGAATCCTATCTCCTTATAAAAATTAAAATGAGCGACAATCAAAACCAAAACTATTTCTTATATATGGATGTCAGAGAGTATAATTTAAAGTGTCAATAAAAATACCAATAATAAATCGAGAGATAATTCAACCATCAATACAGAACCATAACTAAATTTATGGTTATTCACCTGGATGAAACACAATAAATAAGTAACAGGTCTGATTGGATTCGATCTGTATTGGATGAAACAACACTCACTTAAAATAAATAAACAATTTTGATACATATGGAAAAAGAGGAAAGTTACAAGATACTCTTACGACTCACACTATAAGAGAGAAATATTTTTCTGTCACTCAAAAGAGCATTTTTGTCTCTCTTTTCTCTCACTCTAATTTTTCTGTAAGTTTACTTTTTGGTGTGTTTGGTGATTTCTAGATTGTGGGAGAGCTCCAATATATATAGGACCATAGTGGAGACAAAGATCCAGCATCCAATAGCTTTTGGATACTTAAGCACTCAACCTCGGGACTATACTCAAGGTAAAATAGTTTCTTACACTCAACATAAAAGAGTATCTTGTACTCAACCTAAATATGGTTTTAGACACAACCTCCACTACAAAAATAAATTATTAATTAATTGTTTCTAGAAGATGCTTTCTTGATGGGCCTTATTAATTGGGCTTGACCTTTTAACTTGATCAAGTTTATGATCCAACATTCCCCCATAAACTTGATCCTGTGACCCCTATTAGTTTCCTTAATCGTTTGAAATCTTCATTTTTCAATGGCTTGGTGAAAATATTGGCAGCTTGATCTTGTGTTTTCACATATTGAACTTGCACATCTTTTCTTGAAATACACTCCCTTATGTTGTGGTACCAGATATTGATATGCTTGCTTCAATCATGGAATAATGGATTTTTGGCTGAGGCGATGGCTGACTTATTATCGACACACACCTTAGTTGGCTCATTTTGTGTTAGTTTTATCTCCTTCAATAGATTTCTAAGCCAAATTACATGACTAACACCCATGATAACAACAACATATTCCGCCTCACAAGTGCGCAACGTGACAATCGGTTGTTTGTTTTTATATCCATGTGAAAGCTATATTTCCCGTAAAAAATACAAATCCAGTAGTACTCATTCGATTGTCTATGTCTCCACTCCAGTCACTATCGATATACCCAAAAAGATTTTAATCATTAGAAATTGAATAGAGTAGGCCAAAGTCAATTGTAACTTTCAAATAGCAAAGAATTTTCTTTGTAGCCTTGAAATGAGTTATTGTTGGATATTACATGTAGCGGCTAACCAATCCAACTGCATGAAGAATATTTGGTATCGTGCAAGTTATATACTGTAGACTTCCCACTAAAATTTTGAATAATGTTGGATTTACACTTTCACCTTCTTCATGCTTGGAAATTTTGACTCCGAACTCCATGGTTGTGCTTATCTGGTTACAGTTCTCCATCTTAAACTTCTTAAGGATATATTTTTCATAGCTTTCTTGAGAGATAAAAATTCCATCTTTTTTCTACTTGACTTTAATGCCAAGGTAGTACGCTATGAGCCCCAAGTCTGTTATCTCGAATTTATTCGTCGTCACTTTCTTGAATTTATTGAACATGTTTGGGTTGATTCCGATAAAGATCAAATCGTCCACGTAGAGGCACACAATCAAAATATCTCCATCTTTGATCTTGGTATACAGAACGTGCTCTTAGGGACATTTATTGAAGCCATCCTCTCGTAAATAATTCTTATTTCTATTGTTTCATGTCCTTGGTGCTTGTTTTAGCCCGTAAAGAGCCTTCTTTAGCTTCAACACCTTATCTTCGTGACCTTTGACCTCATAGTCTAATGGTTGTTGAATGTAGACTTCTTCTTCAAGGACGTCATTTGGAAATGTTGGCTTTACATCCATTTGTTGTATCGTCCACATGTTTTGAGTTGCTAAAAAAATTATTAGTCTAATAGTTTCTAATCGGGAAACGGGGGTGAATAACTCATCATAGTCAATTCCTTCCTTTTGACTATGCCTTTTGCAACAAGCCTCGCTTTGTGTTTTTCAGTCTCCCCATTAGTATTTCTCTTTGTTTTGTATAACCAACTGACCCCTATTGTCTTGCATCTTTTGGGAAGTGAGGTGAGTTTTCATGTGTCATTCTTCTCGATGGATCTAATTTCTTCTTGCATCGCGTCTCTCCATTGTTTCTCTTATGTAGCTTCTTGAAATGTCACTAGTTCACAATCAACAAAGAGACAAAAGAGTGTAAGGTTATCCATTGGTTTGGTTATCTCATAACGATCAATAAAGCTTCTTGTACGTTTTACAGCTCTCTCCTTTTGACTACCATTTGACGATGATGGAGGTGGTGAGTCTCCATGAGTAGATGATGTTGGTGAAGCATGTGGTGTTGCATCCTCTTCTAATTTCTCATTCGGTGTCTACTCATCTTCTTTAATTTGGGGGAAAATGTGAACTCATTTGTATGAGACCCAAACTCCCATTCGCCTTATTCATCGACAATCACATGTCGGCTTATCAAAACCTTCGTATTTTTTAGGTTGTACAACTTTTAGCCTTTGGAACTTGATTCGTAGCCGATGAAGATAAAACTCTTGCTTTTATCATCGAGTTTGGTTCGTTTTTTGTTTGGTACATGGACACGAGCTATGCTTCCAGATACTCTCATGTGCGAAATTATGGTCATTCTTCCACTCCACGCTTCTTGTGGTGTCTTTTCTCAAACACTTCTTGTTGGAGATCGGTTGGACAAGTAGATCGCACATGCCACTGCTTCTGCCCAAAAATCCTAAAGCAGTTTCTTACTTTTGAGCATGCTTCGCGCCATATCAAGGATTGTTCTATTCTTCATTTCTACCACACCGTTTTGTTAAGGATATCTAGGAACTGTCAAGCAGCAAATGATTCCATGTGCTTCACAAAACTATTAGGATTTATTAGATGTGAACTCTCCTCCTCGGTCAGATGTTATAGATATAATCTTATTTCTGTTTTTCGTTTCCACAAATGCTTTGAACTTCTTAACTATTCCAAAGATTTTGGACTTTTATTTCAAGAAATATACCCAATTTTTTCTTGAAAAATCATCAATGAAGAGAAGAAAGTAGTTAATTCCAAAGATTTTGGACTTTTATATCAAGAAATATACCCAAGTTTTTCTTGAAAATCATCAATGAAGAGAAGGAAGTAGTTAATTTTACATAGAGAGCTCGGCTTGATTGGACCACACACATCGGTATAAATAAGCTAGAAAATTTTTCTTGACTCATGATCTGACTCATTTGGAAAGCTTTTTCTGAATTGATTTCCAAGTAAACATCATCCGTATAGTTGATCAAGATGATTAATACACGGTAATCCTCTCACCATTTCCTTCTTGGACAATAAATCTAAACTTGTAAAGTTTAGATGCCCAAATCGAACATGCCATAGCCACGATGAATCTTTGTAACAAGCCTTAAGACACTTTGCAACACGATTTTCAATATTCAAAGGAAACATTATATTCTTTGACACTTGAACTTTAACAATTAAATCTCATTTGTCATATCTCATAAATATACTGTAATCTTTCACGTAAATATCATAGCCCTTTTTCTATGAGTTGTCCCAAGGTCAATATGTTGTTTTTCATGCTAGGTACATAATAGACATTTGAAAGTATTTGGTGACTACCATCTTTTGCACGAATAAGATGTTACCTTTTCTTTTCACCAACATTTTACTATCATCTCCAAAAGAGACATTTCCACTCACGAGTTTATTGATCTCTACGAATATTTTTTTTCTCACACATATGGTTGAGACCTCTGCATTCTTAAGCATAATATTCAATTTTTTTTTATATTTATAGCATTTGATTTAAGATTTATCATAGTTCGAATTCAGATTTCTTCTTCCACGAGTTCGTGTTGACCTTTCTCATTTCTCGTACTTTTAGTCAGAATTATTGTTGTTGTAATTTCAGTCACGTACACGACCAATGTAAAAGTAAGAATATAAGCTATATTTATAAAAAGATCATACCAGACCACTTAGATTAAAATAATGTGATTAGTTCAACACATTTGACGCGGATCAATAAATATTTAACGGTTGTCTCATGTTTGGGTAGGCAACAACGCTAGAAATGGAAATTTGAGTGTTGTCCGGTTCGACCCGATCCGGTCTGGCTGGGTTTTGTCCAGTCCAAACATAGAAAGGATCGGGTCCGGGTTAAGAAATTGTGACCCGCAACCGGGCCGGACCGGGTTCGGGTTTCTAGTTTGTCTGATCCGTTTCGACCTAAAATTATAAAAATATATAAAAATAAATATTATCTATATATATATAATAACAATAATATATAGATATATAATAAATTAATATATTTAAAATAAATTAAAAAATATTAAAATCGGTGTCCGCAAGTCAGACCGGATTGACCGACAAACACGAACGGATGGGTTCCCGAGAACGGATTGAGTCGAGTTCGGGCTCACATGTCTAAAAAACAGGCTCGGACGGGCCAGCCCGTACCCAGCACGCGGATGGACAATTGCCATCCCTAGTTCACGCGTCAGTTTTTGGAATATGGAAGCGTGTAATATATATCCTAATATATATATTATTTGTTATCAAACTGCTGCCACATGTATGGTATTGGGAAACCCGTAAAAGGAACACATCAGAGCCAGTTCTTTGGCATCGGCCATAATTGTGAGCCAATAATACCCTGCCTGCAAAACTCTCATTTTCAATGTTTTGTATCCATAATGTTCTTACCATTCTCCGTCATGCAGCTCGGGCAATATCATTTGCAGTTCATTTCTCCGAGGCAACAAAATATGCCTAATCAACAATGTCTTTTATAGATTACCCTCGAGGATTGTAAACCTATGCACTTCAAACTATACCCTTTTGGTCATTGCCACGTTGTCTGATAAAACTTCATTGATCAAGAATTCCTTAACGACATACTTTCAATCTTTGTCATTACCTGTTGAAATTTGGAAAGCTTCATCAGAATTTCAAAATGATAAGTAAAACTTTTTGTCAAAAGTTAAATGGGAACAATAAACCGAGCGTAAGCAGATATTTTCATGTTCATAAGATCTCGTCCATCACAAATTTAAGGCCCATTCGGCTAAACCATTACAAGTAAGAAACTCAATCGACTGAACCGTTTCAATCGAATTAATTTGGCCATATATATAAAGAAGTATATAACAAGTCAAAAAGATCATTAACTACAAATATATTGTTATATCAATATGTATTAAAGATAGGATAAGTTATTGAAAACCATGCGGGTAAGTTTCAAATTACCAAAAACCACCTAGATTTTGAAGTTCAACAAAATGCACTTGCAACATAAATTCTTCAGAAAATACCCATAAAAGCACAAACACATACAACATACAACTATTAGTTATTTCTATAAAAAAACATATTTCTATTTTTTGAAGAACGAACAAAACAAAGTTACGCATAATTTCTCAAATGAACAAACAGATTTTGGCGGACAAAATTTTACTTTTTCATACTTATGTTCGTCAATACATGGCGGACATATGAAATATTTTGTTGTTGATTGACGAACATTGGCACATATCAGATTACGACACATGGGTTAGTTGTTCATTGGGTAAGTTGGATTACCATGCACTTGCTAGTGGTTCATGGGTATGTTCGATTATATTATCACATTTTTAATAAGCCTATAAATATAAAACGAAAAGACACCAAGTTTATAGTTCTCAAACTCTCAAAATTATCGATCTAAAACTAATGAAATTATCTTATGTCTTGGTACCTAGTTGAAGATTATTACTTCAGGAGGGAGATTGTCGTGGTTTAAAAGACCATTGAGCCCTTAAAGTAATTGGTTGATTTTAATATGGTCATTTGATATATATATATATATATATATTTAATGGTATATGGAATGTCGATCTATCCATTGTGTCACGTGCAAAACCAAACTAAGACAAATATGGGTTTAATTAAAAGACACGACCTCAAGTCTTGTTTAAAGATTAAAAATCTCATTGATCATCAAACTGGTATGTTAGTTCGGGTATGGTATTTTTGAAAAGTTTGTGTATCGTTGTATCATAAACCATGTCAACCTACAATATACATTCTTAATGAATATAAGTATGGAATAAATATTATAATTACGTATATGAGAAAAAATTATTTTTGTTCAAAAAACCAATTTGAGGTATCTAGAAGGGACTTACATAAAAGTGTATCTTTAATCTGGTAAATTAGAGATGTCTATTGTGAGATAATAGAAAATGTGTTTTTAAGTGGTTATAATTTATCGTACACTACTTACCAAACTTATCGAATGTTCCACTGATTTGTTTCATTCAAAGTGGTGTAACCATTTTAGTTCTTTTTCGATTCCACGTTAAAGTATGCCTCATTGCATATAGCTTTATATTTCTTCGAATTTGTTTACTAATAATTCTCTAGCAACAAATCATCCACTTTCATTCGTGAACAATTTTAAATTGATAGCTCTAAAGCTGTAATGTTCGTCGGGTTTAATATCATCCACCTAGTTATAAAATGATGCATCGGTTTGAATTTATGAAGTGGGAAGATGGAAGATATGTACTACTTGATGATAAGAGATGCAAGATCAGGTTCCTAGATTTGAAAAACAATTTAAAAAACCCGAAAATATCATCGATGGATGTAGTTTTGTTCATCTTAAAAAATAAAATTGGTGATACATTTAGATTTTTTTTCTTCTGAACTACGGTTTGAAATATACAAACTTTTTAATAAAAATGTAAACAAGAGAAGGTTTGGTGAAGGATATGAGGGTTACTTGTTGCTTTTCTCTTGGGCCCAGGTACGTATTGGTAGTTTACTAAAAATAATTATTAGTCGCTGATGAGATAGTTGGTTAGTTATTTATTGTTACTTCATCCTTTATTTTCTTTATTTTTAAAAAAAATTATAAAGTCAATATTTATTTTAATATATAATAATTCTAAAATTTTAGTAAGAAGAAACCGTGTAGCTAGAATTGAACATGAGATAGTGAAGATATAAAAAAGAGTGTGATGAGCATGGAAGAATATGAGACAAGATTCTAGTAGTCTTCTTATTAAATTCATTTAATGGTAGAGAGGATAAAAATGATGGTCACAATAATGAGGAGTATGAGAATGACATAGGAGAATTCGTCTCAATGTAGGGTTCAGGTTAAAGGAAATATATATGTTAACATAAAATCCACTAAATTGGAATAAAAGAAGGTTAAGTTTCACATAAATGTTGTTACCCGTTCAGTTTTAATGACTGAAGTCAAATATCAGTGTAAACACGAAGACATATTAGGATGATGCTGGAAGGATGTGCAATGTATAAAATATGTTGATATTATGTTTCCTCCACTCCATAATCATTGGGAAGAAAAACAAAATCTAAGAAATTACTTTGTCATAGTCTCAATCGCCTGTAGTGCGTATGATAAACCAGAATATGCCAACTCACATGGTATCGCTCAGAACCTCATATGTTGCTGCAGAATTTAAAGATTTCTTAAAAACCAAACTTGCTAGAAATCCAAAAATGGAAAATGACATTTGATATCTATTAGTCAGAGTGTATTATTAAATTGATACAATTAGACCATAAACTACATATTTACAAAAATCATCGAAAACCCAAAACAAAATTTGAAATAAAACTCAGTTTGTTTAGTTTGTCATTTTATGTAACCAAATTTCTTAATTCTAAGTTTATATCTCGTTATAACTGATAAGAGCATAAAATGTCAAGATTATTATGGGACTTAATTGATACTATAAAAGCACATAAAGGCCTATTTGTAAATATTAGGGGACATATGAAACAACTGTATATACGACGGTCAATATGTAATTAGTTAAACATAGCATGTGACAGTGGAGCCCACCACTGACACTATATAAAGAAAGATCCCCTTTTGGGAAAAGGGTACTTTCTAATCATTCGTACTTTGATTTAAATACTTTCTCTCTTTACAACTTTGTACTTATTCTCGTGACACAATTCCACTATAGGCTTTATTTAATATTCAGCCCTAGATATTTCTAGAACTATCATTGGTGCCGTCTTTGGGAAAGAATGATACTTGGAGATCAGTTTCTCCAAAGTCTCGACCGAAGAAAAACTTAAAATTCGAGGAATGGATATAGAGGTAAGAAAGGGAAAGGCAAATGAAAGAGTCTCTGATAGGTAATTTTCTTATTCAGAGGATCGACTTTTATAAAGGCAGAGCTCGAGTACGAAAGCACCGTGACGTTTTGAGGAAAAAGTAAGGACTGAAAACCAAGCACAGATATGAGTATTCGACCGAGGATATCATGTATGAATCATCTTCTCCAGATCGGGAGGTCTGATGCTTTAAGAGGGACAAAAGAATTCTTTGAGCGCGATAAATTTGAAGACGTAAATCGCGCCGAGCATAAATAACCAAACCTCAGGGCGATAGCGTCGGTAAAGTAACTCCCATTTCCATGGAAAAGGAAGGTGCGATAACAGTTAATAGAGAACATCAATGTCCCACAGTTTTGGTTTCCATTAGGGAGTCAAACTTACGGGTACAGGATCAGAAGCCAATTTACTAATCCACTTGAAGAAGGGCTATACGCGACCCATGCAGAAGGGTTAGGTAATGAAGCTTTTGGGTTCAGAAATAACTGGAGATCATCTCCTCTCTCAGCTGAGATTTTGTTAGGAAATCTCTAAGCTGGAAAACTATGATGGAAAGAAAGACCCTCATAACCATTTGGAAGCATTCAATAACTTCATGTTAAATAATAAGTTAATCTGTCAAACGTTTTCCATGATATTTAAAGATCGAGCGTCAAAATGGTATAATCGGTTGCCTCAGGGATAAAGCGTTGGTGAAAGTTTGAGGGACTAAAACTTTCGAGCCAATGGTGACAAGTGAATTGTCGACAAAGGGTCGGGGAAAGTTTGAGGGACTACACCCGACGTTTTGTAAATGCAAAAACCGAACTTGATTATTGCGATGAGAGCGTGGCTTTAACAGGTTATAGGCTGGGTTTGTTTCCTGGCCCTATGAAGCAAGCAGTAGCAAAAAAGCATGCTTTTACTTTCTCTGTCTTGCTAGCCCAGGAAGAAAAGCATATCCTAATTGAAGAAACTGAAACGTCGAAATTGGCAGCTCAAATCCAGCAAACTGCGCAAGCTTCGATGGTATCATATCAACAAAATTTTCAAAAGACAGTTTCAGTTTCCCAACCTCAACCAATAACTACTTTGGCACCAGCAACACAACAGTCGAGCGGGAAAGGGTCGGGGGCTCCGACACAGAAAGTATGAAACAACTACCAAGAAAATTTATACTCACCCATATCAAATAAATGGGTTCGACCCGCCCACTATGCAGATTTGACTGAGTCTGTTGCAACTATTTTTGACAAATCAAAGAAAAGCGTGCATTTTCGAAAGCCTTTTCCGATTGGGACTCCTTGCGAGAGCCATAATAGTTACTGTCGGGTATCATGAGGATGTAGGCCACAACATCAAGGATTGCATCGCGTTAAAGAAAGAGGTACACGTGCTAATTGACAATGAGAAATTGTTAGAATGTGTGAAAAAGCAAGCTTAACAAAGTGGGGTGTCTAAAGAAATAGTGACAATGCCAAAGCAAGAAACTGCTCTAATGATTTCTGAGGTCACGGACCTATTCGATATATTCACTGAATACTTGGACCCCGACCAAGATAGAAATATGATCGGATTAATTGAAGAAGTGGTTCCCGCAGCACGAGAAAAGGTGAGTGATTTTTGCAATCCTTGACTATTTTTTGTGGCGATTCAATGGCAGGGATCACCAGTTCTTCTCCAGAAAGGCATATGGCCAATCTGGCTACATAGTTAGAAACAAGAACCTCGCCACACTTATATCAAAACCCGTCTCCCATCCTATGTTTCAACGATAATGATATGAGAGACGTTGCTGGACCTCATGAAGACGCAGTAGTAATCATAGCGGCGATCGCTGCTGAAGAAGTTCGGAGGATATTGGTTGATACTGGAAGTTCGGAAAATATCATTTTCTTGTCAACATTTTCAAGGTTTAAGAAGCCGTTCGTAATCGTTAAATCATATCGGTCGCACAACGTAATCTTCGGTCGATCTTGGATGCCAAGGATGCATGTTGTAACCTCTATGATTCACCAGTGCATGAAATATGTGGTCGGAAATAACATCGGTATAGTCAGAAGCAGCCAAAAGACAGCAAGAGATTAAAATTAGTAGGGTCGGCCTCGGGATCAGAGCCTGCAGATGATCCTAGGGAGACCCCAGCATTATTTCTTACCGACGAGAATTGTGAAAGTTATGAATTTTCTAAAGGTAAAGTGTTAAAGATCCGTGTAAATCTGTCCCTTTTTTTCCCGGAAAAAGTCTCTTTTTTTCTTAGACAGAAGTTACATCTGTTTGCTTGGTGCTCGGAGGATGTTACTGGGGTTCCAGAAAATGTTATTTATCATCAATTGTCTATAAATCCAAATGTTCGACCCATAACTAAAAAACGTAGATATTTTTCCCAACAAAAGATAGAGGAAATTATTTCAGAGGTTAAAAGGTTGACTAAGGTATAACACATCAGAAAGCCCCAATATCCGCGGTGGACTGAAAATCCGATTTTAGTAAAAAAGAAGAACAGGAAATAGAGAATGTGCGTAAACTTTACGGACCTTAATATAGCTTCTCCTAAAGACCCATTTCCCATGCCAAGGATCGACCAGCTGGTAGAGTCAACATCAGGGAACAGGTTGCTATCATTTATGGATGCTTACATAGGGTACAATAAGATAAAATTAGACCTGAGAGATTTCGAAAGCACCGCGTTCATCACGGGGAAAAGATTGTACTGTTATAAGCTTATGCCTTTCGGTTTGAAAAATGCGGGGGCTACTTATCAGAGACTGATTAATAAACTCTTTGAAGGGTAGATCAGACGAAATGTTGAGGTTTACATCGATGACATCATGGTCAAAAGTGTTACTGATGAAAACCATTTTGCCGACCTTGAAGAATCGTTCAAGAATCTCGGTAAAGTAAACCTTAAGTTAAATCCAGAGAAATGCTCCGTTGGAGTTCAGTCTAGAAAATTCCTAAGGTTCGTGATTAGTGACAAAGGAATAGAAGCAGACCCAATCCAGCTTAACATTTTGAATAACATGACACCCTTGAGGAATATTAAAGAATTGAAAATCTTAACAGGACAGCTTGCAGCCCGGAACAAATTCATCTCGTGATCTTCTGATAAATGCGCACCTTTCTTCCAAGTGTTGAAGAATGCTAAACATTTTAATTGGACGCCTGAGTGTACCAAGGGTTTATTTAAAATTAAAACTTATTTGTCATCACCAACACTATTGACAAAACCATTACCCCGGGAGTTTTTTTTATACATAGCGGTTTCAGATCATGTGGAAGAGGATTGGGTCCCTAAACCTGTTTACTATGTAAGTAAGAGTTTACTGGATGCTGAAAAGTGATACTTGAAACTTAAGAAGTTAGCACTGGCTCTGGTGACGGCTGCTAGAAAAATGCGACCCTATTTTCAAGGCCACTCTATTATGGTTCAGACTGCTTTTCCTTTCAAAAGTTTGTTACAACGACCTGATATTTCTAGGCATATGTCTAGGTGGTCGGTAGAACTTGGTGACTTTGATATTGATTTCGAAACAAGGACGACTATTAAAGGGCAAGCCCTAGCAGATGTTTTAGTAGAGTTCCACTCCAGTAGACCGGAGGAGATAACAGTTGAGTAGAAAAAGATTCAGATGAGTGGATAGTCAGAACTGACGGTGGGTAAAGTATTAACGGTTGTGGGGGTGGTGTCCAGATTTCTACGGCTTCGGGGATTGCAATTCATCAGGTGATCCGCTTCGGCTTTAAAGCTTGGAACAACAAAGCTGAGTACGAGGCAGCATTAGCAGGCTTAAGGTTAGCACAAATTTATGGAGCCAGGAATGTTCGACTACTAAGTGATTCACAACTACTCGTTAATCATACAACAGGGCAATCCGATGCGAGAAAAGAGCAGCTAGTGCAATATTTAGCAGCTTTAAGAATTTTGGCTTCATTTTTCAAGAAGATTACTTACGAGCATGTCCGCAGGGAGGATAATATAATTGTTGATTCGTTAGCAACTACAACGTATGTTGGAGAATATCGATGGATTCTGACTCAAGAGTATCATGCTATTTTAAAACGAAAAGAGCTAGAAAACAGACCAGAGCTAGCACGTCAAATTTCAACAACACTAAGTGTTGACTGGAGGAATAACATCATAAAATTCTTGGCAGATAAAGTATTTCATGACGACAAGAATTTAACAAGAAGTGTTCGATAGAAGGCGTGAGGTTTTGTGTTATTGGGAAATATACTCTATCGAAAAATCTGTAATTAGACCTGCGCTGAGGTCCTTGGGACAAGAAGAGTCGCAGATGGTGTTATCCGAGCTGCACGACGGTGAAGGATCGGCACACTGCAGTTTTAAAACATTGATTAGAAGAGTTTTATTATCAGGATTCTACTGGCCCACGATAGCAGCCGATGCTAAGGAATTAGTTAAAAGGTGCGACACTTGCCAGAGGTTCGCTAATTCAATCCATACCCTAGCAGTCCCCCTCGAGTCGATCTCAGAAGGTCTACCATTTGACATATAGGGGATAGATTTAGTAGGCCCACTTCCGTTAGCAACCGGAGGAAGACAAAATATTGTGGTCGCGGTGGATTACTTCTCAAAGTGGGTCGAGGCGGAACCACTGTCAAGAACCAAAACTAAAGATGTAGTAAAGTTCATAGGGTCGAACATTTGTTGTTGATATGGGGTCCATCAGAAGATAACTATGGAGAATGGCCCCCAATTTGTCAGTAACGAAATGAGGGAATTTTGTTCAAATCACAAAATACAGTAGTGTTTCTCAACTACATTCCATCATCAAGCTAATGGACATGTTGAAGTGAAAATCAGGACGATCATCAGTGGGCTTAAGAAAATTTAGGAAGGAAAAACGGGAAAATGACCAGATTGTTTTGCAAGAAGTACAATTGGCATATCGAGCCATGCCCCGAACTGCAACTCGGGAATCGCCCTACGCACTCGTATATGGTATGGATGCAGTAATTCCCGCAGAGACAATGTTCCTATCCTTTAGAGTCAATCATTATGAGGAGGGCGCTAACGACAAAACCGATCTTCGACTTTGGATCTGATCGAGGAAAACGAGCTAGGGCTTACTTAAGCTCCTTGAATTATCATCAGAAGCAGGTTCGCTTCGAAAGTTTGAAGAAAAGACTTCAAGGTTGGGGAAACAATACTGCGAAAAGTATTCCTTCACACCAAAGACAAGCATTTAATGAAGTTGGCACCCAATTGGGAAGGTCCATATTAGGTGATAGAAAGAGTAAAACCAATGACGTATCGATTGAAAGACAAGTTCGGACGACCTCTACCGCTTCCTTGGAATATTGAGCACCTTAAATTGTATCTAGAATGATTGTTAATTTTTACGTTCTTTTCTTTAATCTTTTTGTAAGACAATTTTGGTCGGGAGCATATTTTTTCCTACCTTGGTGGCGCAGGGACCTTTTAATGAGGTGTCTATGGAAACTGACCTGTGTAGTAAATCGTTAAAGCCTTAAAATAGTTTGTTGTTATTACATATTCAAACCTTTTTCATAAAGGTTTTTCAACTTTAAAGTTGATAAAAAAAGTCTAATCTATTACAAGGTTTTTCAAGTCTAAAGTTGATCAACAAGTTTGAACCTGTCACAAGGTTTTTCAACTCTAAAGTTGATCAACATATTCAACCTTTTTATAGAGATTTTTCAAATCTAAATTTGATCAACAAGTTCCAGCATGTCACAAAGTTTTTTCAACTCTAAAGTTAATCTACGATGTCGAACCTTTTTGTAAGGTTTTTTCAACTCTAAAATTAATCTAAAATGTCAAACCTTTTTACAAGGGTTTTTAAACCCTAAAACTTGACCAACAAGTCCGATACAAAAAATGACATGATGAATCCATTTGTTTTTTGCATCGAAAATTGATCACTTTCGAATACAAAAAATGGTAGAACATTAAACAAAGTAAGGAAAACGAGAACATGAATTAAATCATGCAACAACCAAGTCCGAATTTTTAAAGAACAAAAAACAACATACTACAAACAAAGTGTTCAAACGTTGGAGGGGTCTTCAGATGATTTCGTATATTCAACAACGGGTTCGACATAATGAACACCTTCTCGAGGATCTTATTCTGGGACGTCTAGCCACATCGATCCTAACGGTAGCTAGGGAAACTGTTCATGGAAGTGTAAAACATAGTCGGCCATCTCTTCTTCCATAACATTCTCGCACTTAGCGGTAAAAAGACGGTTCTTCTCCTTACTTTTGTCGATGACAACTTGATGGTTGTGAAGGTTTTAGCCATTTTTGTTGATCGTAAGCAAAGGTAACCATTCTGAAGCTTCTGGGCAGCTAATTCTTCGATGGCCTTGGTGTGATCTTCGTTGGCCTGAGAAACATATTTTCCTTACTCTTTGATTTGACATCAAAAGCCTAGACTTTAGTTTCGGCTGCGTTAGCTCGAGCATTGGTACAGTCAATTAAGTCTTGTGAATCATAGGCCTTGTATGTGACGCTTTTCTTGAGTTTAGCAAGTTCTTTTTGGATTTTCATCACTTCTCTTTCTTTTTGGGCTATGAGGGGCAAACATTTTATGCAGAGAAGTTGCTAGGACGGTTGTATATTGAATGGAAAACAAGCTCGAAATCTGAGCATGAGCAGGTAAGATCATAGGATCGGGGTGTATTGAACTCTCTTAGCAAATATTACAGTCTTGGTGGGCCTCAAAACAAGCTTATCCGAGCGGTCTGATGTTTTAGTCTTGTCCATAGAATGCATTTCCTCCGATCCTTTACCTTTTAAAGAGACTTCAACAGGCGTGGCCGACTTTGCACCTTCTAATTTTTCAAACATGGTGGGGATTTTGATATATTCTGCGGCCTGTTCGCTGCGCATTTCATCCACCACGTTTTTTTCCTTGGATTTTCTGGCCGAAGTATGGTTTCCTTTGTCAGCCGCGACGGTCTTCTTTCTTTTTTCACCATGTCCCTTCTTTGGTTCTTTGTCGCCTATAGAAGATTTATCCCTGCTAGCGATTGGGTCACTAAGGATGATAGTGTCTCAGGCTCTAAGGGTAATACTTCTCGGGGTTTGTTCGTGGTAACACCGTCGTCAATCTCCTGCTCATTTTCTGGATTAGACATCTCTACTGACTTCACTCGTTTGCTAGGCGCTCGGTCTCTCTTGGGTAAGAACACCTCAGAGTCTGGGTATTTAATCTCTTCTCGATGTCGACGACGTCAGGAGGTATCCGCAATTGTTTGATACTCAGAACGTTGTTGGAACAACGCCAAAGATTGTTGTTGATGAGGTTAGTATTTTAGAAGCATCGATAAACTGTTGACCCCAGCTTTTTCTAGCAAAGGCTCAGAGTTTAGTAAAGATGTCTGAGGCTTTCTTAAGGTGAGATTTTCTCAAATCCTGAATAGTTATCTTGCAAGCTTAAAGAAGAAGATCGGTCAGTAAAAATAGAAAACGAGACAAACCTTTAGGAGTCAATTTGTAAATTAAGCACCTCGGGTTATCCTTAGAGTAGGTTCGGTCGTATCCCATACACCACTGACGAAGACAAACTGATATTTCCCCGACCTGTCAGCCTCCAATAAATTATTCACGTTCGTTTTCGGATTGGCAAGGAAAGAGTAGAAGAAGGGCAGCTTGAGAGATTTCGATAATCTAGATATGCATATATACTCCTCCATGGATATCGGGACTTCGGCCAATCGAGAGGCCATTATGGTGGACATTAAAGTGTACCAGGCATTAGGGGTCAACTGGGTCAGGCAGATCTGGAGGATCTCGATATATCTGACAATTTTGGGGTGAAGGGGAATGAGTTTTGTGACTGATAGGAAATCATGCCTCCTTCTAGCTGGGAGGCTAAAGTATGAACGTGCCTCTTTCTCGAAGAAGCAGTAGGAGCTGTCATAGTGTCCCCTCCGAAAATTATAAGTGACTCGAAAAACTTAATGAGTCCGAAAACCGACCTAGAACATTCCTCAATTGTACCCACTCTGTTTCGAGTTGGATCAGGATCCAAGTACTCAGATTCCACATCAAACCTCTCAATTATAACCATGGCTCCCTCCGGAGCAGCATTACTTGGACCAACCCGGTGAGTGTTGTCAGGCTTGTTACCTCCTCTTCTTTTGACGTAATCCCCCAGCTTTCCCCTCTTAATCAAGTTCTGAACTTCTTGTTTCAATGCTATGCAGTCATCAGTGGTATGGACAATATCATTGTGATATTGGTAAAAAGAGTTATTACGATGCTCTCTGGGAGACTGCAATGTGGCTGGTCTCCGATAATGCACCTCTTCCTTTGTTTTATCAAAAATGGTGGCCACACTTTCTTTCAATTCTGCGAACCACTCCGGTTGGACCCATGGCCCTCTCTTGTTTCTGGATTGCTGAATTTAAGCAGGAGCAGCTGGCTGAGACTAAGCTTTTGCCCTACCATGCCCATGTCCGGTCTCTCTTGCTTTGTTCCCGGACTGATTCTGATTGGGATTTGGTGCCACTAGGGTAGACCTCACCTGCCTGTGCACCCTGGTTTTCTTTGTTTCATCAACGTTTATTTGTTTTCCAACCTGATTCAGCAACCCTCCCAATGTCATGGCCTTCTTTCTGGTCACTGAATCAGCTAGATTGCTTGGGTTCAAACCCTGTCTTAGGGATGCTATTGCTACCTGTTCGAAGCAATCAGCCAACCCATTCTTGGTGTTCACAAAACGGCTTATATATTCTTTCAAGGAATCATTTGGTTCCTGGGCACAATGGATTATTGTGTCTCCATTTCCCTTTAGCTCTTTACTCCCTACAAACTGCCTTCGAAAGGCTACCCAAAAAGTATCGAAATCTTTAATACAACCCTGAGACAAGCTGTTGTACAATTTTAGAGCACTCCCCGTAAATGATTGGGAGAATGCCCTACAAAGTAGTTTATCATCATCGTCAAAGTTCATCATGAAGTTTTTAAATTGTTCCAAATGGTTGTCCGGATCAATACTGCCATTGTACTTCTCTATTTTGGTGCTGTCAAACCTCTTAGGGAGGTTTCCGGACAGAATTTTAGAAGATAATGGAGATTGCCTCCAATTTCTTCCACGACTGAACACAGTATCCTCATTGGGAGTTGCAAAGATACCTGGTTCATCGTGAAAAGCGAAAGGATCCATCAGCATCCGGTCCACATGCCTCCGGCTGTGAGATGACCATTTACCAATATTCTTCTTCATCCTTCCATGTCTATCGCTTTTTCTTGAATATTTTTTTATCTGCTTTTGCTTCTTTCTAGTTCGACCCTGATCGCTGCTTGAGGATAAAGATTTTTCAACTCCTTCATCGTCCGAAGAGCTATCAGAAGATTTTGAGCTTGAGTCAGAACTCTCCACTGGCTTGGACCGGTGAGACTTTTTGTAGCTGGCATGAGTCTTTTTGGTGCTCACATGAGTCTTTGAAGACTCATGCTCTCTGGGGTTGTCGGTGTGATGAGCAACTGATGCTTTGGACTTTTCTTTCATGCCCATCTTAGCCTTTTCTGCCCTCAGAGCTTCTATTTCACCTTTCAGCCTATCACGCTCTTCGACAGTGTACTCATCGTTCTCTCCCACCACTTCGAGCAGAGTTGGTGGTACTTCTGGATTGTCCGGATTCATTCGGACAGACTTTCTTTGCTGGTTTTGAATGCTTGATTCAGGCACCCTCTTCTCCCACTGTGGTCGCCAATTTGGTGAGGATAATTATCGCCTAAGGGTAGGCTTGTAATTTGGTTGGTGTTTAACAGTAGTATGTGGGTGTTATGTATTTAGTGTAGAGAGTAGAGAGATAATTAAGCTGGCTGGTAGCAGTTAATTCTCATTACCCACACTTAATACAGGTGGTTGGGTATTTATACCCTGATGTTTGGGCCCTTATGGGCTTTCGGGTCATGTTTAATGGACCCGGGTCATGTTCAAAGACCCATGAGCTCTAAGTAAGAGAGCAAGTAGCTTAGTCGAGAAGTGTTTAGGTTTTTTAGTACTTTTGTCATAGTTCGAACAGTCCTATGGTCTGAGTATTCGAAGTGGTCTGTCAAGTCCGGAGGCCTTGGACCGGTCTGTCCTTGTCCGGGGAGCATGCAGAATTCGGACTCATCATTATTAAAGTACTTCTCAGCAGATTCTCCGATTTCAGCAGGGTCAGTAAGCCAATTGTTACCATCTTTAAACTGTTTATAGTATTTTTTTTCTTCTTCTTCTTTTATTGACAAAATCATGATAGAGCTTAGAGTTTCTATTAGCATCCTTTAACCAGTTGTTATAAGTCTTCTGCTTCCTGTACTCATCTTCAAGCCTCATAGCTTTAATATGTAAACTTATAGCCTTGTTTAAATCAGCTTTGGAATCAGGAATTTTGCGAGTTTAGTGAAGCAAATCCTTGATCTTAACATCATCTTCAACTTCAGTCACTATAGTGAATATGTTACCAAAGTGAGATGAATTCCAATCCTTCAAACAGAGCTTTATCCTTCTTAACTTAAACAAGAATATTTGCTTAGGCTGGCAACTCAACCTTAGACACTAATTCTGCTTGACAACACTTAAGAAGCTGTCATCATTAGTCCAAGCATTCAATAATTTAAATATTTTCATAAGATTAATAGAACTGTTAGTAACATTAGGAGAAGCAATAATTAGTAAAGGGGCATGGTCAGAACATGTTCTGACCATGTGAAAAACCTGAGTTTTAGAGCATGTATTAGACCAATTAATGTTGAACATCGCACGGTCTAATCTTTTCCACTCCGTGTTTCTATTCTAGGTATACTTGTTCCCAGCAAACCCAGCGTCTTCAAGATAGCAATCGTTGATGAAATCGTTAAAATCATCCATGTTGTTTTGACATAAAGCTGTACAACCCAACTGCTCATCATTTGTAGAAATAACGTGGAAGTTGCCCACCGTAATCCAATCTTTGTTTGAAATAGCTACGCTTCTCAACTGATTCCAGAAGTCCAATCTTTCAGTCTGTTGCATTTAGCGTAACCAACAGAAAGGATAAAAGTATTATTGAGCATAGGATAAGTAATCTCCAGGTGAATGAACTGTTCCATGTTGATAAGAGTATCAACACTAATGTTTTCCGTCCAGAAAACCCAAATTTTGTTAGAGATGTTAGTGGTAAAACTAGTAAAATTAAGCTTTTTGGCAATCTCATCTATCTTATCAATATTGACCATAGGCTCCTGAATAACTAAGATCTTAACCTTCTCCTTGTTAACCATGTTCTTCAACCTACCCATAGTTAAATTATTGCAAATACCTCTCACATTCGAACTCATAAACTTAATCATTATCTGAGAGAGATTTTGAGATAGAATTCCCAGAAAATTTTAGGGATTTTATTAATAGGTTTTTAGGTTTCTTCCATTTCTTGGCAGATTTGTATTTCTTATGCAGGAGCTCGTTGAATTTTGGTTCAGGAGAAGCTGAATGGGGCCTCGTGATAGGTGTTGAAGGTGAGCTGCCAATGTTGTCAATGTTATGAGATTTTGTTACACTACCAAAGTTTTCATAGTCCATTGATTGGACTAATCCATGTTCAAGAATCTCGATAGCCTCAATTACTTTCCTACTTTCATATAATTCTTGTTTTTGAGCTAGAGGAGTAGTTTCCCTCAAGATTTCTTTAGTAGAATGATCAAGGAACTGAATTTATGTACCTTCTTTCCTTTGAGAATTAACAATTGTAACCTCATTGGTGTTTATTTGTATATCTTATGTGCTTTCCTTCTGAGTAACTATCAAGTCTTCTTCATCATTTTCCTGATTTTACGGTTGAATAGCGACAAACTTGATTTTGGGTCTATAAAATTTTCTCATTTGGTTTTCATGATGTGCTGAATGTTTTTGATAGTATTATCTTTAGATAAAGAATCCTTGGTAGTTTCCACAACAATTTTGGACGCTTTTATTTCTGAATTTTCTTGCAGTCAGTGAATGTGTGGCCCAGATGACAGTAGTAATTACAATTATGAAGGAATATTTTTGTAGCTAAGTGAAAGCCAACAACCCTTATTCATTCCAAAACCAACCCAAAGGTTGTAATGAAGTTTGCAGGTAATGTCGATCTCAGTTAGCGCATAACAAGCGTTTTTGAAGCCTCTGTTCTTTTCGGGCACAATGATTCTATAAAGAGTTCCAATCACATAAGCTATATCATTCATGATATGTTTATTATAAAGATAATCTGGAATTCTTTCAATCCTAACCCAGATTAAAGAAATAGGACTTTCTTTCTTAGGATTAAAATCTGGAGTTCAACGAAAAACTCTCATGATCGAGTCACCCACAGTCCAAACGTTTCTCGCCCAGAATTTGATCACATCATCTTTGAGATCAAATTCAAATAGAATATGGTAAGAATCCTTAATTTTCATATTAAATTCACCATTGAATTTGAATGAAGATAGAAAATCACCGAGGCTATGTTTTTTTGGCAAACCCTTTGAAAGCTTGCCTATTAACGTTATCTTTGAGTTTTGGATTAGTTTTTCTTAAGTTTCTTGTGAATACTGTAAGGATATATGATTATGTTATCTTTGATTTCTGGATTAGTTTTTCTTGAGTTTCTTGTGAATACTGTAAGGATATATGATTATATTTTTCCTCGATTCTTTCTAGCTTGAAGGTGCAGCGAGGAGTTTCTTTTGGATTGACAACTTCTGAATAAGTTCGTTACATGAGAAGTTCCTCCTCTTTTTAACAATGTGACATGAGAAGTTTCTCTTCTGTTTAACGATGATAATCTCTGCTATCAAAGGATAAGCGACAAAAATCGAAGAAAGACCAAATAATTAAGCCTGAAAACTAGGTCTTTTTGAAATTAATGGCGTCATTCTTGAGGGAGCGCGCAAAAAAAAAAGTTAATGTACATAGTTTAATTTATTTTATTTGACTAAATCAACGTAAATAAATTATTTTTAATAAAAACTTCAAAACGTCATAAAACTGTCACGGCAAGTTTTCACTTACGGTCTCGAGGTGTCTCTGTTAAATAGGAAGGTGTTAAATGGAGGTGAGAGAACTTGCTGTAACGTTAAACAGCTCCACCGGAGGGGAACAGCCCGTAGAACAACTAATTGGTACGACCCATACGATATGATGGGTCCCGGAGAACAGCTTTTACTCAAGAAAGTTACCCAACCCATAATGTATATTAATTGGATCAGTCAAGTCTTCAACTAAGAATATTAATCGGGAATCATGTTTAACTAAATTTTAGAAAAATGATTACTACATTAGTGGCTTATATATATATATATATATGATAGCCTAACTTTATAAAATAAAACAACAGAAATAAGTCTAATCCTCGGGTGTAGAGGAATGTCTCCATATATTTGCTAACTGATACAATACAGTTTCACTTCATGGATTAAGGCAACAATGCCGTGTATCTGTGGGCAGAATATGAGCAATTACATATAAACCTCCATTCCTTTCAACTTAGATGACTGACACAGAGGACATAAGCTGACCTTACTTTCACAGTCTTTACACAGGCAGAGATGCTTACACGGCAACAAGAGCATACAGACTCCTTTGACGCGACAAATCTTACACCTCATCAACTCTTTTATACCATTGCTTTCCTTGTTATGCGGGTGAAAATCAATGCCACGGGCATTGTAACATGATGCAGTATCATCAACCTCACTGTCACCACACCCTTCCTTATTGTCTCGGTTTTGAGCGTAAGCTTGTTGAAGATTGTACTTCAGGTTGGTCATAATGTTTTCGTTGGATTTAGCGCGCTGCTGCCATATACCTGCTTCAACAACCAGCCGATCAATTTGCTCTTCGAGTTCTATGTTCCTTCTGTTGATGCCGTCTACCTCGGCCTCTTTCTCACGAAGCTTTTGAAGAACTTTCTCTTCCATAAGCGAGAGAGCTTGGAGTTTGTGCTTCTGAACCTTGTCCATAATAGTCTGTCGAAGCCTGTCTCCCTATCAAAATGTGTCCAAAGAAAGTCAATTGATGTATAGCAAGTGTGTTTATGTATTAGTCCACATCTAGAGGATATAAAACAAGATTAATCAAGGGGAAAAAGACATCAAGATTTTGAACGATTTCCTCAATCTCGCACAACAGTTTAAAAACAAGGAAACAAAACATCAAAGTTATAATCATCTAGAAAGGTGAATCAAGATGAAGCTTAAATATAAATGATAGGTTGGTCAAGATGTAGCATGAAGGTGAAAATATGCTACTCAACTGAGTTATTTTATTTGGGGAAGTTGGGATCTGTTACAATAATCGAAAGAAACACTTTAATATACTATAATTATATTTCCGGTTTAATATATTATATATTCCTATTTGTATAAGAGTTATACTTTCTTAATCTATTAAGATTGACTACCCTATAGGAGAAGAACTTAGTTCCTTTATAAGTGTAAGACTTACGCCTCTATCACGAGGAACTATCAATAATATTTCAACATATAGATACTTGGTAGCAAAGGCTGCCTACACACTTGCCGTAGACTTGGACATCGTAAGATAGGGGCCCATGATTGAATGAGGGTGATATATACTGAATACTGTTTCAAATCTAAATTCCTAAAAACATGTATAAAAGTTGTGAACCTAGAGCAATGTATCTACACAAACTTAAAACAATTAAAAGTTTAACAGCAGAAAAGAAGAGCATTCAGAAGTTTAACAATTTTTACCGGAGAAGTGGCATGTCAAGCAACTAACTATTTGAATAGTAAAAAAAAAGAGCATAGCTAACTAAGTTCAGAAATTTCCTATCTGCGCATTTCAGAGACTATGATTTAAAGTGTTCAATTGAAAAGCCAGATAATAAATCTAGAGATAATTTAACCATTGACACAAAAGACAATTAAATTTATGGTTATTGACCTTGATGAGCTCAACCCTAGCATATGTGATAAGCACCGATTCAAAAGAACTTAGCAAAAAGGAAAGTCACTACCAACAAATCAACAATACATGGCTGAAGACAGAAGAAATATAAAGCATTGGACCACAGCAATATGATTCACAATCAAAATGAAAGTGAAACCCATTCACACTTTAGATAAACCCACAACACCCAGTACCAGTAACAGCACATCAAGAGTAGAAAAACAATCAAACAAACAATTAAAACTATATACAACCAAAACACACTAGGTCATAAGCACATCTATCATCATTAAGATTTAAGAACAATCGTGAATCAGCTGATGAAAATCCACTGGCCTCAATATGCACGTCTGACAAATATAACCAAGTTCACAAATCCATCTTTACACAAAACAATACCTGATCTTTGAGGAATCTATCGATCTCCATATCTTGACTCTGTATATCAAGATCGATATCATTGCCAATGAGCGACAACAAGGGCGAGTCACCAGAGGAAGCCCTGCGTGTATTATCAAGAGAGAGGCCCAATCCTGTTGAGACTGATGCCCCTCCTAGAAAGTCAATAGATGATATTTGTGAAGAGTTTTCTAAAAATTCGTGTTCCTCCGCTCTTTCTCTCTTGGGCTCGAATCCATAATTAAACTGAAAATCAGCTCCTCCATTACTGCAATCTTTTGTCGAGGTAGGTGCAGGGGCAAAACCGAACACATGAACTAAATTACAAAGATCAAAACTTCAGAATCAGAAGTTCAAAACCATTCTATTCTGGATTAGTGAATAAGAATCAGTACACTCCCAAAATGACTATGCTAATAAATGCTATACTCGGCCGCAAAATCAACAAAACCTACCCGATTTTTTACTTATGGCTAAAATTAAACTCTTCAACTTTTAATTTCCTAATCAAGTATGAAAAAAGAAGAGGATTAAAACTTACAAGGAGGGATGTAGGGAGGATGCTGAGATTGATCTTGTAGATTCGCAGACTTGTAATATGGGACTGCAGGCGAATTTTGTCCATCGACTGTGTATAAATTTCTGGAAATGGAAGATAAATCACATTCGAAGCAAGAAAATGATAAGCAAATTGATTAACACGCTTGATGTCGAACATTTGAAACAAAATGAAGATTTACCTTAAAGCTGAGGGTTGTGGGTTTGGCGGCTGTCGTTGTTGTTGTTGATGAGACGAATAGTGTTGCTGAAATTTCTGGTGAGGCAGAGCCATCGTTAAAGGTAGAAAGAAGGATGGGTTCTGTAATTGAACAGAAATGGGAAAGGTGGTCGAAGAAGAAAGTCTTTGTCTTCCCTTTTCAATATGGCCCAGGGAATTTACGTTATTTTTCGTCTGTACCACGCGAACTACTTATATTATAGCATAAATGGGCCTAATGCAAGCCTCCAAATTTGTCAATCCGTCTAGATTATCACCGTTGCTTCTTTTTATCCAAGACCATGGGTATTTCATGATAATACAATTTATTTTTCTATTTAATTTTATATAAAATTATCCGTTTTGTTGATTAACAAATATACATTTAGACGAGTATTATACGTACGGATTAGAGTTTTAATAAACCATCATTATTCTATTTTAACAGTGACTATTATATTATTTTATAGTTTGTTTATATTTATTATCTAATAATTGTTTTTAAATCGAATACGGATTCATTATTGACGATCAAGGTGGGAGTGACATTCTAATTGGTACATTAAAATAACTTTCAAAACTCGACTCCTCTGTGTTACTCTTTATCGCTTCCAAAGCGAACCGCATGGGAATAGTTACTCATGGAGCACCTAATACACCTCTCACCCCTTTGCGAGAATAGTGGGAGTCGCAAAACTCATTTGATTCTTCTATGTTGTTAGCTTAGTTAGAATAAGAGAGACAATAGCTTGTGTCTAAGATTGCATGACTTTAAGCAGAGAATGAGACATTGGTGAATATTGCCAACTTAGTTAAAATAAGAGAGACAACAACTCATTTGATTCTTTCATTTTTCTTCAAACTTTGGAAAATCCACTATAACTTTCAGGTCATTCCCTACATTAAGATAATAATCGGGTTAGATGTGATTGATAGAGGTTTAACTCTAAAGCATCATATTTCCATCATCAAAGGTATTCACGATAAGCCTGAGACATTGATAAAAACATCAAGGTCCTCCAAGTGTTCAGACTGGTCTGCTAGGGCATAGGTCAAGAGTACTGAAAAACTTTTTAAAACTTGGATGAAAAAGAAACTGGAAATCTCATGCAAAGATATCAGTGAAAAATACCAATTCATTTCTCTTCGCTGAAAGAGGGGTTTCACCTTTTACTGTAACCTTATTTTGACATTCTCGGGAATTTCCCACCAAGTTCACATCCTCGAGAGGTCTTCGGGGTGCGGGTATTCATACTTGATATTCTCGATTTCAACGCGGTGTGGGTCTTTGATATTGAAGGAAAGGTCAGTCACATCTGATCTATAGGGGCTACTAGTAAGTACAAGGTTTTAGGTTCTTATAGATTAGGTCTGCGAGGGCTTTTAAGAGAGCCTAGAGTCCCCTAGTCTATATTTTTATTTTTTATGCTTGTGAGGAGCCTTCATATCTATTATTGAGCGGATTTCGAAGTATATTTTTTTCAAAGGCTTTATCTCCATTTGGGACGTCATAACTAGTGGTTGCTTCTTAGATTCCTTACTCTTCACTTCACCCTCTATTACGTTTCCAGTTAGGGTCATGTTTGAGGAAATTTATGGTTGCGATGGAGGAGTTCAGGTACCAACAAGAGGGGTTCATCTTGGCGTTACACTCCTCGAACGACACCTGATGATAGACGAGTGATGTTTTGACCTTTTAGCTTTGGTTGGAGCATTGACTATTTGAGAGGGCAAGGTGGATGAGGACGTTTACTTTTCCTTAGCGACACCTCTCCTCGTCTGCTAAAGGCTCTAACTCTGAGTCTTTTTTATCTAAGGTATCCAGGTCCAAAGGTTTATTTATTTTTTGCGGTCGTAAAATCGTTCGATTAAATTCTTATTTTTTCCTACTATATATGAAAACAATATCAAAGAAATACATTTATATAGGTCGAGGTTTGACCAAAGAAGATGCAAAAATGGGGAAGGAGTCACGAACTAGATGAAGCACTTTGATTAGAACTTTGTTCACCAGAAAGAGCAAAGGCAGTCGTCGAAGAGAGTTTGTGGTGGTCAGAGGAAATATATCGGAGGTGAGAAACGGATTTTCTCTCTTACTATGAATTATAATAAGTAAAAGTGACATTACCCCTATTTATTTAAGATAAAGATGCACCATCTCACCATCCTACCATAGGAGGTGATTATGAGTGAGCTTCAGGGTGTTGAATCGTTGGGACTTTTTACACATGTGTCGTAAAGCTATAGTAAATCCTACTTCTAGGTTAGAACAGAGGCAACAGATGGCGGAAATGTATAGACCTATATTTGGAAGATGTGAAACCCAAGTTTTGAAATCTTTTCAAATTTCCATGGGCGACAAATTTTGAAGCCTCCTCCCCAGAGATAACTAGGTTTGGACTTAATACTTTAAAACAACCTAGTTTGACTATTATGAGATATTCCAGTACAACCACTTCACGAGAAAGAGCTCCAAAATTCAAAATGAACGTCACAACATTTCTCAAGGTCCTTAACTTCAAGGCATTATGAGAACTCACAGATTGGCACTTCTGAACCTTACTATGAGGCTCTGAGTATTTCATCATCGAGCAGTTCATCGGGAATATTGAGGAATTAAATGTGAAGATTTATGTTTTGTTTTGCCCAGTTGTAGGCCTTATTAGTTGTAGGCTAAGCACAAGCCCAATAATGGACTATTTGTATTTATGGGGCGATAAAGCTCAAAGGCCCACATTGGTCATTATAAATATAACTTATCACCCTCTTCGGAATGAATGAAAAATCGTTATTATATTCTAGCATTAACTATTATATTTCCCCCTCTAATAGATTTCTCTTTATATATTTATTTTCTAACAACTTTTGGTGAGTCAAATGCGAACCCATTATATATATATACTTCAAGTTGAATACATTCATGAAGACGAGAAACAAAAGGCGGATAAATTTTTATTAATTAATGTTGTGTATCTTATAAAAACTTAAATTACAATATATAAAGTTTTAACCTAATGGGTTAGTGTATCAAATAACTTAATAAACTATAATATTAAGTAACTCCCTCAAACTTAGAATATAACACTAACAAACGTTGAGATTTTTCACGTTGGAAAATAAAATTGAGATGTCTCTTGAGCCTTCATGAAGATACCAACAACCTTCAAAGTTGATGGAACATATAAAATTGGGATAGTCTCGAATTTAAGGCGATGACGAGTGAAGTGACAATCAATTTCAATGAGTTTCGTCATCTCATGGTAAAGATAATTCTTTGAAATATGTATGACCCTTTTGTTATCATAATGTAATGAACTAGGTTGAGTAATATTAACATTCATATATTTAAGACGTCAATGTAACCAAATAATCTCACATTTAGTCAAGGCCATAGCACGGTACTTAACCTCAATAGGAGATCTGGAAAATAATTTTTGTTTCTTGTTTTTCTATGAGATTAATGGATCCCCAACAAAAACACATAAACCATTGGTGGTATGATCATAAGTACCGTACCGTTATCCCATTTAGAATCACGATAGGAACATAACTTGATTGAAAACGTCTAAGGAAATAAGAAAATCTAAAACTAAGTGCCACAAAGATATATTTAAAGATATGAAGAACAACTCCCAAGTGGATCGAATTATAAGCAGTAATAAACTGACTAACCACATGAACATCATGACGTATATTTGGTCGAATAACTGTAAGATTAACCAAGCTCCACACAAGATTTTGATTCAGAGCTGGATTTAATAAAAGGGCATCATCAATAGAAGAATGTCGATCATTAGTTTTCGGAGGGGTATATATTGTCATGTTATCAGATAGTCACGCTGTTTTAAATAAATGAGATATAGTATATCATTTATGAGACTGAGTCACCTCAATATGAAAATTGATATTGGGACCTAATTTTTCATCGTAAAATCTATGAGCCAAATCACGTACAATGTCACCAAAATTATCACATGTAATAATCATAAAATCTACATATAGAGAAAAAATAATATGTTTTGCACTCTTACATATGATAAATAAAGTTGAATCATGATTACTTCCAAGACAGGTAAGTGAAATAATAATAATAATAGATAATTTCACAAACCAAACACAAAGAGATTGTTTGAGACCATATAGAGCTTTCACATGCTGAAAGTCTTACTTGGATGGTGAGCAACACCACAGGAATGAGTCATGTAAACATCCTCATGAAGATCATTATTGCAAAAAGATTTTTTGACATGTACTCTAATTATATTCCATTAACAAACGGATGCAATAGCACTAATGGTACGAAATATCGATATTTTTTATTAGGGAAAAAGTCTCCTCATAATCCATATCATAATAGTGCGAGTATTATTTTACTACAAAACGGGCTTTATACCTCTGAACATACCCAAAAGACTTTAATTTTATTTTAAAAATCCAACGAGAATCAATTATATGCTTAGTTGGTGAAGGTTTGACCATATCTCATGTATGAGTTGGATAAAAAACAATAAGATTTTTTTTCCATAGTATTTTACCTATGGGGATCTCAAATAGCTTGGTTATATGATACAAGTTCATATGGATCATATATTATATATGAACTAAAAAAACAGAGTTGAGTAAGAAGAATAAATAAAATCTAGCAGCTTGGTATACCTTTCTTGTACAAGTAGATCTCGTAAGAGCTAAAGAATGTGTAGTTTCAACAAATGAAGAAACAGACTCAGAAATTGATGAAGTAGAAATAATATTAGTTGATGTAGATATCTTATGAACTGGTTTATCGTGAACAATGTATATATCATCGTCAAATCCAAATTGATCAATAACCGGAAGTTTTGTCTTTGTTATGTGATGTGATTTTATCATAATCGAAAATGGAGTATGCTCAAGAAATGTGGTATGTAGAGAAACGTATAGATTCTGACTTTTATGATCAAAGAAATGATATTATCCAATATCATAACCCATAAAACACACATACAATTTTTTAAGTTGTTATGTTTGCCACGAGAACATAGGATAAAATACATATATCCAAACACTCGTAAAAACTAATAATATGAAGTTTTCCATGTAACTTCTGCAAATGAGATATAAAGAAATTGTGTGAAGTAGAGATTTGACTAATCACATGTATATTATTCAGAAGTGCTTCTCCATAAAATACAATAATAACATCAGTGCATAAAAGAAAGGAACGAGCAGTCTCAGCAAGGTGACGATGTTTACTTTCTACAACACCATTCTACTTAGGGGTGTTAGTACAAAAAGACTGGTGTATGGTACCACTGGATCCAAGTAACAAATTGAAATCATTGAAGGTATATTCACCCTATAAGTCACATCTGAAGCACTTTATCACATCATAATGTTAAGTCATAACAAATGATCTAGATATTCTTATAAATTCCAAGGAAATCAAACCTTCATACGATAAATCGATGTATAACGAGTATAATCATCAATAAAATATACATAATATGTCGAACCATCCTTTATGGAAACTAGAGATAGATCCTATACATGAGAGTGGGTAGTATCAAAAGGAGCAACAAAATAAAAGACACTATTATTAAATAGTAAAGCAAACAATTTACGAGTTTACAACCACTACAACCAAATATATTATAAGTGTTGAGATTACCCAAAACATGCGTAGAGGCTTAAAAAATTAAATGTGGCACATATACATGTCCCAAATGGGAATGTCAAAGATAAAATACAGACGATAATATACTCAAATGAAACAAAGACTAATAAATATTAGAGGAAATAACGTTAGTCCATTTAAATTCTCGTAAAATATAGAGTTCTCCCAATCAATGCCATATTCCAATCATCCTCTGAGTACCATGATCTTGTATAACATAAAAAATTATGAATGAATATCTAATGAGGAAATTTATATAGTTGACTAACCAAAACAAGATTCAAAAGAAATTTAGGAGTATAGTAAACATTGATAAGCGATATATGATTGGTAGCAATAAATCCAACGCTCTCTACCAACATTGATGTACCATTATGATACATGATATATATGGGTCAAATAAGAGATAAAAAAAAGTATGACATGTAAGGTGGCATATAATGAGACACCATAATCTAAAATCTACAAGGATAAAAGAATACCGAAAGTAGAAGACAATGACATACCTAAGTGAGACATGAAATTTAAACATGATAGTATGATTATAAACCAATCTAAATCCAAATCAAAATAAAAACTAAACTCAAACTCAAAACCAAATTGAATTATAAAACCAAATTAAAATACAAAAAATATATAAACAATGTCAAATTAGAATTTAAATTTTCAATTTTTAATTTTTAATTTTTAATTTTTAATTTTTACTTTTCAATTTTCAATTCTCAAATCCCAATTTCCAATTTTTTATTTCCAATTTGCAATTCCCACTTCCTGATTCCCAGTTTCAATTCCAAAATTCTAATTTTTAATTTTTAAAATTTAAAATCTAAAACCAAATCCAATTAGCAGTCCAATTAAGATCCAAAACTATTTTTTAAAACTATAAAAAAAACTAAATCCAAATATAAAAAAAACTTAAATCAAAATCAAAATCAATTTCAATTTGGAAAAACAAAATAATCCAAATCCAAATCTAAATTAAAATCAAAGAGATAACAAAACCTAAATAAAAACCCCAAATTTAAATCAAATTCAATATAAAAAACCAAAAATCAAATCAAATCAAATAAAAATTTGAAAATCAAATCAAAGTAAAATACCTAATACCACGAATAACAATGAGGGAGAGATACCTTTCCTCAATCAGATCAACCAATAAAAGACGATTAAATGTTTATTAATTATAATTGTGTATATTAAAAAAAAAACTTAAATCGTAATATATAAATAATATCATAAGGGGTTAGTGGGACAACTAGCCTGATTGACTATAATGTTAATAATTCGGCATTGAATCATACGTAGCCTCTCCTCTATCCATTATATATATATATATATATATATCATCGACTAAAAATAGTTTGGAGTTAGTCCATTGACTAATTTTATCGAAAATAGATAGTCAATGAACTAACTTGATCAACAATGGATAGTCAATGAACTAACTTGATAAAAAATGAATATTCAAACGACTAAATTTATTAAAAATTGATAATCAAATGATACCACCAATGATTTTTAGTCGATGGACTATATGTCTAGAAAATGGATAGTCAATATACCATTTCATGTTCAGATACTAACAATTTAAACTTAAGAGAAGTTTTTGGTTGTTTAAAAAAGGTTTTTTTTTTTACGTTTGGTAATGTATTCATTCCAGATACATGTTTTAATTTATTATACCAAATGGAGATACACACAAGTCCTTTCCAAACATATACAAATCAGCCAACAAAGATAAGTGAGATAACCAACCTACAAAAAGTAGCTTATTTATATTTAATATTTGGTTATTAGTCTTCCATAGTCTTAAATTTTTAATTTTTTGTTAGTAGGACATGAATATCTAATTTACAAAAGAAGCATTTCTAAATATAATCTATGTAAAAATTGGAAACGACTTATCATTAATTATCAATTGCCAATCGAATCTTTGTCAAACAAGCGATTAACACATCTTTAAGATAACTAACTCATTCAAACTTGTCTACTCGCATAAACCATAAACTAATTTAATATAACAGTGAGCCGAGCACGCTAAAAATAGCTATATACTTTGTTTTAGATAAAAGATGGATTTTTGTGAATAATCAACCTTAATTCCTCAAAATTAACTTAATAGCCAAGTATTTCATAGTAAATTAATACGTAAATTCATACTTCAAATATTCAATATCATCATAAGCATCACCAATACTTATCATGCCGTCAATGTACAAGGATAATAAAATATCATGTGTCGTTGTACATTTGACTAATAACGTTAAATTATGATGACTAACTAGGAAGACAAACGATGATCTATATTAGTATTGTGATGGTTGTAGTAGTTGTTATTATTTTATTTTGCTTTGTAATTTTAGATAATAAGCATTTTAATGACCCTTATGTTTGTTGAAAACACTTTCATTATAGAGGATCTTATAAGCTAATCTATTTTGGTTCCTAGACAAAAGGTTTTATGATGTAACCTCTATCGACCCTAGATGTAGGTCAAATCTTGTATGCTAACAGTTCATCAACAACGGATTCAGCATACGGGAGAGGAAAGTGATGCAGAATTGGCCAATACAATCCCTTATTCTAATTTTGAAGAACAAACAAAATTGTATCATACATTATTTTTAGCTATATATGGCTCAAATTCTCATAGTTTTCCAGACACTGTGAGAGACAAACTAATCCTATATATTAGTCATTGAATAATAAAACTCTTGGATACTCATATCGTTATATAGAAGTGCGTAAATATATCTTTCTAACTAATATTGTTTGGTGAAATTAGATTGCATATATATAATCTATCATACTTAGCCAACTCAATACTCATAAGATACTTGTTAGTCCATATAATAATTTTTGAATTATGAGGCTTCCAACTATCGACTAATACCGCACATTCGGATGCCTTGTCATCTATAGGGTTAACATGTACACATGCATCGGCGGATCTACGTTGGGCCCGGAGGGGCGTAGGCCCCCCCTTACCTAAAATATATGTTTTATAACTTTTTTTAAGGTAATAATTATTTAAATAATATTAAAATAAAAAATTCTACGCCCCTTTAACTAAAATATATATTTTGTAATTTTTTTAAGGTAATAATTATTTAAATAATATTAAAGTAATAATTCTAAAGCCCTTTAACTAAAATATATATTTTATAACCTTTTTAAAGTAATAATTATTTAAATAATATTAAAGTAAAAATTTAAGATAATATTTTTTTTAGGAATGTTTTAAATTTAATGTCTGAAATAATGGTAGAAAAATTTTAATTTAAAAATTAGTATGTTGACTATTTTAAAGAATTTTTTTAGATTAAAAGTCTCAAATAAGAGTGAAAATTTTAATCTACAAAATCTTGGATTATGACTATTTTTAAAGAATAATTTAAGTTCCAAATCTTGATAATTTTAAAAGTAAATTTTAAGTTGATATTTATAAATGGTTGGATGTAGTCTCGAGCATCTTAATCTCTAGGAATATTAGAACTCCATTGATTTTGTAAGTATTCTCAATTTGTTTTTGCAATAATTTGTTTTGATTTAATATTCCTTTAATCCATCGGCGGATCTACGTTGGGGCCCGGAGGGGCGTAGGCCCCCTTACCTAAAATATATGTTTTATAACTTTTTTTAAGGTAATAATTATTTAAATAATATTAAAATAAAAAATTCTACGCCCCTTTAACTAAAATATATATTTTGTAATTTTTTTAAGGTAATAATTATTTAAATAATATTAAAGTAATAATTCTAAAGTCCTTTAACTAAAATATATATTTTATAACCTTTTTAAAGTAATAATTATTTAAATAATATTAAAGTAAAAATTTAAGATAATATTTTTTTTAAGAATGTTTTAAATTTAATGTCTGAAATAATGGTAGAAAAATTTTAATTTAAAAATTAGTATGTTGACTATTTTAAAGAATTTTTTTAGATTAAAAGTCTCAAATAAGAGTGAAAATTTTAATCTACAAAATCTTGGATTATGACTATTTTTAAAGAATAATTTAAGTTCCAAAATCTTGATAATTTTAAAAGTAAATTTTAAGTTGATATTTATAAATGGTTGGATGTAGTCTCGAGCATCTTAATCTCTAGGAATATTAGAACTCCATTGATTTTGTAAGTATTCTCAATTTGTTTTTGCCATAATTTGTTTTGATTTAATATTCCTTTAATCTTTCTAATTAATTATGTTTAATCTCTTACTTTTATTTAGAAAAAAGATATTGAGTTAATTATGTTTTATCTCTTATTTTTAGTTAGAAAAAAGATATTGAGTTGGTGAAAAGGAAGAATTCGAAGGAGTTTCACCAATTTATTTTTTAAATCTATATTTTTTTGTTTTCTTTTGAAATTTTATTATTATTTTGATCTTAAAACACTTATTAATCAATATTTTTTTTTCTGATATGATTTGTGTTCATTTAGGAAAGTGAAAATACATTTACTTAGTTTAAAGATAATATATATGGAAATATTTGTTAGTTTTTTTTAAATAAAATTATATATTTATATTATAAATTATGTTTAATACTTGATTTTAATTTTATATAATTTTTACATAAAATTTTGATTTTATCTAGTTTTTGATATAAAACAAATTGAATTTATTTCCATCCATTTCTAAAAATATATTTTATACATTTATCTTTTGAAATATCTTTTATAAATTAAATGATTTTGTTATATTTTATTTTTTAAATATCTTTTAAAAATAATATATTAATATTTTCATCTATGTGTTAAAAATATGTTTTATATAACAAATTGTATATATCTTCATCTATTTTTCAAAAATATATTTTTTTTATAACAAATGTTATCTACTTTTATGTCAATTTTAAAATATATTTTTAAGATATTAAATTTGGTTTTGTTATATTCTATTTTATTTTATATATTTTTTAAAAATAATATATTAAGATACATTAAGATTATAAAACTAAATTTTTCTTATCATGCTTAATAACTGAATCAACCAAATAACAGGTTTGAGAGCTTTCAACCTCTGATAGTGTAGAATTTCATTTGAATGAATATATAGTGAGTGATCCGGGACTACGCCAGCTTATTGAAAATTCTGATAGTAATGTTAGAAATAAAATTCGAGAATTCGACGAGAATTTTGGCCCCCCCCTATTTCAATTCCTAGATCCGGAGTTTAATCTTTCTAATTAATTATGTTTAATCTCTTACTTTTATTTAGAAAAAAGATATTGAGTTAATTATGTTTTATCTCTTATTTTTAGTTAGAAAAAAGATATTGAGTTGGTGAAAAGGAAGAATTCGAAGGAGTTTCACCAATTTATTTTTTAAATCTATATTTTTTTTGTTTTCTTTTGAAATTTTATTATTATTTTGATCTTAAAACACTTATTAATCAATATTTTTTTTTCTGATATGATTTGTGTTCATTTAGGAAAGTGAAAATACATTTACTTAGTTTAAAGATAATATATATGGAAATATTTGTTAGTTTTTTTTAAATAAAATTATATATTTATATTATAAATTATGTTTAATACTTGATTTTAATTTTATATAATTTTTACATAAAATTTTGATTTTATCTAGTTTTTGATATAAAACAAATTGAATTTATTTCCATCCATTTCTAAAAATATATTTTATACATTTATCTTTTGAAATATCTTTTATAAATTAAATGATTTTGTTATATTTTATTTTTTAAATATCTTTTAAAAATAATATATTAATATTTTCATCTATGTGTTAAAAATATGTTTTATATAACAAATTGTATATATTTTCATCTATTTTTCAAAAATATATTTTTTTTATAACATTATCTACTTTTATGTCAATTTTAAAATATATTTTTAAGATATTAAATTTGGTTTTGTTATATTCTATTTTATTTTATATATTTTTAAAAAATAATATATTAAGATACATTAAGATTATAAAACTAAAATTTTCTTATCATGCTTAATAACTGAATCAACCAAATAACAGGTTTGAGAGCTTTCAACCTCTGATAGTGTAGAATTTCATTTGAATGAATATATAGTGAGTGATCTGGGACTACGCCAGCTTATTGAAAATTCTGATAGTAATGTTAGAAATAAAATTCGAGAATTCGACGAGAATTTTGGCCCCCCCTACTTCAATTCCTAGATCCGCCCCTGTACACATGTAATATTTATGTACATCTATATACAACGCAATAAATTCTTCGTAATATAAATCCAATACGTATAGTTTGCTTCATCCAATTGAATAATAATAAACTAGAACAGATCATATTTACGACAAACCATAACAAAAATACATTTATGAAATAATTAAACAAACTACCAACCCATTTCTCCGATATATAATCTAAAATCCAAAACAGTTAAATCTCGATTCTAATATCAAATTTGAAGCAAATCTTCAATCACAATATAAAATCTCAACCAAAACTTGAATCTCAATATCAAAAATCGCATCTTCAATCTCAAATCCTAAATACAGAATCTCAAAACCAAAATAAACTCAAATTACCAAATTCAGAATTCTCAAATAACAAAACTAAAAAAGAATAAATTATATCTAAATCTCTAAATTTTCATAATTTAACAACACAAAAATTTAATAAAAATAAATTAAATATAGCATAAAAATAATATGGAAATAGTCTTTTGAGAACTATTCTGGATACCTAAGCTCCACCTTGATAAACTAGACTATAATACCATGTAAAAATCAACAACTTTTTACTATTGGATTAATACTATAATCAGTATAAATATATCTATATATAGATAGAATACCAATAATAACGATGAAAATAACAATTGAGACGATGCATAATATAAAATTACTATATATATTAACATATTTAATCATTTTATTTAAATTTATTTTTTGTTATTATAATAACCAGCAACAAATAGATATTAACTTGTTATCATTTTATGGGATTTTTTTTATCTTTATAATAACCAACGCAGTAGAAAATACTCATATGTAACACTCTAAAATTAATATTAATATTAAAAAAAATTAAGAATAAAGCTGTGTATAAAATTATTTTAAATATTTTTTGACAAAACCAGCATTTCAATCTAATAAGATATTTTATTAATACAAATCCAAGAGATCATAAAGTTTAGAGAGCAAATAAAAGTACTTACATTATAATATTTTAAAAAGTTGGACATATAAATTATTACTATATCATAAAAACGGAAAATATTTTTAAACCATCATTATAAAAAAAATGAAGTACAAATTGTAAAATTTAAGACAAAATTATTAAATATTCACTCACAAAAACTTTTAAGTTGTACATAGATTCTAGCTTATGAGCATGTATTATGATTTAAACTAAACATTTAGGTGTCATTAGCTTACCAATTGAATGTTATGTATTCAAATATAAATTAAACATTTAGTTATTATTGTCGAAAAACATGTACATAAATATTTGTCTTGATTTTGTGTGTCGATGTACTCATTTACCTAATAAGTTATATATTTAGATATCATATTCCAAACAGCTGTATTTATTTATTACATAAATAAATCTAAGTTGTACACATAACTTTAGTTAGCGGTTCTGTATGAGGTTGTAAGTTAGACATTTAGTTATCATTAGTTTCTCAACTAAATTTTATATATTCAAGTGTAAGTTAAACATATATTATCTAAAATCACGTACACACATATTTGAGTTATTAAAAATTATTATTGACCCCCCCATATTTGACCAAAGTTGTAATATGATCTTTCATGTTCACTTTTCCATAAAAAATGTTCTTCAGGTTTCAAAAGTGTTATATTTATAGGTTATCATGCGTGAGATTAAGCAGGTTAGGTCACGTGACATCTTAAAGAATAGTTTTTTGTGGCACTTTTAGTCCTCTCAATTTGCAGCTTACTTATACTCAATGTTTTCACATCACCATTCACACCATCATTTGATATATCTTAACCAAACCCAACTCATTTAACCAAACTCATTTAACCAAACTCATAACCTGATCCAAACCCAAATATTAGAAAAACAAATTTCCTTTAAGCACATGCACCCAACATTTAAATTGAAATATGTATGATTAAGCACTATGACATATTAATGTATGCGATTATATACACTCAAATACAAATATATACGATTGCACATACAATTAATATAAACTTAACAACTTAAATTTTATCATTTTATAAACCACTGATTAACAGTGCGATAACTGGATATATTTGATAAAAATAGCAAGGTGGGTAGGGCATTATTAAAATATTTAAAGTTTTTCAATTTTTATTTATCTAATCAAATATTTTTAATACATATTATCAAAACTGAATGGATATATTACTTGTTACTTGGACGCTTTTATAATACTTGATATAAAATTTAGATGACTTTATCTTCAAACATTATGTCATTTCAATAAAATTAAAGTTATATTATTTATTTTATATTTTTTTAAGATTAAATAGTGTCACGTATCTAATGATACGTGGATATTTAAAATTATATAAATTTTTGACTTCATCTTTCTGAGTGAGTCTTTTCTAATTGTCTAAACCTTTTAGTTATTTAGATAAATAAAAGGTTTAGACAATTATAAAGTACTAAATAAAAACTCATCACTAAGAGATAACTTTTGTTTAAGCTGCAAGGTGACAACTCCTAGTTAACCTCACATGTGAGGGACTATAAATGCAACAGTTTTGAAACATGGATGATATGTTTTATGTAAAAGTAAAGATTAGTTTCGTACATGATAATCATTTTGTTTATGTAAGTAAATCAATATAATTATTTATTTTATAATATGTTATGTTACGATTTATGACGTTATGGTAAGTTATAAAAAAATTATTTCTACATGTTGCTTTGGTATGAATTGTTACCGATAATATACCCGGTATGGTACATGTTTCACTCTGAAGAAGAAACTGCATGGGCAATTCTGCTCACCCAAAAATTCAACAAATTTAACCACATCAACTTGGTCCAAACATATACACCGCATGACACTTTACCGATCTGATCAAAGACCTTTGATTATGCTACGATTGTAGTATGTAAAAATAAATTTTTAAATAAGTTATCGTCAAATAATTTTTTTACAAAGATATGGTGCGAAAAACGATGATAAAAAATATTTAAACTTAACTGAAAACAGATATAACAATAACTTAAGAATTTTGCAAACTGAAAAAACGATAACTTAACACGTAAAAATGAAACAAAGGTAATTTAACACTTATGAAAATGAAACAACGAGAAGTTACGATAACTTGGTAACTTAGTTTATATGTTAGGTCAATTCTATTTCGTCAGCTTTTTTGTTCATTCTCAATTTTGTAATCACATAGCTTCATTTTTTTTTGTTATTTTATCACGCACCAGATCTATATGTTTCTCGATTATACTGCCGATGACCAAGAATTTAAATAACTAAAACATAGTATGGCGTTCCTTATTGTTGAAGTTGAAAACCAAGTGTACCCGTTGAGTCCTTAGACGCCGTGTAATTTTTGGCAGATCGACATGATCTCTCTCATATAGATACTACAACTGGTAGGGCAGTGCTTCCAAATAATATTTACCTCATTCATTGCGATATGTTTTCTCTATTTCTATGCCGGGTTACTTCAAATATTCATCTTCGAGATCAGTCCACACATACATATTTAGTTTTTAGATTTAAGGTTAAATGTTTCCAATAGTGAAATGTTTATTTATTAATCTTTAATCGAGGATAAATTAATCTAAATAGATTTATCAATATTCAATACGTGTAAGTTATGGATAGCGTAATCATCTTATCTAATCTCTTTATGACACGTATTGGATAACACAATCAAATATGTCAAGATAAACCCACGTGACGAGTATATGTTAAATTTTACTAAACAAGGTAGTCTAAATAGACCTATCAATATATGATACATGTAAAGTTGTGGATACCGTAATTTACTCTCAGTGAGTTTAATATTATTCACCACGATCAATGTAATAATTAAACAATCCATATAGATCATTCATAATAATTAAGAATTCCATATAAATCAAGCTATGAATTGAGTTTTAGTTCAATAAAATTCATCAAATTACTAATTAAAAACATGTAAGCATTAGATAAAATAAGAGTAATCAAATTTATACATAACAAAAGAGTCGTAACAGAATAAAAAACAAAATGCAGTAAAATCAATCCTTATATCATTATGCGCAAGTATAAAGCACTAACATAAATAATCAGATCTCTCTTTCATAGTCAAGTTTGGGTACATCATTTCCATATATATATAGAGTGACGAATATAATCCCTAGTCCATGGGTTAGAACGAAAGTATGACGTTCATTTCTACACATATGTGGTTGGGTGATAGCATATAAAATCGAATGCATAGTCGCAAGCCTCAGAAAATGATCATAGATCAATGTCTCTAACAATCTGAAAACCTAATAAAACTCGAGGTTCACGTGAACAACTCTTATCAAGTGTAAAATATAACTGAACTAGTACCATCTGACCCTAGTTATACCTACTTGACTTGTTATAGTTCTCAATAAACTATAGATAGTCAAGGGAAATATTGTTAGCCGTTTTGTTTGTAAGAATACAACAACCAAATATATATAATAAATAATCCTGAGTGGAATGGAAAACCATATCATTAGTGATCTAATCATCGAAATATTTATCATGTGTATGAATGTCATGCAAAAATTAAAGACATACGTGTTTGCCACTACCACCATGTTTTTCATCTAGTTCTACAGTGAGGTCTTGATAACCCACACCAAGTAATTGAAAAAATACATCAACTCTATGAGATTTACTAGTAAATTCAACAAGATCAAAACTCTGACCTGTGACTGGAAGACGAGTGATGGTGTGTACATCTTCGAGTGTCACTATCATCTTACCAAAAGATAAATGAAATGAATTAGATTATCGTTGTAACCGCTCTAAGAATGTCTTAAGTAAGTTAACAATAGTATACCAATGTGAGATATAATCGAGAAGGGAAACAAAACACGTCATCATAACTTTCTCTCTAACCCGAGTCTGACGAGTGAGATCCTACTGGTGATGGGTCAGGTACATAACATAACATTATTACGATACTTTAGCCTACAAAATATAAAAATAAGTTAACGACATAAGTAACGATATAATTAACTATATAATTACATAATGTATAATCTAAAATTACCAGTTACATCTTATTTAGATAAATTATTACCAAAACTAAATGTACGAATTCATGAATATAATTTGGGGTTACTTTTTACTTTCCAATGGCTATTATAGTTATACATATATAAGAAATATGTTCGTAGGTGCAATGTGTTAATAATCTATGCCTTGCCATAATTGCTTTAAGCTATAGTAATTTTTTTTATCTATGACATGTTAAAGTTACAGTCTAATTAAACTGGTACACATTATAAATTCATAGTGTCTAGCTCAATATTCCTGAATACACACTGAAATTGAGTGATCATCTATAAGACATGCATAAAGTAATAGAGTTCTTCTTATTTGGATGAGTAAAAAGATATATAAATTAGACATTTCATGCCAGGGTGCTTTAACATGACAAATGCAAAAGACTAAGCATAATGACTTAATAAACTCCCATGCATATTATGTGATGAGTCCGAATTATGCTTACTCCCCGGACAGGGACAGATCGGTCCACGGCCTCCGGACCGGACAGAACACTTCGAACACTCAGCCCATTGAACTGTTCGGACTATGACAAAAGTACTAAAAAACTTAAACACTTCTTGACTAAGCTTCCTGCTCTCCTACTAAGAGCTCATGGGTCTTAGAACTTGACCCGGGTCCATTAAACATGACCTGAAAGCCCATAAGGCCCAGATGTAAGGGTATAAATACCCAACCACCTGCATTAAATGTGGGTAATGAAAATTAAATACAACCAGGCTGCTTAATTCTCCCTCTACTCTCTACTCTAAATATTAAACACCCATATACTTTCACAAAACTCCAAACAAATTACAAGTTTACCCCCAAACAATAATTAACCTCACCAAATTGGCGACCACAGTGGGAGAAGAAGGTGCCTGAATCAAGCATTCAAAACCAGCAAGAAAAGTCAGTCTGAATGAATCTGGACGCCCCGGAAGTACCACCAGCTCTGCTCGAAGTAGTGGGTGAAAACGATGAATACACTATCGAAGAGCGCGATAGGGTGAAGGGTGAAATAGAAGCTCTAAGGGCAGAAAATGCTAGGATGGGCATGAAAGAAAAGTCCAAAGCATCAGTTGCTCATCACACCGATAACCCATATAGCATGAGCCTTCAAAGACTCATGTGAGTACCAAAAAGACTCATGCCAGTTCCAAAAAGTCTCACCGGTCTAAGCTAGTAGAGAGTTCTGACTCAAGCTCAGAATCTTCTGATAGCTCTTCGGACGATGAGGGAGTTGAAGAATCCTTATCCTCTAGTAGCGATGAGGGTCGAACTAAAAAGAAGCAAAAGCAGATTAAAAAATATTCAAGAAAAAGGGATAGATATAGAAAGATGAAGAAGAATATCGGCAAAGGGTCATCTCACAGCCGGAAGGCATGTAGACCGGATGCTGATGGATCCTTTCACCTTCCACGATGAACCAGGTATCTTTGCAACTCCCAATGAGGATATTGTGTTCAGTCGTGGCAGAAATTGGAGGCAATCTCCATTATCTTCCAAAATTCTGTCCGAAAACCTCCCTAAGAGGTTTGACAGCACCAAAATGGAAAAGTACGATGGCAGTACTGATCCGGACAACCATTTGGAACAATTTAAAAACTTCATGATGAACTTTGATGACGATGATAAGCTACTTTGCAGAGCATTCTCCCAATCATTTACGGGGAGTGCTCTAAAATGGTATAACAGCCTACCACAGGGTTGTATCAAGAATTTCGATACTTTTTGGGTGGCCTTTCGAAGGCAGTTCGTTGGGAGTAAAGAACTGAAGGGAAATGGGAACACAATAATCCATTGTGCCCAGGAACCAAATGAGTCTTTAAAAGAATATATAAGTCGTTTTGTGAACACCAAGAATGGGTTGGCTGATTGCTTCGAGCAAGTGGCAATAGCATCCCTAAGACAGGGCTTGAACCCTGGCAATTTGGCTGATTCAGTGACTAGAAAGAAGGCCATGACATGAGGAGGGTTGCTGAATTAGCTTGGAAAACAAATTAACGTTGATGAAACGAAGAAAACCAGGATACACAGGCAGGTGAGGTCTACCCCGGTGGCACCAAATCCCAATCAGAATCAGTCCGGGAACAAGGCAAATGAGACCGGACAGGAGCATGGTAGGGCCAAAGCTCAGTCTCAGCCAGCTGCTCCTGCTCAGAGTCAGCAATCCAGAAACAAGAGAGGGCCATGGGTCCAACCGGAGTGGTTCGCAGAATTAAAAGAAAGTGTGGCCATCATTTATGATAAAACAAAGGAAGAGGTGCACTATAGAAGACCAGCCACACTGCAATCTCCTAGAGAGCATCGCAATAACTATTTTTGCCAATATCACAATGATATTGGCCATACCACCGATGATTGTATAGCATTGAAACAAGAGGTTCAGAACTTAATCGAAAGGGGAAAGCTGGGGGCTTATGTCAAAAGAAGAGGAGGTAACAGGCCTGACAATACTCACCGGGTTGGTCCAAGTAATGCTGCTCCGGAGGGAGCCATGGTTATAATTGAGAGGTTTGATGTGGAATCTGAATACTTGGATCCTGATCCAACTCGAAATAGAGTGGGTGCAATTGAAGAGTGTTCTAGGACAGTCTCCGGCCTCATTAAGTTTTTTGAGTCCCTTACAATTTTCGGAGGGGATACTATGACAGCTCCTACTGCTTCTTCGAGGAAGAGGCACGTTCGTACTTTGGCCACCCAGCTAGGAGGAGGCATGACTTCCTATCAGTCACAAAATCCATTCCCCTTCATTGTTTTCGATGAAGATGACTTAAGAGATATAGCTGGCCCTCATGAAGACGCTGTTGTCAGAGGAGCATCAATTGGAGGCTATGACATAAGAAGAATTTTAGTGGATGCGGAAAGCTCAACCAATATCCTATTCTTAAATACATACAAAAGAATGAAAAATCCAGCTGTAATTCAGGGTTCGGACATGTCAATTGTGGGCTTTACCGACAGCTCAGCAGATGTGATCGGAGAGTTCGAAGAAGAAGTTCTATTGGGCAAGGGCCCTTTCAAGAAAATGGTCAGGATACTTTTTATCGTGGTGGATTGTCCCACTTGCTATAACGCTATTCTAGGGAGGTCTTGGCTCTCTAGAATGCATGCAGTGGCTTCAACAGTCCACCAGTGCTTGAAATATGCTGTTCAGGGACATGTGGGAGTCATTCGGAGTAGTCAAAAGATTGCAAGAGAATGTTATGCTACAGCTCTGGCTCCCCGGACACTGGGGGCAGTTCGTATCAACGAGCAATAGCAATTTGAGGGGATTTCTAGGGGTGAGGGTGAAATTGATGACCCCAGAGAGACCCCTGGAGTGTTGATACCGGTCGAAGAGGTAGAGACACATTGTTTAGAAGAAGGAAAAAATGTCAAGATAGGGTCTAAAATGCCACCCGATCTGAAAAGTGAAATGTTAAAGTTTTTGAAGAACCATCAGCACGTTTTTGCTTGGTGCAATGCTGATGTTACTGGGGTTCCAGAAGATATGATATCACATCACCTATCCGTTCGGAAAGATGTAGCACCAGTGGTTCAAAAGAGAAGGGCTTTTTCCAAGGAAAAGGCTGATGTCATTGTGCAAGAAGTTGACAGGCTCACAAAGATGGGGCATATTAAGGAGTCTCAATATCCTTTGTGGACTGCCAATCCGGTTCTGGTGAAAAAGAAAAATGGCAAGTGGCGCATGTGCATTGACTTCACAGATCTTAATAGAGCTTGCCCAAAAGATTTGTATCCAGTCCCCCGGATTGATCAGCTAGTAGACTCCACCTCTGGGAACAAGCTGCTATCCTTTATGGATGCCTTCTCCGGATACAATCAGATCCTAGTAGATCCAAAGGATCAAGAGCATACTACATTTGTCACTGACAGGGGTCTTCATTGCTACAAGGTAATGCCATTTGGGTTGAAAAATGCTGGGGCTACTTATCAGAGATTGGTCAACAAAGATTTTGCTGATCAGATTGGAAGGAATATGGAAGTATACATCGATGACATGATAGTAAAGAGTGTGGATGAGCAATTGCACTTGGCTGACCTCCGAGAAACTTTTGCCAACTTGGTAAAAGTGAATTTGAAGTTAAACCCAGAAAAATGTGTGTTCGGAGTGCAGTCCGGGAAGTTTCTAGGCTATATTATAAGTGAGCATGGGATACACCCCGATCCGGACCAGCTTAATGCTCTATTCCAAATGGAGTCTCCTCGAAATATTAAAGAAGTACATCGACTAACGGGGAGATTAGATGCTTTAAACAGGTTTATCTCAAGGTCTTCGGACAGGTGCGCCCCGTTCTTTCAAACCTTGAAGGGTGCAAAGGGATTCGATTGGACCTCACAGTGTGATGAGGCTTTCAATGAGATCAAGAAGCACCTATCTTCCCCCAAAACTTTGTTTAAACCAGTTGATGGGGAGACACTCTTCGTATATTTGGCAGTTTCAAGTTGTGCCATCAGTGCTGTGTTGGTAAGAGAAGTGGATAGTTATCCCCATCCATTGTACTACATTAGCAAAAGTTTGATAGATGCAGAAAGGCGTTACTTGAAACTCGAAAAGTTAGCATTAGCCCTGGTAATAGCTGCAAGAAAACTAAGGCCTTATTTCCAGGCTCATCCTATCATCGTCCGGACTTCTTTTCCCTTGAAGAACGTCCTCCAAAAGGCAGACATTTCAAGCAGGATGACTAAATGGTCAGTAGAATTGGGGGATTTCGACATAGATTTTGCTCCTCGAACAACAATTAAGGCCCAAGCTGTGGCTGATTTTTTGGTTGAATTTCACTCCGACAAAGATTCGGAGCAGGCTACTGACGTAAAAGATAAAAAGGTATGGGTCGTCTGAACAGATGGTGGATCTAGCACTATGGGATGTGGTGCAGGGGTGTGTTTGACTTCTCCATATGGTGACAAAATGTACCAAGCTATATGTTTTGATTTCAGGGCTTCCAATAATGAGTCTGAGTACGAAGCGGCTATAGCTGGATGAAAGTTAGCCTACATTTGTGGGGCTAAGAGGGTCAAGCTAGTAAGTGACTCCCAACTTTTTATCCACCATTCCCAAGGTCAATCTGAGGCTAAAAAGGAGCAGCTTGTGAAATATTTACTCCTTCTTAAAAATGAAGCACTCAAGTTTAAAAGTGTTGCTTATGAACATATACCCCGGACAGAAAATGAGTTAGCAGACTCATTGGCAACCATAGCATACACAGAGTCATATCCATGGATCCATGTGCTGGAAATCCCCTCCATTCAACTTAATATGGGTAAAGAAGAGGAAATTTTTGAAGTACAAGTGAAATAACCTCAGGACTGGAGGTTTCCTCTCCTGTAATACCTCTCCGATGGTATCGTTCCTCCGGATAAATCATTGGCAAGAACATTAAAACACAAGGCTCGTGGTTTTATCTTATTGAGAGATGTTTTGTATAAAAAGTCTTACAGTCAACCTCTTCTGCGCTGTTTGGGGGGTGATGAGTCTCAAGTAGTCCTCTCCGAATTGCATGATGGTGAGGGATCAGCTCATTGTGGATTCAGGGCTTTAACAAGGAGAGTTTTACTGGCCGATTACTATTGGCCATCTATCATGAAAGATGCTAAGGAATTGGTAAGAAGATGTGACCCATGCCAGAGGTACAACAATGAAATTCATGTCCCAGCCATTCCTTTAGTTTCAATTTCTGAGCCTATACCTTTTGCTCGATGGGGGTTGGATTTAGTAGGGCCTCTCCTTATGGCGTCCGGAGGGCGCAGAACTATAATTGTTGCTATAGACTACTTTTTGAAGTGGATTGAAGCAACCCCTCTAGCAGGAACAACATCAAAAGCTGTCATAAAATTCATTCTATCCAACATCTGTTGCAGATTTGGTGTCCCACAAAAGATAACGACAGACAATGGGCCACAGTTCGACAACAGGGAAATGAAGAGTTTCTGTGCCTCAAGGGGTATACGACATTGTTTCTCTTCACCTTTCCACCCACAAGCAAATGGACAAGTCGAAGTGGCTAATAGAACTATACTGTCCGGTTTAAAAAAGAATTTGGAAGGGGCTGCTGGAAAGTGGCCTAGTTCTTTACAAGAGGTTTTGTGGGCCTACCGGACAACACCTAGGGCTGCAACACAGGAGTCACCTTTTGCTTTGGTCTATGGGATGGATGCAGTAGATCCTATAGAAGCAACTCTCCCATCGTTTCGTGTTCACAACTTCTCCGAATGCGCTAACGAAGTGGAAATCAGAGGTCAGCTCGATCTGGTAGAAAAAAGACGAGTTAAATCTCACCTTAGAGTTGCACACTATCAGGGTTTGATGAGAAGAAGATTTGCTTCCAGAGTTAAAAGAAGAGATTTCCAACCGGGGGACAAGGTATTGAGGAAAGTCTTCTTACACACTAAAGAAAAACTGTTCGACAAATTGGCTCCGACTTGGGAAGGACCTTATATGGTTGTTGAAAGGCTTAAACCTGGAACATATTGGCTAGAAGACAAGGATGGAAGAGTTTTGAACCACCCTTGGAATATCGAACATCTCCGGATGTACTTGGAGTAGCATTTGTGTAAATATTTACTTGTTTAAACATCCATGTAAATATTTGGGGGCATACTCTTTCCTTCCTGGTGGCACGGGGAGGTTTTAATGAGGTGTCCGGGCTTTTGAATAAAATTTGATGCCTTCTTAAAAATTTTCTGAAGTGTTTTAGTTTTGTACTTTGTCACACCATCCGGATTGAAATAAAAGAGTGATGACCACTTAAACATTCGTCATTGGAGAATTTAAACACTCTCACTATGAAATAACTAAGGGCTATTTAAACTCTAGCCGGAGAATTTAAACACTCTCACTATGAAATAACTAAGGGCTATTTAAACTCTAGCCATCAAAATTGGAACAGATTATGAAAGAAGATGAGAATTGCACAAAACAAAGATATTCATTAAAATAACTTAAAGTGCCCTGGCCTTCCAAGGACTTTTAAATTGTCAAAACAGAACAAAAGACCTATCCGGTCAGATACCGGACACAATTACAAAAAGAGTGCCTTGGCCATCCAAGGACTTTAGTTTGGGTAAACAAGTAAAAAGTAAATCATAAGTTAAGGTTGAGCCTTTGAAGATGGCTCACCTTCATCTGTCTTTTTCTTCCCTTTGAGATCACTTTTCTCTTCGTTGGGGCTCTCCCCGGTGTGTTCTTTGTCATCCGATGAGGAAGCATTGGAGCAACCATACCTGTCTCCTTCAGCCATTGTATGATACGGGAGGTCGTCAGACTCAACGTGAAGCCATAAATCCCCTAGGTTTCTCTTCGGAAACTTCTCATGGAAGAGTAGAACCATGTCAGACCTCACCTTGGCATACATTTCCTCCTGGGTGTCTATCATGTTGTTGGCATAAGCGTCGATCTTGGCTTGGATTTTGGCCTCCTGCTCCCTTAACAAAGTAGCTTTCTCCTCGGCAGCCTTGGACACTGAATTCTCAAGAGCAATCTTGTCACTGTTTAAGTTGGTGATGACTTGGTCCTTGGCCTTGGTCTCCCCTCTTGAAGTGGCAAGATCTTTCTCCAATCCGGACAACTTCTCCCGGAGCTCTATGATAGTGTTCTCCAGTGTGGTGACTTTTATGGCACTTACCTCTTGGTTTCTCTTCAGCTCTTCGTTTTCTTCCTTTAGAGTGGCAGCATTCGAAGTGGCAGTAAGGAGATCGTCGGACAGCCTCTCTTTGCTAGACTTGAGGTCTTTGATAATGTCTGCCTGATTTCGAACTTGCTTCTCCAACTCAAGTACCGGTTGAACATTTCTTAACAAAGAGTAAGCTATAGCATCCTTATCACTTGAAACAGTAAAGGTCTTACCATTAAAAGTGACTCAGTTTGAAGTGCTCGGAGGGAGATAAGGCCCGGCGAAATCATCTCTGGGAAGATTCATGAAGTACTCACCAAGCCCACCAAGACCAATGATGTCCACACCGTCAATACTAAGATCACCCCCTTCGACCTCATCGGTTTGGAAGTCACGAGGTATCTCTTCTGCTTGTGTTGGGTCAGAGGGGTCAACTTGGGGAGGAGGCTCCGAAGTCTGGAGAGAAAGCTCGTCACCCTTGGAGGTCTTTTTCTTCTTGGCCTCCCTGTCTTTGCTTTCTCCTCCCCGTTTACGATCTCTTTTGGAAGCTCTTGGAGGATTTGGCGAATGCACTTCTTGCCTTTCAGTCTCCTGCTCCACTACTTCCAAGAGAGCAGCATCAATTTGACTGGGGACTGGCCCCTCTGGTTGTATTGGAGCATCCTCCTCCACCTCTCCAGGATTAGCTTCACCAACCACTTTCTTGCCCTTATTTTTGCCCTTCATCTTACTCGGGGCTTTGGCCCGGCCTGGCAAGTAGAGTGTCCCATCTGGTTCATGCGTCTTTTTAAGCACAACATCCGGAGGAGGCTAAGTGGTAAGCTCCTCCCAAGTTAAGTCTCTCCGACCTGTGGTGTTCCACAAGTGAGGCCTTGCCAAGTTGCCTCCAGTGAAAGCAGCATGGAACCGGTTCCCCCACTTCTCAGCAGTCCAAGCATCGATCTTGGTGCAAGTAGCCTGCCCGGTTTTCAGATGATCGCTGAAGTCTTTGGGCAGTTCTGCTAAGGCAAAAATAAAACAAATTAATTTAAACTAACTTTAAAAAAAAGAGATAAAAGTGTAAAGCATGAGACTTACGATCACTCCTCCATCTGCTTGTGAGAAGGCTTGGGTTGACTCCAGACTTAATTTTCTGCCCGTTCTCCCATGCACCACTTACGAACAGGAACTGGGTCTTCCAATTCCTCTCCGACTCCAGCAAGTCATTCACAGCTTTGAAGTTATCCCCCATGTTGAAATGGTAGAAGGGGATGTGGTGGTTTCTGCAGAGACTGGCCAGGGCAGCAAACTCCTCCATCGGTAGAGGGATCCCGGAGAGCCTTGAAGCCATAATGCTAGCCATGAGGGTGTACCAGGCATTGGGGCTTAGCTGGCTCGGACAGAGCTTTATCAGATAGAAGTATCTGACAATTTCTGGATCCATAGGGAATCTAAGTCCCCAATTGAACAGCTCCGTGAAGATGACAATTTCGCTTAATTTTCAGTCCATGGGAGTCTCTGGGTGTATGGGGATCCTGATCTTCACGTTCTCCGGTATTCCCCACTTCGTATGCATCCGGCCCAGCTCAGCTATGTGGATGAATGCGTAGTTAATTTTCTGCAGGGCAAGGAGGTACTTGACGCTGACCTTGTGAAAACAAGGCCCTAACCTTCCTTCGAGAATCTCCAGTAGACCCGGATGCCTCAAGCATAACTTTTCCTTGCCTTTGTCTTTTTTGGCATCAATGGCACTACTAGTCTGTTCGGAGGGCTCAGACTCAAATGGAGCCTCTTCGACATAATCCTCAATTACTTCCTCCATAATTGATGAAGGATTTTCAGTAGCAGTAGTAGGGGGAGGGTTCAAATCTGGCTCAGCCTGGTCTCCGGACTGCTGGGCTTCAGTGTTCCTTTGGTTTATGGCCTCTGATTGGGCTCTGATGCGGATGCTTCTCTTCGACGACTTGGACTGGTGCCCTCCGGACCGGACAGTCTGTCCTTGGAAGCTCTGATGGGCACTTCTGACCCAGTGCTGCTGTCTTTAGCACCCGATTTTGAAGGAGTGCTCTTAGAAGCCTGACCTTTAACTAACCGGCCTCTTCTCCGGTCAACTAGTTTTTGAGGGGAGTGCTCAGTGTCTGACCCCATAGCTATGAAGGGGGAGGGTTTTTTTTAAACTGGTTACAATAACGCATGGCTCAACCACAGGTTCCGATTCTTGAACCGAGGAACCTGAGATAATGGGGGAGAGATTGGTTTGAAATAACCTTTTCGGCTTGGTGCCTTTAGAGGAAGAAGAGCCTTGATCTGACTCTGTGGCTGAAGTTACTGGTCTGTCGATGGGCGAAACGGGTAGTCCTGCTGCGATACGTCTTTCCCTTTCGACCTTTTGCGCCTTTTCTGATTCAGAGAGGTTGAGCCACCCACCTTTGATCAGAGCGTTCCTCGCTGTAAACATAAACTATCTGGGTAAATTTTTGCTTTAGAGAGAGAAAGCTTTAAGAAGTTGCAGAGTAAATATGAGGGAGATGGTAAAACAGTAGAAAGTGTTTTAATTTCTAGTAAATCTGAAAAAGGAGTTTGATTCCTAGGAGAATTCGAGAATATTGGTAATGATTAAAGACGGCGCTGATGTCACCACCTTTAATTAAGAGGTTGCTTTTCGAAGAAGGTGGGGTCGAAATTCAAGGTGAAAAAACGGCTGAAGCAACCAACCAGAAAGCGACACGTGTCCTACAAACTCTGGCAAAAACCGTTTTGGATTCACAAAGCTTTATCAGTCCGGATAAAGCCATAACCCAAGATTGAGAGACCTTTCCGGAAAAAACTACCTCTGACTCCGAACTGTTTTTTAGGTTTTTGACAAAGGTATTTGAACAAACACCTAAAAAAGAGGCTCCTGATGAGTCCGAATTCTGCTTACTCCCCGGACAGGGACAGATCGGTCCAAGGCCTCCGGACCGGGCAGAACACTTCGAACACTCAGCCCATTGAACTGTTCGGACTATGACTAAAGTACTAAAAAACCTAAACACTTCTTGACTAAGCTGCCTGCTCTCCTACTAAGAGCTCATGGGTCTTAGAACTTGACCCGGGTCCATTAAACATGACCCGAAAGCCCATAAGGCCCAGATGTAAGGGTATAAATACCCAACCACCTGCATTAAATGTGGGTAATGAAAATTAAATACAACCAGACTGCTTAATTCTCCCTCTACTCTCTACTCTAAATATTAAACACCCATATACTTTCACAAAACTCCAAACAAATTACAAGTTTACCCTCAAACGATAATTAACCTCACCATTATGTAACTAATTTTTACAATGATTTAAATATATACATGCTGATGTTTACAAATTAGCACGATATTCTTCAATATATATGTACAATGGCGAATATGTACATATTGATGTTCACAAAATTACATTAGTACATATGCAATGCGACACATATCTTAATTTTGGGGAATAAGTAAGGGTGTGCAAGTTGTAGGGAAAATAAATGTTCTAATTTATTACGGGAGAATCTCTTTATTTTATATTCGAGAAACATATTCAAAATATACTAAGAAAACATGTACACTACACAATAAGTAGATTATTTTACAAAACTTACATCGTTGTTGAAGACGTTATACGCCTTGTGGGTCTGGTAGTCATTAAACTTGGAGTACGAGACATAACGTTAGGGTTGACGCGACAAAACATTTGGTTTAGATTCATTGGAACTTGAAATTGTAGAAGTAGAATAACAACCATACAACCACAACGGTATGCTCATGCATTCAATGACGGATGGAATTATCGAGGAGAACTATGTTTTGACTGCTCGATCTTGCTTTTGATTTCATATTCTGAAAAAGTTAGCAAACATCGACGAGAAGACATCATGAAATTACAAAAAAAAATAAGTTTAAGAATAATCAGAAAACAACCCAAACTTTATGTTGAATTAGAATCCGGAATAACACAAGCTTAATGCGAAATCACACACAACTTATGCGCGATTTCGAACAAAATAATACACACAAATCTGTAGCACGCCAAGTGGACCACCAATTGTCGGATGGGCGCATTGGGTGTGTGCATCCGAGAGTTCGCCATCCTTTTGGTGCACCAAAATACTAAACAACTACGGCATATCCACTAACTCTAAATCTTGCATTTTAACCATATTTTCTACAAATAGACATCCATAACGTAGATTTACACCTAATTCAAACAACACAACTAACTAGAAATCAAACAAACAATTACATACATATAAAAAAAAAATGTAACCTAAAACTTTTAACTCAAATATCCAAAAATATGTATATCGAAATTTAAAAAAGAAACGTAATAATTTACCAATATGATGAAATCGAATTTTGAAAATTTTAAATCTTTTTAAACTAATAAAATTAAGACATTTCTACTTTTCGGTAGAAAATTATGTGGGTAACCAAAAGAACTACATATATTAGAAGTTAAATGGTTTTAAAAAGGAGATTAAAAAAGAAGAAAAAAGGAAAAACAAACTAAAATATACTAACCTAAATTAACATATTATATTTGGTTAGTTACACCAAACTGCTTTACTGCTTTACACCTAAAAAAACAGTGATCAACGTATGAAATAATATATTCAAAAATTATAAAATAAATATAAATTAATTTTCTGTTACTTAGAAATTCTAAGGGAACAAAATTAATAACAAGTAAAAATAATATGTTTATAAAATGATATATTTTAACAAACTAAAATATACTGACCCAAATTAACATATAACCAAACTGCTTTACCATCACAGTGAAATTGAGGAACCGTTCCCACATTTCGAGCGTGCTTATTTCCAAATAATTCTTTTCCAATTGAAGTCAGATACAGTTACATCTTATACTGTAGTATACAATAACTGTTTCCTTAAAACATTCATCATCCTAATTCCTACACGAAAATGAGACTGCCCTCCTCAAGTCCTAACTCCTAATAACGTAGGATTTTGTTACACGCTTCAATATTCCAAAATGTCATGCGTGAACCCAGGCAATAACACAAAAATATATCGTTGCCTACCCAGACATGAGACAACCGCCAAATTCCTATCGATCCGCGTTAAATGTGTTAGAACCAATCAGATTATTTCAATCTGACTGGTGTGGTATGATATTTCTATAAAAATAGTAGCTTCTTTCGTATTAAGATACTACCATTCATACTCTCTACTTTCCATTCTTCGACAACTCCATTCTAGTACAACCCTAAAAGCAAGCAAAGCATGATGAGTTGTGTTTTACCTGTTCATGCTTCTGGAAAACAACAGATCGCTTCAGATGAAGGAATGGGAACGAAGGTGGATTTTCTTCAACTGGAAGTGGCAGGTAAAGTTTCTGAAAAACGATTCGGAAGGGGCAAGAGGAGTCTTGTGCACAAGGTGAAGAAGAATCTGCAAAAGAAAAAGAAGATTATAGAGATGAAGGCCAACTCAGATCCATCCAAATGGTATTTTCCTTGTTATACCACCAAAGGGCGCTGTATCATTTTCACGCTGAAGAAAGGAGAACAAGGTTCCAGTTCTGGATCTAAATATCTAAATGAAGGAAGTGTACGCTGATAGTCTTTTTAAAAGGTTGGATCCAAGGGTTTAGTTTTTTTTAGTAAAAGCTTAGTTCAGAGGTACGTAAGTATAAAATTACTAGGTGAGGGTTAGGGTTAGGTTTAGGGTCAGGGTGAGGGTTTATATGTCTATTATAGGATCGGTTTCTTTATTGCTTTACATTTCAGATGCAATATGGCCATGGTGGTCTGTCCAATGCTTTATGTTTATGATGTAATATGGATGTGGTCTATAGAATGCTTTGTCTTTCGTCGATGCTTGTTGAGTTCATCTAAATTGCTTCTTAACTGTTCGGACCCCGTTACTTGTTTATTGTGTTTCTCTTATCTCTTCAGCATTATTTTTTATGTGTCAAGGATTGCAGTTTTGCCATATTCTATGTCCACAAAAATATTTCCCATAATACACTTGATCCATTACCGCCAGGCCAATTCCACGACATTCATCTTTTTAACATAATGTCTGATGCTTGTTCCATGACATTCATCTCTTTCTCGTCCGAATTAAGAAGTTCATAGGCATCTAATGTGTTTATTCGACATGTATCTATGTGCTTAAATTTTTCAACACCAGTCTGTTCTCAAATTTTAATGAACACTTCTAAAAATGATGATGAGCGGATGCTTTGAGTGACATTTATGATGTTGCTAATAAATATTATTATTGATGTAAAAACTGTAAGGTCGGGTTCATATGCATCTAAATAAGATCAGCGTTGTTCGAGTTAATCCATAAAGTGAAACTATATTGTATCAACTAAAATATATATGAAGACATTCCTCTCTCTACTGGAAGATAAGGCTTATCTATTTTGTTTTCGTTTATAAAGTTACGCTATCATATATGTATAAATAAACCACTAATGTAGTACTTATTTTTATAAAATTTAGTTAATGCCCAATTAATGATCTTTACATGAAAACTTTATTGGTCCTTTAAATATACTTTTAAGGGAGTAATTTCCATTTTCTTGGTTTAGTTTAAGTATAGGCTTATTGAAGATTAGTCACTTACTTCAATGTAAGCTTTTTAATGTCATTTTCATTGAAAGTATTTAAATAGATTTACTTAGGTGCTGCTAAGCTGCAGTTGATGATGTCAACTTTTTACACATAAAAAGTTAAAAAGTTAGAGCATGTACCCCCAAACGCGCTAAAGTATATGTTAAAGAGTTTTTTTAAGAGCATGCACATTCGTTATTGTTAAAATTGTGTGTTAGTGGGTGCCAATTAAGAGTGAGTACATAATTTAACATTCTTTTAGCTAATAATCCTAATTTTACTCTACTCGTTTTTTTAGTTTTATCTTTTAAAACGCTTTTTAATTATTTTTTTAATTTTATCTTTTAAAACGCTTTTTAAGTAACGTTTTTAATTTGTTCTTATTTTAATTCTGTTTGTTCTTATCCATATATATTAAAGATATTTTTTCAAACATATTTTAATTAAACACTTTACTTTGGTGGTTGTTAATCAATATATATCGAAAATATTTATGCTTGTGAATCTATCATCAAAAATTGATATGTCAGATTTGGATTCTAAATCTTTAAATTTTTTACAGAAAGAAAGTTCAACGGATACCATTTTTGTTTGTTGTATTGAAAAGAAAAAAAAAAGTAATTGAAAAGATGAATGAAAACGAAGAAGATGGTGAATAACTATGATGAAAAAAGAACTGCAATAAGAAGAAGATGAATCATGAAAAAAACATTAAAAATAAAAAAGATATTAAAAAAAGCGGGAGAGAAATAAAAATTCCGCCAAATGTTAACAAAGCTGACGTGGCTTTGTTAAGTGGCTCTGGGAAATTAGCAAACCCACTAGCTTTTTTTGGGTTCGTGTTAGTTAACTTCTCCACTAACACATTCACTGGAGATACTTTTTATTAAAAAAAAGTTACACTCTTTAACATATACTTTAGCGTGTCGACTGTACATGCTCTAACTTTTTTTTAATAAAAAATATCTCCAGTGAATGTGTTAGTTGAGAAGTTAACTAACACGGATAAAAAAAAGCTAGTGGGTTTGCTAATTTCCCAGAACCACTTAACAAAGTCACGCCAGCTTTGTTAATATTTGGCGGAATTTTTATTTTTCTCCCGTTTTTTTTAATACCTTTTTTATTTTCAATGTCTTTTCATGATTCATCTTCTTCCTATTGCAGTTCTTTTTTCATAGTTATTCACCATCTTCTTCATTTTCATTTATTTTTTCGATTACTTTTTTTTCTCTTTTCAATACAACGAACAAAAATGGTATCCGTTGAACTTTCTTTCCGTAAGAAAATTGAAGATTTGGAATCCGAATCTGACATATCAATTTTTGATGATAGATTCACAAACATAAATATTTCCAATATATATTCATTAACAACCAACAATTTTTAATTAAAATACTTTTGAAAAAATATCTTTAATATATATGGATAAGAACAAATAGAATTAAAATATCTTTGATATATATATATATATATATATATATATATATATATATATATATATATGGATAAGAACGAATTAAAATCGTTAAGTAAAAAAGTGTTTTAAACGATAAAATAAAAAAAAACCAGTGGAGTGAAATTAGGATTGTTAGCTAAAACAATGCTAAATGATGTTTTTCACTCATAGTTGGCACCCACTAGCACACTATTTTAACAACAACAAGTGTACATGCACTTAGAAAATATTTTAGAAAACACCTAATGGTTAGAAAATGTTTAACTAAATTGTCTTAGCTTATAACTATTTTAGTATGAAGTTTATCACTAACTACTGCAATTCCTCACACCATTGAACTAAAAGATTTGAGGGAAATAAGTATTTTCCATTTTCTTGGTTATTTTAAGTATAAGCATATTGAAGATTCGTCACTTACTTCAATATGTTTAAAGTAGGGAAATTGTTAAACAAATAGCCAAAATTAATATGTAAAGCTTTATTTTCAGATTTTTAATATTTATAAAATTATTATTTATTAAAAACTCTTAAAAGTTTAGTATTATATATATATATATTATTTATTTACATTTTATACAATATTATAATTCATAAAAAATGTTTTAAAATCTTTAAAATTTTGTTTATTTATATTTTATACCATTTTACTGAATAATTTTGGCCATCTTTATAACCGTTCCTTTAAAATAATTTTCATTCAAATTATTTATATAAATTTAATTAGGTGGAGGGGATAATTATAACTTTTTACGCCTTCTAACATGTTTTAGAAAACATGTTGGAAAATGTTTAACTAAATGGTCTTATAGTCTTAGCTTATGATTAGAAAAACTATTTTTGGTACGGTATTTATTGTTAGCATAAAAGACAAAACTTCAATGGTAAGAATGAATATTAAATATGAAAGTGAGAATAAAACAGAAGAGTTAATGGAAGATTAAAAGATTCATTTTTAATTTCAATAATAAAAACGATTAATATAAGCTAAACAAAATCAACAAGGTATCTAGCAACCAATAGAAAAACAGAACAGCTAAACTAAAGCAATAGAAAAACAAATCAGCTTCTAACAATCTTAAAACTCCTCCTTGTTTCGATGCTGCAAACTCTAAGCTTCTAGCAAAAATATTCAAACTTGCTAAGTGGTAGATTTAGTGAAAATATCTGCAATTTGATGTTCAGATTTGCAGTAACAGAGAGTTTCATCACTACTCTTTTAAATTTCTCGAACAAAGTATAACTTGATGTTGAGGTGCTTAGTCTTTCCATACAAGAATAGATTATTGGAGATCGCAATGACATCTTAATTATCAACTAGTATTTCATTTCTTTACTTTTGCTCAATCTTTAGATCAACTAGAATTTTCCTTAACCAAAGAGCTTGATTAACCATAGGTGCCGCAGCTCTAAGTTGTGCCTCCGTAGTGGATTGAGCTACAATTTCCGGCTTCTTTGAGCCAAACGAGAATATACTTGATCTGTGGAAAAAAACAGTAACGAGATGTACTCTTAATATCATCAAGTGAGCCACCCCAATCAGTGTCAGAGAAACTAATTAGCTTCATCTCTTTCTCTTTTAAAAACCTCACTCTATAGTTCCAGGTCCCCTTTATGTATCTGGTAACTCTTTTTGCAACTCTCATGTTAGTTTCATTGGGATAAAATATGAATCTGGAGAGAATACTGACAACATTTAAGATGTCAAGTCTGGTTGTTGTCAAATACATCAGACAACCAACCAAACTACTAAACTCAGCTTTAATAACCTTAGCATAACCATTATTTTTTACTAGCTTCTTCTTTTTATTCATAGTAGTATTCATTGCTTTGCAATATTTCGTTTAAATTTAGTAAAAACATGTTTTCCATAATTTCCGTGACATATGAACACTTCATCTTGGCTTTGTTTGATCTCAACACCGAGGAAATATGACATCAGACCAAGGTCTATCATTTCGAAAACCTTTTCCATTTCTAGTTACTTAATTAATTTGCTCAAGATTGCTTCTTGTAATTAACAAATCATATACATAAAGAGAAATGACTAAGGTATTTGTACCTTCATGCTTGACATGCATTGTGAGTTCAGATTGACTTTTATGAAACCCAAGGCCCACCAAATGATCATCAATCCTATTGTACCATGCCCGCATAGCCTGTTTTAGGTCGTATAAAGCCTTTTTTTAACAAGTAGACTTTATCCTTAAAATTCTTTAGGTTGTTCGATAAACATTTATTCTTGCAAAGCTCTATTTAAGAATACAGATTTAACATATAGCTGGAACAATTTCCAGCTCTTTTAAGCAGCAAGACCAAGCACTAATCTTATTGTGTCAACCTTGGAAACAAGTGCAAATGATTCCACATAGTCGGGTCCAAATACTTGTTCATATTCCTTCACAGCAAGTCTTGCTTTGAATATGTTAAATGAACCATCAAGATTTTATTTTGTTTTAAAATCCCATCTTACTCCAATTATCTTTTTATTTTGAGATCGATCAACCAACTCCCAAGTTTTATATTTTTTTTATCATCGACAACTCCTCATACATTGCAGCCATCTAATATTGACTGTCTTTTACATCGTAGAAACCCAACAGGCTCACAAACAGCTACATTACACCTTTGATAAATATTATTATAGAGACATAGTCTCTCTTATATGAGCATCATCAACCAAAGTATCTTGCCCTATATCTCTGGGTTCTTCTATTAAGTTTTCATTGATTGAACTATTTGGTGGATTAGAAATCTGGTTCACCGTGTTTGAGTCTTTCCAATTCCACTGCACATTTTCAATAAAATGAACATCTCGGCTCACTATAACCCGACCCGTATGTGGTTGAAAAAATCTATAAGCTTTGGATATAGTGCAATATTCATCAAATTTTTTGGTGTCTGGCCTTGTATCAAAATTATCTCGCTTGACCAGTAGAATGTAAGTGAAACAAAGGCAACCAACTATTTTAAGAAACTTTAAATAAGGTTTATAACCATACCAAGCTTCAAATGGTGTCATTTTTTTACTATTTTTGTTGAAATAAGATTTTGTAATTACACAAGAGTGTTTGGTGTTTCTCCCTTAAAGAATTTTGAAAGATTATTTTCATAAAGCAAACATCTCGTCATCTCCGTTATGAATATATTTTTTCTTTCACTCACCTCATTAAATTCACGAGAGTATGGTGTTTTCAATTGATGTTCAATTCCAGCCTCTTCACAAAACCTGTTAATTGTTTTTAAAGTGTACTCCCCGCTATTATCAGAACTTATGGTATCAATAAAGCATCTATTTTCATCCTTAATTTTGGATTTAAATTTCCAAAATACACCGGAAATTTCTGACTTTCTTTTGAAAAAAATAAATCCAACACATTCTTGTTTGAATCACCGTTTCTAATCTTCACTCTCTTGACTTCAGTGTTCCTTAATTCTTTCAAGATATCTTTGTCATATGTCATGTGGTTTGTACGTCGACTATCAATCAACAAACTATCACTCAATTCTCTTCCTCAGAAACAAGTGACCACAAACAATTAATCTTATTTTTCTTGATCAACTCACCGTGCATCTGACCTTTCACTTTGCAGATTACAACTTCATATCTGAGTTGGTTACATTACGAACATTTAGTATCAGGTCTCATCCAACACTTGTATGATGGATGACCTTTTCTCTCATAATGGCGGCATGGTGGGTATGAATTATTGTATACTTGTTTCTTTTATCTTTTGATAATTTTTAGTTGAATCTCCACTCATTGACTTGATTTTTTTATTAATTTTATACTTGTTGTTGTCTTTATATTTTACATGTAAGGAACCTTCAATTAACCCTTCTTGAATCATAGACGTTCTCTTCTTTTATGCTTGCAAAATATTTAGAAGTTCTTTAAGTAGACATTTGACAGGTCTTTGGTGTTCTCTAGAGTAGTAATGGTGGAGACACTGTGACAACACCCACTGCTTCATCAAGGAAAAGGCATGTACACAGTTTTGCCACTCAGTTGGAAGGGGGAATGTCTTCCCATCAATACCAAACCCCTTTTCCATTTATAGTTTTTGATGAGGATCATTTGAGAAATATTGCTATTATCAGAACTCATAGTATCAATAAAGCATCAATTTTCATCCTCAATTTTGGATTTAAATTTCTGAAATACACCGGCAACTTCTGACTTTCTTTTTAAAAAATAAATCCAACACATTCTTGTTTGAATCACCGTTTCCAATCTTCAGTATCTTGACTTCAGTGTTTCTTAATTCTTCCAAGATATCTTTGTTATATGTCATGTGGTTTGTGCGCCGACTATCAATCAACCAACTCTCACTCAATTCTCTTCATGAGAAACAAGTGACCACAAACAATTGATCTTATTCTTCTTGATCAACTCACCGTGCATCTGCTTCTTGCATATGACCTTTCACTTTGCAGATTACAACTTCATATCCGAGTTGGTTACATTACGAACATTTAGTATCTGGTCTCATCCAACACTTGTATGATGGATGACCTTTTCTCTCACAATGGTGGCACCTGTTGTGCAGAAAATGAGAGTTTTTTCTAAGGAAAAAGCTGATGTGATAGTCCAAGAGGTTGATCGGCTCACCAAGATGGGATACATAAAGGAATCCCAATATCTTTTATAGACTGCCAATCCGGTGTTAGTCAAGAAAAATAACGGGAAATGGCGTATGTGTATTGATTTCACTGACCTTAACAGAGCCTGACCAAAAGATCTTTATCTAGTCGCCATAATATATCAGTTGGTAGACTCAATGTATGGAAACAAGTTACTGTCCTTCATGGATGATTTTTCTAGGTACAACCAGATACAGGTGGATCCAAAGGATCAAGATCATACTACCTTTATAACAGACAGAGGTCTCCATTGCTACAAAGTGATACCTTTTGGGTTAAAGAATGCTGGGGCTACTTATCATAGGTTGGTGAGCAAAACATTCACTAGTCAGATTGGAAGAAATATGGAGGTATACATAGATGACATGTTGGTTAAAATCCTGGAGGAGGATTTGCATATAGTTGTTCTTCAAGTAACATTTGCTAATTTGACATCTGTGAATTTGAAACTAAATCCAGAAAAGTGTGTCATTGGGGTTCGATCTGGAAAGTTTCTGGGTTATGTGATAAGTGAGAAAGGAATACAGCCCGAACCGGATCAGCTTAATTCCCTATTGGAAATTGATCCTCCTCGGAATATTAAAGAAGTCTAGAGGCTCACTAGAAGGTTGGCTGCCCTAAACCGTTTGATTTCGAGGTCTTTAGACAAATGTGCTCCGTTTTTCCAAACTTTGAAGAATGCCAAAGATTTTAGTTGGTCTTCATACTGCATCCAAGCTTTTGTTGAAATAAAGAAACACTTATACTCACCAAAGAATCTTTTTAAACCTATTCAAGGAGAAACGCTCTATATATACTTGGTTGTGCCAGAATGTGCTATAAGTGAAGTATTAGTAAGAGAAGTGGACAATTACCCTCGTCCGGTATACTATATCAGCAAAAGTTTGATAGATGCTGAGAAGAGGTACTTAAGGCTTGAAAATTTGGCACTAGCCTTAGTGATTGCGGCAAGAAAGATGAGGCTGTATTTTCAATCTCATTCCATCATTGTCCAGACATCTTTCCCATTAAAAAATGCTTCAAAAGGCAGACATATCAAGCAGGATGACCAAGTGGTCAGTTGAATTGGGTGATTACGATATTGCTTTTGCCCCCTCAACAGCTATCAAAGCTCAATCAGTACCTGATTTCCTGGTAGAATTCCATTCGGATAGGAAGTCCAAACAAACTTCAGGAGATAAAACCAAAAAAGTGTGGGAAGTTCGAACTGATGGTGATTCAAGCACAATGAATTATGGAGCTGGAATTTCCCTAACCTCTCTGTACGGTGATAAGATGTACCAAGCTATATGCTTTGGATTCAGGGACTCCAAAAATGAGTCCGAATATGAAGCAACTATAGCTGGTTTTAAATTGGCTTTCCATTGTCGGGCTAAAAGAGTTAGGTTGATGAGTGACTCTCAACTCTTCATCCATCACGCTCAAGGTCAGTCTGAGGCCAAGAAAGAGAAACTTATCAAGTATTTATTCATCCTGAAAGAAGTGGCAGCCAATTTCAAAAGTGTTTGTTATGAGCATATTCTCAGATCGGAGAATACACTAGCAAATTCTTTGGAAACTATAACGTATTCTGATTCCTACCCTTGGATTAATATACAGGAATGCATGTCCATACAACCAATTCAAAACAAGGAAGATGGGGAAAGTATGAGCATACAGGTGATTCAACCTAAAGACTGGAGGTTTTCCCTTATTCAATATATTTATAATCAAGTTTTGCCTTCGGATAAAGCTATGGCAAGAAAGATTAAATACAAGGCACGTGGGTTTTTTTATCATAAGGGGAGTTCTCTATAAAAAAAATATTTCAGTAGACCTCTCCTGCGTTGTTTGGGGGTTGAAGAATCTCAAGTCGTTTTATCCGAACTACACGATGGAGAAGGCTCAACGCATTGTGGAGTGTTGTTAGCTGGGTACTATTGAATATCCATAATGGAAGATGTTAAAGAAATGGTAAAGAAGTGTGATCCATGTCAAAGGTATGGCAATGAAATTCATTTGCCAACATTAGCTATGGAGTCTATTTCTGAGCCAGTACATTTTGCCAAATGGGGAATGGACTTAGTTGGACCTCTGCCTATGGCATCCAGGGGGTGCAGAACTATTATAGTTGCTATTGATTATTTCTCAAAATGAATAGAGGCAGCTCCCTTGGAAGGAACCACTTCGAAGACTGTCATTAAATTTGTCCTATCAAATATATGTTGCAGATTTGGGATCCCTCAAAAGATTACTACAAACAATGGGCCACAATTCGATAACAAAGATATGGAGAATTTTTGTGCTTCTAAACATTGTTTTTCTTCTCATTTCCATCCACAAGCAAGAGAACAAGTTGAAGTTGCCAACATGACTATTTTTTCTGGATTAAAAAATAATCTAGAGGGAGCTACGGGGAAGTGACCAAGCTATTTACAAGAAGTGTTGTGGGCTTACCGAACTACTCATCGAGCCGCTACACAAGAGTCTCTTTTTGCTTTGGTGTATGAGATGGATGCAATTACCCCCATAGAAGCTACCCTACCATCATATAGAGTCCACAACTATTTCAAACAAGCTAATGGGATAGCAATTAGGAATCAGTTGGACCTAATAGAATAAAGAAGGGTTAAAGCTCACTTAAGAACATCTCACTACCAAGGTTTGATGAGGAGACGATTTGCTTCCAAGGTCAAAAGAAGAGATTTTCAACCAGGAGATAAGGTGTTAAGAAACGTTTTCTTACACACCAAGGAGAAGCAGTTCAGTAAATTGGCTCCGTACTGGGAAGGCCTCTATGAGGTCTGTCAAAAGCTCAAACCTAGGACATATAGACTTCTGGACAAAGAAGGGAGAGTTTTGAAGCACCCATGAAATATTGAACATCTCGGGTTATATTTAGAATAAAAGTTTTGTGTAAATATTTACTTGTTGGATATCAATGTAAATATTAGGGGGCATACGTTTTCCTACCCTGGTGGCGCGAGGAGGTTTCAATGAGGTGTCCAGTCTTTTATAATATATGATCCCTTCTTAAAACATTCGGAGTGGGTTTACTACAATTCAATTCAAGTATAAATCACTTGTTTAACATCTTTGGTCTTTAGTGGATCAAATAAACTTGGTTAAGTAATGACTATTAAATACTTGTCATCAGAGATATTAAACAGTCTCATTTTAATACTTCTAAAATGCTACGGGTTACTTAAACATTAGCAATGGACAATTTAAAGAAGAGTATTAAACAAAAGAAAGTTTGATAAACTAAACCTGTTCGGACTTGAACCGAACAGAAAAATAAAACATGCATTGGCCATCCAAGGAGTTTAGACGTTCAAAGGAATTATTCGAACTTTAACCGAATAGTAGTACAAAATGTGCCTTGGCCATCCAAGGACTTTGACTGTTTCGAAAGACAAAAAAAAACAATATAAGACCTTAGAGCTTTTTGCCTTCGGACGTGCCTTCACCACCAACATATTTTTTAGGACTTCCGAGTTCGGCACTCGAACTCTCACCAGTTCCCTCTTCATCATCAGTAGTGGAATCGATTCTGCTGGAGTAGTTGCACTTGTCACCATCTGCTAGAGTATGAAATGGGATTTCTTCATAATCCACATACTTCCATAGCGGACCCATGGTCCTCTTGGGAAAGGTCTCATGGAACAGCAGCACCATGTCAGACTTGATCCCATCATCTCTCTTTTCTAAATAGTCTATTACTTTATTGGTATACTTACCAATACCCGCTTGGATAGCTTGCTCCTGTTGGCTCTTTAATTCCTCATTTTCCTTGGTCATCTCCGAAACAGTGCTCTCTAGTTTAGTCTTCTCGTGGGTTAAGGTTTGAATTGAACCATCCTTCGTCTTCACTTCCTCCTTCAACGTTGTGAGGTATTTTTCTAAGTCAGAATACTTACTCGGGAGCTCAGTTTTGGCTGCGTCCGATGTGGCTAACTTGGTTGCGAAATCCTCCTTGTCCTTCTTTAGTGCCCCAATCCCCTTCTTCAATTCCTCTATACTTTGCTGAGCGTTTAGGAGACTGTTTAACAGATATTTCTTGTCAGGGGTGAGGGAGTTGATAAGGTTGGTCTGACGTTTCACCTGCGTTTCCAAATCAAGTATTGGTCGGATATGACCGATGAGGGAATGGCTCAGGACATCTTGCTCTCCAGAAATGGAGAAGGATTTACCATTGAAGGTCACCATATTGGAATAACTGGAGGGATGGTTGGGACCTGCAAAATCATCCTTCTCAGAATGATTAAAATACAAATCAATGTCTTGAAGGGCACTGATGTCCACTTCATCATTCCATCCCCCATCAATCTCTCCGGACTGGAGATGTGTTGGGATTTTCTCTTCCAAGATAGGATCAACATGGGCTGGTGGAGGTTAGATTTCTGAAGGACGAATAATTATTTCTTCTCCCATGGTAACCTTTTTGTTCTTAGCAGCTTTCTCATCACTACTGGCCCTCTCTTTCCTATCCTTCTTACGAGGCTTTGGTGGGTTCTGCGACTCTCCAGCGTCCCTTATTGTTTCAACCTCTACTGCCTTGAGTATGGCTACATCAATCCCCCCTAGTTCCCCGAACCATTCCCTTTTGTAGCTCTTTGAACCAACTCTTCTGCAGCTTTCTTCTTTTTGTTCTTCATCTTGCTGGGAGCCTTATCTCTGGAAGGTAAGAGAAACTTACCATCATTGGCCTCCGTCCTTTTGAGAATCACCAGGAGGAGGAAGGGTGGTTAGATCTTCCCATGAGAGGTCTCTTCCGCCTGTGGTGTTCCACAGATGAGACCTCACGAGATTTCCCGATGTGAAGCAATTGTGGGAGCTATTCCCCCAGTGTTCCGAAGCCCATGCATTGAGTTTTGCACAAGTCTTTCTGGTGAACTCCTTCAGTAGCACTGAAAAGGAGTAACAAGCTATTCAGAATAGGAAAACACTTATAATTTAAGAAGAAAAAATACTTGGAAGACAAAGAAAAGAAAGGAAATTACCAGTGCATTTCCACATTCTAGTCAGCATGCGAGGGTTGGTGTTGGCCTTAATCTTCCTACCATTTTCCCACGTTCCACTAACAAACAAGAATTGTGTCCTTCAATTCTTTTCGGACTCTAACAAGTCTTCCACAACTTTAAAGTCATTCCCCATGTTGTGATCGTAGAATGGAATCTGATGATTCTTGCACAAGCTTGCTACAGCAGCAAGCTACTCCATCAGAAGGGGGATCTTTGAAAACCTTGATGCCATGATACAGGCAAGGAGAGAGTACCAGGAATTGGGGCTTAATTGGCTAGGGCAAAGTTTGACCAAGTGAAAGTACCTAACAATTTCTGGGTCTAGTGGGAACCAGAGTCCCCAGTTTAGCACTTTGGTAAAAATTACCACCTCATTTATCTTGCAATCCATGGGAGTCTCCGAAGTAATAGGTATCTTTACCTTTACAAACTCCAGAATCCTCCATTTCATCCGGATTCGGCCCAACTCAACAATATGGGTGGAGATATAATTGATGTTTTGCAAGGTCAACAGTTATTTGACGTTAACGTGCTTGAAACAAGGGCAAACCTTACCCTCTAAGCACTCCGAAAACGAATCCGGATGAGTCATACAGATTTTTACCTTACTCTTACCCTTCTTATCAGAAGCAGCATCTCCCGTTTGACCTGATGCCTTGGTCTCGAAGGGGGCCTCCTCGATGCTGTCTTCCATAATCTCTTCCATCACTGTGGAAAGATTGTCAGTTGCCTTAAAAGAAGGGGGGGGGGGGTAAGTTTATTGCACAGAAGGCTGTTCGGGTGGTTGAGCGCTTGTTGCCTCTGAAGACCTAGTGTCTGGATGAAGTTGGGATCCGGAGGGCTTGGCCCGTGGAGCTGCTTTAGATACCTCCGATCCTGAGGGTTTTGTCAGTGAAGGTGTGGATTGGGTTTTAGTTTGGCGGGTCGTCCGTCGAGGGGTTATCTTCTCCGGAGACTTCTCGGTCTCATAATTCATATCAATAAAGGGGGAGGGTTTTCTGAAACTTGAAACGGCTTTTTCCTTAGGCACAGAAGGTTGGGAATCTTAAACAGAAGAACCAGAATGGAGGGGTGAAAGGTTCGGTTTGAATGAAATCTGTCTAGGCCTAGGGTTTTTGGAAGAGGACGACCTTGATCGGCGTCTTAGGTTGGTTGACTGGTTTTCTCACTTGGAGAAACTGGGAGGCTGGTGGCGATACGGTTCTCTCTTTTTACCTTCCTCGATCTCTCTAACTCTAACAAATTTAACCAACCACCTTAAACTAGAGCGTTTCTGGCTGTGAACATAAAATCTCTCAAGAACAATTTGAAGGTAAAGATGGGTATCTCTCTAAAAACGCTTTGAGTGTGGAAGACAATGAAATAGTAAAAGAGTTTTTATATAACAGTAAAAAGTAACAATTACCTAAGGGAAGTTGAAGAGGGTTTTTGTAATGATTAAACGAGGTGCAAACGTGTGAAGAATCAAAAGCCTAGGTAACTTTCTAGACTTAGTGGGTGCGCCGGTCTAAGAAAAGTAACGGTTGGTAGGTCGAACCAAATATTGACACGTGCCCCACGATCCAAGAAGAAAACTCTTAGAATTCTGGGAAGAGAAACCAGTCATGATGAATTTCGAACTAGGTTAGTGTTGAAAATAAACTTCTTAGTCCAGACGACACGAGCAGATCGGATAAAGTTGATACTGGCTTGATATATTTTTTTGGCCTACCAAAAATATTTAGTGAGACCTAAAAAAAGGACTATTGATGAGTTCGGATACTTGAGACACAACCCACTGCTTAATCCAGACAGGGGTAATTCAGACCATAACACTCCACTGAAAAATCTAAACAGGATAAATGTAAAACATCTTTTGACTAAACTATCTGCTAATCAACTTAAAAGACTAATGGGTCCTTAAACTTGACCCGGTTTCACAACTTGACCCACTAAGCCCATATATCATTAATTAAGAGTATAAATATCTCAACCACTTTCATTAATGAGGGTGATCAACATTTAATACAAGCAAGCTTCTTAATTATCTCACTACTCCTCACACTACACACGAAATACTTCAAACTTACCAAAACACTTTACCAAACTACCCCCATCCCAATATAAACCAAACCAGACACTGATGTGAGCAAAGCACCAGTCACAAAGTTTGGAGTCAAGCTGCCTTGTGGGAAGCGCTATGACCAAACCGTCAAATTCGAAAACTATACCCTCTTATACCATGTGTGCCAGTGGTTTGAACACAACCACCTCTGTTATCCACCAAAATCTAATGCTAGCACCCATAAAAGCTAAGAAGCATCAAGGAAAATCGTGCCAACAAATGGTGCAAAGACACAACCAATTTTCCACCGCGAGCATCCAAAGATCCATATGAATATTTCCCTACAGAAGTGGACAAGTGTTATTACCAGGCCAAACCACATTGATCTGTCGGCCAAAACTCCTCACAAATCTGGTACAAAGGGAAAACAAACAACGGCAGAATGCACAAAAAAAAAGAATCGGCATGCCTTGCGTAACTGAAGCCACGACGGACACTAACATGACACATGCTGATATAGAACACGAACCCCCCAGCTTGAGTAATACTCTGGTGAATGGTGCTACCATCACTGACGGGAATCCAGATGAAGAATACGAAGGGCCATGGTAGGAGGCCAATGCAAGGAAATCCAGAAACAGAAAGAGGCGCAGACTGCCCACAAAATCAACGGTTGGCTCATGAAAGTCCTCTCCTGGAATGTTAGGGGGCTCTGTAGGCGGACAAACCAAGGTGCAACACTTGCGAAAGTCTGTAAGCTGATAAGAAAATACTATTTGCCTATTTTCTATTTACTTGAAACAAAATTTTCCCTTAATCGTGTGGAACACTTTATTTACTCTCAATTTATAAACTGGATGCATGTGTCTAACCTGAATGAAATAAAAATGGGGCGATTTTTTTGGTGTGGGATAAGACTAGAGTGTCATGTAACACTCTCGAAATTAGAGAACTTCATATTCATATCGCAGCTCACCGTAACGTCACTAAAAAAGACTTCTACATTACATTTGTGTATCCTTTGAATTCGTGTCATAAAGGAGACCTCTTTAGGATCACTTGACAACCTTGGGCGCCTCCATCAGCATGCCATGTATGATAATGGGGGATTGTAATGCATATTGTTCCCCTGACGACCGCCTCAGGTCTGTCTCTCTAAAAAACGGTGAGCTCATTGACTTGAACAATCTCCGAATTTCTCACGGCCTTGTTGATGCCCTTGCAACAGGTACCTTTTTCACTTGGACAAATGCCACGATCTGGTCCAAGCTAAATAGGGTCCTCGTCAATCCACGTGCAAAGCCTCCTTCTTGCCAATGGATCCAAAATCTGTGTCAAGAGAATAAGTACAAAGTTGTAAAGAGAGAAAGTAGTCAAATCAAAGTACCAATGATTAGAAAGTACCATTTTCCCAAAAAGGGGATCGTTCCTTATATAGTTCCAGTGGTGGGCTCTACTGTCATATGCTATGTTTAACTAATTACATATTGGCCCTCGTATATACAGCTGTTTCCTATGTCCCCTAATATTTACAAATAGGTCTTTATGTACTTTTATAATATCAATTAAGTCCCATAATAATCTTGACATTTTATGCCCTTATCAGTTATAACTAGATATAAACTTAGAATTAAGAAATATGTTAAGTAAGACGACAAACTAAACAAACTGAGTTTTATTTCAAATTTTGTTTTGGGATTTTCGATGATTTTTCTAAATATGTAGTTTATGATCTCATTGTATCAATTTAATAATACATTGGGATTAATATATATCAAATGTCCTTTTCTATTTTTGGATTGCTAGCAAGTTTGGTTTTTAAGAAATCTTTAAATTATGCAGCAACATATGAGGTTCTGAGCGATAATATGTGAGTCGACATATTCTGGTTTATCATATGCACTACAGGCGATTGAGATTATGACAAAATAGTTTCTCATTTTTTTTCTTCCCAATGATTATTGAGTGGAGGAAACATAATATCAATATATTTTATACATTGCACATCTTTCCAGCATCATCCTAATATGTCTTCGTGTTCACACTGATATTTGACTTCAGTCATTAAAACTAAACGGGTAACAACATTTATGTGAAACTTAACCTTCTTTTATTCCAATTTAGTGGATCTTATGTTAACATATATCTTCCCTTCCACCTGAACCCTACATTGAGACAAATTTCACTTTTCTATTTTATTCTCCTATGTAATTTCATACTACTAGAATCTTGTCTCATTTTCTTATATGTTCATCACACTCTTTTTTATATCTTCACTATCGCATGTTCAATTGTAGCTACACAGTTTCTTCTTACCAAATTTTTAGAATTATTATATATTAAAATAAATATTGACTTTATAAGTTTTTTAAAAAATAAAAAAAATAAAGGATGAAGTAACAATAAATAACTAACCAACTATCTCATTAGCGACTAATAATTGTTTTTAGTAAACTACCAATACGTACCTGGGCCCAAGAGAAAAGCAACAAGTAACCCTCATATCCTTCACCAAACCTTCTCTTGTTTACATTTATTAAAAAGTTTGTATATTTCAAACCGTAGCTCAGAAAAAAAAATCTAAATGTATCACCAATTTTATTTTTTAAGATGAACAAAACTACATCCATCGATGATATTTTTCGGTTTTTTAAAAATTATTTTTCAACTCTAGTAACCTGATCTTGCATCTCTTATCATCAAGTAGTACATGTCTTCCATCTTCCCACTTGAGAAATTCCAACCTTTATGCATCATTTTATAACTAGGTGGATGATATTAAACCCGACGAACGTTACAGCTTTAGAGCTATCAATTTAAAATTGTTCGGGAACGAAAGTGGATGATTTGTCGCTAGAGAATTATTAGTAAACATATTTGAAGGAATATAAAACTATATGCAATGAGGCATACTTTAACGTGGAATCGAAAAAGAACTAAAATGGTTACACCACTGTGAAGGAAACAAATCAGTGGAACATTTGATAAGTTTGGTAAGTAGTGTACGATGAATTATAACCAATTAAAACATATATTCTATTACCTCATAATAGAAATCTCTAATTTACCAGATTAAAAAAACACTTTTATGTAAGTCCCTTCTAGATACTTCGAATTGTTTTTTGAACGAAAATAAATTTTCTCATATACATAATTATAATATTTATTCCATGCTTATATTCATTAAGAATGTATATTATAGGTTGACATGGTTTGGGATACAACGATACACAAACTTGTCAAAAATAGAATACCCGAACTAACATACCAGTTTGATGATCAATGAGATTTTTAATCTTTAAACAAGACTTGAGGTTGTGTCTTTTAATTAAACCCATATTTGTCTTAGTTCTGTTTTGCACGTGATGCAATGGATGGATCGACATGCCATATACCATTAAATTTATATATATCACAAATGACCATATTAAAATCAACCAATTACTTTGAGGGCTCAATAGTCTTTTAAACCACGACAATCTCCCTCCTTAAGTAATGATCTTCAACTAGGTACCAAGACATAAGATAATTTCATTAGTTTTAGATCTATAATTTCGAGAGTTCGAGAACTATAAACTTGGTGTCTTTTCATTTTATATTTATAGGCTTATTAAAAATGTGATAATATAAACTAACCTACCCATGAACCACTAGCAAGTTCATGGTAATCCAACTTACCCAATGAACAACTAACCCATGTGTCGTAATCTGATATGTGCCAATGTTCGTCAATCAACAACAAAATATATTTTTTGGTATAAAAATGCGTTAAACTGATATTGAAAAGTTGTACATGAGTTCGGGAGGCAAGTGCCTCATTACAGTGCTTAATCCGGGTTGGATTGAGCATACTACTAGAATGGAAATTAAATTACATTTGTGTTAATGGCGAGCCTTGGTGAGTAGCATGCTATCCGGTGAACCTGGCTTTTGTTCCTTTGAATTGATATCTGAGGTCGGATAGTACATGATGGGCTATGCTTGTGAAAGGGGATTGTTTATTATTGAAAATTATGTCGTTCCTTTCTCTCCAAATGTAGTAGACTGTGGCGCAGAATGCCGTTTTCCAATGAGCTTTGTCGTCTGTTGTGCTGTTCCAGTTGCATGCTTGGTCAAGCCATCGGGGCCAGGAGGGAGGGGGAGTAGGAAAAATTAGCTTTTGAGCTAGAGATTCCCATATTGCGCTGGAGAATTGGCATTGGGCTAGGAGGTGTTCTGGAGTTTCATGTGAGTTTCGCATAAGACACAGGTCGGGGGAGAGTCTAACCCCCACGCGATGAGTTTATCTCGAGTAGAGAGTTTGTTGTTAATGGCAAGCCAGGTGATGAAAGAATGTCTGGGGATTGAAAATTTGTGCCAGATTAGAGAAAACCAAGGGATTTTGCTTCTGTTTGGTCTGAGGCAGCTGTAGGTGCTGCTTATGGAGAAGGATAGATTATTTTTGTTGGGGAGCCATAAGAATGAGTCCTTTTCCAAGGAGGGGGGGGGGGGAGATTTTGGATGGCTGATGCTATTTCTGAGAGGGAGGAGTTAAGGATTCTGCTGGGGGATCTAGCTTGGGGGGGCCATCTCCATCGGCCGCTATGGTTGAGGTCTTTCACCCTTGTTAAGTTCCTGAGGCGGGAGAGGGATTGGATAGAGGGTCTGTATCGGTTAATCAACGAGGTGGGGAACAGCCACGGGTCATGCCAGATGGAGGTGTCTTCTCCATTGCCGATATCGACTCTGTAGAGGTTGGCTGCTACTGGTCGGAGGTTGAGGATCTTTCGCCAGCTCCAGCTCTCGTTGGGTGGGGTGGGTAATGTCCAAAAACATTTATTTTTTATTTTTTCTGTTAGGATCCATTTCGTCCAGAGGGAGTTCTCATTTTTTGTGAGGATGGACCATAGGAGCTTAAGGGTGGCCGCCTGATTCCAGATTTTTAGGTCTGGTATCCCAAGGCCACCCTCCTCTTTGGACACGACTATCCTGTCCCAGGCAATTTTGGATCCTGTTACCTTCATTTCTGAGCCAGACCAGAGGAATCTACGCAAGAGTTGTGAGAGCTCTTTGAGGACTCTGATTGGGAGAATGAAGATTGAGGACCAGTACACCTGGGTAGAGAAGAGGACTGAGGTGATCAGCTGAAGGCGACCAGCGTATGAAAGTTGTTTCGATGTCCAGGAGTTGATTCGATTAGTAATTTTGAGGAAAATGGGTCTCCAGTCGTTATATGTGAGTCGATAAGTAATGAGGGGGACTCCCAGGTAACGGACTGGCAGGGATCCTTCAATGAAATTAAGAAGGGAGAGGATTTCTCGTTTGATGCCTGGGGAGGTCCCTGAGAAGAAGTGGCCCCTGAAATTAAGAAGGGGTTTAGTCGTAGTCCTGATAGAGCTTCAAATTCATGAAGACCTTCGAGAATGAGGGTTATGGAGGGGGGGTTTGCTCTGCTGAGGATGAGGAGGTCGTCTGCGAAGCAAAGATTGATGATGTGTAGCTTTTGGCATTTCCAATGAAAACCGAAGGATGGGTGTCTGCTTTTTTCCTGGAGGATGCTGGAGAGTACCTGCATTACCAGAACAAAAATATACGGGGAAAGGGGGTCTCCTTGCCTGAGGCCTTTGGCGCCCGGGAAGTAACTGGAGATCTTTCCGTTTATGCAAACGACATAAGAGGGAGTGGTGATGCATTGGATGATCCAGTTTATCATGTCTATTGGGAAGTTCATGGCAAGAAGAATGTCAAGCACAAGTTCCCATCTTACATTATCGAAAGCTTTCCTAAGGTCTATTTTGAGGGCACATCTTGGGCCCTTACGGTTGGTATGATAGCCGTGCAGGAGGTTTTGGGAGAGGAGGATGTTGTCCACTATGGATCTTCTAGGGATGAAAGCAGATTGGGAAGGGTCTATTAGGGTTGGGAGAGCAGGCTTGATGCGATTAGCGATGATTTTGGAGATAGTTTTGTAAATCACGTTGCAGCACGCAATTGGTCTAAAGTCTGATGGTTGAGTGGGGGAGTCCGTTTTGGGGATGAGGGCTATAAGAGACTTGTTCCAGTTGGGATCCATTTTTCCTTTTGAAAAGAAGAATTTGATACCCTCGCAGACATCATGGCCTACCGTTGTCCAGCAGGTTTTGAAAAAATCATCGCTGAAACCGTCTGGGCCCGGAGCCTTATCACTATTGATTGCGAAAAGAGCCTGTTTTATTTCCTCGCTTGAGATAGGCTTGATCATGTCTGGGATTAGGTCCTGGGGGACCGTGCTTTTGAGGAGATTTCGGATACGGTTCAGTCCAGGGTAGTCTTTTGAGCTAGGGGATCCTAGTTGGTTGAGGAAGAAATTGTTGAAGGTGGTTCTGATGATATGGGGATTAGAGGTTATAGAGCCATCGTCTTTCATGAGGGAGAGAATCTTGTTCCTTGCTCTGCGTGCTCGAATACTGTTATGGAAGAATTTGGAATTTTTGTCCCCAAGCTTAAGCCAGGTTTCTCTGGATTTCTGCTTGAGGAAAGATTCCTCCGCTCTGCTGTAGAAGATGTAGGAGTCTGAGGCCTCTTTTTCAAGGGAGATTAGTTGCTGGTTTGAGGGGGAGCTGAAGAGGTTTTCTTGGGCTTGGGCAAGGATGGTTCTGGCCTTTTCCACTCGGTCGCTTATGTCACTGAAAGCGGTTTTGTTTAGTGAGGTTAGGGAAGGGGCGAGACAGACGAGTTTGGTGGCTAGGTTTTCCATATGGTTTTGATGTGTGGGGGGGTGCCAGCTGTTGTGGATCAGTTCCTGGAAACTTGGGTGATACTTCCACATGTTGAAGTATTTGAAGGGGTGGGGAGTGGCTGAGTAAGGGGTCGAAAGGTGGATGATCATCGGGGTGTGGTTAGAGGTGAGAGGGATGTCATAGTGAGCGAAGGAGTTTGGAAAAAAATCGTCCCAAGCGGTATTAATCAAGGCGCGGTCGATTCTAGACGAAATTGGGTTGGACTCTTGCTTGTTGAACCAAGAGAATTGAAAACCTGTGGATCGGAGGTCCTCGAGGTTACAGTTTCTACAGCAGTCATTGAACGATTCAATGGAGCTGTTCCATTGAGGGTCAAGACTGGTTTTTTCCTGAGGGCTTCTAATGGCATTAAAATCTCCGAGAACGATCCAAGGGGAGATGGAGATATTAAGGGCAATGGATTGGAGCTTGATCCAAAGGGGAAGGCGATTAATATGGTCATTAAAGCCATAGACAGTTGTTAGGCTGAAGCGAGTTTTTCTGGCGGTCCAGAAAATAGAGCAGTGCATGGTCTGGGCCGTGGATTCTAACATATAAAGACTGCAAACACTAGGGTTCCAAGGTATCCAGATTCTTCCCAGGTGGTGAGAATCATGGTTAGTGTGGTAGTGCCAGAATGGCAGCATGGTTCTCATTATGGATTCAGTATTATGGGATTTGACTTTAGTTTCTAGGAGGCATATGATATTAATGCTATTCTTAAATACTATGTGACGTACGTCCTTTTGGCGTACTGGGTCGTTTAATCCTCTTACGTTCCAACATGCAAATTTCATTGAAAATTAACAGGAAGATTAAAGGAAAGCTAACACAATTTGGGGTTTTCCCCGTACATACTTGAGAAAGCAGCGTTATTTGCTGCTTTTGGTCTTGGTGAGGTGATCTCTGTAGAGGAAGGTTCTCCTTCTTCAAGTCCTATCTGGGCTGCCGCAGGGGTATTGCTTGCTATGATGTAACTCTTGGTCCAACTGTTTTGAATGGTCATTTGTCTTAATGTCTCCGGAGTGGGGGTTTCACTATTACTCGAATCAGATAGCGTGATGTGGGGTGGGTTGATCATTGGCTCTTTTCCAGGGCGGTGGGAGTTGGGGTTTGTTGTGTGGGCAGGATTCGCAATTAAGTGGCAGGCAGCCGCCGCGTGTCCGAAAGAGAGGCATCGGTTGCAAATGGTGGGGAGGCGTTGGAATTCTACTTGAATGATGTGGTTTCTGCCCAGGCATCGTATGGTGATGGTGGAGGGGAAGTTTGAGGTGGCTTGCATTATGATGCAGATCCTGGCATAGCTTAATCGGGTTCGGTCCGCCGTTTGGCTGTCAACATAGATGGGGGTTCCTAAATAGCTACCCAGGATTCCCAATCCTTTTTCCGTCCATAGCTCATGGGGCATACCATGAAATTTGACCCAGAGAGGGATCGCTTTTAGGGCTTCTCTAGTTAGGGTTTCCATTGGCTCCCATCTCTTTAGGAAGACCGGGTGGCTACTAAAAAACCAGGGGGATTTTTCTAGAACTTCTGTTGCGTTGTCTGCTGTGGAGAATTTGAAGAAGTAGTGACCGGATGGGGTAGGTTTGCATTCTTGGAGTCCGTAGGTACTCCAGATTTGGTTCGCTAGGGTTTGAACGTGAGATACTGCTCTTTTCTTCGAAAGGAAGTATCCTGAGAGGCATTTTGCCCAATCTTCTTTGTCTCCTGATATCGCGTCATCGGGGAAAACAAGGGTGCCTTGATCTATGAGGATGTCTTCGGTTTTTTGGATTTGCATGGGGGAACGAGGGTCCGGTTGCGCTACGATGTGAGCCCAAGATCTTGTCGGAGCTCCAGCGTGGTGGATATTGAGCATTGAGGCTGATTCGGCTACTAGTTGAGGGGGAATGGTGCTGCTGTTTCCCCGGACATGTCGGAAGGCACTGTTTTGTTTCCAAGGACCGGTGAGGTCTAGTCGAATTCCTAGAGGGCGGTGGGCCTTCGAGGGTCTGGAGAATGCGTATCCTTTGCTGTTGCGACCGGGGAAGGATTCTGGAAAGGTCGCAGGAGATGGGATCGGGTTTAGTTTAGGGGTTTGGGTTGGTAGGGAAGCAGTCGAGTGGATGATGGTGGAAGGTTGGTTCTGAATTCTGGGGGGGGGGTGCTAGAGCTTTACTAGCCTGAATGGCTTGTTGGAGGGTGAGGACCGCCGTGGAAAGAACACTGGTGTGAGGGGAGTTGATTTGGGTGGGGAGAGTTGTCGGGTGGGCTTTGTTAAATAAGTATCGACTGGTTACAGTTGTGGTTTCAACGATCGAGGGGGGAGGGGCTAGCGATAGAAGGCTTGCCAGGGATGGGTCATGCATGCAGTTAGGGTTTGCATGCATGGGGAGTTACATGCATGGGGCTAGGGTTAGAGGGTTTGAGTAGGTGGACGAGGCAGAGTTGCTTGAGTGGTTTGAGGGTGGTTGTAACGGTTGGGAGGTTTGAGGCAGAAAAGGAGGGGTTGGTTGAGGGTTGAGAGGGTTGACAGGAGAGGACCAGGCCAGACCGGGGATAGAGGCCGTTTCGCTTCCATGCTGGCCAGATTTCAAGTGTGATTCCGGCGTGACGATATTGGGCCGCGGATTGTCTTCGAGGTCCGTGATGGCTTTGAGAAGTCTGTTGTTGCTGTCGAAGATTGCTTGGAGTTGCTGGTCCCTTGTCGGCGACGGTTCGATTTCCGATGGGTCCTCTTCCTCCGAGCTTTCAACGGCGATAGTTTTGGTTCCCGGTGGGGATAGGGACAAAGGGGAAGGGGCCCTGTCCTGCATGTCAGAGTCAGTGATCTGCTTGGGCAGATGCTTGCGATTGGGGGAGATTGGTGGGGGTGAGCCATGCACGGACAGAGGGAGTCCATGCATGCCGGCCGTTTTCGGGGGAGAGTTGGAAGAGGGGGATGAAGACCGGGTCTCCAAAGACAGAGATGTGCTTGGGCTGGAGGGTCTCGAGGAGGTGATCGGTGAAGGAGGGGCATGTTTCTCGTTAAATCGGGGAGTGATCTTACGGTTGGGGCGTCTGGAGGAGGAACTCCGTCTAGTTTCCACCATTTTTGGTGAGAGAGAGTGCAAGGGGAGATAGAGACGTTGGGAGAGGCGGCTTTTTGTGGGGAAGAGTGAAGAGAAGGGCACTGGTGGTGGGGGTGGGGATGAAAAGGAGGAGTGATAGAGAGTCAGAGAGGGTAGGATTTTTGTGATAGAGTTGGAGAGTGGTGCGGTTACAGAGATGATATAAAATGGATAGGGCGGTTGGGGCAGATGGAGTACAGTGGATCGAGACGGAGGAAGGGTGGGAACAGGGGGTGCGGTTTCCGATTTGCAAGAGAGTACAGAGAGAGTTTTTGTGAGGCGGTTTTTTGTAGAGAAGGAAAGAAGAGTGGGGTCAGAAATGGGGGGGGGGGGGGGGTGGTTTCGGTTTTTGTTTGCAACTGTCTGGAGGTTTTCAGAGAGTGCTTAAGGTTTTGCAGAGAGTGGTGATGAGAAGTGTTGACGATGGTGGAGTGGGAGGGAGGTCGCGGTTTTAAGGGAGAGAGGAAGGTAGGCGGTAGGCGAGGGGGTAGAGGAAGTTTGAGATAGGAGGTAGGGTTTGGCTTGTACGTTAGTAGAAAATTTAATGAAGAGAGAGGTGAAGAGAGAGGGTGGTAAGCATTTAATGATGTGCATGCTTTGCTCTCGATAGGGCAGGAGAGGAGAGAGACAAACCCAGCAAACAGAATGTAGATCCAGGTTAGGAGGCTTGCGATAGGTTGGTTTGGGTGGATTTTTTCGAGGAAATGCAGTGGGATATGTGGAGGGTTTTCTCGGGTTTGAAGCCATGGCCGGCGCTTCTTGAAGGAGAGAGAGGAGAGTGCCGTGTTTCGCATTCAAAGCTACTGCCTTGGAGAACCAAACGTCTTGATTGGCAGACGCTTGGAGGCAGGGCGTGGTGGTGGACTCCTGTGGTATTAAAGCCGCTGTTTCTGGCATTAATGGAGGAGTGGTAACCTCCATTAATGGTGAATGGAGATGAGTGGGGAGAGGGTTTAATGCTCCTCTACCCACTGGTTGACAGAGAATGTGGAAAGCTTTCACACATTCATTAATTCGCACATTGACAAGAGAGCTTTGGGCTTGCTTCCTTATCATTGGTGTCTGAGTTTTCTTTAGAGAGTTAGAAGACTCCATTAATGGAGCTTGAGAGGGAGAGGGAGAGGCTGTTTGAGATCCCGTATCTCGGGATGTGAAGAGGGTAGTATTTTCTTCCCCATCTGCAAGCCAAAAAGCTTGTAGTGGGGATAGAAATTGATTAACTATGAAGATCAGGCTTAGGATTTTGCAAGGAAGATGAAGTTGGGTTAGGTTTCTAGAGAGTTTCTCTCTCTAGAAAAACTAGCCGTTTTATATAACAACAAAATATTTCCTATGTCCGTCATGTATTGACGAACATAAGTATGAAAAAGTAAAATTTTGTCGGCCAAAATCTGTTTGTTCATTTGAGAAATTATGCGTAACTTTTTTTTCTTCGTTCTTAAAAATAGAAATATGTGTTTTTATGGAATTTTTTAATAGGAAAATTCGAAAGATATGGAATTTTGAAGGGTAAAAATAACTAATTATTGTATGTTGTATGTGTTTGTGCTTTTATGGGTATTTTCTGAAGAATTTATGTTGCAAGTGTGTTTTGCTGAACTTCAAAATCTATGTGGTTTTAGGTAATTTGAAACTTACCCACGTGGTTTTCAATAACTTATCCTATCTTTAATACATATTGATATAACAATATATTTGTAGTTAATGATCTGTTTGAATTGTTCTTTACTTCTTTATATATATATGGCCAAATTAATTCGCTTGAAACGGTTCCGTCGATTGATTTTCTTACTTGTAATGGTTTAGCAGAATGGGCCTTAAATTTGTGATGGACGAGATCTTATGAACATGAAAATATTTACGTACGCGCGGTTTATTGTTTCCATTTAACTTTTGACAAAAAGTTTTGCTTATCATTTTCACATTCTGATGAAGCTTTCCAAATTTCAACTGGTAATGACAAAGATTGAAGGTATGCCGTTAAGGAATTCTTGATCAATGAAGTTTTATCAGACAACGAGGCAATGACCAAAAGGTATGGTTTAAAGTGCATAGGTTTACAATCCTCCAGGGTAATCTATATAATAAATTGTTGATTAGGAATATTTTGTGTTGCCTCAGAGAAATGAACTGCAAATGATGTTGCCCGAGCTGCACGACGGAGAATGGTAAGCACATTATGGGTACAAAACATTAAAAGTGAGAGTTTTACAGACATGGTATTATTGGCTCACAATTATGGCCGATGCCAAGGAATTGGTTATGAGGTGTGATACCTTTTAGCGGTTTCCGAATACCATACATATGGCAGCAGTTTGATAAAAAATACATGAGAATTTTATATTGTTCCCAAGAAATACATCAATTCTTCTCAGAACGGGCAAATGCACAAGTTGAGCATAATAATAAAACCATCCTCGATGGCCTCAAAAACAATTTGGAAGGAAAAGCTGCAAAGTAACAAGAATCTTTATAATAAGTGTTTTGAGCCTACCAAACCACTCCCTAAATGGGAACCCAAGAATCACCGTATGTATTAGTTTATGAGATGAACGTTGTGAATTCATCCGAGATAACTCTTCCTTTGCATCTTGTTGAATAGTATTTCGAAGAAGATAATGATGAGGGAAGACGGGTTGAACTCGATTTAATTGAGGGAAAAAGAAAGCCAACACGCCAAGGGTTACACAACGATAATTTAAATTAGGAGACAAGGTTTTATGGAAAGTCTTCTTACACACCAAGGAGAAGTATCTTGCTAAGTTAGGACAAAACTAAGAAGGCCATATACGGTAACAAAAAAGGTGAAGCCCGAAATATATCTATTAAGAGATCAAGAGAAGAGGCTACTTTGGCACCTATGGGATATTGAACACCTAAAATTGTATCTAGAGTAAATATAAAAAACTTGTGTAGTTCTCGTTTAGTTTATGTAATGATCAGTAGCATACTTTTTTTCTACACTGGTGTGGGAATGTTTTAACTAGGTTCCCACATATGCGATATGGGAACATAAACCTTTTTTTACCTTATTATATTTCTTCCAAGGTTCGATGGGCTAATATTTTTCTTTTATTTTTTGGATCTGAGTAATGTTCCAACTAAAGTTTGTCAACATTCATCTATTATTAGTTTTTGGATTTGAAGGATATTCCAATGAACGTTGATCAACATTTATGTACTATTTTTGTTTTTCGATCTGAATGGTCGCTTTAGGAACTAATTAAGGATTGATCACCTTCAACGAGGGAGAACCCGAAGGCTCAATACTTCTACTTCACAAAAAACAGGAAAGTGAAAATAAAATTATTTTTGATAAAATGTCTGAATTGCACAATGCCCTGACCACGCGAGAACGTGTTCATAAAAATTGAAATCATCAAAAACGTTACATAAAAGTCATGCAAGTACTCATGTTTGAGGATTAAACTGGATCTCGCCTCAGAGGAGTCTTCTGAGGAGCTTCAAGTGCCCTCTGATTCCCCATATGAGCTTTTACTTGAAAACCCCTCACCGTCCTCAAGAGAAACCCTTAAAGGACGATACCTTTCAGGGACGAGCTCTCAGTAGCTGTGTAAATTCTTAAAAATGCTCATGGATATTTAAGACCCAAGAAGATTTTACATTAACGTCCACAGCCTCCAATTTACTTTTACAATCTGTTGCGTATGCAGAGATAGCAGATTGATATCAGCTTATGCTACTTCCTTCGCTCACATCAACTCTCTAATAGCCTGCATGAAAGCAATTTTGGTGTTCACATATCCTTCTTTTAGTGCGCAGATGAGGGTATATATTTTCAAGGTAAATATCAAGAAATGTTTGTGTTAGTGTCGAAGCGTTCCAACTAAGTATCGTATTTCCGCACCGTAGTTTCAGCATATTTGAGCTGATCCCCGGTACTTTTCTTAAGATCAGAAACTTCCTCCTCAAATCTTTTGACTTCATTTTTCAATCTGCGAGTTTACTCGTTATAAAAAATATTATGAACAACCAGTAGACGTACTTCCCTATGAAGTATGGAAACAGGGGCTATAAGTCCGTGTATCCATATAGCAAGGACGTCATCCATATAACGCTCAAAAGGCTCATCAGTAGCCTTGAGAGATGCTAGACGGGTCCTTGTTATCATACTCAGAGGATTGACCATCATGCCTTCGATCATCTTGAGATCCTTCTCTATTTTCCTCTTGGGGTATATGGTCTTCACTATGCATATGAGGAGAATATAAGATAATATCTGACTCATTAATCATGATATGTTAAGAGGACGAAAAATTATCCTCCCTATCTCAATGTCCGTTTGAGGCAAAGTTTCCTCTCTAATCTCCCCACCACGGTTGTTGGTCACTCTTTTGCATTTTTTCTATAAAGAATGCAATTTTTATGGCCTGTTGGAACCATATGCATCATGATTTGTTCTAAAGATAAGATCTTGGTCAGATCATTTCTCTAGAGTTGGCTCTTTGTCCAGTTTGTTGGGGTAAATCACCAATGGAACTCGTTGGACTACAAATCACCTAACCAACTACTTAGCCGAGTCAAAAAATAGGGACTTGAAAAAAAAAAACACGTCTATTCGGATTAAGTAAGTTAGATTTGATTTTCACTTCAAGGGAAATCTATGCATATTATCGACCGATACTTTGAACCCTGTCTCCTAGAGCCTCGAAATGTAGAAGAATCTTTGATTCTATTTTTTTCAAATTCTAGAATATCATCAACTACTTTGAACTTAGCCCCCAAGGTAAATGAATAAAAAAGGACATGGTTCTTCAACACGGTGGTAAGTCTCACGAATTGTTCCATGGAGAACCCAATTTCGGAGAGCATTGAGTATATGATACAAGTCATCAAGGTAAACCACAAAATTGAACTGGCCGACCTGGGGCATATGTTCGCCACGTCGAAGAACATAACCACGACACGGTCCAAAAAGAATCAAAACCCCTAGTTGAGTACCTCGGGGAAGACCACCAACTCATGATCTTTAATTTACAAAAGGGTTTATCCAACCGAAGGAAACCAAAGGTGACCCAGCTAAGGAACTACCCATCGGTCTCTCAATTTATCCTCCTGAGACTCTAGTGGTAGTTTAACTTATAGAGTGCGATGAGATGTTTATTCTTTATATTGCTAATGTTTATTTGAGCACTGTAACAATTTCTAATGGAAGATCCACATTAGATTTGTTTTTCTTCCTTATTGAAGCCTTCTTCTTTTTTGTGGGAATCTCGGTTTTGATATTTTGTTGGTTATCTGATTCGCTTTGATGGGCACAAACAGTGTCGTGGCTTTCGAATTTTTCAAAGGGTTCATCAATTTAGTGTCTTTTATCTTTTTCTCCGACCAGCTTGAGGGGTAGCGATTCTTTTGTCACTTCTGGGGACCCGATACAGTCTAGGTCAACCTTCCAAGTGGCATTTGGTTATTATTGTGCGGTCATTGCAGAGTTGTCCAAGGGAACACCTGTCACTTATGAGACTTTAGTCTCAATGTACCAGTTTTATTTCGACTAAGGATGCATGTTTTCTCACACATGACTTATCATTTTCTTTGTCTGGTCTTGCGTGATCGTCACCAGTATGACGCATCGGAAAATAATTAGTCCATGGGACCGCTCTGGTCAAGGGTTCGAGATCACCCTTGTCTTGTTAATAACAAGTGTAATCGGGGGCTAAGTGTGAGGAATTGTGGAAGTGGTATTAGAAATCGAAGCGTTCACTATCTCGTCTTGCTTTTTGGTTGGTAACCACGGTCCATAGTAGATGGTTTGATTCATAGATAATGGCACAAGATCTTCTTCCATAATCCCAACAGCTTTCTTCTCTTCGACTCTTTTAAAGATAAAAAACCAGTATAGTGCGGTAAATTTATTTTTCATGAACGATAGTTATCTGAGGAAATAAGAGCAATAGACTAAATTCGTACAATGATTAGTTTTTTAGAAGGGATTTTCAAGACATCGAAGAATAGTTTTACTTTCTCTCTTTATAAACCTTTTCGCTTTATCGCTCTAAAATGTTAGCAACTGAGAATTATAAGAAAGGAACCTTATTTATAGAGGAGTCACTAAGTCCTCAGCGGTCATATAATCCTAGGGAAGGGGAAAGGTTTTGTAGACCTTCCCTTATGTTTTTAAGAGCACGCGCATGGGGAAGTTAAAATGACTTCTTACTTAGTAAGTCACACATAATTTATCTTTGAGGACCTATTGCATAAATCCAATGATTGAGAGACATGTATAAAAATAATAATACACATGTCGTACAATTACCAAGTCAATAATTCATGTGGTAGAATGTTCCAATGGGTGAGTGGCCCAAATCTGTCCAATAGAAATTCCAAAAGCATGATAAATGTAGGTCAGAGATATCCAAAATCCTGACAGAGATAGTCATTCATCAAATATTTTCCAAAGGACTAGGAGAATACCGATAAGGGTGAGATTTATCTCAACTGTGGGCCGAATCGGTAAAATATTGGTTTAATTTGGCTATATATATGTCTTGTATATTATTAGGCAAATAAATTTGTAACATTGAGGGTATTTCATGTAATAAATAATAAATATGGTTAAGATTAGTAAATAATAGGGTGAAGTAACCATGAGTTTACAAATCATGTGGTCTTTAGGCCCACTGCCATTACTATATAAAGGAACATTCTTGTTTTGGAGAAGGGTAAATAATTATTACTTTATTTCTACTTTTGGCACCTTTTCTATTCATGGTCTCTCTCTCTAGAATTATGCTCTTGAAAACATCTTTAGCTCCTTATTAACCACGACAATCGCACTCCTCAAGTAACGATCTTCAACTTGGTTCTAAGCCATAAGAAACTTTTATGAGTTTTGATCTATAATATTGAGTGTTCGAGAAGTATAAACTTGATATTTTTTGGGTTTCTATTTATAGTCTTATTGCAAATGTGTGAAAAGATAATATAACATACACATAAACAACTATTAAGTACATGGTAATCTAGCATACCCAATGAACAGCTTTCCCCTATGATAATCTGATATGTGCCAATCTTTGCCAATCAACAACAAAAATAAGTCTGAAAAAATGTTCTTATGACCGCCATGTATTGACGAACATAAGTATCAAAATATAAAATTGTGTCCGCCAATATTTTGTTGTTTAGTTGCGAAATTACTTGTGATTTGGTTGCAGAAAATAAACTGTTATTTAGTTTTGATATTAAGAACAATTTCATTGCGAATTTGGGTTTCAAAAAAATAATTCACTAGACGTATGATTTATGGATTTCATTTATTCGTTTTAAAAAGACTAGAACTATATGTGCTTTGAAATTTTTAAGTGACGGTTTAAAATATATAGAGTTTTATAGGGTAAAAATAACTAATGGTTATAGGTTATATCTGTTAATCCTTTCCGGAATATTGTCTGAAAAAATTATGTTGCAAGTAGTTTTTGACAAACTTCAAAATCGAGGTGGTTATCGATAATTTGAAAGATAGTTATCGATAATTTATCCTATCTTTAACACTTATTCGTATAATAATATATCTATAGTTAATGGTAAACTTTGGTTATGTATTTAACTTTTTAAAATTTATTACATGTTACTGAAGAAAACTTAATCACCTATAATAATAACATTCATAATAAAAGAAAATCATACAACACTCCCTAAACAACTATTAGAATAATAAAAATATCATTTAATAAAAATAAAAATAAAAATATAATGATAAAATTTATAAATATTAGAGTCGGTAAAACTAAAATTTAAGTTATGTCTAAAAATATTATGAAAAAAAAACCAATAAAAAATAAAATCCGACTGTCATACAATAAAGATATATACATATTTCGGATATAACTTAAAATAAGGATAACATTTTGTCCGATTAAATAACATTTTGCTCGAGTATGTTAAATGTTGTAGTAAAATTAGGTATATCGATTTATAAATACATTTGAAACACAAGCATAGATGAACGTATAAAGTAATATTTTTTTACAATAAAAGTTTTAAAAATAATAATTTGAAAGTAAAAATAATACAGCAAATGTAATAGAACTTATTGGACCGTGAAAGAACATTTATTTATTTATTTATAAATAAGGTTTCCTAAACACATTGATCATTCTACACAAAAGCGTGACTGCCCTCCTAAGTCGTAATAACGAAACTAATAGCATATTAGGTTTTAGTTACACGCTTATATATTCCAAAAACTGACGCGTGAACCAAGGAAGGTAATAGGCCATCCGCGGGTTCGGTACAGATTTTAATATTTTTTAATTTATTTTAAATATATTAATTTATTTATTTTATATATATTATTGTTATTATATATAAAAAATATTTATTTTTATATGTTTTTATAATTTTCGGATCGGAACGGATCGAACAAACTAGAAATCCGAACTCGGTTCGGTCCGTTCTATGTTCGGACCGGACAACACCTAAATTGTCATCTTTAGCGTGAACTCAATAACACAAAAGTAAATCGTTCTCTACCCAAGCATGAGACAACCTGTAAATTCTTGTTGATACGTGTCAGATGTGTTGAACCAATCACATTATTTTAAGGGAAATTGTACCAAAGGTACCTACTCAACTATTCAATTGTCACTTACCACCCAAGGTTTGATCAATTGTTATTTAATACCCAACTCAACTACCTAATTGTGACATAGTACCTAACTTTATTTTAATACCCTAACTACCCTCACCATTCATGAAAGTGACATAACCAAAATTTCTCTTTCCTTCTCTTTCCTTCTCTTTCCTACTTTTCCTTTAATTTTATTTTTAAAAGATCTGTATCTTTCGAACCGGAGCTCGAAAAAAATAAATGAAAGTACCATCACTTTTGTTTTTTAAAAATGAACAAAACTAGATCCATTGATGATATTTTTTGATTTTTTAAAAAAAATAAAATTTCACCAGTTGCAAGCAATTCGCATCTTGAGAATTGTACAAGTTTTTTTTTTCATACTAGTTTTTTTAATCGTTCAGAAATCCTGAGAGTTGCAAGCAATTCGCATCTTATCATGAGAATCGTTCAGAAATTTGCAAGCAATTCGCATCTTATCATGAGAATCGTTCAGAAATTGCAAGCAATTCGCATCTTATCATGAGAATCGTTCAGAAATTGCAAGCAATTCGCATCTTATCATGAGAATCGTTCAGAAATTGCAAGCAATTCGCATCCTGAGAATTGTACCAGTTTTTTTTTTAATCGTTCAGAAATCCTGAGAGTTGAAAACAATTCGCATCTTATCATGAGAATCGTTCAGAAATTTGCAAACAATTCGCATCTTATCATGAGAATCGTTCAGAAATTCTAAGCAATTCGCATCTTATCATGAGAATCGTTCAGAAATTTGCAAGCAATTCGCATCTTATCATGAGAATCGTTTAGAAAATGCAAGCAATTTGCATCCTGAGAATTCGCAAGCAATTCGCATCCTGAGAATTGTACCAGTTTTTCTTTTCATACCAGTTTTTTTTTTTTTACCAGCGCGCCAATATTTGGTTGGGGGTATTTTTGTCCAAATTTCAGTTCAAGGTACCAAGAGACACTATCCAAAAAGCGGGTACCGCCGGGTAATAACATAGTTGATAAGGTATTTACCGGTACTTTTCTCTTATTTTAATCTAAGTGGTGTAGTATGATCTTTTTATAAATATAGCTTATATTTTTTGGAATGGCTAAAAAACGGCCAAAGTTACTCTGCGAAGTCACTTATAATTTTTTTTAAAAACTACTCCGTTAAGTTATTTTGTTTGACGATTTTGCCCTTACGAAATCGTATAAATACTCAATTTTACTCCGCGAAGTTATCATAATTTCAAAAAAAAAAACCAAACTCACTAACTTTGCAGCAACCTTCTCTCTAAAAAAAATTATAAAACTTTTAACTATAATTATAACTAAACCTAAAATTAAAACTAACCTAAACTAAAATAAATTAAAACATATCTAAAACTAAAATTAAAATCTTATTTAAAATAAATAAACCTAATCTAAAATATTAAATAAACCTAAACAAAAACTAAACTAACCTAAAACAAAACTAAACTAAAGCAGAAACAAAAGTAAAACAAAACCTTACCTGCCGCACAGAACAGCACAAACAGCAGGAGCAGCCACACACCAGCAGCAGCACACCCTAAACCGAAATCTATCCTAAACCAAAATCTACCCTAAATCGGCCACTCTTCCACACGCACCGGCACCCATTACGACCACCACAGGACCCAATAAACCGGAATCGTCACCGGAGAGTCTGGTCGGAGTAAGAGGAAGCAACCGGAATCGAAAAATCATTGTAAGTCCATTCCGTTATTGTTAGATAGGTTAGTTAGGTTTAGATAGGTTTATTTAGGGTAGATTTGTTGAAAAAATTGAATTTTGGGCTGTTCGTAAGCCATGGCAGAAGCTTCAAGCTTCTGCCATGACGAAGCTGTTCTTCGCCACACGGGGGCGAAGAACAGCTTCCCTACGCCATCCTGTGGCGTAGGGTTGGTGCCCTACGTCACATGGATGGCGTGGGGTTCTGGGTGTACGCCAACAATATGTGACGTAGGGCACCAACCCTACACTACACGAGATGGCGTAGGAAACCTGCCATACGCCACCACTGTGGTGTGGGTATGTAAATGTACGCCATCATTGTGGCGTATGTCTACATACCCACGCCACAGTGGTGGCGTATGGCAGCTCCGGTCACCGGAATGGCCCGGGACCGGTTTATTCTTGCTCTTTGGTGTGTGTTAACCCGCCCTATGCTATTATTTGTCTAAAAAAGGTACCAGCATGACAATATGTGTTTTCGACGAAACCTGATACTTAGTACTTTTTTTTCAAGTGATGGATCACGGCAACGATGCACAGTCTGATGGCTAGCGGACGAGGAGGAAAAATAAGCGGAGTAGGGTACGTGACGCTGGTCAGCCAGTTTTACCTGTCCAGATGGATGAGCTCCCTATAGTCTCCGGACCGCATGCGTCCGGATCGAGTTCAGCTTCTGCTTCCGCTTCCCGCGGACGACGCCATCCCCCACCGGCTACAGGGCATCGTAGAGCCCTCTTCCGGCCAGATTGCCACCGCTGTTCGGCGAGGCTTTCACCTCCCACACTGCATACCACATTTGGATGGGAGAGGTAATATCGAAATTCCAATTTTACATTTTATGAAGTTATTTTGTTTTGTCCTATGATAATGGGAACAAATCTTTTCAGGAGCGAGAGATGCGGCTGTATGTCCATTATCCTAGTCATCGAGCATGGAGTTTGGCTGCACAGACTAGGGTATGCACTGTAGTTGACACCACCCCGTTCGGTCGTCTCATAGAGCCGTTCTATGAGATGCACACACACTCAAACATGACGGAGGTTTTCCTAGAGAGGTGGCATGCGAAGACCAATAGCTTCCATTTCGCTTGCTGTATTTCCTTATATTTCTGACAAGACTCTGGCCATGCACGAGTGCGCTAAAATGCTTATGGTGGATGATTTATCCTTCATGACGGAGGTTGAGAAATGCAAGGGCGTTGGTTTGGGATTTAAATGGCTTTGGAGTAGGTTTAGTGGGCCAGAGTTCTGCAATGACAGCCCTGGTCTGAGTGATCTGATGGTGGATGCGGCTGCCCGCGCCTATATGTTGCATATGTTCGGCACGGTCATATTCCCCGACAAGAGCAACATGTACTCCAATTACAAGTATTTGTTTTTGTTGCGCGATTTGACTCCGGAGGGTTGGCAGGTACTCATGGGGTAGTGATGTTCTCGCTTACTTGTACCACCATCTGGGTGAGGCCTCCCTGCACGACACGAGGACTATGGCCGGATGTATCGATATGGTAGACACGTGGATACTGGATCATTTTGTCATGCTCCGGCCTGTTACTCGACGCACCTACACTGAGCGCGACCCCACTATTGGTAGATGGGATACTGCTGCAGCAGTATCTGACTCACGGACGAAGCTGAACCTTCGTATCTCCATCAACAACCTGGAAGAGAGCGATGTAAGTGTTAATCTTTAGTGATCCCAAAATTGATTTATTGTTGTGTTTATGTTCATATCCGTTTATATTGCAGGTATTGTTTGATCCTTATCGTGCTATACGCGATCATTTCCCGTTTGAAGAGATATCGTGGTTTCGGGATGTCATATGCGGTGTTGAGCACTCTCAGGCATACTATCCAGAGCGAGTTCAGCGGCAGTTTGGCCATGTCCAGCGGAATATCGCACATCCTTTGTTAGACGTGCAGTCGAAATCAAGGAGAAAACCGAAGACGATGGCGTATGCATTCGATCCGGATGATTGGGAGCGGCGGGAGAGGAACAAGTTGCATCCTGGTTTTCGAGGAGGGATGGTGACAAAGGAGATGAAGTCTTTTTGTGAGCCTGAATACCTACTACTTCACCAGAGTATTAGCTGGTTCGACCTCGTCAACACCGCAATCTACTCGCTCGATGACTACATCCATGAGGATCGAGAGGAAGCCATCATCCGACATTTGCGTGCTGGTATGCGGAGGATCTCGTTGTTTCCTAGAGTGAGCGAGTTTGATCATGATTTCGATCGTCTGGCTGTGGCTTATGACGATGTTTTGTCCACAGCCAAGAGGCTTGCATAGACATTATGATATTTTTTATGTTTGTATGATACTTTGATTCTGTTGTCGCTTACTTTGCTGATTTGCTTGTTTTTTGGAACATGTACTATGGGTTTACTCTGTTTGAAATTAATGTTTCTGTAATTTGGCAATTGCTTAGATGTTTTGGTTGTTTTTAACATAAATTTTAACATAATTGAAACAGAGTTGAACATAATTTAAACACAATAGCAAACATAATTGAAATAGTAGTACTATCTAAAACAACACACATTCTGGAGTTACTTAATTTAAACACAGACTACTAAACATAATAACTCGATGGCACAAACACGGAAATAGTGAAATGATCAGTCGTCGAAATCGTATCCCAAATTGTCATCCGAATCATCCCCCTCATTTCTTGCCGCAATCCTATCCTCCAGATACGCCACCATATCCCTACTGATGTAGTCTACTACCGTCATGTTCCAGACCAAAGGTGCTTCTATCTTAATCCTGGCTGGTTGAAAAAGCAGAGCAGTGAGCGGTTGGATGAAGTTGTACCTGGATTTGATTTCGTCACGACTTCGCACTTGAACGTCTCCTGCTCCTAAATGCCCATAGTTGAAATACATCTGACATAGCAGGCGGTCGAAGAAAGCATCGCTACTATCTTCCCCCATTTGTCGGCGGACAACCTTCACCGCCTTGAGCATATGGTAGTCTTCATCAGTTGTAAACTCCATGTATTCAAGTGTTTGTTGTTTTTTTCTTAAGTGGACTTTTTGTTTCTATTATGAATATTTTATTCTGTGACATGTTTATATAGTATAGTTATTTTTTTGTCGGAGTTTTTCTTTAGTGGACTCCTTGGCGGGAGTTTTTGGCTGGAGTTCTTGGCGGGAGTATTTGTGTTGGCGGGGATTAAACGTTGGCGGGTTTCTTTTTGCGGGAGTTACTGTGTTGGTGAGTCTCGGTTGAATTTAATAATCTATGCAACTTCACTGAGTAATTTAGGCGTTCGTCCTCTTAAATTTTGAATTCAATTTTTTTAAAAAATCGAGTTGAACAGAAATTGGAATGTGAATACAATACATAATGAGTTTAGAACAAGAAAAATACGTAATCATTCAATTAGCAATTCAATTTAAAAAATTTAGAAAAAAAAAGTTTTACTAATTCTACTCTATTGCCGCCACACAACGGCGTAGGGATACCAGTTTTTGCCAACGTGTGACGGCAATAGGGTTAATTTTTTGGTTCGCCTCTGTTCTTTTGGGACAGAGGCTTCAAAAGTGTCTTCTACGCCAGGCGAATGGCGTAGGGGACGTTCTGCACGCCATCCCTTGGCGTGGGGAGCTCCAGTTACGCCAACGAATGGCGCGCTGAACGTCAGTTACGCCATTCGGCTGGCGAAAACTACTATCCCGAATTTCTTAAGTCAATTTTTTTTTAAAAAAAAATCATTAAAAGGAACGTGGTTAAAAGGATACAACACATTGTTAGTTTACAACATAAAAAGCAAAAACATAACCGAACACAAAATAAATTCAATTTTGAAATAAATTCAATTTTGAAATAAATTCAATCTTTGGTTAAGTCCACTATCGAATCATCATGTTCAATGGAGTGTGTCGGTGTGGGATTTTGAAGTCTTGAAAATACACGGACTCTATCTAGCAAAGGGATCGACCAAGAAATAGCGTCTTCTCTGGCCGATCTCATCCACGTAGGATCTATAGTCGGTATGGGTGACCCTTTAACCAACTCAACCTACAAATTTCCGTTCAATATCAATGCGCGTTTACAAAATAAATACTTAAATGCGTGCAAAAGTTAAAGTTATTTACTCACATGAACAAAATGGTTTTTATTGACGAATGCCACGCCGATCTCCTTTAAAGAACCATCGCTCGGCGGTGCATTTTTCACCGGTAGGTAAGTCGTACATCCACCGGGAGCGAGGCAATAGAAAACGCAATTGAATGTAGTCGCGACTAGTTTTCCGCAACTAGGCAAGGACATCCATTTTGCGTAAGGTGCATTCTCTTTATTAAAAGTCAACCGGTTTATCTCCTTATCAACTTCGCTTTCATCGTCGTAATATGCAACCGGTTTATAAAACTCCTGATCGCTCTTTAGCTCGTGAACCAAGGCTTCTCTAACCATTAGCCATCCACTTTCGTTACCAACCATACCATGCGCGATGGCTCTAAAACCACAATTACCGCCGGGCATTACATTTGTAATTCGGCTTATGAAAGGACGCATATATTAAGGTATGTCTTTTGAAAATCTCGAGTCCAAAACATTTGGTAGTCTAGTCTGGAATGGTTTAGCCGTGAATGACGGTATAGCCTTGATGTGGTTCGACGTATCCGGAGTGCCTAAACCAACGCATTGAACCCGTTTTGCTATATTTTTTTGGGGTTTTGCTCCGGAATTAGTGGGAGTATGTGCGGCAACCGTTCTTGCGGTGCTACCGAGAGTGCCGACCGGGGTTGCTATACTGGCGGCGGGTGTTACAACTCGTGGAGTTTCGGCACTATCGTGGGACTCAAACATTTCTTGTTCGACGTATTCGTGATACGAAGGATCTCTTTTCGTAGAATAATCACGTTGGACTTTGCTACCCTTAACGCGACCCCGACCCCGTCCACGACCACGGCTTCCAACACGTCCGGGAGTTCTACCGCGGGTTTTAACCTTCTCGAGGGGTTCGCAAAGGAGTGTAGTCGAAGGATCCAAAAAATTTTGAAATTTTTTGAGCCAATGACTTTGTTTGTAAACATCAAACTCTTCAAGTTTCGCATTTAGATTTGCGAAATTAAATTTTACTTCTTCTTCACCAGTGAGTTTAACTCGCGGAACAATATCTAGTCTCTTCCAATGCTCATCTATAATCCGAGTAGGTACGTGGCCGTCCACTCTTCGGATTGCCTCAAGATCGTGGGAACACGGCAACCCATGGATCGTACGATCGGTGCAAACGCACATAGATTTTTCACCGCTGCTTTTATCAACATAGTTATCGTATACTATCGCCAATGCAATAGGTGATACGTACCCCCGTAAAAATTTGAACGGTTTGAAATCTTGGAATTTGTGAATTAAACGGCACTTGCTAAGCTCCATCGATTCTTTAATATTAGAATGTTGCATCGCTAACAAGCCATGCACTTTATCCCAAAACCCATCAAAATCCAATCGGCTAGACCCCACATATTTTTTCAATGTAGCATGCGAGCTTTCGGCCCTATTAGAGGTGTGGTTATTAAAATGTATGATCTTGTTAGTATAAGCGTGAACAAACCTATCTTTATAAGGCGTAATCCACGAGTCAACCACATAATCCACCGCCTTATCTTGGTCTTTGAACATCGACCGCATCTTAGCCAACCTCTCGTTCATAACCTCAACGGTATCGGATGAAACAACGTCGTTCCAAGCCACCAAAAAACTTTAAACCACATTTCCGTCTTCAAACATTTTTTTCGTTCTCCCGCTAACATTTTTGTTGATATGCCACTCGCATAACATGTGACTAGCGCTAGGGCAAAATCTGTCGATGCTATTCATCAAGGCTAGTTCGCGGTCCGTAACGATAACACACGGTAATTCACAATCATTCTCCTCCATTACCGTTTTCAAGCATCCCAAAGACCATTCATAGTTGTCTTGTTTTTCACTCACCATAAACGTGAAACCAATGCAAAACGTTTTGTTGGTCGATGTTACCCCGACTACTTCGAACAAAGGCATCCCGTAACGAATAACTTTATATGTGATATCCATGATTAGCAAGCGTGGGAAGGTCTGTAGTAAGTCAATACTAAGCGGATGTGCGAAAAACAAATCGGTTATGACGTTAGAACCGTCATTCCCCGTCCGTGTCCAATACTTGTACTTGTGCAATTGTAATTTAACTAACAAGCATTGCATTTGGGATCGACCGCCGTTTTCAGCCATCCTCGTTCTTTGACGGTGATTATAAGCATGACGGATATTTGAAGCATTCTCCGGATTGGCCTTTTTCAAAGCACCAAATATTTGTCGCGGACTTGCCCCGTTCACCGTCAAAAGATCAACGAGCTCTTTTTCCTTACGTTTTAACTTGGACCATTGCAAATGTCCTTCGGCATACTTGATCGGTTCGTGGTTGTGCTTCCCGGAAAGGACACTAAGAGCCCACTTATCGTCTCCTTTTAACGGATTACCAACCAAATGAAAATGGCAATTTATTTTTTTGCTACCGGTGGCCTTACGCTTACGGTCGCACTCTTTAACGGCCGACTTGAAAATTCCGGACCACTCGCACCGATAATACACTCTCGGTGTTCTCCCCCTCTTCCCTACCTCCTTCGATGCTACGTTTATCGAAAAACCCAATGTTTTCCCCCTAAGTTTTACCCACTCGGTCGTCGACTCTAAGCTATACTCGTCGTGAGTGGTGAAATGGTGAGCGTAGTCCGAAACAAGCGAAATATCGCATTCGTTCACCTCCTGCAATATGTAAGAAGTAGAAAAACAAATTAAACCGGCATTCCGGATAAGGGAAGAATATTTCGCCATCCCATAGGCGTATGACACCTTCCCATCGCCACCCACTGGCATGGGAGACAAACAGGACGCCACACATGTGGCATACGGAGGGTCCCATACGCCAACCGATGGCGAAGGGAAGGTGTCATACGCCTATGGGATGGCGTACGGCCTGTCGTCCACGCCGGAGGGTGGCGACGAACACCATATACGGGATTTTTTACAAAATCTATTTTTTGGCGAAAATGAAAGAGGGAAATGCAATGTACCTCCTCGGCGACCATGTTGCTCTGCGTGGGAAGTACTTCCGACTCTTTTCCGTCCAAGTTGTAAAGGTTTTGAATTTTTTTAAAAAATGGGTTTTGTTTGTTGTTAAGTTTCTATTTTTAGTAGGTTTGGAGAAGATGAAGTTTAAAATTATGTTTGCAACTTCATGGAGTAGTTTGGTTCTCTTCAATGGCATCACTTGTAAATATTTAGACTTCAAAGGGTTTTTTGGGTTTTTTGCCTAGTGGCATTTTTGTAAATATTGAAAATCAGAAACATGCGACTTCGCGGAGTAGTTTTGGCCGTTTTTTAGCAATTCCCTATATTCTTACTTTTACATTGGTCGTGGACGTGACTGAAATTACAACAATAATAATTCTGACTACAAGTACAAGAAACGAAAAAGGTCAACACGACTTCGTGGAAGAAGAAATCTGAATTCGAACTATGATAAATTTTAAATCCAATGCTATAAATATCAAAAGTTTGGATATAATGCTTAAGAATGCAGAGGTCTCAACAATAGAGTTGAGGAGAGAGCCAACTATGTGGAGGAGAAGACGGAGGAAAAATATATGCTACTACTAACATACAAAAACACTAATCAAGGTCAAGAGAACACTTGGTATCTTGACACTGGTGCAAGCAACCATATGTGTGAGAAAAAAATATATTTGTAGAGATCAATAAATTCGTGAGTGAAAATGTCTCTTTTGGAGATGATAGTAAAAAGTTGGTGAAAAGAAAAGGTAACATTCTTATTCGTGCAAAAGATGGTAGTCACCAAATACTTTCAAATGTCTATTATGTACCTAGCATGAAAAACAACATATTGACCTTGGGACAACTCATAGAAAAGGGCTATGATATTTACGTGAAAGATTACAGTATATTTATGAGATATGAAAAACGAGATTTAATTGCTAAAGTTCAAATGTCAAAGAATAGAATGTTACCTTTGAATATTGAAAATCGTGTTGCAAAGTGTCTTAAGGCTTGTTACAAAGATTCATCGTGGCTATGACATGTTCGATTTGGGAATCTAAAATTTACAAGTTTAGATTTATTGTCCAAGAAGGAAATGGTGAGAGGATTACCGTGTATTAATCATCCTGGTCAACTATACGAAGGATGTTTACTTGGAAAACAATTCAGAAAAAGCTTTCCAAAGGAGTCAGATCATGAGGCAAGAAAACTTTTCTAGCTTATTCATACCGATGTGTGTGGTCCAATCAAGCCGAGCTCTCTAGGTAAAATTAACTACTTCCTTCTCTTCATTGATGATTTTTCAAGAAAAACTTGGGTATATTTCTTGAAACAAAAGTCCAAAATCTTTGGAATAGTTAAGAAGTTCAAAGCACTTGTTGAAACGAAAAACGGAAATAAGATTATATTTATAACATCTGACCGAGGATGAGAGTTCACATCTAATGAATCCTAAGAGTTTTGTGAAGCACATGGAATTATTTTCCGCTGGACAATTCCTAGATATCCTCAACAAAACGGTGTGGTAGAAAGTAAGAATAGAACAATCTTTGATATGGCGCGAAGCATGCTCAAAAGTAAGAAACTGCTTTAGGATTTTTGGGCGGAAGCAGTGGCATGTGCGATCTACTTGTCCAACCAATCTCCAACAAGAAGTGTTTGAGGAAAGACACCACAAGAAGCGTGGAGTGGAAAAATGACCATAATTTTCCACATGCGAGTATTTGGAAGCACAGCTCGTGTCCATGTACCAAACGAACAACGAACCAAACTCGATGATAAAAGCAAGAGTTTTATATTCATCGGCTACGAATCAAGTTCCAAAGGCTACAAGTTGTACAACCCAAACAATCCGAAGGTTGTGATAAGTCGAGATGTGATTGTTAATTAATAAGGCGAATGAGAGTTTGGATCGCATACAAATGAGTTCACATTTTCCCCCAAATTAAAGAAGATGAGTATACACCGAATTGGAAATTAGAAGAGGATGCAACACCACATGCTTCACCAACATCATCTACTCATGGAGACTCACCACCTCCATCATCGTCAAATGGTAGTCAAAATAAGAGAGATGTAGAACATACAAGAAGCCTTATTGATCGTTATGAGATAACTAACCCAATGGATAACCTTACACTCCTTTTTCTCTTTGTTGATTGTGAACTAGTGACATTTCAAGAAGCTACATAAGAGAAAAAATCGAGAGACACGATGCAAGAAGAAATTAGAGCCATCGAGAAGAATGACCCATGAAAACTCATCTCACTACCCAAACGATGCAAGACAATAGGGGTCAGTTGGTTATACAAAACAAAGAGAAATACTAATATGGAGACTGAAAAACACAAAGCGAGGCTTGTTGCAAAAGGCATAGTCAAAAGGAGGGACAACAAATGGATGTAAAGCCAACATTTATAAATGAAGTCCTTGAATAAAACGTCTACATTCAACAACCATTAGACTATGAGGTCAAAGGTTACGAAGATAAGGTGTTGAAGTTAAAAAAGGCTCTTTACGGGCTAAAACAAGCACCAAGGGCATGAAACAATAAAAACGAGAATTATTTACGAGAGAATGGCTTCAACAAATGTCCCTAAGAGCACGTTCTATATACCAAGATCAAATATGGAGATATTTTGATTGTGTGTCTCTACGTGGACGATTTGATCTTCATCAGAATCAACCCAAACATGTTCAATAAATTCAAGAAAGTGACGACGAATAAATTCGAGATAACAGACTTGGGGCTCATAGCGTACTACCTTGGCATTAAAGTCAAGTAAAAAAAAGATGGAATTTTTATCTCTCAAGAAAGCTATGAAAAATATATCCTTAAGAAGTTTAAGATGGAGAACTGTAACTAGATAAGCACAACTATGGAGTTCGGAGTCAAAATATCCAAGCATGAAGAAGGCGAAAGTGTAAATCCAACATTATTCAAAATTTTAGTGGGAAGTCTACGCTATATAACTTGCACGATACAAAATATTCTTCATGCAGTTGGATTGGTTAGCCGCTACATGGAATCTCCAACAATAACTCATTTCAAGGCTACAAATAAAATTCTTTACTATTTGAAAGGTACAATTGACATTGGCCTACTCTATTCAATTTCTAATGATTAAAATCTTGTTGGGTATATCGATAGTGATTGGAGTGGAGACATAGACAATCGAATGAGTACTAGTGGATTTTTAGTTTTTACGGGAAATATTTCTTTCACATGGATATAAAAACAAACAACCGGTTGTCACGTTGCGCACTTGTGAGGCGGAATATGTTGTTGTTATTGATGAGTCCAGATTTTCTCACCACTCACTGAGGGAACCGGACAGGGGTAATTCGGACAAAAACCACCCACTGAACCTTTCGAACAGGACTAATGTATTCAAAACTAAATCACTTCATGACTAAGCTAATTACCTACTTGCTTAAAGACTAATGGGTCATTGAACTCGACCCGCATTCATAAGTGTGACCTGAAAGCCCATGTGGCCCATAATTAAGGGTATATATAACCAACCACTTTCATTAATGAGGGTAATGAACATTTAATACAATAAGGCAGCTCAAATCTCTCACTACAAACTATCCAAACATTAAATACCCTTGAAACATCACAAAACTCCACACAAAATTACCCTCAGTTGAAAATAAACCACACCAGTTATCATGGGTGTTAGTCATGTAATTTGGCTTAGAAATATATTGAAGGAGATACAACTAACACAAAATGAGCCAACTAAGGTGTGTGTTGATAATAAGTCAGCCATCGCCTTAGCTAAAAATCCAGTATTTCATGATCGAAGCAAGCATATCAATATCCAGTACCACTACATAATGGATTGTATTTCAAGAAAGGATGTGCAAGTTGAATATATGAAAACACAAGATCAAGCTGCCAATATTTTCACCAAGCCATTGAAAAATGAATATTTCAAACGATTAAGGAAACTACTAGGGGTCACAGGATCAAGTTTATGGAGGAATGTTGGATCATAAACTTGATCAAGTTAATAGGTCAAACCCAATTAATAAGGCTCATCGAGAAAGCATCTTCTAGAAACAATTAATTGATAACTTATTTTTGTATTGGAGGTTATGTCTAAAACCATCTTTAGGTTGAGTACAAGATACTCTTTTATGTTGAATGTAAGATACTCTTTTATGTTTAGTGTAAGAAACTCTTTCACCTTGAGTATAGTCTCGAAGTTGAGTGCTTAAGTATCCAAAAACTATTGGATGTTGGATCTTTGTCTCCGCTATGGTTCTATATATATTGGAGCCCTCTCACAGTTTAGAAATCACCAAATAAACCAAGAAGTAAACTTACAGAAAAATTAGAGTGAGAGAAAAGAGAGACAAAAATGATCTTTTGAGTCACAGAAAAATATTTCTCTCTTATAGTGTGAGTCGTAAAAGTATCTTGTAACTTTTCCTCTTTTTCCATCTATATCAAAATTGTTTGTTTATTTTAAATGAGTGTTGTTTCATCCAATACGGATCGATTCCGATTAGACGTGTTACTTATTTATTGTGTTTCATCTAGGTGAATAACCATAAATTTAGTTATGTTTTCGTATTGATGGTTGAATTATCTCTCGATTTATTATTGGTATTTTAATTGACACTTTAAATCACATTCTCTAACATCCACATATAAGAAATAGTTTTGGTTTTGATTGCCGTTCATTTTAATTTTTATAAGGAGATAGGATTCGATTTCCAATATTTTTACTTCATCTTGTGATGATTAGATTTACTTTCATACACATTTTTTGTGTATCTTTTATACATTCATAACAAAAAAACTTCCAAGTCCTACAGCCATAGAAACTTGATTGGAATCATCACTACAATGCTCTGAAACAAGTGAGGGGATTAAAATTAACCACAAAATAAGTATAACAACAGACATACAAAACCTACATTTAACTTCATTTATAAATAAGACCATGGCTATTTAAAATCCTCATTTTTCCAGCTACAGCTAAACTGGTTGTCATCTCCTTTAGAAACCAAAACTAAATTCACACCTAAGTTTTTTTTTATCTAAGTGCCTTTTAAAATTAATCAATCTAATCTAAGAGATTAAATTTAAATCCTAATGTGAAAATAATTTAAATTAATCATACCATTTTACTTCAATATGGATCAAATTTATCTTTCATGCGTATATATAATCCCGTGATCACGATCATATGTATAAAATGAACTGAGATTATCTGTATTACTTCGGAGTTGAAGGATACAAGTTAAGAGTTAAATCAACACGTCCACAAACCATTTAATGTATATTCTCTTACTAAATCTTGCAATCCTTAAAAACAAGTATATTTCATATGTTTTTTTTCTATCTCGTTCATATGTACCTTGTTTCCTAAGAAAAGAATGACATTCAAACGATGATAATGACTTAATGCTTGACGTCTATGATATTGCTAACAAAAAAATAGTATTGACCTTAAAACTGTAAGGTCAATTTATATATTCTAGATTTATATGCATCTAAACAAGATCAGCATTGTTCGTCTTAATCCATAAACTAAAACTATGTTGTATCAACTAGTGGATATATAAAAACATTCCTCGGAAGATTAGACTTATCTCTTTTGTTTTGTTTTATAAAGTTACCCTATCATATATATATATATATATATATATATATATATATATATATAAATTTTAGTTAAAACTTAATGTTTTTAGGTGAAGACTTGATTGGTCTATTAAAATAGATTATAGATCCTTTATTCGAGAGAAATAAGTATTTTCCGTTATCTTGCTTTAGTTTAAGTATAGGTTGATTGAAGATTCCTTAATTATATCAATATATGCTTTATAAAGTAATTTTCACTCAAAGTATTTAACTAAATTTATTTAGGTGCAGTTGACGATTAGTGTAACTTTTTACACCTAAAGAGTTTTAAGATGCTTTAGAAAAAACCTAATGGTTAGAAAATGCTTAACTAAATTTTTAGTTTATGACTAAAAATATCCTAATTTCCAACTCTTTAATTATTTAAACCACTGGCATTTATAACACAAACATTAGGTTAATTAATTAAGATCAGGTGTTCGTTTTTTCTTCTCCTTTTTAATTTTAACTTTTGTATGTGATATATTATTTACGGAATCTATATATATATATATATATATATATATATATATATAACTTTTGTATATACGGAATTTTAACTTTTGTATATGTATTGGTGTGGATTATTTTCGACTGAGGGTAATTTTGTCAGATGTTTTGTGGTGTTTCAAGGGTATTAAATGTTTAAGTGTTTTGTAGTGAGAGATTTAAGTTGTGTGGTTGTATGAAATGTTCATTACCCTCATTAATGAAAGTAGTTGGGTATTTATACCTTTAATTATGGGCCAAATGGACTTTCGGGTCAAACTTATGAAATCGGGTCGAGTTCAAAAACGCATTAGTTTATTAAGCAGATTAGTAACTTGCTTAGTCAAAAAGTGTTTAGTGTTTTAATGCTTTTGTCCTGTCCGAATGATTCAGTGGGTGATTATTGTCCAGATTTCCCCTGTCCGGTTTCTACAGTGAGTGGCAAATATTTTCGGACTCATCAGTAGCCCCTTTTTTAGGTTTTGTCGAAGGCCTTTGGCAAGACCTAAAAAATCTTCTTAGGCACTTGTAACATTCTCCGGACTGTTTAAGTGTTCAGCTCAGGATTTATCCGGACTGAACACTTCTCATAAGTTCAAAAGTTTTGCTATGGATCGTGGGACACGTGTCACCTTTTGATTCGCCTCACCAGCCGTTTCCTCCTAGAACGGCGCTCCCACTAATCCCAAAAAGCAACCTCTTCATTTAATACCTATGACGCCAGCGTCGCCTTCAATCATTATTTTTGCCTTTTCGCTTTCTCATAGGTATTTGGTAACTTTTTTTGTCTTACTAGTATAAATTACTTCTTTTCACTGTTTTAACATCTTCACCATTCTCTCATTTCTTTCATTCCAAAGCTTTCACTTCTCTTCTCAAAATTCTTCTTGTGTAAGTTTATGTTCACGGCAAGAAACGCATTGGTGAGAGGTGGGTGGCTTAATCTTTTGGAGTTATAAAAAGCACAAAGGGTTGAGCGAGAGAGACGTATTGATGTGGGTCTTCCAGTTTCTCCAAACGATAAGCCCGAAACACCGTCTTCAAAAGTTGATCGAGGTTCATCTTCTGCTAGAAGTTCCAAACCCATGCGTTTATTTCAACCAAGTCTTTTACCCATTCTATCAGGCTCCTCGGTTCAGGAGTCACAATCCACTGTTGAACGGGAAAAAACCGTATCAAGCACAAGGAGACCCTCTCCATTTATAGCTATTTGGTCAGATACTGAGAAATCCCCAGAAAAGGTTACCCTTCGCCGGACAGGCTGTTTAGTAAAGGGTCAAGCTGCTGTTTCACAATCTAAGTCCTCAAAATCAGGGCCTCCTAAGTATGGGACCAAGGACAAAGCTACAGGATCAGGGGTATCTATCAGAGTCCCAAAGGATAAATCCTCTGGTCTGGAGGCCACTGGAATTAGTTCTCAAAATGAGCCCTCCGGAACTGAGTCCCAGCCGGACACCAGACCCCTAAGAGAGGGTGATGCTCAATCGTCCGGAAAACTTACTGAGCTTGCCACCAGCACTCCCCCACTAACAACAACTGACAAACCTTCCATGGTGATGGAAGAGGTGACGGAGGACAGTATAGAAGAAGCTCCATTTGAGACCGACGTCTCCGGACAGACAGGGGAAGCTGCCACTGATAAAAAAAGGCAAGGGTAAAGAGAAGCTGTGTTTAAAACATCAGGACCTGCCGGAGTGCCTGGAAGGAAAACTGAGACCCTGCTTCCACAAAGTGAACGTGAAGTATCTGCTGTCCATGCAGAACATCAACTATGTCTACACTCACACTGCTGAGTTAGGCCGGATCCAGATGAAGTGGGGGATCCCTGAGTCTGTCAAGGTGAGGATACCGGTCACTCCGGAAACCCCAATGGACTGTAAGCTTAGCGAGATAGTCATATATACAGAGCTGTTTAACTGGGGGCTCAGATTTCCCTTGGACCCAGAGATTGTCAGATACTTTCATCTGATAAAGCTCTGTCCAAGCCAGCTGAGTCCCAATGCTTGGTACACCCTTATGGCCTGCATTATGACATCTAGGCTCTCCGGAATACCACTTCCAATGGAGCAATTGGCTGATGTGGCCAGCCTCTGTAAGAACCACGTCATCCCTTTCTACCACTACAACTTGGGAGATAACTTTAAGGTGGTGGATGATTTGCTTGAATCAGAGAAGAATTGGAAGACCCAATTTTTGTTTATTAGTGGGGCTTGGGAAAACGGGAAGAAAATCAAGGCTCGTGTCAACCCAAGCATGCTCACCAGCAGATAGAAAAGCTCAGGTAAATATTTAATCATGCTTGTCTTTGTTTCCTTATAAAAAATCTGTTTCTAAATTGCTCTTCTTTTTCTTTGGGTAGTGCTGCCGAAGGAGTTCTCCGACTATGTGGATATTTTTCGACAGAATGTAATTTTGTAATATGTTTTGTGGTGTTTCAAGGGTATTAAATGTTTAAGTGTTTTGTAGTGAGAGATTTAAGCTGTCTGGTTGTATTAAATGTTCATTACCCTCATTAATGAAAGTAGTTGAGTATTTATACCTTTAATTATGGACCAAATGGGCTTTCGGTTCAAACTTATGAAATCGGTCGAGTTCAAAAACCTATTATTTTATTAAGCATATTAGTAACTAGCTTAGTCAAAAGGTGTTTAGTGTTTTAATACTTTTGTCCTGTCCGGATGGTTCAGTGGATGATTATTGTCTGGATTGTCCCTGTCCGGTTTCTACTGTGAGTAGCGAATATTTCCGGACTCATCATATATAACACACACAAAAATGCATCACAAAAATGCATTATCTTTAATTTTGTTTACGTGTTTTTAAACGTAAAAAGTAATCGTGTTAATATGTTTTAATGTTTGTTAAAGAAAGTTGTCAAATAAGTAATTTTTAGAAATATGGTCACACATTAATTATGATCATGTTGTGAAAACATGATTACGTTGCTTTTTCTCAAAACAAATTAATACCATTAATGCATAGTTTCTAATAGTTTTGATATTATTTTTATTTTTTATTTTATTAATCATACTTTTTTTACACAATCATTATTAATATTTTTTTAAATATATGTACGATTCTAGTGTCTATAATCTTATTCCATCTGAACTTTTCTTTGACAAAATCTAGTGAATCGTTTGACGGTTCTACGATGTACATAAAACGAATCAATTTTTTGTGAGTTTTAATATTATCAAAATAAAAACAGAATTGTTAATTTACCTGTAATTTTGTTTATATTAACAACGATTATTTCTCGTAGAAATATAGGTGAGGATTTAATGTTAACCTTTCTCTTGAACCCCTTTTGGTTTAGCGTTCTTTAAATCTTGTAGAACTCTTGTCTCCAGAATGATGAAACAATTTTCGTAGAGAAAATATAGTGACAAAAAATGAAGCTTGAATTAACAAATATTCTCAAAAAAAATAAGCTCATAATATTATTCATTCGAATCTCCAAACAATGTTAATATACATTTGGGTTCTCGTTGAAGCTTGAGCATGATATTGGTCATTTGTTACATTTCAAAAAAAAGTCATCTTTCCTTGCATTCGCAACCATTTAGTGACTCACCACACCAACAAACTCAGCAACATTAAGAAACTAAATAACTTTGTGAGTTTATATTGCGTAGGTCCCCTAAAGAGAAAAAAAATTAGATACCTACAGATTATGTGGTATTTATAAATAAACACAAATAATCTTCTAATATCTTGAAAGATGATACGATCAACTTTTGAGATGTAATGAAACTTTCAAACTCTAAATCGTAAATGAATGCGAAGTGTAAATAATATAAATCAATATAATAAAATTTTATATGACATCTTATCCACTTACATAAAGGGAAAGAAAACGATAAGTTACGAATGAATAGAAAAATGTTACGCACGATCAACATGTAACATAGAAAGATATAATGTGCATCTTGCAACAAAAAATTATACTTAACATGAAGACATTAACTATTGTGAGACATTTTCTCTAGTTTTTTTAAAATGAATCGTTAAGAATAATCATCGGTTGCACAATTTGATTTCGATCTTCAGCATAAGATAACGTTTCAGCATAATATATATATATATATATATATATATATATATATATATATATATATATATAAGCAACATCATGCATTCTTGATAACCATGATCTACAAAAATTTACATTGTATATCGTTGGGCTATCCATTACTACAAACAATACCCTTACCATTTTCTTAAATAGTCCTCGACCCAATTCCTCGATAATTTATTATTGTTGTTACGGTAAGACCTACTATTGTGAGTTATGTTCGAAGGATAACTTTAGAATTTTCCATCTTTTATATGTTGACATAAACAAAAGTTAGTGTAGCTACATGTATCAACGAGTATTCTTCGGATTCCATTCCGTGTAATATCTGCTCTAATAATTACTGCATCCTCGTGAGATCCAGATACCTTCCTCAAATCATCATTAACAAAAAGAACAAAGGGCAATGATTTTCCTATAAAGTTTAGTTGCTACTCTACCAAATATGCATTTTCATGGATAGCTAGAGTTTCCGGCCATTGTATCCCCTACAAAAAATTGATAACGACTCAAAATAATTAGAAAAATTTATAATCTTAATTAAATGCCTAAGCTCATTAACTACCATAAAAAAAACCCTCCGGCCACGATTGGGATCAAGATATTTTGAATTTGTTGAGGCCTTAACTGTTTTTTAGCAAAAGGTTATCAGTTTTTTATTCTCAAACATTGTATGAATCTCATCAACAAAGATATACCATATGTGGTATCGTGCCTAATATCATTGTGATAATTACAAAACCATGCATATCGTTTTTCTCTTAGCTTTGTAATGGGTCGAGGGTTTCTAAATTCAACATCAATTCGACTTATTTAAAAAATTATTTCTACGTTCTCTGTCAATTCAGCATAATGATCTGGTTGAACCCACTGGTTTGCTCTCGATATCTACTGCATAGCTTGAAAATTTTAATGTTTATATTTCTGGATATGTGGTTGTTGATAAAACAAAGTAGTTAACCGTGGAAATCCATATCTCGGACGCGAATACCCTGAGGTTCTATATATTTTTAAGCATACAAGTTTTGTACATTTTTAAGTTTATTAGTTGTGCTAGATCCTTATGTTTTCATTATTCATGATATATCTTCTCTACATTAACATGTAAGTTCTATATGTTTTCAACCATGATAGTTATGTATATGCTACTTTTTCATTACAATCCAACTGTGCGACTTTTTGTATATTAAACCATTTAATTTTATGTCTATGAGATATGTTAGATCCTTATGTTTCCAACCACGAAAGTTTTATCCATTTTTAACCATACGTGTTTATTGAATATTAAACATGAGAATTCTTTATTAAAATCTAACTAGGCGAGTTCTGTATATTTTTTACCGTGCGAGTTTATTGAATATTAAGCCATTTGATTTTAAGTGTATTAGTTGTGCTAGATCTTATGTTTCCAACCATGAAAGTTATGTATATTGTTAACCGTGCGAGTTCTATACATTTTTATGTCTATTAGATGTGCTAAATCCTTATGTTTCCATTCTTTATGATATATCATTGTACATGAACATGCGAGTTTTGTATGTTTCCAACCATGAAAGTTATGTACATTTGTAAACGTGAGAGTTGGTTGAATATTTAACATTTCACTTCTTCATCATAATCCAACTGTGCGAATTAAACCATTCACTTTTAAGTTTATTAACTGTGCTAGTTCCTTACGTTCCAACTATGAGAGTTTTGTACATTTTTAACTGTGCGAGTTTATTGACTATTAATGATACTTCTTCATTATAATCCAACCGCCCGAATTTTTTGTATATTAAACTATTCAATTTTTATGTTTAGTTTAGTGCTAGATCCTTATGTTTATAACCATTAGAGTTATGTACATATTTTACCATGCGAGTTTATTGATTATTAAACATGAGAGTTCTTTATTATAATCCAAGCATGCGAGTTCTCCACTAATATTTGGAAAGCTTCATTCGAATACTGACGTTGTTTGAATTCATAGTTATTGATTCTCGCTAATATCCATGGATACCCTTCAGAGTATGCTATTGTTACCAAAGAATTGGTAATAGAAATTTTCCCCTATACCCGTCCTCATACTTGACATTCTCAAACAAAACTTCCAATTCTCTTAATGCTTTCAAATACTTCATCAATTTATCTTTCATCGCTTCAGATTGTCCAGATGTATGATTAACCAACATGTGTGAATCATTCACTAAGTATATTCTTTTGACATTGCTAAAGTTAAAACATTTAATGGGACTCAGGATCCTGATGACCATATCGAGAAATTTAAAAATTACATGATGAATTTCGATTATGATGACAAGTTATTGTGTAGAGATTTTTCATAGACTTTCGAAGGCACAACCTTGAAATGGTATAATATTAATCCTAAGGTAGCGATAACTAATTTTTAGATCTTTTACACTACCTTTCGAAGGCAATTCGTTGGAAGTAAAGAGATGCGTGTGAATGAGGATACCATAATCTAATGCAAGAATGAAATTATAGAAAATTTGAAATATTATACGAAACGGTTTGTATTAACCAAGACTAAGTTGGATGACTATGATGACAAGTGACATGTGTTGATTTTAGACAAGGTTTTCTCTCCGGAGATTTTGCGAATAAAACAACCAGGAGAAGGGAACTTATCTTTGGAGCTATGATTGCTCAAATAGATGAGAAAATTAAGGTTGAAGAATAGACAATAATTCGAATAGGACCTAGTCTGACGCAAATGTATTAAAATCATAGAAACGCTCCCATCAATCAAGGTTTATCAGAGTAGTACTTCGAATTATCAAGGATCTCTTCAACCTAGGGCATCGACAAGTTTACCTCCTCGATCTGGACCATCTCAGGTGTTGGTTTCTAATTACTTGTAACCTAAAGCTAGGTCAAATAAATTGGTGTGACTATATTATTATGCAGAATTAACAAAGTATGTAGTAACATTTTTTAAACAAGCTAAGAACCATGTCCAGTTTCAAAAGCCTCCATCTATAACTAGACCCAAGAGGATCGGAGTAATAAATTTTGTAAATACCACAATGGTATTCGATATGATACAACAGATTTCATAGCTTTACTTAAAGAAATTCAAGTTTTGATTGAAAATGATAATACTTTTGTTAAAAGGCACGATGGAACCCAACAAGTTCTGAACCCAAATTCACAAGCACGTTAAAATGTAGATATATCTTTGAAGAAAGAGAATACGATACTGATAACGTGCCTATGGATAGGTTTGATGTGTCTGTTTAATAACTTGATCATGATTGCAATTGCATGATAATGTTAGTGGTTTATGAACCAGAGTTATAAGGTAGGGTGCAAAGTTTGTGTTGATTATTTGAATCTTTAGCTATTTTTAAATGAGAGACTAAAACTAGGAACACTAGTAGTTCTAGAAAAATACATGTGGTAAGTTTAACTACTCAATTAGAAGGTGGCATCGCAACTCATCTCAACTCATCTCATGAAGATACAGTGGTAATCAGAGAAAAAATAGCAAGCAACGAGATTCAAAGAATACTCATTGAAACTTGAAATTCTACTAATGTGTTATATTTATCAATATATGAAAAAATGTGATGTCCCCCGATTATTCTTTGATCAAAGAGAACAATAGTTGGTTGTACAAGATTGACAAAACAAGTTATTGGGGAATTTGAAGGTGAGGTTTTCTTGGGTCGTGGTTCGTTCAAGAAAATTGTGTGAGTGTTGTTTGTGGTGGTTGACAGTCCGACGAGGTATAATACCATCTCCGAGAGATTTTGGGTGTCAAAAATGCATTATATCGCTTATAGAGTTCATTAATATTTGAAGTGTGTGACAATTTATGAAGTAATATTTTTCAAAGTGACAATTCGTGAAGTGATATATTCTGAAGATGCAAGGTGTATATTATATTAAGACAGTATGTGAAATTGAGAAAATAACAAACATACAATTTGGTTCCATAATACAAAAATGGCATGCAATAACCACTCATAAAAAACACACAAGAAGTTAATGAAACACGTCATCCATCAAGATAAAATACAGTAACTTCCTAATTATATTCACCATCCTTAGAAGGATTACTGGAGATACTAGCCGATGAGCTACCTTCATTCTTTGAATTTTCACTTTTTAAAGAACTGGATCTGCTATTCTCATCCTTTTCAGATTCAGAGTCTTCTGATTCACTCGCGATGGATTTGAAATAATCTTTAGAATGTTGGTTTTCAGGAACCATGTACCAATACTCATCCATATTTAGCTTTAGAAAGTTTGGCTTATTTTTCACGAGTCTTTAAAGTAATATGGAAATCTTTAGCACACATTTTTCACAATATCATTGATAGCAGACTCTTTATCTTTTTTAGCCTCGATTTTGAACCTCTTTAAATCTTCAAGGGCGTTGTTTTTGCATCTTCACTTTCCTGATACAAAGTGTTAAGTTTTTCGTAGTTGAAGTGTTCTTCTTATAGTTTCTCTTGATGCTTGGCAGTCAAATAATTTATTATCTGTATTACAACTTTGTGGTAATCTGATTTCTCATCCTGAAAGGCGTGGAATTGCACTACAAGTTTCTTTGAGCACTTTCAGTCCATCTCTTATTAGCAGCAGATTATTTTCGAAGTTTCATAAGTTCCTTAACAACTGCTTTGTCTTCCTCTAGAAACGTTTGTGCTTCAATAACAAACGTTTTGGTATCAATCTCGAATTATTTGGAATTTCGTTTGAGAGTTGCCACAGGTGAAACCATATTATGCAAACTAAATGAGAGTTCATAAGTGTGATATAATATAAATGATTCTTCTGATGCAGATAGTTAGGGATGGTTCACTAAATGCCATAGTGATTGATTTTTTTGAAGAGTGGTTTATTCTTAGTAGGATCTTCAACTGTCTTATCAATAGTTTTATCAATTGGACTATTATTTTCTTGAAATTATAGTTTGAAATCAAAAAGATGCTTGTCTTGATTCTCCTTCTCGTTTACATTGGACTCCGGTATTGGATTAAATATGGAGATATCAATAGTTTGGTCAGGAACAAATTCTATAAAATTATTGGACGAACAAGATTTCTTTTTCTATGAAGCAACTATTTTTTTTAAGAAGCTTCGGAAATCGAGTTTTCAGTATAAGGGGTGGCAAATTCAGCTGCCTTTCTTTTTAACTTCTTCTTTGTGTTGGGTTTTGATTTTATTCTTCTTGGATTTGGATATCTTGGATGATTCAACCTCAGTTTTCTTTCTTCACTTTGTGACTAAAGGCTCTATTCCCAACAGGAAGAATAACTCGAGCATCAAAGAAGCTAATTTTTTCACCACATCGGCTGGCAAAGAAGGTTACATTAGTTTTTCAACAACGATGACAAACTATACATATATTTTCCATAAGTGACCTTCGAACAAGTTGAGTGGGTCAAAACACTAGTTAAATTTGGTTAACCATTCATTATTGGCCCATTCACTTACTTTGAGAACGTTTCTTCTGCAACAAGGTTTCTTTCATAACACTTCGTAATTTCTCGACAACATTAACAAAGTTAAAAAGAATTATAAGAAGAATATACATGAAGAAGAGTAAAACTTACTAGTGATTTTCTACTGTAACGAAAACCTCTATGGATTTTCAGTGGAAATTTCCTTCCCATTTTCCCAACAACCACTTACGGAAAAAACAAATTGCGATAATTTCTTGTATGCCTCATGGAGATCATCGACTATTTTTGAATATTTTTTGAGGATAGTATAGTAAAAAAAAGAATTGGATTTTTAGACACACCTGTCTTTGCTATAAATTTCTCTATTGGAAGTTGACTCTTTGAGAGTCTTGAGGCTATAATACAATAGAGCAGTGTAAGCAATAAGTTGGAATTTTCCTGGCTCGGACATAGATAAATGATTTCAAATTAATCAACGATGATCGGATCCAAGAGAAACTAAATACCCCAATTTAATAACTCTGGCTAAACAACTAAATCATTTGCACCATATGAGAGGGGATTCTCTCATATACAGGGTACGCGAAGGGAAATGGTTTCTAGAATTCCCCATTATGTATGAAGGACATGTGCTTCTGATTGATCAAAGTATTTATATTACAATTTTCTAAGTGCAATAAGATACTCAAGGAGCAAGTCTTTTAAATTTTCACCAAGATTAGCAACCATCTCTTTAGGAAATGTAACAGGTTACTTGATTATCTTCTTATTTTCCTTAGATTTTGTTTTCACATTTTTTTCGTGAGAGTTGGGAGTGGGAGTATTGTTAACTATTTTAATTTCGGAATCACTAGTCGCTCTTGATTCAGAGTTGTTTAGTTCCTTGAAGGGTTCATCTTGAAGCTCGAGAGGTGTCTTCAAATCATTGTTGTTATCTTTAACCAAAAGAATCAACTGTGAAATTTTTCTTATCATAGTTGCTCCCTTCGAAGAATGAGGTTTTGGGTTACCTTGTATTTGTTTGGTTGTAGGTTTTTCTTTAGGATTCGATGAGTGATGTTGTTTCTTTAAGACATTTCTCTCCTCGAAGTTACTCATGGAAATAAATTGATATTTTCAAGGAGATTTTTAAGAACAGGCTATGAGGGTTAGGGGAGAAGGGTTGTTTGAAAAAGATACGAGGTCAATAGATTGTGATTGTTTCTTCATAAGTGGTCATGGACCATAAGTAAAAGTTTGGACAACTTGAAGAGGTTGATCGGAAACTATCCCTGCAGGTTCTCTCTCAATATCTCTTTTTGCGATTGTAAGTCCTAAGAGATTTTTAGGCCAAACATCGACAAAAGAAAATTGACAGATTGAGAGAAAAAGTGGATCGAATAGAAGAACGATGATGAAATACGGTGGTTGTTTGTTATAAGGAAGATGGTGGGGAAGTAATTTTTATGAATGAGGGATTTGAACGGATAACTTTCTCTCTCTATCTATAGATTTAGTTTAAGTAACATGCTAAGTGATATGAAGATGAATTTATAGGACAAGGTTGGGAGGATGGTTAATGGGCTTCTTGAATGAGAAGTTGAAGAATTAAGCAAAATACCCATTGGTTATCACTGATTCGACAAACTAACACATACATATTGATGAAGACTTGTGTATTTTAACAGGTGTAAAGTGTGATTGAGCAAAGGATACAACCTTCTACTATATTTTATTACTTTCCATATGATTCTTCAGAATTAACATTACTACTCTAATTAAATTCTAAGGAGATATAATATTTCTAAAAGATGTTAATATATGAGTTCAGAATGGCTTTAATTTCTAGGAAAGGGCATGCTCGATTTATCTCTAATGAGGGATCTAACTCAAGAACAAAAAAAATAGCCCTTCCTCGGATTTCTTCGTAAGGAGGTATGCTCATTTTATCTTTGACGACGTATCTAACTTAAAAGCACAGTTTTAGTCATTCCTCGGATTTTTTCATAAGGACTAGGGGGCTACTGATAAGGATAAAGTAAATATAAAATAAAAATAATTTATTTATTTATTTGGATAACATAATAAATAAATAATATGCAATATAGGTTTTGTGTAAAATATAAGTGTGAATGACTAAAAGTGTAATATGTAATAAGTATGTTTACATTAAGTATTAAAGTAGGATAAGATATCTAATGTAACAAACCTTAATCTGTTACTTGTAACGAATCACTTATAAATATGTGTACTTTTCTTAGAAAAATGAATAGGATCTTAGTCTTTGAGGCTTGTCACTTTACAACTTTCTCTCTCTAAAAGATACACAAGCTACTTTCTCTTTGTATAAATTCTTTATTCAGTCTATAAATATTTTAAAACATATTTATCACTCACAAAAATATCTGAAGCAATCTATGGTAATTCAAAAGTAATTAATAGCTATGGAAAAAATTGAAAAAGTTGTTAAAAGTATTTATTTTCAAAACAGTTTAGCCGATACCAGAAATAAAATATAGTTGATGTGGAATGATGAATTCAAAGTAGATATTATATTAAACATACTCAATTCGTTCATGTAAATGTAAGTCACTCAACTCTGGATTTAGGGGAGCTGAAAATTAATCTTAAAAATAACTTAATGAATGTAGCTGATAATTCAAAAGAATGGATTGTGATGAGAGACTTTAATGTCATCTCATCTTCCCATGAACAACTTTTTGTCTCTTCTTTTAGATTATAATCTAAAGGAAGGAGTCTTGATAGGCTCGAAATATACATGGTTCAATAATTGGAAGTGGAACAGGTTAGACAAGGTACCATTTAACTCTATTTGAGCTGATTATTTGGAAGAAACTATGGTGATGCACATGGTTAGAACTGCTACATATCATAAATACGTTAAAAAAAGGAGAAGAATGAATAAAATTACAGGAGTTCATAAAGGAAATGAATGGATTACAGATAATTATAAGCTACAAAAATATGTTGAATCTCATTTCAAAGCAATCCTAACATGCCAGCCAATCCAATCAAATAAAATCTATTTATAAAATTTCATTCCTAAGTTAATTATTGATGAAGATAATAGAATGTTAATGAAGTTATTTGTTAAAACTAAAATTCATGAAGTTATCAACTTTTAAATCCTTCAAATAGCTTCAGTAGTATGTTCCTTTAATAATGTTGGGATATTATTTAAAAAGATCAGTTTGAATCAAGGAAAAAATAGCAGACTTCTTGCAATATTATCAACTAATAATATCAACTAATGGGCGACTTAATCATCTTCACAGATGGCCGAACGAATAATATTGACACATTGGAAACTTTTTACAACATTATAAACTCAAGTTGTTCGTTTAAAGAAGCAATAGGGAATGGTAGATAACCTTACACTTCGAATACCAAAAGATGGGGAGACTTCACTTGATTGTGGAGCAAATGAACTAGTGGTTTATCCTGACATCATCAATTGGGGTCTTTGATTCCCATTAGATCCGATTATAGTGGAGTAATTTGAAATCTTGGACCTCTGCCCTATACAAGAAACACCAAATCTATGGTTCACACTTCTATCCGTAATTATGGCTTCCAAACCAAACCAAATCCCTCTCTCTATTAAAGACTTCTGGATGATCTTAAAATAATTGACGATCTGCTCGAAGGTGAAAAAATCTGGAAACAAAGATTTATCTTTGTATTTAGAGCTTGGGAAAGTGGGAAGGAGATATCTGAGGAGAACCATTCAAAACTCAACCTCATGTGGAGAAGTAACAGTAAGTTCTTTTATCTTTTCATATTTTCTTTTACTCTATATAACTTATATTTAATTTTTCACGTGTATTGCTACTCTACTAAGAAATTTCGAAGATGTACAATGGTTATGTTGTATTAGATGGGTTCCACTAAAATTGTATGCCCATAAAATTTATCAACAACCATTTGTGGAGGATCACCTTGGGTGCTGAACTCCCCAAAAATTTATTGGAGCCATGAAACCCCAATTTGGTTGTGAAAAGATTGGTAGCACCTGATGGCAAGGTCATTCTACTTGTTTGAGACATATCTGAAAGCCATCTGCTCACAAAAAGAGAAACAAAAAAAGAAAAAAGAAACCTTCAGACAATCTAAAGCCGCAGAAGAAGACAAAAAAGAAAGAAACTGAAACTAGCCTTCCTACAATTATAGAAGGAGTCGAGGCTGAAATTTCTTCAAAACAAAACAAAAACAATTCCTTGAAGAAGAAAGGAGAACTTCAAAAACTTGACCTGCTAAGATAGCAGAAATATCCAGAATAAGTTGTCTTAGAAGTGCTTTATGTCAAAGCTGAAGCAACTACATAGAAGATCATCGAGGAGAAACCTCAGTGGAAGATCATCAAAGAGAAGCTGCAGTAGAAGATCACCAAGGAGATGACAATTTCTTTCTTGATGATCTCTAGTGCAGAGGAGTTTCAAGACCTCTACAAAGATATGGATCCGAGGGTCCAAAAGATCCAAGAAAACCTTCAAAAAATTAGCCGTCAGGTTACGGTTCCTGTTCTAACTGAAATGCTCAATTCAGATCTTCCTCTGGCTTCCTCATTCGTTGCTCTTATGCCTTTCAATAATAAAAGGTTCATCGTTATCTAAGAGCCATCCGAAGAAGTTTTAATTGCACTGCAACGTTTTTCCAATCTTGAAACAACAGAAAAAAGAATTATGCACATATATAAATTTTTCTCGAAATCATTTGGAAACCAGGGTTAACGATATGGTCTAATATAAAAAAGATGCTATTGTAGATAAAAAGATGAAATAAATATTTGGCAAACAAATCGAAGACCAATGTCATGCGTTCCAAGCTGCCAGGTCGGAATTTATCAAATGAGCCATCCACCTCAAACGTCATCTACACTATGTGCATGATCGACAAATAAAAGAGCTCAAGACTTCTCATCAAGCTGAGATAGATGAACTTAAAACTAAACATGCAAGGGATATGTCAGATGAGAACAAAAAACACTCCACTCATTAAGAATCTTTAAATAAGAGTGAAAAAAGAAGAAGCTGACGAATGATATGGATGCTCTCAAGATGGTACTCAAAGAAGTAAAAAACTAATGTGGAAACTAATAAGACTCATTGTGGACTGGACACATTAGCAGCAATAAAAAAATGCCGATGAGCAACAAACAATTACTCTACTCTATGAATTCCACGCAGTGTTCCCAAAAGCGAATTTGTCAAGCTTTTGAGAATTAATCCCCATGCATAACCGTCCCAGTGAAGCTTCCGATCCTATCCCCACTGATTCTTCCAAAGAGAATGAGTCATCCAAAGAAAATTCCACTGAACAAGGAGATTCATCTGAAGAAAACTTTAAATAAGATAATTAATTGTTGTTTCCTTTTTTCCAAGTTATAAAGTTATCTAATGTTGTGTGGTGACTTATTTTTGTGTGGTTTTGATAACATCTTTTGTAAGATGATCGATTTCTAACTTCAATGAACAAATACCCTTCCTCTTTCCACATTCATTTTCCTTATCATGCAATTTTTTAATCTTATTAACAACTTATTATCACCGCGAAATATATGTTACATATAAATTTGTAATTTGTCAAATAAAAATAGTGCCCTTAGAAAATATTATTACCACGAATACAACGGGCGTGTTTAAAAACTGTTAACACCTTGAATATATTTAGTGCATTTAAAAAACGTATCACCTCGAATATAATTAGTGCGTTTAAAGAACGTAACACCTCGAATATAATTGGTGTGTTTAGAGAACGTAGCACCTCAAATATAATTAGTGCGTTTAGAGAACATAGCTCCTAAAATATCATTAGTGTGTTTAGAGAATATAGTACCTCGAATATGGTTGTTTTAGTGTTTATAAAATCGTATAACACTTCAAATCAAAATAGTTACTATTGGTCAACAAATTTAAAGATGATTAACCTTTTGACTAGTTACGAAGATAATTTAAATACTTGAATTTAAAACAAACATTATCCAAAAAAGAATTTTATTAATATCTTCGAATATATATATATATATATATATATATATGAAACCTCATTAAAACATCCCTGGGTCAACAGGGTAGGAAAGAATGTGTCGATGATTCAAAAAAGTCTTAAAAACAAAACCATTTCTAATATAGTTCTAAATGTTCTATATTCCAAGGATGTTGAAGTATCCTTCTCTGCTCATCACAGAGGTGATATGTACCTTTCTTTATTTTCTCCATCACCATATAAGGACCCTCCCAATCCGGGACCATCTTTTAAAGTCCTTTGAATTTATATGAAGGAATACTTTCCTTAAAACTATGTCACCTACTTTAAAATCTCTTCTTCTCATCTCGAATTATATTGACTCATCATCAAAGTCTGATAATGAGTCATGTTCAAATGAGCTCTAACTCTTTTCTCTTCGATCAAGTCTCGTTAAATTACTCAATAATAAGGTAAAATAAACTCTGCATGACCAACAACATCCATACCATACACCAAGGAAAAAAGTGTTTCTTGAGTAGATTCTCTTAGATTTGTACGATAAGCCCAGAAAAAATCATATACAAATAGTTAGGTCACTTCCATGCATCACATGTTAAATTTTTCTTCAAACCCTCCAAAGAAGATCTATTAGTCACTTCCACTTGACCATTTGCTTGAAGATGAAAAGGTGTAGAAAAATATTGTGTTATTCCCCTCGAAGTGTAAAAAGAAGTCTTTCTCTCTTGTGGAATTGATGGCCATTATCTGTGGTGATTTTCCGAGGCACTCTGAAATGATAGCAGATATTATTCACAATGAACTTAATAACATCATTGGTTTTTGTACCAGATAATGGTTCAGCTTCAGCCCACTTCGAAAATTAATCTACCCCTACTATATTAATCTGACGTCCTCCAGAAGCCATAGGTAATAACCCTACCAAATCTATTCCCCATCTATCAAAAGGGATAACTTCAGATATGGAAATAAGCAGTATTGCTGGTTTGTGAATAGAATTGGAAAAGCATTGACAAGTATCATGGCCTTGAACTAAGACCTTATCATCATTCATAATTGAAGGGCAATAATAACCTGCCAATAAAGCCCGACGCGTCAAAGACTTGAAAATCTCTTAAGATACGTGCTTTTCCAAACAACGCAGCAATGGTCTACTTAAATATTTTTTGTATAACACTCCATCCAATACAACATAACCATTGGCCTTATATCTTAATTTTTTAGCCAGTTGTCGTCTCGAGGTAACATGCCTTTTAGTAAAAAATTAAAAATATCAGACCTCCAATCATTTCAAATTATGTTTGGAGTGACAAATACTTGCTCAACATATTTATATTGTTCTGATCGTGCCAAAATCAAAGGACTCTCATGTAACAGTATTCATGGATATTCTTCTGTATAAAAAAAAATTGTTGTTAAAGAATCAACAACTGTATTATATCCTTGGCTAATATGCTCTACAATCACTTTGTCAAACAAAAGAGTCAAATTTCGAAACTCACGTAGATACAAAATTAACTGATCTTTCTTAGCTTCAGATACACCTACCATTTGATTCGCTACTAGCTGTGAATCTGTTTCCAAACAAAGTGTTGTTGCTCTACAGATATTTGTAAACCTTAAACCAACCAACGCAACCTCATTATTCGATGAGTGAAACCAAATCGAGTAGCCTGATATTGCCTCCCCAGAAGGAGCAACTAATTGAACCCCTGTATTGCACGCCAATATGCTAGACCCACCATTTGTTCAATATACCCACATCAAATTTTATGGCAAGATCTCTTTATCCGTCTCCTCATCTGATCGGCTTAATCTCCTAATTGTACTGACCATTTAGTCATTCTACCATAAATATCTGATTGTTGTAACATATTATTTAGTGGAAAAGAAGTTCGAACCGCAATGGTGTGAGCGTGAAAACAAATGCGCAAGTTTCAAATACATTTTCTCTGATGAAAACAAATTTTTACTATCATAATATACTAGCTTTGAAACTCTTTTGTCTTCGCATATCAAAACAACAGTTAAAGCAAAATCACACACTAGTATATATAAGAACAATTTCTCTCCAAGTTGAGGCTTAGACAAAAACTCAAATAATAAAAAAGTTCTTTAATCTTTGAAAAAACTGCTTCACAATCTGGCATCCACTCAAACTCTTTTGGTATACGTACTACTTGGGAAAAAGGAAACATTTGTTACGAAACCTTGAAATAAATCGATTAAGGGAAACTACATTCCCATCAAGAATTTTACTTCTTTTATAGTTCGAGGTGATGTCATTGAAACCAGCTCCTTCAACACTTTCCATTGTTCCCTAATCGAACACCAAAACTACATTTCTCATGATTCAACTTCAAATGAATGGCTCTCAAAATTTAGAAAAGTCTCCTCTAAATCTTCGAGGTGTTTACCATCTGTGGAACTTTAACCAACATATCGTCAATCTATACCTCCATATTCATTTTGATCTGAGGAGAAAACGACTTACTCACCAACCTTTGATATGTTGCTTCAGCATTCTTCAACCCAACTGAACCCTATAACAATGTAGCCCTCGATCAATGATGAATGTAATACTTTCCTAATCTTTTGGATCCATTTGAATCTGATTATACCCTGCAAAAGTATCCAAAAGAAAGAAATTTATTCCCTAAAGTAGAATCAACCAACTCGTCTATTCGAGGGACATGGAATGAATCTTTAGGGCATACTCGATTCAAATCTGTGAAGTCAACACACATTCTCCACTTTTCGTTCTTATTTTTTACTAATACCAGGTTGGTAGTCTATAAAGGATATTATGATTCCCTAATATGTCTGACCCTAGAGAGAAGATCAAATTCTTGAATAATAGTCTCTAAGTTTTCCACAGAAAAGCTCGTCTCTTTTGAATAACAGGTTTTATCCTCGGATTTATAGCTAGGCTATGACATATTATTTCAGATGGAAATCCTATCACATTCTCTGTTTTCCAAGCGAAAACATCCAAATTATCAAAGTTAGATCATCTACTCTCTCTTTATCCGAGGTCAACCCATTCGGTTGCAATTCAGCCATTTGATCCTCAAAGTTAGAACCTCGAACCCGGAATGTTGTTGGATAATATTTTCTAGCCACTTTTTGGTCAATTTGAACCATATATACACGATATCCAATGGTATATTTCAAACATTGATGAACAGTAGACACTAAAACATACATTCTTGAAACCCAAGATCTTCCAAAATAGCATTGTAACTAGTTGGACATTCAACCACCCTGAAAAAGACTTGAAATTTCTTTTTAAACGGGCCTTTTCCCAAACACACATCAGCTTCGAATTCCCTAATCACCTAGGCTGTTACCTCTATTAACCCAATTATAGTAGGATCAGACCCACAAATTCAAGATGGATAACGCATCCGATAATACGTAGATTTAAATAACATATTTGCAGAACTTCTTGTACCTATCAAAACACGTCGAATTTGAACTCCACTTTATCCTCGTGAGAGCCAGCTATTCCTTTCACATCATCTCCATCGAACAAAATAAAGGTACTATCATGCTTTCCATATAAATGAGAAGACATTCTTCATTCTACCTGAGTTGCTAAAATGACAACATGCATTTTCCTGGCGATATTAGTATTACCAGTCATGGAATCTCTTCTAAATTTTTTTAAGGATTCAAAATACGCAAATAAACTTCAAACTCGTTATTGCACTACCAGTTCATCCACAGCCATCAAAACTAATCGATCTAGATATGAGTCCAAATATTCTAATACTGCGTCAAAATCATCACATTTAGAATCTAAAATCATCAATGCTTCCTTCCTTTGAATTTGGATTAACAGCTTGTTGTGTCGATGTGCTCAGAATTTTAGATTCGCTGCTTTGTCTTTTAACAAAATGAGTCAGTTTTCCATTCTCTATTAGAACTTGTATTTCCTTTTTTAAAGCTATACAGTCTGCGGTGTCATGCTCAATATCATTATGATACTTGCAGAATCTGTTGTTGCGCTCTTCTCTTTGTTTATTTATTGGAGCTGACTTTTTAAAACTTACATAGCCTTTGGAGTTTTTCGTAAATTGTAGCAAGATCCTCAATTAAACCAGCATAATACTCTAGCCTTATCCATTGATTATGCATTTCTCTTTTAAATTGATAATCTATAGCTTGAGTTGGAAACCCCTAGTCCGAAGAGGAAAATTGCTGTAATTACTTGGATGAGGTGGTTGATAATTCAAATAGTGTCCTTGATTATTTGACATATGCCCTGAATTCTTTTGACTAGGTCATACCACTCCTTGGACCCTGGTTGATTCTTCCAGTTTAATTTGGTCCTCGACTTGAGCCATAAGTGCTCCAAAAGTTAAGGCTCTCTATTCTGTTGTCTCATTTTCAAAATCACTTGGTAATAACCCTTGTCGAAATGCATACATGGAAACCAACTCTTCATAATTATCCCGTCCTGATTTTGTTAACACAAAAAGATTCGTATAATCCTTTAATTCCTCTCATAAAACTTCCTTACATTGTATTATTGTTTCTCCATTTTCACATATTTCTTTGCTTCCTACAAACTATAGTCGGAAAGATATATATAAATCTCTAAAATTGGTAATAGATCCCCTCAGAATCCTATTATACCACTTCAATGTTGTGCCTTTGAATGTATGAGAAAATGCTCTGCATACCAACCTATTATCATCTTCAAATTCATCATGTAGTTTTTAAATTGCTCGATGTGATCATCAAGATCGTGCATCCCATCGAAGTTTTCGACCTTAGAGATATCAAAACGCTTTGGAAGAGTAATGGACTTGATCTGAGCTGTTAAAGGAGAATTTCTCAAGTCTACTCCTTGTACGTTCTGATCATCTCTTCTTATTTCCATAACAACATATAAATCTTGATCAACCACTCATGTGTATTGATTAGATGTATTTTTTTCACATTATTCAGTTTCTCTCAAAAAATGAGGCACGTTGTCTCTTTTTTTATATTCTTTACGCGATTTCGAGGGCGATCTCTTTCTCTTTCTGAAAATCCTTAATACCTCTTTATCAAACTTAAAATGTGTTTTCTTCTCATCACTTTAAATATAATAAGCTGTATATGATCGGTCAAATTGATTTTCTATCTCATATTTCTCTTCAACTTATCGTGCCTCAGATTTTAGCCTTCCTGACTGAATATGTTGTTCTCTTTGAACATATTTTTCATTCAAGATTGTTATTTTGTCGAGGAATTGGTTCATTTGAGCCTCGATATCTAAATGACCTTGCTGCACCAGAGCTTGATCATTTTCTCCACTTTCTTCTCTACGAAGATCACATCTCAAAGTTCCAATTGCTTTTTGAACCGCTTGATCATCGTTGTTTTCTGGCTCCATATCGATCTAGAGTGATATAATTGAGCAAGAATTCTACAATTTCTGGTTTTTGACGTGAAATCAGGGTACCAATTGAATAGAACTCCCATTGTGGTCACCAATTTGTTAAGTATGAATCTGGTTTCTTGATAGAGAAAGTAAATAAAGTGTTTATTTGTAGATAGAGAAAGTAAAGAAGAAAATAAGCTTTGTCTAATTAGAAAGCATCACCTTTATTCATTACCTCAGTTTTTTATATCTTTATCAATAATTATCTACAATTGGTGATGTTAGTACTAAATATATATACGTGGAAGAGATTAAGAAACAAATGCAATAAATCGAATATATACAAAAGAATCTGGAATAATATTACACCTAAAAATGCTATATATTATTATAGAGGATTCTAAACAATTGGATAAGAGTGGACTTTATACTTCAAAGGAAGAAATATATCATGGTTTCAAAATGTTAGTTTTGTGAAAATTCAGAAACTGTAAATCATATGTTTGTATCATGCAATATCTCCTAGGAAGTTTGGTGATATTTTACTGGATTATTTGACATCATGTTAGACAGACATATGGCTGTAGCTCATGTAACTAGATATTGGTTCTGGTCTATAAATAAGGAGGTTCATCTTAGAACTATAATCCCTCATATTATATGTTGGTCATTATAGAGAGCTAGAAACAAAGCTAAGTATTATAATAAAAGTTTTGCATCTAGTAATATCGTAAGTTATGTTAAACATATCTCATGGGCTTTAGACTATGTTATCATGTTCAAAAGATGCTACTGGTCTAATGATCTTAATGTTGTTACTAAACTAGTCTGTTACCATCGCCTAGTCAAGAAACGGAGATGTATTATACTTAATTGGATGCATCCATAACTCAATAGATACAAACTAAACACTAATGATTCATGTGTGGTCAATGGAGAGTCTAGTGGTGGTGGTCTAATATGATGGTTAGTTTTGGTAGGCTTTATGGTAAGTTGAATCCTATTTTAGTTAAGGTGAGAACATTATTAGATGGATTTGTTATTTTCAAGGATACGAACATGAGTAAACTAGACATATAAATTCATTCTTAAAAACTTATTGAGATGTTTCATAAGGGTAAAGCTCTTTGGTACCTCGATCTTCTTCTAGCCTATTGTAAGAATTTAATCACATCTAATATACCCGTTTTCTTCATTTTCAAATATCAAAACAATGCAGTAAACTGGATTGGCAAATAAACTAGGAAATATAAAATGAAGTTGGGCTTTAACGAATCAAGCTCCAAATCAACTAAGGAAAATTAATGCATTGATCAATGTTATATAAGGATAAAGGATTTGCTATCTTATCTCTGATTTTGGTATCAAATTTTCGGAATTCCAAATAAATTAATATATATATATATCCAATTATCGGAATTATATATATATATATACACATATGGCTTACAATATTAACGATGGTGCTAACAAATTCAAATCAACTTATGATATGCTCGAAAGATGATAATTATGTAGATTTTGATGTCGTTAAGCTGATCTCTACTATGCTGGAAAAATGAAAAAGAGACGAACGTTGGTAAAGTTGGCTTGAACAAAATGGAATAATTGAAGCTGAATTCAAAGTTTGTACATAAGCATAATTGAAAACGAAATAAAATCTGTCACAAAAATGTTTTCAAATACCTTACGTGGAGTTTTGTTAGATATTTGCTATGAAGAATCGTACTACATCCTCTTGAGTTAGAGTATTGACTATAGTTTGGATGGAAAGGTGTGAGTACTTGATGTAGGAAAAATATGTTCTCCAGGAAAATAAAAACGTTGAAGACAAAGGAAAAAAACTTCATAATAAAAGAAACCTAGCTAAAAGACATGTGAGAAGCTTTGTAATGACTATCCAACTACTAGTTGGAAGTTCTTTAAAGTTTTGGCAGCTTCTCAAATCCAAGTTTGGCGGTTTTTTATGATAATCTTCACAAACGTCTGTACTATTATTTGATTTAAAAAAATCTAGATTATTTGATTGGCAAAACAACTATTAAAACGATAAAAAAAATCATTTGACAAAAATAAATATATAATAATAAAATTTATAAATATCATAGTTATTAAATAATATTTTTTAAATCATATGTACTTTAAATCATACACACAATTATGTCAAATATGTATAAAATAATGTATCAATTTTTTTAAATTTTATCAATTTATAAATATATTTAAAAAACAAACATGGATCGACATAGGAAATTATATATTTCAAAATTATAAAGTAATTATAAATTTATTTTGTATTTTTCATAGAAGGTTGCAGGATTAATAGTAAATAAAAATGAATGTGTTTATGAAATGATATGTATTTTTAAATAGTATTTTGTTTTGGATATAAAAAAATTATTAAAAAGAAGAATTATGAAATTAAACAAAAACGGTCTAGTATTTTTTATGCATGATCATTGTGGAATAAATCAGAAAAACCAATTTGGAGATGTTACATTATTGGTCAATGCTTTATCCAACCTAACCATTAGCAATTTTGACATTAGGAAAAAATATATAAAAAAATTAGTCCTAGTTACCCTAAGATGGCTAGGGTCGTTTGAAAAGTAAGTGGGTTAATATCAAACTTGAAAAATGATCCTGTTTATTCGGATTGAACATGAAAGAAGCATAAGAGTAATATGTTTATAATTGGTATTGTTTGTGAAATTCCTACTAAAGACAAGGAAATATATTATAATTATTTTATTCGAAATAAAAAGTGAGATGAAGACGGTAGTAAATAATTATAATCAGAAGTGTTATCATTTTAGTTAATCAGGCCCAAAAGAAATATAATGAGAGGTGAGACCAATGCCGTTCCTTTTAATACATTAGGGTGACACAAAGAGAGTTTTGTCAGCACAGAAGAACAAATGCAATAAAGCTTATATATTAGACCATAAAAGCTTATATGTTCAGAGTCAATGTTATGCCTCTATATATATCTGACGACGAAACAACAGGAGGTGACCTTGCTACGTCACAGAAACTTTGAAGAAAAGACGGTGGTAGACATGCAAGATGTTAGTATTCTTTGGTTACCGGGGGATGTGACAAACTAATTATATATGGACTTTTACAAGGATGGTATCTTTTGTGTTTGGGTTGGGTGGTAGGTACTCTGATTAAGGAATCAACCTATGGACTAGACATTACTGTGAGATGCGCTTCTTGAATAGATCTTGGCTTCAAAGTTCTGATAATTAGAGTTTTTATATTCACATACAGGAAACTGCTTACAATCTTTTTTTGGTGTTTCTAAGTTCAGTGAAATTGAAGAAGCATTCCCACATTTCGGATAGTCTTTATTTTCCAAATAACTCTTTGTCAATAGAAGTCAGTTAAGGCCATTGTTGATGTTGGTGTATTCATATAGAAGTGGGTTTGCTTAAAACATTGATTTCGAAGTGAAGGGAGAATCAAGAGAAAACAAAACACTTCCAAAGCCTTGAATATATGTATTCATACAGGTGATGAATTGACCATAAACATAAAAGTAGTATACAAAGTCATCTCTATCTCTATGTTGGTTAGAAAATAAAGTAATAGAAAAGACAAGACGGTTACCAAAACTTAGAAGTTTATTCATCTCCTCTCCTGCATTTCCTTTACACCAGTTATGTTTAGACACTCAAGCAACTATAAGCACAAACAGAGATCGACAAGAACATATGATGGATGATAGTTAATACAATTGAGCATCCATTCTTATATTTCTTCCATCTTAAATCTTCGATGGTTTTGCGGCCTGTATATATATTTTGAAGTTCTTCAAGCTCTGCCTTCTTTTGTTTCAAGCGAACCAGTATCATCATTGTCTAGCAGTTCCAGCAGTAAGAGCCCTTGATCTCCATACATTCTTTCGATCAATTGCTTAAATCCTGGAGGAGCTTTTACCTTCTGCTCTGCTTCCGTGCTTTTCTGTTGATCGAGCCTCAACACATTTTCCACGTACTTCACCGATTGCTCTGCAGTGCTATGTAACATATTTATCTCAAAGAACTTATCTTCCTTCTCAAACAATTCAATCTCCTGCGCACTTCTCTCTACTACACCAGAAGGTTTCACATTATCGTCTTCATCATGAAATTCTCTTTTACCACCACTGTTGAGAAGCCCTATGAACTCACTAAATTCTCAAACAAAACTCAAACATTCCGATTCCCTAAGTAAGCTTTCACCTAACCTCCAACACTCAATCATATCAATTTTCCCAACACTGTACAAGTAGATCACTTTCAAAAATCCTATAAACTCCGAGGGATTTAGTTTCTCTCGCAGTTTTTCACAGTAACTATTAAACTCGGAGTCAACAAATTCAGAATGATTTCTATGATCACCAATGAAATATTTATGAAACAGGCTCAATAGTTTAGGATAATTGGCAAAAACCCTACCCATCTCCTCTTTAAGTTGCCTTACATTCCATTCTCTCTTCTGAAAATTATGGAGCGCATCTAAAAACTCCCTATGCAAACCCGGATTATTGGAAGCCATAACCTGATGAACTGTGCGCAGAAAGTAGGTTGATTGGTGCAACCAAAACTCCTTATAGAAAAGAGAACCAGAATCGTACTCTTCCTCAGAAAGTATGTTCCCAAAGCCTCTCTTATTAAAACTGACTTGGATCATATAAAAACGTCCTTATTTCCGTTAGAAACCAAAACTAAATTAACCTGAGTTCCTAAGGTTGTTCGTAAATACGGCTGTGGACTGTCTAATGCTTTGTATTTCTGATGTAATTTGGTTATGGTCTATCCAATCCTTTTTAGTTCTGTTTCTCTGTTATCGGATCGGTTACTTGTATTTTGTATTTCTCTTATCCAATTTAAAATCAACCCACTGCTAAATTAACAAAGCAGACATAAAATCATTAGAGCGATTAACTTATAATTTGTCAATGAAGTTAAGATGAGTGTTAGCATCTGGGAAAAGCATTATATATTTTAGTGTTCAGCTGCTGATCATATAGTTCAAAACGAACAAAAAGAAAAACAGATGATGATGAACTATAAAACTCAAAACAACCCTTAACACTGAAACTAAAACAAAAGTGTACAACTTGTGGAGACTTTCTCAATAACACTTACTTTCTTTTGTATAAACTCAAACTACCTTTGAGTATGTTCTTATAGGATCAAACCTATTCCATTCTACTGATTCTGAATACTTTCCTGTATTTTATCAAACAAGCTTGATGCAACGGAAACATTATCATCTACCTCTCATTTTGGTATGTTATACATTGTTTCTTAATATTTAACCTCTATTTGCTGTTGTTTGTTTAAGCAGACATTGGATATCAATAGTGATTGCGGCTTCTTTAGCAGTTTTGCAATGTCAATGAGCTGCTCTACACTCTTTATTTAGACATTTCTCTGCCTTCAAGATCTTAAACCATTCACACGCATTCGTACAAACCAATTCCCAAATACAAAATGATTCAACACAACTTAGTAAATATTAGCCAAATCATAAAAATACACCATATTTTCATCCATTCTAACTTAAAACCAATCTGTTTTGTTTTAATCAGCCAATTGTATGTTTCACATATTACTTTGAGGAAAAGGCTAATATGTAATCTACCACTTTTAGCAAGGGCTAAATAACCCTTAAATGATATGTATATATATATATCATAACCCAAATAACTGAATAATTCGTCTGAAATAAATCAGGAAGAGCTATCTGAGTCTATGACTTTGAGCCAGTTGGTGGCGCTGCACCAATTTGATTTGGGACATGTTCAGTCCAATTAAGACCATTGAATTGTAAACCATAGACTTTCCCGATCTTGGCTCCCTTGGTCACAAGATGTCTTGGCCCAATGTACTTTGCAGGGTTCTTTGTTATCAGCATCATAGTTCCAACTCCAAGTTACCTTAGCATCTGTAGGAAATAACAAATCATCTCGAGTTAGCACTCCTCTTTCCTTGAACAAAAAGTAGATTACTGATCTCTAATTAATTGTTTTAGATCTTTTGCAAAGTTCATATAAGCCTCTACACTGCTCCTAAATTAAAGATACCGGAGAGTAATGTGCTACGGTTCAGAACTCTGGTCGTAATACATAAATAATTCTAGTGGCTTACCCGAAATATACATGTTTCTAAGATAACAAACTGAGTAAGAAGAATCATGGCACTACATGCCTTTTCCTTGCATAAAAAAATTCGATGTCCAACTGCATTTTGAACACAAATCACAGACGAGGGGGAAGCTAATCTATAATCATATAGATGGTGTGTACTGAACTATAAAGGTACAGTGCAAAGATAATGATACCTAGTTATAATAAGTAAAGTAGAAATCTCAAAGTTTTTTCGGACACAACTTTATTTATCATGTTCTCCACTTAACCAAACCCAAGAAAAGTTGAGTTTATATAAGACATGTCTTTCTAAATAAGAAGGTTAATTTTTCGCATATTTTTTTAATATAAGTAACTGCGGTACCTATGCACTAATTTCGTACTCTCTCGAATCAGCAGGCAATCCAATCTCATCACTGGCTTCCAGTGTCACTCCCAGCATCCAGTAGATTGTAAGCACTAAGCTTTTGCCCCAAACCTATGCCTCTTCCTTCATGTCGGCGCAGGTAAACCACCATACCCCGGCCAGCAGCCTCAAGAAAAAAAAAAGAAACGACTGACAGAATAGCCAGAGTACATTGCTGCTTCTTTTTTTTAAAGAGAGTTTCTATATATTGGTTTTGATGTAATAACTTTACCCGATCCAATCAGATATAGATATAATTTTCAGATTCTCCTTCCCTGCAAATTTGTGAAGCTTCGGTAACCTAGCCATAGAACCATCATCGTCCACAACTTCACAGAGAGCTGCAACAGGTTCTAATCCAGCCAGTATAGCAAGATCCACGGAAGCTTCAGTATGCCCTGCCCTTCTAAGAAAACCACCATCTCTGTATTTGAGTGGGAAAATATGACCTGGGCAGCTGAAATCCTCAGGCATTCAATCCCCTGATGCAAGGGCCAATATCGTAATTGCCCTAACACGAGCTGACACTCCTGTTATTGTACCATACTTTGCGCCCTTCAGAAGTGATAATATTGAACAACCAAGTGATGTACGCATATCAAGATAAAAAACACTACACCATGTCACCAACATAAAATACATAAAAGAAAGAAAGTGAATTTCGTTGTTTATTTGGGGAAAGAAAATTAAGTTTGGAATTCTTGCTTATGCTTCACTCCTCAAAGGAATAAACACATTAGTTGTCTGACGAATCATATCAAAGAAGCCAAAGTATTTATACTTGATCACGACAGTATCACGACTAACAAATAAATATTACTAATAGGGTGTTTAGCGCACACCTTCATATATGTGCAGTGATACTGGTGCATTGATCACTTCGGAGTTGAAAATATAAATACCCCTTTCCAATTAAAAGAAGGAATATACAAACAGCAACTTGTAAGAAGAAGTACCATTGTCACGGTAAACGCAGTAGCTTTTCAGTGTTTTCTTTTTCGTAGACCATCAAGGGAAGTTGCAGTCTCTCCAAATCATCTTCTTTCATACTCACACAAACAATTCGAGTTCCGTGTTTCACAATCAGATGCTGCAATAATCAGGTCTCCTTCATTTTATTTGTCCTCATCATCGACATCTAAGAAAAACTGCAACATTTAGAGCCACCTAGAAATTCAAAGACAATTTAGAGTCATAAAGAACGATGCAAACGTGGAGGAAGCTAGATTTATAGATTAGAACAAGAAAAAAATTGTCATAACTTAATGTGTAAGCTATCTGGAGTCAGAGCATGATATCACAACAAAAGCCTTCCGTTTAAACCATGAAACTTCAGTTTCATGTTATACAAATAGTTTATCTTGTGCTTGCTAGTACCATGACCATTAAGTTCTACTACTTTTGCAGTCTTCGGCCTTCACCTTAATTTTGTACGAACTAGATGGGCAGTGTCGTATTATATTGAAATCATTAAGCTTGCTTATTCTCCATAGCGTTTGGATGACTAGTAACTAGATTAATTAGAAAAGATACATATATAGAATATGACAACTAACCTTTCCCTGGCGAATGTCTTCAATGGCCTCAGGAATGGAAGCAAAACCTTCAGTTGGGCGTTCCAACTCAAAATCATCAGTATCAACTACAAAGTGATTAACAGCAGGAGCAGAACGGCTGCTGTGTCAAGTTGCCGGAGATAATTTTTATGTTTTAAAACAAAGGCCATAAGGTATTAAAGTGATTTAGCTTGATGTACAGTTAGTTCCTAGGAAATGAAAGAGATTTACTTTAAACACACTCCTCCTATCATAATGAAAGAGATGTACAATTAGTTCCTAGGAATTAAAAGTTCCAATCTTGTTATCCTAATTTCAAATTTCCTAACTACAAAAGACACAAGTAATTCAACTATATACATACACATATATAATAAGCAATAATTGGCATTTACCTGAAAGAAGTGCAGAATTTAAAATGGGTATGATGAAATTCCCCAATTCAAACCCTAGAACCATAGATCTGCATTTAAAACACACTAGAAATTAACACACACCCACCAAAATTGAGATAAAAATCAACGCAAATATATCTTCTCGAATCAAAAAGCACATTTACATTTGGATTGGTTGGTTTACTGAGTAATGTAGAAAATGAGGCTGACGCCATTAGAGACATCTAAGTCGTTTCTTCAAATAACCACATGTTGAAGAGAATGAGATACCATACGTTTAAAAAGGCGAGAAAGAGTAGATGTTATTGTGAATAAGAAATAAATTTTGCAAAGAAAGTTGGGCTCTCCATACATACTAATACCGTTTCTTTGCCCCGTGCGTGACCGTGACAGCTTGTTTTTTTTTTTGTAATTATAAGTATAACTGCCATAGTCGGGATATAAAACGAGCATAATTGGAGGTGGATGTCTTCAAAAATAAGATATGAAGAGGAGATATCAATATGGGACCTGGCCTTTCATAAACATGTCCTAAATACATGACAACGTAAGGCAATGATCGGTAAAACTAGTGTGAAAAACAAACGCACGACTATAACTTGGCAAGCATGGTTTCACGGCAGTGCGGTAAAAAGGCTATTGGCGCTCGGTCAAACAACACGGACAAAAGAATAAGTTAGGAAGGTTTAAGGTATTACGACATGCCATTAAGTTTATTGGGTAGGTGAGACAGTATCCAACAAAAAATGGTTAACTAGAACAAGGGCAAGTGAGATTATCTTGATAAATAACCGCACAGAAACAAGTACGTCATAGTTGTCCAAGATTCGAGGGAACAGAAATATAACCGTTCGTTGCGAGCAACGAGCTAAACCAATCATAGAATAAGTGGAGAAACCTGAATTTCCTACCACATGTCTCCCACACAATTCATAAAGAGATTAGTGAATTCTAGAGAAAGGTTACAAAGGATAAAGTCGGAGATTGTGCGCTAACCCAAGCAATACGTTTGTCACGCATGGTGAGTTTTTCTTAGATTGCCAAACATAAATTAAAGGAGTGTCTAGAGTTGATGTACTTGTTCCAAACCAGATTGTCTAAATGGACATTCGGCCAAGAGGGCCTAATATGATGGTATGTGTTGTTAATTGTAAAAAAACGCGCATTTGGTTAAGGTGTAGAGTCTGGCATCCGGCAGCGTTATCGATTTCCAATAAGTGAATTTAGTGGAACCGTCTGCCTGAACGGAGCTGGATGAGCCAATTTCAAGAGTTTATGTTAATTATGTTTGAGACAATGTTGTTGTTGTGCATACGAGCATGACACATGAAACTACGATAGTAGCGGTCCACGAGATAGTTTAGGAAGAGCCAAAGATCATACAAGAGTAAAGTGGAACATCCGCTGCCAACCACTTCCTTGTAGAGTTTCGAGGTAATTTACCTAAGTTTGATAAATTACTTCGACCCTCAACTATTAGAGGAGTCCGAGTGAAAATTCTAAATGCATTTATCTAATATTTTTGGTAATGATCCAATTACGTTATATTGAAGGGGTGTTATTGCTCAAAATGGACAGAAAATGCTGAAAGGCACCCGCCTGATTCCAAACGTAAGGTGAAGAATTTTAAGGCCTCCCTCACATGAGGGCAAAGTGACGATGGACCAAACAACCTTCGAATCAGTAATTTTCAAAGTCAGAGTGCGTCCACAGTGATCTACAAAAAAGTTGGAAATGTTCTTTAAGGATGCAATCATGGAGAATGTAAACCAAGGACGAGGAAACATGTCCCGCGAATAAGACGGCTTGAATAAGTTAGACTCTTTCTGCATACAAAAAGTGTTTAGAAGTCCATGAGTTTATCATGCTGGTAATTTTATTAAGGAAAGGCTTTCAATCTTTATAAGTTAGGCGAGAAATGATAGGTGGGACGTCTAATTATTTGACGGGGTTGGTGTCCTCCTTGAAAGCTAGAGAGAAAGTGATAGAATGGTGAACGGGTTCTGAAATACTCAAGAGAAAGATTTGACTTTTGTTAGGGTTAAGATGAAGGCTTAGAAGAGTTTAATATTCATCAAGGTTGGTGCAAACATCAACTTTATCAATCTCATTAAATAGAGATTGATGATCTTAAGCTTCTGTCATCTCCAGTGGAAGTCAAACGAGGGCTAAATTCTATTTTAGGATGCACTTAAGAACTACCATGAATGAGCACAAAGAAGAAATAAGAGAAAGGGTCTCATTAACAAAGGCCTCTCATCTTTTGGGAAAAATCGAATGAGTTACCATTAATGTTAATGAAGAAAGAGGAGGTGTAGATACATTGGATGATCCAACATATCATACGATTTGGGAAGTTCATGACACAAAGGACATCAAGGAGTGTGTGTCAGCGTAGGTTATCGAAGGCCTTTATGAGATCGATTTTTATGGCAGCCGAGTGCCTTTCGTGTTTGTGTGGTAACCATGAAGTAGATCTTGAGAGAAAAGAATATTTACAGAAATGTTTGGACCCATAATGAAGGTAGATTGCATAGGTTCGACAAGGTAAGGGAGGGAGTCTTTGATCTTATTGGTAAGTATCTTATAGATGATTTTATAGATAATATTATAGTAGGAAATAGGTCTGAAGTCGAAGGGGGATGAGGGATTTTCTTATTTAGGGATTAGGGAGATAAGAGTTTTGTTCGAGTCTAAAAGCATGCGAGAGTGGCAGATGAGATGGTGGACAACCTTACATAGCTTAATGATTATGGTTGACCAATAACGTTTTATGAAACTCGTACTGAATCCATCCGAGACAGGAGCTTTGTTGTTATCAATATTAAAGAGTGTGCTTTTTATTTGATCGTCGGTGATAAGGCGCATCATATGAGATTTATCATATCTAGATAGTCTAGAAGTGATTAGGCTTTTAATTTTATTAACGTTATGGTATATTGCAGGTTTTTTACCCCAATATGTTTGGGGAAGTGACTGACAAAGACATAAGCCACCTTTGTCGATTTGGAGACAACATTTTCGTTGTTGTCAGAAGTGGAAAGAATTTAGTTCCTAGAGATTCGTGTCTTGATACTATTATGGAAGAACTGGAGTTGCGATCCTTAGTATAAGCTAAGTCTCCCATGATTTCTATTTAAGAAAGGTTTTTTCAACACGACTTATGAAAATATAGGTCTTTGAGGCATTAATTTTATCCTCTACAAAATAAGGATTTGTAGGGTCGTTATCAAGAACCTCCTGAGCCAGGAATGAAAGAGTAGTATTTATCAGCACGCTCATTAATTTGGTAGAACTTCTTTTTGTTCAGAGTTGAAAGAGAGGATCGAACGCAGTAGAGCTTAGAGGATATGATGGCTATTATGGAGCCGATCAGAAGACGATTCCATCTATTATTAATGATGCTATGGTAGTTTAGGTGGGTTTTCCATATGTTGAAATAGTGAAAACATTTCATCGTGAAATTACCGAGAGTGCTAAGAAAGAGGGTGATCAAAGTGTTGTCAGAAGTGCGTACAAAATCGTGGTGGACGATACAATTTGCCAAACGGTTATCCCAATGGCTATTGACAAAAGATCTATCAATTTTTTAGGAGATGGAGTTTGATCGTTGTGTGTTCGACCAAAAGAATTGAAAGTCCGTAGCACGGAGATCGATGAGCTCACTGTCCTAACAATATTTGTTAGTTGTTCATCGAACAACTTTAGAGATCAAATTGGTCGTTGGGTCTTTTGGTTTGCAGATTGTATTGAAATCACCAAGAGCAATCCATGAAGTGCCTTGATGATATTTAGAGATAGAGGTGATGTCATTCCAAAAGGGCATGATGCCAACTGCACCATTATAATCATAAACATAAAAAAAAAATAGAGAAGTAACTATTATAGGTAAAATTATCAATAACGTAATCTATAATTTGGGCATTAATAAAGTAAATGTTATTTTATGTACAACTAGGTTCTATTCTAACTAGATATAACCGTATAGTGGTTGGTTTTAGCAATGTCACACTCCTGAACTTTGGTTTCGAGATGGTTAATAAGTTTAACCTGATTAAATCAGGTACAAAATTTTGTCTCATCGGGTCATTTAGATCTTTAACATTTCAGACAGCTTAATCATAAAAGAAAAGGGGCGGAGTACCTGATATAGTGGTTGAGGATCATAAGATCAACCTGAGTGGTCGGAATGACAGGTCAACAATATGGATCTTGGAGCGGAAGGACGGTGAGATGACCTCAATGCAATGGTCAGAATCATCGGAATCGATATAAGTGGCCCTAAAGGCTAATCCAACCGTGTGAGCGGGATTAGTAGGCTAATGGGTCATTCTTTCCCCGTTGAAACCCTTCATGAGAATATTGTAACTTGTTGAGTATGGTACCTCACATCCGTTGTAGTACTCGGGATCCACAATGCACCTGTCAGTCATGGGATCTTTGACAGGATGATGGCCCTGAATATGGTCAACAACACCACCAAGAATGTATGTGGCAGAATCAGGATATAAGCACCTTCGGGAACGTTAGGGTTCTCAGGATAATTCTCATCAAAGTATCCAAAAAAAGCATCTGAGGCAGATAGCCGGCAGTTCATGGTACTAGATCCTGATTGAAGTAGGCTAGTTCATATAAACAATTTCAATGGAATCCGGGAAGTCTTCAACATCCTGCATAATAATACAGATACGATAAAATCTAAATTAAACCCTGTTGTTGTATACGTGTCAACTTATACCGGTTTGTCGATGAAAGATCCAAGAATACATATGATTTTATTGGACCGTATTCGTGTAAAAAACCATAAAATTTCACCCATAGTAGAATGGTATTTGGGGAATCCCTGATGGAGGAGGATATCAACTATCATCTCTTGAGGAAGATTGGATGGTTTTTGAATAACCAAGGAGCAGCCTTAAGGACGAACTGGAAATAAAAATATTATGATGGGGTTACTTTACATTCACGGAGGCCATGCATGTCCCACATCCTGGTTGCGAAAACTTGTACATGATAAATCATTTGCTTCTTGCTCAAGAAATACCCTGACAAACACTTGGCCCAGTTAGACTTGTCTCTACTGATGGCTTCACACGGGAAGGCAATGATCTCATTCTCAATTTGTAGGTTTTTTACTTTTTTTACATTCATTGCTGACCGGTTTTCGTAACAACTAAACTGGCCGAGGACTGAGTAACCTGCAAGAGGATTGTAGTAAGGATCACTTGAATGGTAAAATCATAGAGCATGACACTAGGAAGATCCCGCGGAATTAAGAGGATAAGATCATTTTTGTACAACATGGTTGGAATCAAAGTAGAGGCAGTAGTAAGCTTAGATGTGTAAAGATTCGTTGAAGATGCTCTGATTTTTAGAAGGCTCGGGTAGGATGTAAAATCCTGTGAAGCAGAATAACCACCATTCGTATAAGGTTGGTTGAGATTGTGTCACTGACTGTTACAACTCAGGAAATAGGTTGGAAAAGAATTAGTATAGTTGGTTCATATAGAGAACAAGGAAGCAACATAATTGTTGTAAAGACAACGCTACTGTGGGTATTGGTGGATGGTATTGGAAGCTTTACTGGTTTGTAGGTGTACCATGAGGAATACTTATAAGGTTTAAAGAGGAAATAGTCATTGGGTTGATGAAATCTGGGTCTTGGCCTAAGAAGAGAAGCCTGGTTGAACCAATTATTGAAGATAATCTACATATAGGAGGCAATATGGTTCAGAAGTTTAGTGGGTTTTGAATATGGGCCCAATGAAGCAACAAAGTAACATGTGGCATGGAACGGTAGAATTTTCATGGAGCTAGACATGGCAGTAAAGAGCGTAACTTAAATGGTTTGAGTGGATTTACAAGTGGTGCGTTTGAGAAGCTAGAAGTAACTAGAAACAATGCAAGTATCTCTCTAGGAGTAGCTGAGAAGCGAGCATTGACAGAAACGTGGTGTATAATAGTACGGGAGACCATGTCGCTAAGGTTCCCACAGTCATGAGGCCCGAGCACCAAAATATACGCTTCCAAAAGAGAAGTATCACCATAAAATATAGTTGCAAGTATGCCAGCCTTATTGAGAGGAGAACCTGTGCCATTTGAGGAACAAATGAGCCTATCAAATAGGTAACATGTAAGCCTATCAAATGAGAACTAGTCGTATTTTAAATTTTATTTCAGAGAGCAATGTCAGTACTGAAAAGAAATGACATGATCATCAACATGAGCTCGGTTTTATTCATATTAGAACACTATCATGAGTTAAATTTATGGGTGATCTTTCTTCTAAGACCCTTCTTGGTAGACAAACATGAACCATTGCTCTTAGTTTTTATGTTCTTTCTGGTGTTGGTCATAATTTTCATACAAGAAAGTATATAATTTTTTACTAATGATGTGTATTTTATGTTACTATTTTTAATAAAGGCAGAAAATGTAAGAACTATATTAGATATAAAAGAAAGTGAGGAGTTGATACTCAGAGATGTGTTGCAGATTATGTCAGCAAGAGTTTTTCGGAGTGGTGGAAAAAGAGAGGCAATCATAACCGTGGTAATTTAATAGATAATGACGACAAAATTTCGAAATTTTTTGTTGCCTTCTTCCATAATAAGTAAAGAGAGAGTTTGTGTGTGTTATAATACGGCGTGCATTTTATGAAGTGAACAACTGGACCAGAAAAAATCCCGAGAGGTTTCCAAAGAACTCCATTACATGAAACACGAAGTGGATAGTCATTTGATACTTTATCACCTTCAAAGAGAATGATTATCAACTTGCAGATATCAAGAGTGAAGCCTTTGTTTCTCGAAAAAGAAACCTTGAAAATAATAATGGTAAAAACGTGAAGAAAATATAAATAGAAATAAGAACCACCACCTAATAGAGGGAGGATGGTGGTCGTGGGGTGGCGACGGTAGCCAAACGTGACACTAATAGTCATCGTGAGTGTTGGGGAACCAGTTTGTCGATGAATGACAAATAATAAGCTAGTACGAGAGGAGAGGAAGGAGCTCTGTTCATTCGTAAACATGCTACCAATAGCTGGAAATAAGGAGAGGGTAAGACAAACTAGTAGAGTTTTGAGAAAAAATTGGAAAATCAGATGGTAATCCATGGGAACACCAAGGTTTCGATTACAAAAATTCTATATACCTAGCTTTGATTTATCTTCCTCAACAATAATCACTTCTTGAGATGAGGAAAAATCCAAAAGAAGTTTGAAATATAGTTGTAGGTTTTGAAAATTCAAGATCTTTAAAAATGGTGGGTTTCGGAAGAAAATTAAAATAATTCATGATATTTTTATTTTTCAATTAATTAAGAAAATATATCTGAAAACCTAATTTTTTAAAAAAAAATTTATATATTACGATATTATTGATGATGACGTAATATCTGGATAAATATAAAACATGATGTAATAGTTTGAATATCTCGTTTTCAATTAAGGATTTTGTCAAGTTTGATTAAGAACCTCGCCATGCTCAATTGAGGGCCTTTTCTCGTTAAGTTCAGTTGAGGCCAACATCTTCAAAATCTCATCTCGTCAAGTTAAGTTAAGAATTTTATACAAGATGAGCATACAAAGAGCTGAAGAAGAGTGATCATATGTGTAACCATATAATTGAATATTAAACAATTTTGTTATGCGATTATAACTTAATTATTCGTATAATCTTGTAACTGTTTTAAGATTTTTTGTAAATAATATAAATAATTACCAAAAACCTCTTATGAGGATTTTAGAAACACTTTCTCTCTCTAATTCATCTTCTGAAAGTCTATTTTTATTTCTATAAAATATATTATGGTATTTGACTATGCTCTATGTCTTATCATATATTTAATATACATTATTCTTTAACATAAAAAATTATAAAATTTAGTATATGAACTATCATATAGGTATTTAAAACCTCTAAATATTTCAAAAATATCAAAACCAAATTAATGAATGAAATATCAAAAAGTGTGGTTTCCCTGAAACTACAATGCAGATAAAAGAATTATGTTTGATTTTACCTTTCTATTTTTGTTTAAAACAAATAAAGTACTAAAATTCCAGAAATGCATCTATTTAGCACCACGAATGAATGACGTACTTTATGTTCTTCGTCATATATGTGGTGATAAACATGAAGGTATTCACGATCATCATTGGTGAAGATCATGAACATCGGTTGTTATCTTCGAATAACAAAATCTTTTCATTGACCGTACGCACGATTTTAGCTTAGTATACCATCTAAGTCTGGCAAAATCATTGGGTCGTAAGGGATTCATATCTGACAAACTTACGGTTTCTATAAATATATTACTTCTGTCAACTATATGGAAAAGTCTATCATCGATTACCGTGCATTACAATAGGTCATTATGGTCATTTATGGTGAAATACGAGTTATCATCAATGGTGAAAAAAAGTTACTATGCATTACAATAGGTCATTTATGGTGAAATACGAGCTATCATCGATTACCGTCATCATCTTGTTAGTCTTGCAAGGTAAAAACTTGAAGTAATAACAATATAGGTGACAAAAGTTGGCAAGCAATCTGACTTGCAAATATAGTAGGATTTATATATTTGGGTCGTAGAGGAAAACCTTATAAAATTGTTTACGTATGCAATAGATCCAAAGTTTCTAAAAGCATCCTGAAAGAGAGTGGCCTTAAGCAAAAACAAATTGTTAGCAAAAAACATTAATCGTCCTTTTCAATTTGTTGGTGGACCAGGTAAGGATGGTGATAAGTGGATATTACATGTGTTGTACGGTGAATATAATTATCCACAGATCAAATATTTTTAATGACATCCACAATTTGGCAAGTTTAAATAGCATGAGAAAATGTTTTTAAAAGATCAATAGACATCCGACTAGCTCCCTGATGATATATAGTTCTCTTAAGAAACTTGATCTGAATAATACATCAAACATCCATAATGTATTTAATTAATGCAAGGAAAATGGTTCTTTAAAAAAGGTGGTAGATCGCAAATATAACGTTTGTTTGGGAATTAACATATCTCAAATACATATAATGTGATTAGACTAGCAATGAAGATCTAATGTCATAAATGAATTATTTTTTGCACACCTGGTTAGCACTGATTTATTACGGACGTTCCCCTGATTATTTATCATATATAGTACTTACAAAACGATTAGATATGATATTCTATTATTCATAATAGTATGGATTACGTCCATTAACTCGACATTTTGCATTGGATTCACACTCATGATGAAGAAGAAGCAAGCCAATTATGAATTGGTGTTAGGATGTTTGAAAATGGTTATAGAATAGAATGGTTGTTAGTAGCCTTGTGTTATAGTCAAGGCTATTATTTGAGGATGGTAAATATTTTAATATGCGTATGGAGATTTGGAATGACATTGATTTGTTCACCCTTGACAATATTTTATGTAGTTAAAAATAATAAGTTAGACATTAGTTACGTAAAATGTATCTTTTAGACCCTTATTAAGTATATAAAAATTATATAAAACCATGACGTAGTTCAAAATACTTTTTTAAACTATAGTTCACTAGGTATTGTTTTTTAAACACCATTATCTAGTACTTCAAAAATTATTTTATACAATAGTTTACAAAAAAGAATTTTGAAGATTATTGAGTTTATAAAAAAAACATTTCAAACTACTATATAGTTCAAAATGTTATTTTAAACCATAGTTATTTAGGTAACAATTTTTAAAACTATTATGAAGTACTTAAAATATATAAAGTTGTACTTTATTTTTTTTAGGAGAAAAACACGCACACTTTTTTGAGGAATTCCTTGGATCGAATCGATTAATTGTAAGTTTTTTGAAAAGATGTTAATAGTTTGTTTGCGATACAACAATTTTTCTATAAAAGAATTTTTAGAAATAAGAAAATGTTATATTGTCCATATACTCCAACCAAAATTATATCGTCATTTACGCAAAAAGGATTATATGTACGCCATGATGATATTAACAAATTACAAAGATGCCAAGGCGGACGAATTTGAACCATTTACATGCAGATATTTAAATCAAATAACACATGGTTATCTTATGCCCATGAATTAGTGGTGATCCAAATATAAGTGGTTTTGTTCTTTCGTGTATTATCGATGATCATTGAAAAAACTATAAATCATGTATTCGACTTAATTTACCCGAGAAAAATATGTTGTTGCAGGCTATAAATGTTCAAATATGAAACTAAAAGCGTTAGATACTTTATAAATATATTATATGACAAAAACAGCTACACGATAATTGGATATGTCGATTAGTTGTGTGTGAACCCCAAAAGAAAGTGAAAATAAAGGATCGTATGCTCGAGAATGGTTGGTGTCGTGATAGAGGTAAAATAATGTGTGTTGATATTCTTAAAAAAAGGATTCATCTTATACTAAATACGTAGATCAAGAGTGATGTTAACCTCATGTTGATAGTATGGGCATTCCAAATATTGGTACATCAATCAGTTGTTTTAGAGGACCCGTTGGTATTCTTGGTAGCACTACTAGAATGATTTGGCAAAATAATTCGTAAAACCACACACAATGAAATGACCATGATTCGTATATATTAAAGTAACTTTGATTACGAAGAGTATAGGGTTGTACCATGGACTTGAGTTTGAAGTTTATGTCAGATATACCACCCTTTATGCATCATTTTATAACTAAAGTGGTTTACATTAAACCCAATAAACATTGCAGTTTTAGATTTATCGTTTTAGGGTTGTTTTAGAACAAAAGTGGATGCTCCCTCATTACAGAATCATTAATAAAAAAATTTTGAAGGAACATAAAATTATATCTATACGACCACAAACTTTAACGATAATCGTGGAATCGAAAAAAAACTAAAACGATGGCATCGCTGTAAAGGAAACACATCATTTGAAAATTAAACAAGTTTGTCAAGTATTAGCTTACTAATTTCCAAAACTTTCAAGAGCATCTGTTATTGTCTCATAATATGAGGCTTTAATATTTATTTACCGATTAAACAGGCATATTACGGACGTCATTCTGAAAGAGATCGAGTTGCTTTTGGGAATAAAAATTATTTTTGTTCACCAACACATTATAATATTTATATTAATTAATTTTACTTTAATTAAATTATTTTTATTTGTTGATGGTTTGAGATGCACGTTTACAAATGATAGATCACTTATTATTACATCCGGTGAAGAGGAAGTTAAAAATTGATCGGTGACTTTGTTTGATAAAATTGTCTGTAATCAACATCTAGTAACTATGAATCCAACTCTGTCTCTATCCGGAGAATATGAGCAATATATCCACGACTTAATGAAAAAGAGATAATATTTTTTATTTTCATAATTTTTTTAGTGTATTATAATTTGCAAGTGTGAATAACTTAGTGTTTTTGCAAGTGTTATTTGCGAGTGATGTTTTTTTCTTTTTATAAATTTTATTATCAAGCAGTCCTTATAAGATGTATAAATCATTTCATTTGAAAAAAAAATTACAAAGACAAAACAAACTAACTGAAAAACAAATCATAAAGTAAATATTGCAACAATACACATACTAAATACTACAATGATACACAAACATCTTAAAAATAAAATACTTAATTTAACATATTAAATTGAAGATCAATCATATTATTTATCTTCAAACAAGACGTATGATATGCCTTCTAATTCAACCCATATTCATCTAAGTTCAATGTTTGTACTTGAAATCATGTATTGGTCAACCCGACGAGTATCATACAATTCATATATATTATAAAGAACCACAATTAAATAAACCAACCACGTAGAGTGATCCATAATATTTTAAACCACGTCAACCAGTCTCTTTTAGTAGCAATCTTTAACTTGGTTCCAAACCATAAGATAATTCCATGAGTTTTACATTTATAATTTTGAGAGTTTAAGAACTATGAACATGGTGCCTATTTGGTTTATTATTTATAGACCTATCGCATTCTTGATAAGGTAATATAACATATCTAATGAACGATACACATATGTGTAGTCATTTGATATGTGTCAATTCTTTCCAATCAACAACGAAAATAAATATGAAAAATGTGCATATCTCAGTCATGTATGATTGAATAAAATTATGAAAAATGTAACCTTATGTCGGCCAAAGATTAGCGAAAATAAGTATGAATATATAAGCATACGTTCTTCAAAATTTAACGAAGATAAGTATGGAACTTCAAGCCTACTTTTATAGAGCCTTTATGGATAGTATGGGACTGTAGGCTTACTTTTTCCAATAATTTATGGACATAAGTATGGAAGTGTACTCCTATTCTTGACAATAATTAATGAACATGTATATGGAACTGTAAGCGATTCTTGCCAAATATTAACGAACATTAGTATGGAACTCTAAGCTTATTGTTACCAATATTTGGTGTACGTAAGCCATAAAATGTTAAAACAATAATTATTTAGCAAAACAATATATTTTTAGTTATATTAACAATATCCTTAAAATGGTGTGACAATTTTTACATTTGAAGAAATCAACACTTGAACTTGACAATAATTGTACGAGTGCTACAAAATAGATGGAGTGTATTTCCATTAATAAAAGTATACGAAAAACCTGCAGAAATAAGGTTTAATGACACTAATATACGAGCTAAATTATACAATACTAGTTGCACCAAAATAAAAGGTCTAAGTGTAAAAGTACATTAAAACAATATTGGACTACCAAATACCGACTACTAATGACTACCAGAAATTATTCGTAACATACTGAAAATATTAATATGCAGCCAGAGGTGTTCGTGATCACCATTGAAGGTAGCTTCCTATGGGGTGACTAAAATTTTGTGCATCTCAAGTCGTAACTTTTGTATTACCACAAACTCGCGAGGGTCGTCCACATACTTCTTTAGGTTATTAATCACAAATCATACATAACTTTGGGATTTTGCTATCTATTTTTTGTTAGCTTTTGCAAATAAAATGTTGTAGAACTTCATGTACATGTAAAAACTAACGTATACATCATTCGAATAGTAAACTTTGTCACGTTCGAGACCAGCAATACTCAATCAGTAGCATGATATCTCTTGAAAAAAGAAATAGATGCATAATTTTTATATGGTTTCCAAACATAATACAAACTAAAACAAAATGGTTAAAGACTTGTACATACTCAATGATCACTAAAACCATTACATACTCATAAAATCCAATTCTATATCTTCCACTAACCTTTATTAAAAATTATTTGTTGGTTTATTTCAAGTCTCCATTAGTCCATGATCATGATCTTAATAAATTAATATGATTTAATCTCTCATATTACGTTCACTAGCTTAATAGTTAAATATACTACATGTTCTGAAGTTTTTATAAGCTCTTCGTTAGTTTGCTATATGTTTTAGATCTTATGGTGTTGCTCATTTGTAAAAGTTAATTATATATTATAGAATTCTAGGTTTGGTTATCTTCTCTCGTAGTTTGTTTACTTGGATTATAAATTATAAATAATTGGTAACTAACCAAATTCTCTTTATATAGGTTCCTCACAAAATATTTTTGTCTCTTGGTTGGTTGCTATTTATTCATAATAAATTAACATGTTCCCTTATTAATAAAAATAATAATTTACATATTTTTTAATATTTTATACATTAGTAAATCTAGATATTTTCTAATATGTTGGTTTTCTATACATATTTCTTTCATAATTTACAATGAACCGATATTCACAAGGAATTTTTTCAAATCACTATTTGATAATAAGTTATATAATTAGTTTTAAAACAACACTTTCTCGTATAACAACGTTGTCACATTTGATGATCTATTTTGTAATTGTATGAAAAACTTACTTGTGTAACAAGTAAACATTTAAAAGCACAATAGGATAAAAAAGAACTAACGTCAACTACCCCCTGGTTTTTCAAAATTATCCGCTAGTTTTTTCTTGAATGAATGTTGGTATATAGCTGACTATCATTCCACCTCGCCACATACAACATGATAGATGTGTAATCATATCTTATAATTGGGCAAACAAAAATATGAAATGGTCCATGATCTACATATCAAGCAACGCTAGAAAACCACTAATGATCGTCGTTGTGTATAATACATCATCTCTCACCTAATGATATAAATACACCAAAACGCATACACCCAAAAAATAATTATTCATTTTTTGTTCTAAGTCGCTAAGAATGAACATGTTCTACCGAATGATATACATGTCAATAAATGTTGCATCTGAATATTTGTAGCATAAACATGTGTTATCTTTGTCACCTCACCATCCTTAAATGAATGATTATCATGGAACAAGGCTAAATGTGTGGAAAAGAAAAAATAAGCTCAAGCCCACTCTTTTGCACAATAGAATCTTTGCAATTAATTTACCTGCGTTGACGCCTAATATATGGTTAACCTCGACAATTATCTCTTATTTTCCTCTTTATGAGAAACCGGGAACTCTATAATACTCAAAACCTTCAAATTTGTTATCACATGAACATCATTTAGGGTGATGGTTATCTCATCGAGATTGAAGTAAAACCTAATAATTTATGCATGACACCTCTTAAGAAGCATCTCTATAATCAAGAGGTTTAGCTAAAATTTACACAACGGATTAATAAGCTGACTAAATGAGGTAAAATCAACTATTCCTAGAACCCGATGATGTAATCCTAAAGTCTACGACCTAAGGCTCAAATGATGAGTGTATTAAGTCTTTTCCCACGATATAAAAAATAAATCATATATGTCAGCTTTTTTAATAAATAACAAACTAAAATATACTAATCAAACTGAAATTTGCTTCACTCATCTTGTCCTTACATACTTTATATGCGACATATTTTTGTAATTCAGACCAAAGAAATGGGGTAAATGTGACAAGGTTGGAGCTCGGTTTGGTCGTGGTCGTCGGGGTGTAGTTGTTGTCCACTGCGTATAAGGAGGTGGAACAACTTCCACTGATTGTGGTTCAACTATATGGTCATCATCCTCAAAATGATTATCCTCCTTATTAGGCTCTATAGCTACGAGAGTTGCCTTATGAACCAAATTCTGCTTCCGAACATGTCGAGTACATGATTTGGTACCTAATGAAACATATTTTAAAATATACAAAGCGTAATAATATTATGATTGGATTCAGGAAAACTTTAGTGGTTAGAGATTGTGTTTGCCACCACCGTGATGGAGGCAACTTTTCTTATATTTTTTTATATTAGCAAGCATGTTGTATTTTAGGGATTCACAATGGATCAGGGAGATACATTTGAAATGTGTATGCCCATGTTTGACGCACAAACGTTTTAGGTATTCACCAAATAAAAAGCATCCACAATAAGATATGTTCGACTGTATTTGACGAACATATCATATGTTCTTCGCTAGACGTCTGAAGAAGAAGAACATCGCCTAGTTTTAGAAATCCAAATGGAAATTTGGCTTTTCAAACCGATTATAAGGCTCTAGAAGCATGTCAGCTAATATACCCTAAACCTAACTCTACATAAAACAAATATAAATTTATATCATATAATCATGTTTTTTAAAATCTAAATTTCAATCCATAAACAACCAATTAACAAACTCAACGGCTATAAACTTACATTTATTGTGAAACAGCGGTCGTCTATTCTTGACGGAATGAGAAGCAAATATTAAATGAATGTTAGGGTAGGTTACGTTAATGGTAGGTTAAATTAAACTGTTGTTAAACTTTAAGAAGATGATACATTTTTTATGAAGCAAAATGATGTTTACTGCAAAGCTGAAGCAAAATGAAACAAGTGACAGGAGTTTGATTTTGAGAAGGTGAATAATTTTTTTTTTTTGAAATCTGGCAAGTTGAAGAGTTTTTTGTGATTGAAAATAAGGCTCAAACTTAAAATTAGGGATGTGCATTCTATAGAGGGAAATTTTGGGAAAATGGTAATTGTATGGGGTAATTTTTTATATAGGTAATTTGTAAAAAATAATAATAATGTCAAATATTGACGCTAACAAGAGGTAAAAATAGACTTTGTTTAATACCAATACATGGAGTAAAACGGGCATTTTCTAACCACAATATTATTATATATTGTATTTTTAATATAGTTTTTTAAAGTTTTTAAAATTACTATCTACGACCGTTGGTAAGTTATTTTTATATATTTAGCTATAAATAAAAGTATTCTTTATTATTCGAATAAAAAATTAGTTTCTCTCAAAATTATCTTTAAAGTGAAGAACAACACAATCACATCTTAGATTCGTTCAAATACAAAGCAAACAGATATTTATTAGAATCTTATGTAGGTTTATTATTATTCTTATTTGAACTGGACTGGTTTGAATTATCAATTACCATTGAAATTTAATAGTTTTATTTAGTTTTATTTTATAAATGATTGTTTACAAAGCCTGTGTGTTGATTTTTTACACTTATTTAGTTAAATTTGGTCTTAAACAGAACGAATTACATTATTGATTTGAATCAAAGTTTGTGGTTTAAATATTTTTATCGACATAAGTGACTCGCATGCTATGCAAACTTTGAAAAACTATGGTTTTATAGTTTTTATCGACATCAATGGCTCGTGTGCTATGTCATATGTGAATGTCGACGAAGTTCACCGATATTGATAAACAAACGAAACTAAAGTCGACAAAGTTCGTTGACTTAAGTTGTTTGTTTATGTTTAGGTGTTTATGTTTGCGTGCTTATGTTTGGGTGTTTACATTATGTTATTTTAACAAGATGTTAATGAAAAATAACAAAAGACCGTCAACAAATCAGAAGGTGAGCTGGAGTGATTTGTACTAATACAAGAAGGGTTTACTATAAAGATAAGCATCATGACCATATTTTATTTAAAGTAAAATTGACACATCTAATGATATTTTCAGTATAACGATTGAACTATATCCAAACTTCGTATGAATAATTAGGTTTTTGGATGATAAATTTTTAAAATCATTGTGATTCATGATTTAAAATTAACAATTTATTGTTGTTTTTTAAATTTATTATAAATTCAATTTCTAACCACCTATTTAAGTGACTAGATTTACAAATAGTTATGATATAAAAATAGACAAAAACAATTACCACTCTACCCAATATATATCAAGTTTTGCTAAAATGCAATTGGTTTTTCACAATAAATATTAACTCTATCTACTTTAACACGATTTTTTATTAAGATTTCAAATAATGTTATCTCACCATTAAGTTTTACAAAAAAGTTATTACACATAATATCGATATGTTTTAGTGATATACAGATAAATTTATCGGTTACAAAGTTAAATATTTGTTAATTTCTTAAATTATTTATAGATATATTTCTGTAAAAGTAAGTTGGAATAATGTAACTTTATATGTATATATTTTATTGAAATTTGATGTTTTCAATCAAAAAATTAATATAAATAGATTAGACATAATTTAAAAAATACATATAAGATAAAAATAAAAAAGTTATTAAAAATTATCAAATAATATATAAAAATTAAAGTACTAATTTTTATTAAATTAAAGAAAGATATTAGATTTTTTATTAATCAATAAACTTACGATCACGCCACATCATAATTTTGACAACACCATCAAACATTTTTGATACCAACTAACAATCTCATCAACAAACAAAAATGATTGTTCCATAAATAAAATATTTTTCACATTGACTTGTAAGTATTAAACCAGTATTTGAACTAATACATACAATATGTAACGTCAATATCGAGTATCCAAGAGTTTTACCCATACTATGAACTCACATACAACACCTCTCATACCCCATTGTGGTCACTATGATTATAATCATTCACACATCATACGAGGTTCACATAATTTTCCTTTTTATTTCCATTGCTACCTTTTAGTTTCAGACAATCTCTCTCGTAGTGATCATGCTCACTACATTTAAAACAATTTGAATTCTAGGCTCTTGATCTTCCACTTATCATAAGATCTTTCTATTTTATGTGATTGTCTGGCTACAACTGTCTTGCCTATTTTAATATGGAAACCTATAACATCCATTAGAGATAGCATATCCTTATGATAGATGATGGTATCCATGAAAATCTCATGGAAGGTTGGTAACAATCTTTAAACACAAGGCATTCTCATCATCAATTAAGATATTGATATTCTATAGATCTAATTAACTTAAAATTATCAAGATGTTATATCATAGATATGTATTCATTTAACCTAAAATTATATAAACGTTTCTTCACGTATAAGTGGTTCCTAGTTAATTTTTTTAGTAAAATTCTCCTAACTTATTTCATGTGAGGTGGTAGACTTATCACTGCTAATCTCGCGAAGAACATTGTATTTTACACTTATTCAAATCCAAAATATAGTTATTTTTTGAAAGTTTTATTTTTCCTTTACTTCATCTATGTCAGTAAATTATTCTCCATAACCTCCCACAACCATTGCAATAGAAAGGAATAATTCAACTTAATCTTCTACAACTCAAAACTAGGTCCCCCCATCAAATCTTTAGATTTTGTATTTTATTGATATCGATGTCATTGGTAACTTTAAATTGCAATAACCTTTGCTCTGATACCAATTTGTTAGAAATCAAGATGTGACATCTATAAAAAAAATGGCTAATACACAAAAAATAATAAAAGAAAAAATAAAATAAAAGAAAACATGATTTAACATGGTTGGACAATAATATTCATATCCACGGGAGCCGCCAGAATGTAGATTTTCACTATGACAGAAGTAGGTTACATATTTCAGTGTTATATTTTTTTATATCTTTAGAAATCTATTTATATGGGATCAAACATACAACATATAATGACTTTCCAAATATTGGACCTAATGGGCCTGGTAGCCCAACTGTTAAACAATAATAGTATAATCAATATGAAAAGAAGATACATTGTGATCAAAATATATGCTATAAACATAATGTACATTGTGAACAACAGTTATAGTTAGATCACAAGAATCATTTTGGACACAGGATGAACTCTTATATGACCAATCATTAAAGTCTCAGGACTATTTCATTTATTCTAAAAAATCTTCCTATTGAGGTGCATAAACTTTCTTGAATATCAACAAAGAAAATTTTATTCATCTGACTCACCAAATGACCTAAGGAATTCATTTTATGTTTCCAACAGTAATCAATTTTAGGCATTTTTTAAACTTCCAATATGATATTACCTTAGTCATTCTATCTGTTGGATTATCGTGTATAAACACTTCATTCACATGAATAATTCCCTTTGATATTATATCACGAATAAAATGATACCTAACATATATGTCCTTTGTAGACTCATGTTACATCTAGTTCCCTGCAAGGTTTATGATTTTTTGATTAACATAAAATAATTATATAATAGTTAGATCCAGAACCAAATGTGCCACGAAATCTTGCAACCATATTTCCTCTTTAGATGCTCCCGTTATAGCCATTTATTCGTCTTTATTTGTAAACAAAGCGATAATAGCTCACAATTGTGCATTCAAGCTGATCAGAATCCCAACTAGAGTAAATACATATCCTGTCAAAGATCTCATTTTATCCATATCCGCCATAAAATTAAAATTAACAAAATTAACCATTGATCATGCAATATCGTTAAGAATTCCACCAACATCGGTCTTGTTGAAGGTAACAAAAATATTCAAAGTATTCTTAAGGTACCAAAGTATTAATTTCACTACCTTCCAGTGTTATTTCTTAGGATGTCACATGTATTTGTTGACAATATTAACTGCATCTTAAGTAGTAGGACATGTACATACCATAGCATATATGATGCTGGTAAATTCACTTACGTATGGAACCTTCAATATCTATTCTAACTCATTATTATCCTTTGCCGATCTTGCTACATAAAACTTGAATTAAGTGGAAAACAAGATGTTGAATGCCTTGGCATCAAACATATTTAATCATTACTTCACTTTCTCAATGTAGCTTTCAAAGACAAGTGTAACGATCCTACTATTCTATATATGGTAATACCCATTCCAAGAGTCTTCTTTGTCATACCTAGATCTTTCATCTCATACTGGGCAGTACGTTGCTTCTTTATCTTCATAATGTGTGACATGTTACAAGCACCAATGAGCATATCATTCATATAAAACAACAAGTAAACATAAAAATCATATGATATATTCTAATAGTACACACAACTATCATTTGAACTTCTTGTGAACCTATTTGACACTATGATATCAAATCATTTCTACTATTTCCTAGATGATCATATCAACCCATACAATGACTTCTTCAACCGAAAAACCTTGTCCTATATTTTAGGTTTGATAAATCCATTTGGTTTTCTTGTGTAGTTTTATTCCTTTAATTCACCATGCATAACATAATAATCACCGGTAATCTCACTTATAAAGATATTATGGTTAATAAAACTTGAATCAAACTGTGGTTCATCACTAGAGAACACACTTCATTAAATTTGATTCATTCTCCTTATGTAAAACTCGTAACAATCAGTCTTGCCTTAAATCGAGGTGTATCAACCCCATGGTTACCCTTTTTTTTTCTCGAATACCCATATAGAACCTCTGATATTATGTTATATAAGAAAATGAACAAGCTTCCATGTATGATTATTATAAATATATTGAATAATTTCCACCACAACACTGATCTATCGATCTGCTTCTAAAATCATATAGTTTCTTTATAGTTACTAGGTTTTTACTTATCAACTTCTTCTACAACTGATTGGGCGTATGAAACCAGATTCACATATATTTTTGGTGGTTTAATCTCTCTTTTTATCTACCCGATGCATGTTATAAGATTGTTGTTCTTGTTCAGATGCATCATCATCACTATCATCTGATACTAACGCTTCACCTTTTGATCCTGGATCCACCTCAAAACCATTAGAGCTATTGAACCTACTAGAAACTGATTATACTTCAAGTTTCACTTGTTTACTCACAAGCGATTCGAATTTAACTATTTTCCTAACATAATCATGACTGTCTAGCGAAGAAAAATCATAAAAAGTCGCGTTCATACTGACAAGAAAACTTGGAGACTTAGGTGCGGTACATGATAACCTCTATCATTAAATATTTTCCATCTTTCACGTGATGGTAGACATAACAACCAAACACCATCAACTATTCGTAATCAGCCGATGATCTAGACCAAACCTCAAAATGGGTCTTACAATTAATAGCCATTAATGTAAATCAGTTCACCAAGTAACAAACCATATTGATATATTTGGCTTAAAATTTCTATCTTATAGCGGAATATGATAGCATGCTCCGTAGCTTGTCACAAAGCATTTTGTTTAATTTTTATACGATCATATTTAGTTGTGGTGTTCAAGAACATGTGAAATCATATATTATTCCCTCAGCATTGCAGAACTCGTTGAACTCACGACTGTAAAATTGAATGATTTATTGAGACGATTGTTTTTTTCCTGCGTACTTCTAGATTATTATATTTCATTTTAAAAGGTTGAATATGCTCATCTAAGGTTTTTTAAAAATAAACTTACATCATCTTCGACTAATCATCGATCAGTCTCATGTAGTTCTGGCTCCACTTTTGAATGATGTTCTGGTTAGGCTCCAAAGGTACGAGTGAATGTAATTCATTGTAACTTTAGTCTTTGTTATGTCTGAATTGTTGAATTTCACTTTATTTTTCTTTCCAAATATAAAATGTTCACAAAATATCATTGATTTTTATTTATATCCTTTCAAAATATATATTTTTTAAGAAAACACATCCTCTTTCACTTATGTGACTTATGTGACAATTCGACCAGTGATTCTTATCCTCCTGAATTCGGATGTTATCTCTGATGACACTACTGCAGTATCTCTCACAATAACACTTCCCTGGATAATCTAAAACCCATTTTATAAACTTTATTTCCCACACATCATCAATTATTTTGTCACTTTGATTACATCGTCGTTTGTATGATACTTCTAAACCTAAAAGTCTAGCCTCCCAGAAAATATAAGGTTCCCCTACAGCCCATCAATATGTGAGCACATCACGATTCTAGCAACATAATCAAACATTATGATATTAACGATACAAGTTTCACCATCATGCAACGAGTGATTGTTGCATACATAAATTATTTATTGCATTAGTTTATAAGTATCAAACCTTTGCTTAAACTGGCACATATGGTATGTAACGCCAATATCGAGTACCTAAAGTTTTTTCCTAGAGTCTAAACTTATAGACAACATCTTTATTTCACCATAATTGTCACTATCATCAGAATCATTCATAGCTTCTACTAGGTTCGTAATATTTTCCTTTTGATCTTTTTTTTACCTTTCAGTTTTGGACAATCTCTCTTGTAGTGACCATGCTCATCGTATTCAAAATAGTTTGAATTTTTTACTCTTGACTTGAATCGCCTCCAACTCTTCTTCTTTGAAGAACTCTCCTTGTTTTCAGATCTTCACATGGTCATAATACATTTTATTATCGTCTGATTGTCTAGCTGAACCTATTTAAAGTTTTTTATATTAGTCACATTTTTATATATGCTAGAGATATCATATCTTTACTAGATATGATGGGATCCAAGAAATTATCATAGGAAGTTGGTAACAGTCTCCAAACAAAAAGGCTCAATCCTCATCATTGATTATACAATCAATATTCTTTAGATTTATGTTAATCGACTTTAAATTATCAAGATATTGTCTCATATATATGCGTTCTTTCAACCTGAAATCATACAAGCATTTCTTCAAGTATAAATGGTTTAAACTGATTTTCCTGAGTAAATTTCTCCCAACTTCTCCATGCGCAGGAAGCAGTTTTTTCACTGCTAATCTCACAAAGAATATTGTCTTTTACACTAATTAAAACCCAAAATAAATCCTTTTCTTCAAGATCCTATTTCTCCTACTATCATGTATATCAGTAACTTATTGTCCACAACCTTTTATAATCCTCAAAGTACCAAGAAGATATAAACTTAATCTTCCACAACATAAAAATGGATCCACCATCAAATCTTTCGGTTTTATATTTTATTAATGTAGATGTTATTTTTAACATTTAATTACAATAAACTTTGTTATGATACCAATTTGTTAGAAATAAAGGTTCAATATCTATTACAGATGGCCATACACAAGACAAAATAAAGAAATCAAAAGAAAAGAACACATTATTCAACGTGGTTCAAAAATAATATCTATATATACGGGTGCCACCATAATAGAGGTTTACAATGATAAAATTAGGTTACTGATTTCAGCGTTATATTTTTATAACCATATAAGTCTATCTATAGGTATTAAAGATACAACATGTAATATCTTTCTAGATATTGGACCTAATGGGCCAATAATTCGACTATAAAAAATAGAATCATTATGAACACAACAAACATTATGAACGTTGGGTACACTGTGACAACAAGATACACCGTGAATACAAGTTGCATTACGAACACGAGATACATTGTGAACAAAAGGTATACTTAGACCACATAATTACATTAGCATAAAATGAACTCCTATATGACCAATCATTAAAGTCTCACGACTATTCGACTTATTCTAAAAAAATATCGTGGTTTATATTTATACACATAATGATAATATGCACCTCAACCACATTATTAAAAATGCTATTAGAGCTCTAGGCCTAGATAGAGTGTTGTGTGGGTAAAATCATTGAGTGACAAACATGATTGACCATATAGGTTCAAGGTGAAAGATAAGTTGTAAATCTATATAATCGACATTTAGAGTGACCATATAGATTTATTATAAATCTTGTTGCTCAGGTAGTGAACCGTGGCATAACTTGATTATAGTGACCGAATAAAAGTCAATTTATATGAGGTTAAAATGGTACTCTATTCGAGAGAAGGATCAATAGTATATAATTAAGAACATATTTATACTAGTACTAAACGTTTTGGAAGTGAACAAAAAAAATTCGTTCGGGCTTTCAGACCAAAAGTGGAAAATATCATACTAATATGGAGATTAAATTGGTCCGTACTTATATTCAGAAGAAGATTATGAACCTCAACCATATTCCCAACATCAAGCATATAAATCATGCAGCATAGACATTGTATCACATCAAGCACTCAAACTTATATATGTGCAACCATCGCAAAAAATATTGTCTAAACTCCATATTGTGTATAAGACTCAAAATAATAATATAATTTTTTTTTAAAAATAGTAATTGGGGAGCCATACCGGAATAGAAAAAAAATAGAATATGGTAAATCTAAAAATCAAAAATATTAAGCTTCAAAATAAAATATGCATTTTTCTATTTCAAAAAAAAATTATATGTCCATATTTTTGTAGAAGAAACATTTTTGTTCATTATAGAATCTAAAATAATTCGGAATTCATTTCCCAATACCCAATGTTCAATATGTACATATATCACTTTTTGTATCTTAAAAATCAAACATAATCAATATAGGTTTGCAGATTATCTTAATTCATCTTGATTGAAAGTAGTGAGACACGATTGCTTAGATATAGATGCGAGAGTTCACAAGAAGTCATACGAGAGATTTTTTGTGAATAAATTAGGATATACCTATGAATGGATGTGAAGTCGGAAACTCTCAATGAATGAGAATAAAATGTGTTATTTTCTCTTGTGATTGCTATCACTATGAAGTGTTAAGTAAATAAGGTTTATGACTAGACCTTATATATGGATTTAAGATTACAATAATCAAATAGACTTAATAACATCATTATTTGATCTCATATTTCTTAAGGACCGTAATTGTTAGGGATTATAGAGTCTGATTGCTTATGTGTTGGTAACTCTCTCTCAAAGTGCATATTAACTCAACTAGTATTTACATAGTTTATTACAAGCTATAATTATATTTATTACATGTAAGTTTGAATATTTAATAATTATCATTGATCTGTTTTATTAATTGGATCATATTTTAAAATAGATTAGAGACTCTAAATATATATGGATGAGATATTCTTAAATAGATTATCCTTATAATCTTCTGTTTGGATCATTACATGTATTAAACATATCCTCTAAGCCATATTATGTGTGCCCGTTCTTACATATATCAAATTACCATTGATTATTCAAAACAAATTTTCACTTCTTATGATATGTGAATCATATGAGTACGTAAACAATTCACATGTCGATTTCTAGCTGATCTAGTTGAATTGAATATAAAATTTCACAAATAGAAAATGGGACTTTTATTGTATTACATATTCAAAATTATGCATATAAAATGAAATAATAATATAAACTAAAACAAAATTTATTAAAAATACGCATCCCTATTGAATCTAAATTTCCTCCAAACTTATGACATCATTCAAACTATATGTTCGTAAAGGCCATTGGGTGAAAATGTCCAAGTGAACAGATATAACCTTAAATTTTGGTGTCAATATACGTTATTCTGATTCGACCATTCTTTATTCTCTATTTGACCGATAAAACGTTGGTGTTTATATACTTAGACTTATGTGAGATGTTCTTAATTTCAGAGAACATGTCATAGTAGAAAATAAGAAATCTTGTAATTTTTTAACTTTACGTAAACATGTGTATTGTGATAGACACATGATCCCACAAGGGAGATCCTTAATAACCTAGATCCTTAATATCAATAATGTCTTTGATATACTAGAATTTTTGGTATGTAACAAGACTATATCGTTTATCAAGGAGTATGTTATCAACATACAACACTAAATAAAGTATTTTACTTCTATTGAACATGTACAAAAACAATCTTCTACGAAATTATTCCATAATCCAAATAACATGATGATCTCTATAACTTTGTGGCACCATTGATAAGATGCATATTTTAGTTCATTAATCGATTTTATTAGCTTGCATACCATCCATTGATGAAGTTATAAATAAAATTGTACAACCATATATATAATTTTCCTCAAAAAGTCATGTGATGAAACTGGAAAATGTCTCAAAATAGTTGATTCGTAAATATTGAGTATAACCTTTGGTTATGAGACGAGCTTTATATATATCTATGTTTCCTTATTCATCATGCCTGGTTTCAAATACCAATTTCCAACCACTAATTTCCTTCTTCTCATGTAACATACAATATCTCATGTAACATGTAATATCTCATGTAAGGTGACAATATCTTGTATTTATTTGTACTTAACATCTATTTATTTGATCTAAAATGTATATTTTGAACTCTTCAATGCATCCACGATTTTATTAGGTCATCCTTTATAATTATGCTCATTTAGAAATTCCAAAAAGATAAGGAATGTAATTTATTCTTTTTATAATGGATAAACATAATACAAGCTCATCTGATTGATCAGTTTATTGAGATTTTTGAGCTTGATCCCCATGAACAACATCAAAAATATTACTTGAGCAAAAAGCATAACATTTTTTTGAGCTAGTAAATTCTATGCATATTATAGACACTCGATAAACTAAAATTAATTTGATGTATCAATGTTAGAGACTCGATAAATTGGTCTAAATTCCTCCTCAAATACAATGTTTTTATATTAATCATTCCTCATAAACTTTAAATCCTAAAAACAACTTTGCAACTATTGTGTAAAATATTGTACGCTTACCAAAAGAGTAAAATTTGTAACCTCGTGAGTGGCTTGAATAACATATAAAATGATAGGACATTGTTTGGGACTCGAACTTCTATTTGTTTGTTCAATAAGTTTTTGCTTCACTTGCGCATCCCCAAATTTATAAGTGTTTTATATTGGGGTTTGCTAATAAACAATTAATACAGTCTCTTAGTTGCTCCTTTAGTAGTTACTTTCTTAAAAAGATACTGTACACATTTATTTTATTCACCACATAGGTAAACTGGTGAAGATGTATTATCGATCATACTCTTAACTGTTTCCTATAAGATGCAATTTCACCATTCAAATACTTCATTCACTAGTGGAATAATCGAAGATGGTGTATTAAGGGAAAATATCACACTCATCTTGGTAGAGAGAAAACAGATGAAGATGTTGTTCATTGGATCTTTCATATTAATCATAGTATTTACCCATATGGTTTGACCTAAGAGTTCTGTTTTTAAAAATTTGTAACTCAATTTTGGTCTTAAAGGACTTGTACATATCAATGACTTCAGATTTAATATGAAACGAATAAAGATATCTATATGGTTAATAGTTTTTTGGAATGAGATGAAAGACATTAAAGTAAAAATGTCTATATAAATTAGTTCTATGACATCAGTTACATGATAAGCATCAATTTTTCTATGTGTTGTATACTTTTATCTGATACACCCAATACATATCTCAAATCAGTGTAATCACAATGATATAAAATATCATCAACAAAAAGATTTTCAATTTTATATTTAGAGGTATGGCCTAAACATTTGTACTAAATGTAGGTTGAATTTTCAAAAGTTACCGTTTATAAAAGATTCATATTAAGAACCTTAATATGATTTTCATATCCAAAGGTAGGCTGGTAATTGATAACATTATGTAACATATATAAATTATCATTAGTATCCAAAACATTTGTCCCAACACAACAATTCTCATATAATTGATGATATCGTTTTGTTTTAAAAAGTAAAATTGTAACCATATTTGTTCAACAAATAAAATGAAATGAAATTCACCATAAAAGAAGATTATCATATCACATCATCCAAATATAACACATTTTTTCAAAAAAAATTGAAACTAAAAATAACATTTACGATGCATGCAGACCTCTCAACTAGAAATATGGTAATCACTCTATTATTAAAATTTTGGCTTCAAATTATTCTTAAGTTTTACCTAAATAATTTGTTATAAAAATAAAACATTAAAAATATTTGACAGAATAACAATACATATTATAAGTCATATATATAATAAATATAATATTTAATTACATTAATAGAGACGTTTGGCGTATCACACAACATTATTGCCGCAACGAGACCATTACAAAATAATATAACAATAGATAAACCGGTTCTTACTGGGGTGAGCTATCTGTTTAGCACGAAAAGAATGAATGGATACTTATTCTAAAATACAATTATGTTATGTAGGGCTATGTTGAATCCTATAAATATTTTGAAGACTCAGAGATGAAAAAACGTGAACTATTAATATATTTTAAATATTTTCACCATTAAAATCTTTAATTTTAATACTAAAATTTATCAAACATTTTTTCCTGCTTTCATGTTTCTTATCGAAAGTATAATATTTTTATATCCTGAAGAAACATCTCTTAGATGTTTAAGCATCCGTGAGATATAATTAATTACTTTTATAGAGTGTGTTCAATACATACCATTGTTGGTGTTATTGTTGGAGATAACACTTTCCCGAGAATGTTAAGCCGCTCAAGAAACAAATATGTCAATAATTTTGATGTACAATAATATGGTCAAACTTCATCGCACCTATGTCAGATACGGTGTTAATCAGCATGGAGTTGACTGGTGTCAAGGTAGCACATGACATGATAGACACACGAAGTTCAACAAATATTTTGTACAAAATTACATGTAAAAAATATGGGGCATGTATTTTTGACTCATTGAGAATGGGTTCTGACACGCTTTATCGATGAGGATACACAACTAGTCGAAAAATTGACCACTTTGTGATCATAGGATAACGAATTTTAAGAAGAATGTGCGCTATATTTTCATGATAGTAGAAGTATTATGAGTGTGTAGTGTGATTGTAAGGTGCTCATGGCTTGACCAGATGAATACAGTCATCTCTATAGTACACCAGTGTTTAAAGTACCCCGTAAATGGAAATGTGGAAGTTATCTACAAGAGCCATAAAGATGTTAGAGAATGCTACGTAGAAATGTTTTCCCGCAAAAAGAAAACTCATATATATATTTTGGTAGAAAATCTAGCCTTAACACTAAGGGTGGCAAGAAAAATAAAGGCTTATTTTCAAGCTTACACCAATATTGTCTGGATATCATTTTCATTAAGAGATATAATGTTAAAGTTAGATGTATCAGGAAGAATAACCAAATTCTCCATCGTTCTATGAGAATATGACATTTAGTACAAAGCTACGGCAGAAATCAAAGCCTAAGATTTAGCCAATTTCCTTACCAAACTCCAATAAGAGCGATTGATACCATCCAAGGAGCAAATAGAGTCAACATGGTAAGTATATACTAATAAGGCAGCAATAAAAAAATATTGAGTAGCAGGGATCAAATGTACCTCCCAAACATAACAAATTTTAATGTAAGCCATCAAGTTTGTTTCCTTGCCTCAAATAATGAAGCCGAATTTGAAGTCGCTATCACATAGATTTGGCTAGCCAATAAATGTGAGGCTAAACGAGTCTAATTATTCATAGATTTTCAGCTACTTGTTAATATATAAGGTCAACCCGATGCCAAGAAAGATAACATTATACAATACCATAAAATATCTAACAACCAATAATATTCTTTTAGAAAGTATATTTTGAGCAGGTACCTCAAGAAAATAGTATCGAAGCGGATTCCCTGAAATCATTAGCATTCACCAATATATGAGACGTAGTCATCTTCCAAGATAAGTGTCCCATCAATGTCCGAAGAAAATAAAATAAAACCATCAATAAAATATGAGTTATGATGATTAAAGGGGAAGAAGAAGCAGAAGATTGGAGAAGTCCTATTATAAAATACATGGTTGAGGGTACACTAATGGAGAATAAGTTTGCAGCAAGAAAGCTCAAGATGAAAGTATATCGGTTTATTTTACTCTAATCAATGCTTTAGTAATGGATTGGCCCAGACAGGGCCCACTTAATTGTTGAAGAATTCCATGTAAAGGATAAAATGCACATTGCGGCTACAAATCCTTTGACTAGTTGGAAATATACATTGTGAGACATTTCTCTCCAGCATCGGGAGGCATGAAGTTTATAATTGTCGTGTTTGATTATTTTTCTAAGTGAGAATATGCAACACCATTGGTTGGCATCACGACCAAAGAGTTTATCTACTTCTTAGATTCTCCAAAATATTACTGCTATGGCAGACTGTGAGTTTTCATATCAAATAATGGTACCCAATTCGAGAATGAAAACCTAACCCAATATTGTCAAAAGAAGGGTATTAATCAGATATTTTCATCCTTTTTCTATATGTATACTACTGATCAACTGGAAGTGACAAACAAAAGAATAGCTAAAAGGATTACGAAGGTGCTTGTTTGAGATTTTAGAACGTGGGTAGGAGTGAACCAGACGGTCATTGGTCTTGCATAACAAAAAATAACCCTCATTCTCTTTAGTTTATGACATGCATGCAGTTGTCCTAGCCTAAAATATTGTACAGTCTTACTAAAATGTCTAACTACAGTGCTAAAATGAATGATGTAGCATGAATGGTCGTAATTGATATTATCAAATAAAACAGAGTCAAAGCTCACCTTTGGTCTGAGCCTTACAAGGCATTAATATATAATATGTACAACTCTAATTTATACTTTTGAAGCTTTGAGCCAAAAGATAAATGGTTAATTAGAGTTTTCCTCCACACATATGAGAAACAATTATGCAAGCTTACCCCAAATTAAGAAGGACCATTCATCGTAAATGGTAAAGTTAAGACATGAACCTATCGTCTGCTATGATTGAAAGGAACCCGTCTAATAAATCATTTGAATGTAAAGAATTAAAAATTATATCATACCTTGGAAGTCACGACCCTTTATGAACTTCGTTTTATCACTATAACATCGTAGGTGCATTATTTTTATACTTAGTGTCATGAATGAGGTTTTTTTATAAAGCACTAATATTTAATAAAATCTTTTGATCATAATGGTTGTTTTTTTTTGTTCTTTTATAATGCCTCCATAAGTGCTTGGATTTGGTTAACCACAGTTCCGATCGTAAATATCATTTACCAAATCCATCAACTATGACCAAACGTTATGGTATTAAAATTTCTAAATAAGATTGAAATATCTTATAGCCCACTTTCGATAGGGATAGATTTTAGGTATAATACTGAGATCTCTCAGTAACGAATGTCGGTAAGGATAAATTATTTCCAACGATAAGAATGAGATCTCTTACCACTCATTTTTTGAAGGTATAAATCTTGCGGCTAATATTGAGATCTGTCAGCATCTAAAATTGAGGATAAGACTGAGACGAAAAATTAGTATTCAGCATCAACTTGTTGCAGCGGGACCAAATGCTACAAAATTACGTGATACAACATAACAAAAAAAATAAGAATGAACCAAACACAATAACATACACCAATAGCATTAGGGTGGTAACGAGTCGTAAAGTGGAAGTCATAAGTACCATTTCCAAAGGAGCACAGTTTTAATTCTTATAAAAAAATTAAAAATATCGGTTGGGTACTCTAAATACAACTCGGTAGAGGTCCACATATCTCTGTAGAGGTGTTTGCCTTTGAAGATGGAAATATTATTGGACCAACACAGCCCCCAACAAGTTAGAGGGAGGCATTCACCATGATATAAATATAAAAATAAGCACACGCAAGGCCGATTCATCAACAGCATAACAAAACTAACATATGAGCTTAAATAGCTTAGGCAAGCATAAAAAAGCCAAAGTATGATAAATCTGCCCGCAGTAGGGACTATTTCAACAACATTAATAAAAAAAATGACAAAATTTGATAATATTTCCAAAGATAGGGACTTGGTGCAACAACACCAAACAAAACACAAACAAACAACAAATTTCAAAAGATTGGAACTTGTGTTGCAGGTCAAGTATAACAACACCACTACTCTGAACGATCTTGCTAGTAGTAACCAAAAATACTTCGGTTCTTTCAACAATCTTGTTAGTAGTAACCAAAAGTACTCTCAACGATCTTAGCTTTGTTAGAAGTTTGGACCCGTCTGACTTCAAGTCAAGGTCTGGGTACCTTTTATGAATATCAATAAGTAAAACTATTTTGGCAGTATGCATGACAGCTTTCGTATATTGAAGCAAAGTAATTAGAAATCAGGAAATAGTTTCGGCCCACTCAGTCTTTTCAATAAAAATTGACGTCTTCACGCTTTAAATAATAACATTAGTTTTCTCCTTCATGAGAACCTTCACATCATTCAGCCTAACCAACTTACTCTTAAATTATAGCTCATATGTAGTCCGCCCTACTTGCTCATCAACCAACATTTCTTTAGTAGTCTTTAACTTTTCCTTACAATCGTCCAGTTGGATATTTATTTTTCTCGATAGTTCCACACTTGCTTGGAAAAATTCTCCTTTAGTAACACATGGGCTGCCCTTTTTTCCTTTAGCTCCAATTTCAGTTGCTTCTTCTTAACCTCGTTGTTCTCGCGCTTAGCCTTTGACTTCTTTTGAAAATCACATTGATCATTCAACCACCCCTTTGTTTTTTTCCTAGTTTGTCTTTCACGTATCAATTTTTTTAGTCTCAATTGTTTCATCATAAATATTGGTTTCCTTTTGCATTATATGTTTCATATAAGGTTACATAACAACTAGTTTAACATGGTTGTTATATTAATCATGTGAAGAGAATTTAAAACCAAATGTTTAAAACATATAAATATACAACAATCAAGGAATCATAAATAATATATAACATAGTTCAAGATTACAAACGCAGTATAAAATCTTACAACAAGACCAAGGTTCGACTTTTGCACTGCTACATCTAAGTCGTTCGAATTGCGAATGACCTGCCTTTGAGTTCTGTGAGTCATAAACTCCAATTAATAGTTATATGTGGAACCCCGACATGATTTTTTTTGTCGCAGTCCCATCCTTCTGTATGAGTTCTTTTTTCTCTTGTTTTTGATTTTTTTGGGTAACAGCAACGACCACCTGATCCAACACCTCGACTTGCTCTTCTACCATAGACATATGTCTCGAGTAATTTTCATTATCCTCGTACTTTGTGAAGGATCTAGACTTTTTTATGGCCTCAAAAATCACATACACTACCGATAATGAAAATACTTAACAAACACTTCCAATGGCTAAAGACTGAACAAACTTAAGAAAATAAGAAATATTTACCCTATTTTAGAGTTTTCCATAAATACTACAATTTGTAGTCAATTGATGAATGACACATTTCGTAACCAAAATACATGGTTTAAATAAGACTACCCTGAATCTTATAAGGAATATATATCCTTCAAATATTCTAGATCTTGGCAAGAGGTCATAAATGATGAAATGAATTAATTATTTCAATCCATACATGAGAATTAGTTGATATACCTTTGGATTCAAAACCAATTGGTTATAAGTGGGTATTTAGAAAGAAATATTATATGAACAGTATTAAAGCATTTACTGTGAGATTGGTAGCCAAATGTTTTTGAAAAAAACAAGGAATAGATTATTTGATACATATTTTCTAATTATGATAACCACGAGCATAATAAAAAAAATGCAATTGTGTCGGTGTAGAAATTGATAAGGAGGTTTATATTAAACAACTTGAAGTTTTTATACTTCTAGATAATGAAGAAATTATATGCAGTTATATAGTCTAAAATAAACATTTAAGAAATATAATGAAACAGTTGATCATGATATTGTCTGTAGATGGGTTTGGAAATAATATTTTAGATAAATATTTCCACACAAAGGTGCACGATGATTTTTTATATATTTTTATATAGATAATTTACTTATATTAACCATAACATGAAATAAAGTATTTAAGAGAATATATTTTTTATTCTTAATTTAAGATGAAGTATCCTCAAGAGGTGAATACTATATTTTGAGAATAAACATATTAAAAATAGTGGGTATTGTCCTCACTCAATCCTATTACATGAAAAATATACTCGATACATTTAAATATCTATAAATTAAAAAAGTGCATACATCATTTGATCCTAGTGTAAAACTTCAAAAGAATAAAGGACAAACAATGGCTTAGTTTGAATACGATAGTGCTATAGAAAGTCTAATGTATGCAGTTTTATAGACTATGGTGGATATTATATTTGTAGTGAGAAGATTAAGCCAATTTACTAATAATACAAATATATAACATTGAAATTTTGTTTGAAGGGTTCTTAGATAATTGAATAAGACAAAAATAAATATTCTTATAGTATTAATATTTTTTGGGATATTTAAAAGATACAAGATACATACTAGTGCACCAGTTAGTTGATTACAAATCAAATATTTAGTTCTGCAGTAGTTGTTGTTTCTTAGGAATAAAAGAAACAAATATGTATATCGCATTCAACTACATAGTCTAATCTCATAGCATTGATCGCAATAATAAAGGAAGTTGGACAGTTGAGAGATTTATTCTTAGAATAACCATTCACTTCAAAAGAAAATTTAACGATCCAAATACATTATAATAGAAAAAACAAATCTAAATATAGCCTACAATGACATCTACGATGTAAAGTGTAGACATATAAGTCTAATACATGAGTACGTTGGGAAATTGATTCAGACTGGATTCACATATCGGTCTTATACGTGTATTCTATCGAGAACCTAGTACCAAACCATTGGCTGGAGAATATGTAAAGTCTACATCAAGTTAAATATGGACTAAAACTCTTGAATTAATATTTTATAGATGATATCAACCCAATTGGACTATAAAAAATGTAGATTCCAATTTTTCAATGGGTAACAACAAGTTATTTGTAAAATGATTCAAAATTTTTAATGAAGTTTTATATGTGATGTGTAATATATGTTGGTCGTTATCGTGGAAGGATAAGTATAAATAATTTTTTCATACAATTCAATTTACGTGTGACATGTGATTCTAAAAATAGCGAAAAATATGATAAAGTTGTATATATAATTCACATTTTAATACTTAACAATCACATACATTTTGTACTAAAATGTGAGGATAAATACATTAACAAAATATTTTTATGTGTTAGATTATTGATTTTATCAAATGATACAATTGGTTCAAAGTTACGATTTACAGTTAAAATTTGGAGTTTTAACACTAAGTTAAATTTACAACTGAAATATATTTTATCATTTGCTCAAAACATTGTCTAAATAAAAATGATCCAAAAATGATCACATTCTATTTTGAAACTAAATTTTAACACTATGTCATTCAATCAAGTTGGGAATTGATAAAAATGTTGGTTAAATGAGATAATCATAAAAATGATCCAAAGATGATTTTAGATCCATAAAATGATCTAAGATTGGAGGAGTGAAAATATGGACAATAAGGTATATGTTCATTCTATTGGAAACCAATCATGGATCAAGTCACAGCGGAAACCATCATAACCAATTGCAGTTTTATATGGAAAATAATTCAAAATTTAGAGTTTCAAACTTTTATAGTGAGAATATGGATTTTAATATTTAAAAAAAAATTCAAAACGTTGGTTGTCACAGCAACAGATTGCTTTGCGACAAACATTGTTTCCGTTGCACAAGACCATTACAGACCACTGCAATGGAACACAACTATCTTTTGCAATGATAACCTGTTATTTCTTCGTGACAAAAATACCAATTACTTTTTTGAAATTGTGAATTTTTGAATTTTGGATTTTTCATTAAAAGTATAATATTTGTAGGGTTAGGTAAAATTTTCTAAATTTGCCAGTAAAATTTAGAAATGAAATAACACAAGGTGTTAATTTCTTTTAAATTTTTACGCAATTAAAAATATATTTTTTATAATTAGAATTTATCAAACATTTTTATTTATTTTTTAAATGTTTTAAGTAATTGTGCGAAGATCTATTTTAAAAATATTTAATATATCGCATTTTATTTTTTCGATAGTCTCTTTACAAAATTAATGTATGTGTTATTGTAGATTATTATTCAAAATTATACTCATTTTTTATCTGTAGAATCATTTGCTTATAACTGATGCAATTCTTCAGTTTCAGTAAGCTTTAGATCCTGTTTCGATATGAGTTTGATATTTGGATTAATATTCAGTTCTAAACCTATAGATATGTATGTACTGATGATTAGTAAATCAATTTTATATAATTTATTACGATGAAAAAAATGTGGTTGTAATATTATCATCGTAGGGCTGAGTTTTTTCAATGGGAGTCGAGTTGGTTAAGTAAGGTATGTTTATAGCAAAAAGTAATGAGTTCGAATCATTTCATATAAGCTTTATCGGCTGAACTTTTTATTTTGCGTGATTTATAGTTTGCAAACTATTGCGTTCGACGGAGGATTTATCCTGTGCGCATTCAGAATAGCGGCCGGATATTTCATCCGAAAAAAAACAATAGTACTCCTAATATTAGGTTAAACCATGAAGCATACGAAATAAAGTTTATTTCTTGTTATTTCACTATAAAAGACGTTCACTTATTTATACTGTAAATTTTTTTATGTTAATAGTGTAACGAATTCTGTTACATTTATTGTTAATAGTTTGTTACATATATATACATATTTACACTTGCTGGGCTTTAAGTAAAGGAACACACAATCACATTTGTTTGGGCTTAGATCTGTTCCTTATAATTATTTATAAGGATAGAGAGATGAAGTTGCTAAGAGAGCGGCCAATATTTCGTAGTAAAAGAAATCAGAGAGCTGATTGCGGTTGATTGGATTTGGACTATTATTTATTTTCTTAATTTGGATGATTTCCATAATTTGGAGTTTGTAAAAAAACTAATATCAAATTCTATTATTTACGTTAAAGTGTTTGTTTATATTCCATATTTTGTTCGACGCTATTTTTCTGTTCATACTTCATCGAATATATATTTCTGAATAATTCAAGCTAAATTTATTATTATTATTATTATTAAATATATTATAATTTATAATTTATATATTCTAAGTTAAAACCGAAATTTTGAAAAATGTTCATCTTAAAGAAATTAGTTATAAATTTAATACTTTTGATATGTATTGAGTTTGTTTTTAAGATTGTATTGCATTTTTTTGAATTTTTTTAAAATTCTTTACTAATCTTTTTTTTTATCTTTCCTACGAAATATTATGTGATGAATTATTATTGCATGTATGAGATGTAAACAGTGGATAAGTTGAGAATTTACGTATCTTTATCATTATAACATAAATTATACAAGAAGTTTCAAAAAAATTAATTGGTTTAAATTATAACGTAATATTTACATTCGCTTTTATAGTTTGCGTTTTCACACGATATCCACTATATAAAATCATATAAAAAAAATTAGAATATGATTTGAAAAAAATATTATTACAATTTATGTCTTAAAATTTTATATAAATACTAATAAATTAAATTAATAACTTCTTTCTTATGAAATTTTTTTCGCACCATTTTAATTCGATTTCTCGTCTTCTGTCATCTGCGACCATTGGTCAATCTCTTATATGTTGCATGCTGGATTTTTAAAAACTCCAGCCACATGTGACCACTAGTCAATCTCTTATATCTTGCAATATGTTGCATGCTGAACGACTCATTTCAGATGTATTTGTTTTCTGAATATTTTTTGATATTTTATTTTATTATTTTATATATTTATTTTCAACAATAAATTTTTTGACCGATTTATATATATATATATATATATATATATATATATTATCATCTTATGATATGAAAATTAAATAATATTTTAAGTAGTTAAAAAATGATTATATAAAATTTATGTCAATATATCTAAACTCAAATGAATTGTTTTCAACTTAAAACAAAATATAACGCAAATATTGTATTACATGTATGAGATGATCTAACATCTAATATATATATATATATATGAGTATTTTTTTGGGTCTAAAAATACATTAAATAAAAATAAAAACGGTTCTTACAAATACATGGGGCATACTCTGAGGAGCCGCGTAAGAGCCGAGAAAGAGAAAATCAAAAAAATTGACCTTAACTTGACCAAACAAGTACAACAAAGCATAGTGCAGTATGAAAACCTATATGATCAAAGAGACGAGAAGCAACAAAAAAAAGTGGGCAGAGACTACAAACCAGCAGTAAATATGGATCATTTATCGAAACACAAACAAATTAAGTAAAAGGATAAAAGGATTCGATTGGTTTGATATGACCAAAGAGACTAAGTACCAACGTCGTAAGTCATCAAAGCAAGCAGACCTATAGTGACAGAAGTCTGTAACAATCTGAATGACAAAACAACATTCAGTTAAATATTAAAGGGATTGAGTTTGCCAGACAATATTTGTGCCATGAAATCTGAACCGCGGGTCAGATAGAATGCGGTAAGATATCATAGAGGAAAGAGTACGAGAGAAGCTAAAAATTCTAGTATTTCTCTATCACTAGACATGGTAGACGATGGCGCCAAAGCAGGCATGCCAAAGGTCTCGTAAACTGGATGGAGGCTAGTTGGACGCTTGTGTATCCAAGAGATCCAATTATTGTTGTAATTTAAAGAAAAACCATGTTTGGAGCTTGTGTAAATTCAGATGCTCTGAGTGTAACTACAATCATAAAAGATATTATTAATGGTTTCATATGCAGAACTGCATAAGACACAATTCGGGAAGTGTTTAAACCTCAGCTCAGAAGCTTATCACGGGTATAAAGTTTCCATTGGATAGCAAGCCAATGGATGAAAGAGTAGCGGAGAATATTAAATTTATATCATACTAACCCTACCCACCCAACACTGGGGGTAGAAGTACATATGGTATTGTAGGTGTCCTTGATTGTGAACTTGGTGATCCTTAATTTTGAACTTGGTTATTCCTCTCTTAGCGATCCAGTAGTGGACGTCGTTATAGATGATGCAATGAGGAGGAAGAGAGAGGATGAGATGGTTGATCACTTGGAAAGTGCGATGGATTCTAACACTAGCACACCTTAATTGAAGTGGGAAATTCCAAAAACCATATCGGATTATATCAGAAACCTTAAGATTACACCACATACGAGAATCCCGAATAATGTTAGGACCATAATGGTTAATCAAAGAGGTTGATAACAACGACTGGTCAAACCAGAAGGAGGTATTCATCCCATATTTTTTAATTAGATGCTAATATGAATTATGGTAAAATAAAATATTTAATTATGAAATATTTTTGTTGATGTAACTCAAAAATTAAATTAAATTATTATATAAGTATTGAAATTAAAATCTTAGTATCTAAATTGGCGTGAATAAAATATTTGTTGTTTGAAAATTTTAAAAATTTGAAAAGCTAAATTCTTAATATCCATACATATTGTTTATACTTAAAAATAGTTGAAATCTGATTATAGAAAATAAAATCTTCATATATTTATCATGTTAAAGATTTACTAGTAAAACAATTAAAAGATTAAAAAATCGGAGAATTCATATGTAAAAATAAATAAGAAAAAAACTTTAGGTATTGAATCATATCACTAAATTTTAAAAAATATATAAGAGAGAATAAATATTATATTTGTTTTGATTGAATCATATACTAATTGGAACTAAACATAATATAGTACGAAACTAAATAAAAGACTCTATTTCAAACTCTCATGGGATTTAAAATCTAGACTAAGAATCTCATAATAAATATTATGTTCATCAAAGATTCTCGTTATTAAAATCTTAGTAGTGGATGGAAAAAAGAGAGTTGAATTGTTCCATTTTCATGTATTTTAACTAAAAAATAAAATTTTAGGGTTTGATTTTCTTTACGTATTCTAATTTCTTATCACTTATGAATTAAATGTATTCATATTATTAATGTTTAATTCAGTGTGTTGTAAATATTATTCTCATAAAATATGCAGATATAAATCACGTAATTTGATATAGCATCGACTGAACTTATAAAGTTACGATGCATAAATGATCTTTTTAAGTGTCTACCTTTTTATGTCAACATATGATGTTTCAATCATTCTAGAAAACGTGAAGAAGTATGTTCTATTGTATAATGATTCATTCCCTTAATAATTAAGTACTATATTTTAAGATTGTTGTTATAAATGTTAAACATTATCCTTAACTATCATACGTCTATAATTTCAATTGTAAAAAAATATATTTAATATTTAATATTTCTTGGACTTTAGAATCAATTTTGAGATATTGAATTAACGAAGTTATCTCATTTAACTTGAAGTGTTTGTATAGTTTTTTGTTTTCAACGTTATTACATTATAGCATACGTGATGAATATGAGTTATAACACGGTAGATGTCACACCATCAATTTTGCATCGAATTTATTTTACATGAATTTCGTAATGACATGCAATATTTTTATATGGTATATGGAAAATAATATGTTATGGACGTTGACAAAGACATAAACCACACAACAACAAACACCATTAGTATTAGAAGTGTTGTATTATATGGCATCGTCCATAAAAAAGACCAATTTATGACCACATACATATATTTTTATAAAACCTCCGTTGACAAAATTTATACCAACTAGTATGATCTTCTCTCTTGTACGAGTGGCACATTTACTAGCACAAATCTCGAACTTGTTGCAGATAAAAACTTTTTTTAACGAAGATCCTCCAATCATCATTAATATCTTCAACCGAGTCTTATTTCCGAACACCATCATAATGACCAGAGTAGAAGACATGTTGAAGATAATATTTTTTAAAATTTAAAAAAGATATTAAAACATTTTGAATGGTTGTCACGTGACTTATTTATTAAGTATCTCAAATTCCTAATTTATAAAACTTATTGTATCATCTCCAATGCTACCACCATCCAGTCAAGCACCAATTTTGTAATAAACTAACATAATAACTTGATGAATTCATAAAATAAACTGATTTTTTTATGACATTGATAGTTTTAATAAAAAATATATTAGTTTATGCGGTTGATTATATAATTTAATTTATTTTTTATATTATTTTTAATGGATTACAAGTTTGATAGCATCAAATATCTTTTTGTAAATAAATTATCTTAATTCTCCAATATAATATTTTTATTTAAGATTATTCATTCATCCACTGTAAAATGCAATAAAACCTACAATAAGATTTACAAATTTTATTATATTATGTTATATATGAAGATATTTTTATCTATACAAAAACGAAAAATGATGTTTATAATGCCAGCGTTCAATTATCATAAAAATAAATTCTTCAAACAATAAAAAAAAAAAATCATAAAAAAAATTATCGTTCAATTAGACTTTTTTTCTTTTGTCGCTATACAGAAAACTGTGGTATATGGTGTATGTTTTTATAATATATCATGTTCTATACGCTATAATAATAAACTTTATAAAATATTTAATCTAATAAAATCTAAAAGGGAAAAAACGAATGTGTGAAGAAAGATCCACCTAGATAACCCGAGCCATTTTATAAGGAATATACGGTCCCATATAAAATATGGAAAATAAAAAGAAAAGAAAAGGTGATGCGTGGGTCTTAAATTGCATATGCATGCAATGATGACTAGGATAATTACAGACTTGATGGACCCAACTCCATCACCATCTCCATCTCCATCAAATCGAATCCCCTGGCATATGGAGGAGAACCCACTATTCATTTTATGAACCAAATCAATAATTGGAATCCATTAAGTTAACACTATTAAAGAAGCCAAGAAACTAGTAAAAGGATCAAAATATGGATTAACCAATTTGATTGACTACACAAAATGAGTAATGATTGAGAATGAGAAGTGCATGTGAACCAATATCTATAGCCAAATAAACAAAATCTAGAGTTCCTTCCTTCCTTTTACTATACTTACTTTTGCTTCTTCTTTAATCATATTTAAGGATCATCACACATATGTTGAAGTCACTTTTCTTGAGAAAAGAGAGAGGAAAAGAGCATACTCCAAGTAGTGGGATTCAAAGATACAAAGTAATATCACTAAAATATGAACAAAAGGAGGTCTCTTTTTGGAGTACAAGTTGAATTCATGTCTCTCAATACAAAAAGTAAAAGAAAAAGACTACACAAAAGAATAATAATCAAAAGGAAGAATAAGAAATTCAGAAGAGAAAAACCAGACTCTCTCTTTTTTCTTTTCAATCAAACTTTATGTCAATGTTTAACTTCATATCATTACTAGTATACATGGAATTACTATGTTTTGCTTAGGAAAATGATTGGCTGTAATGTGGATTATGAAACTAAAACATGTCTTTCATTATAATATTGAGGAACAAAAGAAAAGGCAGTTTAGAAAAAAGGAAAATGGAAAATGGAAATGGAAAAAGGAAAAGTCAAGTGTGGAAAATAGATGAGTTTGACAAGACATCACTATTTTAGTTCAAATATACTGTAGTTTTTTATTTTTATAAGATAAAGTATATATACATATAGACATATATTGTAAATGTAGTTTTTCATTTTTATAACTTAAACTATAAATTTAAGGCTAAAAAACAAATATTAATTTAATTTTATGATAGTTTTTGCCTATTAAATTTATCGGACCAATAATAATCTAATTTTTTAAACATGAAATACGTGTTTAATATAAAAATGAGCTCATTGCAATTCTTTTGGTTGAATCATATTCTAACTTTTATCAAATTTGGATGACTCCTTGATAAATATAAAACATAAAAACTAAAATAATACAAAATAAAATATGAATTAATGTATTATAAAAATAATATATATATATATATAGTGGAAAATATATTTATATTTAAGCACACTATACTGACATAACTTAAGGTATTATTAAACTAAAATCGATTTTTTTGGATTTTTTTAAAATTAAAATTGATATGTATTTTTTGTGTGTTTTGAAGTGTTATTTTATAATAAAAAAATTAATTGAGAATTCTATTTTTATAATGAGAATATTCAAATCAAGGATTTCCAAGACGAAGGTCTATAAGATGAAAAACTTTAGACGATGTTTTTTTTTTAAATAAGTTTGAAGGTATTCAAACCGAAGGTATTCAAACCGAAGGTCTAATTGTTAACGTATCGTTTTTAAGTTCATGATTTTTAGACGAGGGTTTTGAAAAAAATTGTTATTATACGATGTTTTTTAGACAAAGATCATGAAGACGAGAGTCAACAAACGAGAATTTGTAGATGAGAATCTTCAGACAAATGTCTTAAGACAACGACCTTAAAAGTGAGGGTGTTTACATAAGTATCAAGAAGACAATGTCACTTATACGAAAGTCCTCGAGATGTTTTAAAATTTTAAAATACCAACTAATCAATAAGTCATTTAATTAGATTTTAATGATTTTGTAATCATAGGTTTTAAATTCAGAGTTAATGATTCCTGTAAATGGTTTTTATTTTGAATCTTGAAATCGATTTAAACCCATTCGCTCTATGTGTGAAACTAACCTAAACTTAATGTGCTATAGATTGATTTATTAATAAAAATATGCAAGAGGTTTGAAGACGTAAGTATAATAAGGTGAAGTACGTTATCAATTTGTATGTGTTTTATTTGACTGTTATTATCATGTTTTCACTAATCTGGTTACAACAAAGTTGTTTATTTTTCCCAAGAACTAGTATCAAAACTCTTAGGTTGGGAGTGATCCAAAGGAAGTCGGATTTGAGTGGGAGCGACGGCTGCAAACGAAGGAAAACTAAGAATCGAAAAGTTCGATGGTGTGTATGAAGGAAGGCGCATTGGTAGCTCAACATCTGAATAAACTCAACACAGTCGCAACCAGTTGAGTTCAGTTATAATGGATTTTGACGAAAAAATACTAGCAATGATATTTTTGTCTTCTCTACTAGAAAGCTGGAATGCTACTGCCACGGCTGTGAGTAACTCATAACGAGCAATAAGTTCAAAGTTGATGATGTTTGTGATTTAGTTCTCAATAAAAAGATTTGAAGAATAGAGTCGGTTGAGTAATCAACCACCTCATTTTTGCATACAAAGTCAAGGGGAAGAAATTTAAGGGATCGACATGACAAATCGAATTACCGAGGAAGATTAAGGGACATGATATCCAAGTCAAAGAATCTCAAAATTCTTAGGGGGCGAAAACCATCGACTGTTGAAATTATGGGAAGCCTGGGCACTATAAAAATTGTATAAGAGATCACCAAAAGACTAGGAGGAGAATTCATAAGAAAATATTACCAGAAGGAGATGAGGTACTGGCATTCTATTTGGAGAACAAGAAAGAGTCTTGGGTTTTAGAGTATGGAACATCGTTCATCGTTACTTCAAAGAAAGAATTCCTCAAGAGTTATATCGTTAGAAACCTTGGAAATGTATACATTAGTGATGATCAACCTTGTGATATTATTGGTAAATGTGTAGTGAAGATTAATTTGAATAAGTTTATTTGAGAGCTGAAAGATGTCAGCCATATCCCCAAATTGAGAAAGAGCTTAATCTCAGTAGGGAAGTTTGCTAGTGAAAGCTATATTACGATCTTACATTGTGATAATTTGAAGATTTCAAATGATGTAAAGATAGTTACTCGCGAAAAGTAGAGAGGTACTCTTTACAGGATAGTAGATGTGTGTTCTTCAATTGCAATTGCACTAGGAAACAAAAATACCAATATATGGCACCAGATACTTAGCCACGCGAGTGAGAAGGGGATGAAAATTATGAACTTAAACGGGAAACTTCTAGCTCTGCACTCAATTGATATAGACATGTGCGAACATTTCATAGTTGGAAAAGAGAAAAGAGTTATCTTTCAAACAAGTGGCGAAACCCCAAAGAAAAAAAAACGTTAGAGCCTGTTCACTTTGATGTTTGGGAACCAACAACCATTTCATCTATTATTTCATCTATACTTTCTAAACCATAATTCTGGAGTGTTTGAGGTTTTTGGCAGATGAAATTCTATGATTGAAAATGAGAAAAATGTTATAGGAATATAATAAAGAGAATTGTCAAGTAGAAAACTATTTTATTATCAAGAAAGAGAAGTTGCATTGTTTAGGGTTTCATCCTTTAGTTATACCCTTTATTCCTCTTATTTCTACCATTAATCTTTATCTTTGACTCCACTAACTACATGTTTAAACTATATTTACATCGTGAGACATGATTTTACGGCCACTGCATTAATGGTTTAATTGGTTTAATAAATGTAACTTTACACTGCTATTTTGACTATATTTTAGTGTAAAAGATGCTTGGTCAGCTTTACCCACTAGATAAACTAAGCATTTTTTCTGCATATCTCTTCTCTGCTGAGAGAAGAGTTGCACCAGCCTCATCTGTGCGATAAACCGAGCCATTCTCCAGTATTTTCTTGTCAGCTCGGTACGCTTCTTGCCCAACTTCTTCTTTTCTTCGGCAAGGGTCTGGTTATCCTTCTACGACTCTGGCCTTCTTATTCCATGCTCAACGAGGTTTCTTGCTCATATAATTCCTTACTTCACCTCTGCTCGCTCTTCTCTTCTAGTTTTTAATCGGCTCAATCGTCATCATTTCTACTTTATTGCCTGTTTGGCTACTTATGTGTCTATTATCTTCGTGTGGTGATTACTCCATCATCAGGGTACCATCCTAGTTCATGGATTGCATGGTGAAAAGTATAAAATCTATGAAATAAATCTATATTATGTAGCAAAGAGAATATCCTTAGTTACTTTATTAAAAAATGTGACATTCAATGATGTCAGTGTGTTAATGATGATTTATTTGAATGTATAACAGTAATCTGACGCATGACGATAGTAGGAGGCGTATGGGTACAAATGCTCTGAAATTAAAGCCATAATTACAAAAAATAACGCTTTGGTTTTTGTTGGAGACGTGTAGGACTGTACTTGACCGTCACTAATTACGTGTGTGTGTAAAAAACATAACTCTTTCAATTAACATCCTCGTGAATATCGCAAGGCAAGAAGGGAATTTTTTGGTCAATGCAAACTTGCTTCCATTTGATTCGTATTTCCCACACAAGTATGATATTAGCTTTTCCATGCTTTTCTTATTTTGACGAGCACCATGATACTAGAACTCTCTTGGCGCGACTATAGGTATCTGAATAACCCTCATTAGTGGAAATAGTATTCATGTGTGAGTTATCCTAAAAATTGCATAATCTTACCCCTATATTGACTCATTGCAGTCGACTTAGAAACACAATGGGTCCAAAAACGATTTGAAAGAAGAAGGAGGAAGCAATGAAGTTTGTAGAGTTGGAATTAAAAGACCCTGCGTTTCTAGAGAGCTATTTCACTCGAATAACCCCTAGTTATTGATATTTGGATATCGTTGGACTTCTTAGCTTTAGGTCTAGGTATGGCATACTCAACGGTGTGACCATTGGGTTTCTAGATGTTAGCGAGCATCCCTATCAGACGAAGGAGAACGAAACTTTCCTTTTTATAACCCTATTCAATTGGGGTCTACGCTTACCATTACAGGGCTTAATTCACGACTTTTTAGTTTTTGGGCATATGCCCAACCTAGTTAGTCGCAAATGGGTGGAGAACCCTACTAAGTATTCTCCTAAGCTCTCGAATTCTAGGCATTCTTGTATGTTTTGCATGCTTATTAGCCGTTTTAGATGTTGCCAAACTAGCTAAATCCCCTTTCTTTTATGCTCAACTCACTGGTATCAGAAATATAGTAGAACTGCCTAGTTCAGAAAATAATTGGAAAAATTCCTTGTGTTTGTATATGGTAACTAGGAGCATGAAAATGCCTTGCTGAATCTGTAACTAGAGAGAAAATGAAAATCCAAATGTAAGGAACATTTTCACATATATCTGCATTGTTGTTGAATTTGTGCTACTACTGATCGAACTATTTAAATGCATGTGAGGGGAAACACCAAAAGTGGTGTAAGGAAGGCTTGGCAGATGAGGCTATCAATCTCGTGATTAAAGTTGTGAATCTGGAAAGTTCCACCTGGCTTCAAGAACGTGCTCAATTATTTACACAGATTAACAACTTAAAGGCTGGGGTATGGCCATTTATTGACCTGAGTATTGGGGACGACGGAACAGTAAAAATGGTTGGTACGGGAGTGACGACGACTATAAATCAGTTGAAGGCGTTGATGGAGCAAGGTTATAAAAAAGGGACAACACAAGGGTATGGCTGTCTATTTCTCAGGGTCGGAGGATGAAGGAAGCCAAAGGCTCCTCATCTTTGTAGTGCCAGGCAGAAAAATAAGAAGAAATGTTAAGTTTTAAGGGGGTTGGTGAAGTGAACTAGGAGAAGAGAAATTAAGCTCTTCCGGGGATTAGAACGGAAGTGGATGCGTGATAGTGTATGCTCATAGAACAGAAACCTCTATTGATTGATGAAGTGAAAAGCGATCGGGATCTGACTCCGGAGGCTCTAGGATTTCAACCATCTATCTTTGCACCTGAGCAAGCTTGAGGGAAGACTCCCGCAATAATAAATCTAGATGTTGAGCCGACATATGGTCAGGTAAACCAAGTATATGATATTGGTGATGGATATGCGCCCAAGAAATACGTTCCTGAAGAAATAACTCGTGGGATGGAGCAATTTGTGGAAACTGACGTACAACCTACCTTTGTACATGAATTGGGATATGGATCTATGCGTGTGAATATAGCGAGGCCTGATCATATACCCACCAAAGGCCAAGATGATAGGCCGAGCCAAACAGGTGGGAGATTTGAAGAGTTGCCTCCTTCTAAAATTCAATGTCGCGGCCATCCATGCTGATGTTTGAACAATTAAAGTGATGCCCTGAAATTTTCTTCTATGATAACATGCGAATGAGTGAGATACTTCAGAGGCAGGTAGAACTAGCAATAGAGGTAAATTTATTATGTTGCTTTGCGTTGTATATGATTAGTAATGTTATCTTAATAAAAAAAATAATATTCACAGATGCATTATAATTTCGTCATCATCTCCTGCCGACGCATGTTGAACACAGATCTCCAAGTAATAGAGAAATGGAAATCTGAACCCATGTTTTTTGGGTCGGTAAAAGGGTTAACTATCGAGTTGGCTCGCTTTAAGCATGCATATGGGTCTGCCTAGGATCACAAGGTCAAGACTGTGCAAAAGAATGAGGGGTTGGAGAAGGAAATGGTGATACTAAGGGATGCTTGGGAGGCGTGCGAGTAGAATAATAAAGAATTAAATGATGAGGCCACGACGTTGATAGTGCAGAACCATGGGTTTGTGAAAAGAAATGATACCTAATGTCTTAGAATGTGGAGCTACTAGGTCAAAAGATGAATCAAGGTAAGAGAGTAGAAGAGCAGGCGGGTCGTATAGGCTCGTCATTGAGAATAACAGTTTGACTGCCTCCATGGTAGATTTGAGGGTTTATGTGGATAATCAGCAACAAGAACTGATGAAAAAGGCTGAAGTAGACTTAATTACCGAGAAAAATAGGTGATGGAAATCGTCATGGAAATTGTGGCGAATAATCAAAAGGAAACGGTAGCTGAACTGCTAAGGTTAAACCCAGGGATGAAGCTCTTCTCACTGATTAATTTCACACCATTGCTTGAAATTCAAAAAAAATAGGGGTTTAGCAGTTCCTGAAGCGAATCTTCCCGTAACCGAGATAGGGAAGACAATGACCCCAATTGACGAGGACATAAGGGTTCATCCGCATGAGGTAAAGAAAACTATTCCATATGCGTGATGTTATAACTATTATGAACTGAAGTTATTATTTTATGTTTCTCTTGGTTCTGGCACCCTTAGTGCATGACTTATGGATATTTGTTGTTTTTGCCACTAGAAGTGGATGGTTTAACTCAAGTAGTAGTTGGAGAATTATCTCATTCTATATTAGTAGATGGGAAATCGTATGATTTGATGGAGATGTATGTTTGTTAACTTATATTCAATCCAGGAGAAGTCCTTACAAGGTCGAGCTCAGTGTGGCTCATTGCGTAGCTTTAAGGGATATTAACTCCTCAGTTTTATTCACGAAAAGGTTTATGTGATCCATTATGTGGCCCATTTAGGGCTTGACTCCATGGTTAGTTTACTTATATACCATGTACAAGGTATGAGGCTCAGTATTGCATTTATGTAGCTCGTAAGCGTGGCCAGTTACCCGGTCGTATTATAAAATCTAAAGTCTAGGCTCAGTCTGGCGCCTTGCGTAGCCCGTAGGCGTGGTCATTGATCTTTTCGCTAATTGTAAGGACGAAGATGTAAACAAACACATATTATGGCGAAAGTATAAAAAATGTATATGGTTTAATTCCTCATTAACCCCCCCCCCTCCCCTCCATCGGGAGGGAAAATAGTGCATCATCTAACTTACAATGTGAATCGATACAATTTGAAATGGTTTACATTCCAAAAGTGTTTCAGGGCACAACCTTCTGCGTCTGTTTGACGGTATGCTCCAATATACCCCTTGGAGATAACAATATATGGTCCATCCCAACTGGGTCCCAACTTGCTCAGTTCCTTATCCCATGATCCTTGGAAAATCTTCTTCATTACTGTATCGCTAACATCGACACTCCGAGGTCTGAGGCGAGCATTGAAACGGCCCCTCATTAGGATTCTATAACGCTCTGTTCGGGCTTGCGCCTAATCTCGGCATTCCTCAATAAGGTCCACATTCATTGCTTTGCTAGTGTCGTTGTTGTTTTCTTTATAATTAACTACATGATGGCTCGGTATTATGACCTCATCTCATATTACTTCTTCACTGTCATAGACTAACGCAAAAAGAGTATCGTTCGTGGTTGTACGTGGTGTAGTTCGGTAGCCCCAAAAACCTTCTGTTAACTTGTTTGACCACTTTTCTTTGCATCATTCAAGCTTCTTTTTAGTACCTTCTAAGATAGTTTAGTTAGTGACTTTGACATGGCCATTTTGTTGAGGGTAATATGTTGTAGAAAAGTGTTGTTTGATCTCAAACCGATTACAAAACACTGTCATTATGGCGTTCTGAAATTGCAAGCCGTTGTTAGTCAATAAAATGCGGGGTATTCCAAGCCTTGTGAGGATTTTGTTATGCATTAAATTACATATCTCTTGAGCTCTAATGCAAAACGAAAAGCCTTCGCTTCTACCCATTTTAATAAGGGAATCGGCAGCGAAGTTTTCTTGGCGCGGGACCTGTTCATACTGTAATTTTGCAAAAAGAGATTCACATTCCTTTAGCGCTGCTAGGTAGCCTCAGATCCCCTCTTTCTTTGCGTTTTAAAATCATGGGTTTAGTTCATAACTACCCGCGAGTCTGATCTAATCTTGAGGAGGCGGGCCTCACATATTAGTGTTAACTTCATTCCACAGATTAATGCCTCATATTCTGCCACATTATTAGTTAATTGAAAGTTGAAGCGAATCATTTGTCGAATCTTCTCTCATGTAGGAAAACGAAGAACGATCCATGATCCTCCTCTTGATGTGCTCGATGCTCTATCCATTTTTACAATCCATTCGGGTAAGTTTGTTGGTACCGTAGTATCGGGTTCTTCGAGAGAGTGGTATGGCCATGGAATTAGGGGCGGATTTTCCGAGCTGTAATTTACTAATCCCAACACAAGTTTTTCCAAATTAAGATATCTCTTCTGAGCGTCGACTAATGTTTTTCTAGTATAATTGATAGGGCGTTGAACCCCTGGCGATTCTCTCACTAAAATTGCACTGACAAAAAATGGCAAAACATATAAGTAAAGGAATAATGGCTCACCGGCAAGGGGTGCATATATAATCTCTAGTGACGTAAGGTAATCTTTTTAGCTCGGTGAATTCCCTATTACACTCCTCGGTCCACTTGAATTTCTTGGCCCCTCGAAATATCTCAAAACATTTATGGCTATTGCCTGAGGCTCTTGAAATGAAACAGGAAAGTGATGTGAGGTGTCCTGTCAGACACTGCACTTCCTTGTTATTCTGCGGTGGTGCCATCTCGATAACAACCAGCAACTATGCAGGGTCAGACTTAATCCCTTTTTTTAGTGACGATGTAACCCAAGAATTTACCACATCGAACGCCAAAAGAACATTTGATTGGATTGAGCTTTAAGTTGTACTGACGTACGCATTCGAGACGAATTTGATTATAACCTGAATACGTGTCCATGAACTATAAAAACTGACATCCCGAAAACAAATCCACTAGCCATCCTTTTTCTTTACTAAAACGGGATTCGCCAGCCATATTGGGTATCGATCCGGTCGGATATGGCCGAGCCTAGAAAACTTTATTACCTCAACCGATATGGCCTCCTGTTTTTCTGTAGAAAAAGATCGTCACTTTTGCCGCACAAGTTTAACATAAGAGTCGATGGCTAATTCTTAGCAGATGACTTATGGATAAACACCGGAAATATTGCTACCTTCCCGCACAAACTCATTCGAATTTTTCTCTAATAGTTCAATTAATGATTGCTTAAAATGATAATTTAGATGATTACCCAACCGAAAAATGTGATCCATGGTCGTTACTTCTTCTACCAAGTCAAGTTTTGTTTCCCTCATATCATCCACTAGCTCATACGAGGGTGGTGCACTACCGTATTTTACTACTGCTCCCACCTTACCAGTTAATTGCTATCGCAGGGGCTTGGCTGGGTCAACTGTGACCCCATAACATGACCTCGCACTACGTTGGCTTCCTCTGATAATTATCACCGTGTTTCTTACAACGTACTTGATACACTGTTGGAACGTGCATGGTGTGGCTTCCATTCGATGCAGTCAGGGCCTGGCTATTATCACGTGATATGATCTAGGAGTATCTGAGATAATGAATAAGGTCTTGATCTCACGCTTTGTGGCTCCATAACCCGCCTTAACCATCAATATTAATTCTCTCACACATTGGGATACTTCTCCTTCATAACCGCTAATGTTCATTGAGTGGGCTAGTAGGGAGGAACATTTTTCATTCAATCGTAGCTTCTTTTGATTATAATATTGGCAGAGGCTCCTCCATCAACCAGGACTCGAGTCACCATAACTCCTCTGATATCGAGGTTTATTGTCAACGCATCTTTGTGGGGTGTATTGACTCCCTCCAGTTCGTCATCATTAAACATGAGGTCAACCGCGGGGTCGTGATAGTTATGATACGATTGGGCCTCGACTTTGCATACCTCGAGGTCGGTCCAAACCCTTTTGCATGTTTTATGCTCTTGTACCACCTCTAAGTTACCCCCTGCGATGGTATAAATGGATGGGAACTAGCCGTCTGCCTCAGAAATAATATTGTTGGCCACTTCTGAACATTTTTCCTTGCTGTCATCTTCTCCGGTAGTTAGATCAGATTGACCTACCGTAATGCTAATTAGTGACTGTTATTTTCCCTTATCTTCTTGGGTATCGCTACCGAGTTTATCGTCATTGGTCCAATGTGCTTCTTCCCTATGCTCTGGTGATCTTTGGTGATCCTATTGTTAGATACATTTAAATAAGTTTCCCATTGTCTATCAACCTCTAAATTTCTTCTCTGAGTTTCCAGCACTCGTCGTTACTATGTCCCTGATCATTATGGTATGCGTAGAAATATCTACTTGATCGTTTGTAACCGGGGGCGCTCATTACTCGTGGTGTTTGATATTTAGTTATGCCTTTTGTTTGATAATATATGACCGATATGGTTTCGATTAACGAGGTAAATTTCAAGATGGGTTTCATAGTATTGAGGTCGTCGACTAGTGTCCCGTCGCGGTGTATCATCCGTTCCTTTTCGTTCATGCATTTCTCCATTGGGGTCAGTCACATGTTTGTCGGGCGAGTCTCACCTCCGATTATCATCTACTCGTATAAATGTAACCGCACGGATGAGCAAGTCCCCAATCACCTCTATTGGGAACTTGATCAGGTCAACATATAGATCCTCTCGCCGATCAAGACCTCTCTTCAGAGAGGCTACCGTCATGTTTTCTTCTTGGCATGAACAAAACACTTAACCTAACTTTTAATAGACTCACCTCGACTTTAATAGAGGTGTCTGGTCGAGTCTCGCTCGCGTCTGAGCTCCTTGTTGCCGAAAAACTCCCCCTAAATACCTTCCATAAGCCAGCAAAATCGTGAATGGACCCTTTGGGTAGGATGCTGAACGATTCCATCACATTTCCTTTAAGGGTCATCGAGAGGGCCCGACACAGCATAGCATCGCGGGGGTTGAATGACCTCATCATATTACGAAACTACTTGAGGTGCCTCTCGAGGTCACTCATACCATTGTAAGCTTTCATTCTTAATGGGTCAAATTTCCTTGATAGTTGGGCCTCCAGTATTTTTTCTGCAAAAAGTGATTCCTTGAGGATGTAATTAGACATTCTTGGCCTTAACTGGTTATAATGAACGTCATCCTCCTCTCTAGCTCTCTTCGAAGCGGTGCGGTACACCTCCTGCCTTGGTTCATATTTCTTGGAGTGCTTTTTGCTGCCGCTCTCCTCTTTCCACTCTCTCTTGTTGTCACGCTTTGAAGATCGGTCCTCTCGATTCACGCGTCTTATGTCGGGCTTAGATGAGAGATTAACTCGACTGGTCCCTTTTACCTTGCCAGTTAGTGCGTGAAGTGCATTATTCATCCTCGCTAGGGTTGCATGCATGGCATACTCTTGCGTGTCTTGCTCGCATGCCATCTTGAGTTGCTCCTGTTGTAGATTCTGGAGCTGCTGCTCAAGTTGTCGGAAATTTGGCGCTACTGCCGGGTTGTTACCTAGGACCCCTTGTGCAATGGGTTTGCCACCAGTTTGGGTGGGTTTACTTCTCATTATGTCCCAGCAATTAACTGCACTACTCGTGTTGTCGGCTCCACTGGTCCCACGGGCACTGTAATCACAACTTCTGCACCAGAGATACTGATAGAATATGTGACGTCTTGTCTCACCGGCTGGTTTACATCGATCCTCTTATTTACTATTGCTTTGCTTGGCTCTGGGATGTCTCTCTCAATCCCTCATCTAGTAACTACCATGGTTTTGCACTGTTAAAGATAAATGCTTTGTCGATTTCCCACATACGACACCAAATTTTTTATGGTAATATAATAAAGAGAATTCTCAAGTACAAAACTATTTTATTATCAAGGAAGAGAAGTTACATTTCTTAGGGTTTCATCAATTATTTATACCCTCTAATCTTGTTTTTCCACCATTAATCTGATCTTTCAGTCCACTACTACACTGTTAAACTATATTTACATCATAGGACATGATTTTATGACCAGAGATGTGATCTTTAACAAAAATGTGATGTGCAATTATATGCATAAAACTGACGCAAACAACTCATAGCATAGTTGGCCATTGTTTGCAAATGTATAGGATGTTCTAGATAGTCTTATGATATAATTTATCGTAGAAAATCCCCAACTATGAGAGTCAATTGATTATAGCAATTTATAAAAAACTTACACATTGCAGCCTCATATTTCAGCTCCTGCATCGATAAGTAATTAAGAATTCATATCCCTAACATAAGATACTTGAGCTATTTATTGTCAACTGACAAGAAGGAGTCCAAATGCTTTGATGAAGCTTGTCAGACTAGTGATGCTAACAAATGAGAGCTTGCCTTGAAAATGTTATGAAGTTTATTATCTCAAAGAAGGCATGGGAACTAGCTGAGTTACCCGTACGAACTAGGCACTCCATAACAAACGAATGTACCGGGTGAAAGAATAGTATGATGATTCTCAGAGATATAAAACCCGACTAGTTGTCAAAAGATTCTATCAAAAGCAAGAAGTTAATTACATAGATATTTTTTCTCTAGCTGTGAAACTCAATACTATTAGATCAGTCTTGAGTATTATTGTTATTGAAGATATTTATCTTGAACAATTAGATATGAAGACGACATTTCTTCACAAAGACTTAGATGAAGAGATACACACGCATCAGGCAGAAGGTTTGTCAAAAAGAGGGAATCAAAACATGGTATGCAAACTTAAGAAAAGTTTGTATGACCTAAAATAAGATCCAAGATAGTGGTACAAGAGTTTTTATGGTTTCATACACAAGGAGAGTTTCCAGAAGTGCAATACTGACCATTGTTACTATTTAAAAATATATAAGCTGAGTTATGTCATTCCTCTACTTTATGTTGATGATATGTTAGTAGCAGATTGAAGCAACAACTATAAAAGGAATTTGACATGAAGGACTTCGAACCAGCACAGAAGATTCTTGTAATGCAACTCACAAGAGATAAACATAAAATATTTTTATAGTTATTTCAGTTAGATTACATCAATCATGTTTTGTAGATATTTAGCATGGGTGATGTCAAGCCAGTTAATACACCATTGGCAAGTCACTTTTGCTTATCCAATGATCAATCCCCTTCATAGAGGAAGGTAAAGATTCCATGGATAAGTTTCTTATACGTTAGCTATTTGTAGTTTGATGTATTTGATGGCTTGTACGAGACCAGACATTGGCATGCACTGATTTTTTTTAGTAGATTTTTTTTTATTAAAGCAAAAGTATTTCAGTAAAATGGGTTTTAAGATACCTGTTGCCCTATATATAATCTCGTATGTTATGAAGAAGAAGATTAATATGCAATGCACGTGTCTAGTCTGCAGTTTTATCTTATTAGTTTGGGTTTTAAATTAGTTGTAGTTTCTAGGATAAAACTACCTCCATAAATTCATCCATTTTTATTTTGGTTATGTATAATGTTATGTATATGTAATTTTATTAAGTTGAAAAGATTCAGAATTTCAGGAAAACGAATTCTTATAAATTTATTTTCTATATTTGGTATCATAGCCAATGTAAAAAACCGATAGTTATGTGAGTGCAGTGAGAAGTAGTGATAGCGCTCAATCAAAAGAATCTGAAAGAAGAGTGTCACGGAAGGAAACAAATCTATCACGTGCGTATCTAATTTTCACTGACATAAACTATCAAGGATGGGCATTAAAGATGAAGATATGCATGAGGGCTAATGGGGTTTGGGAAGCTGAGTTTCCCGACAAACCATTTGATCTTCATCAAGATCAAATTGCGTATAAAATTTTCTCTCAAGGATTTATTGAAGCACAATTGATGTAATTGACATCTAGACAACACGAGAAGTATGGAAGTCTCTACGCAAGATGAAAGAATGAGAAGACGAGGTTAAAGAGTGGAGTATGAAAAATAAAAAGAATGAGACAATAATGGAGTATGCAAGAAAAATGGAAATAGTGGTTAACCAAATGAAGGCAGTTGGTGTTGTGATTAAGCCAGACTACATGAATAAGAAATTGCTAAGATCGGTTTCGTCGAATTTTAGCCTAATTACAGCTTCAGTTGAACAATTTGGAGACGCAAATAACAAGTCTTTTGAATATTTTATTAGGGAAGTAAGAGCTCATGAAACACCTTAAATCTGATGAAGAAGAAGAGTATGATAGAAAGGTGTTGTTAACAAAATTAGAGTGAGAGTCACGATTTAACTCGACATATTCCGGAAGGAGCCGAAGTTGCGATTGTGGAAGAGGTAGAGGTGACTTTGGCTATTGGATAAGAAGCTCTTCCTTTAGAATATCAAAATCTTTCGATGGAGAAGTACATATCCGAGAAATTTTAACCTTGATATCACAAAGGTACGATGTTATACTTGCAACAGTTTTGGGCACTATGCTAGGGATTACAAACTGTAGAAAAATGAAACGATGAATCTAATAGAAACATTGGAAGAGAAAGATACGTCGCTGGTTATGGAGACCAATTGTGTCTTTTCTAGAGATAAAAAATTTATGTTGGCCAAATATCAAGTTGAAACAATGGCAACTAAAGAGAGTGTTGATGAATAAATCTGGTAGTACGACACGAGTGCTTCAAATCATATGACGGGGGACTAAAACCTACCGACATAATTAGATAAATCAATAAGTGGTGCAGTGAAGTTTAGCGATGGCTCGATGATCAATATTTATGGAAGAGGAACGACAAACTTCCAAAGAAAAACCAAGAAAAACTTGTGCATGAAGGACATTTATTATGTACGAGGATTAAAATCTAATATCATTAGTTTAGGACAAGTAGATGAGTGAGGAAGAAAATTTGTTGTTAAAGGTGGATTTCTAATTATTTTTATGCAGATTACAATCTGGTGGCCAAAATACCGCGAGCATAAAATAGACTATATGCAATGAAAATGAGTCAAACAATTTCATAATGTCTCTTATGTACCGAATATAAAAATTCTCGTTTATCGCATGCTCGCTTTGGGCATCTTCACTTTCAAGCCTTGTAAAAGCTTGGACGAGATAAATTAGTCAATAGATTAACTGAGTTTCACCAAGATGGTTAGAATTATGATGTATGTGTTCTTTGCAAACAACAAAAAAGAAGTTTTCCAACAAAAAGTCACTATCGAGCAAATTCGTTGTTAGACCTAATCCATGCAGACATTTGTGGTCCTATTTCACCAATTACTAAAGGAGGTAACATGTATTTTGTTTTGTTTGTTGATGTTATTAGTAGATACATGTGGACAAAATCACTGAAATCAAAAGATGAAACACTTACTGGATTTAAGAAGTTCAAAGAAAAAGTCGAGACGCAATTGGGAAATAAAATCAAAATGTTACGGACAGAAAGAAGCAATGAATTTTAGTCTCCACAGTTTAAATTATTTTGTGAGCTTTATGGAATTAAAAGGTAAATGACAGCACCATATTCACCACAACAAAATGGTTTTGTGGAAATGAGAAATCATACCATTTTCGAGATGATGAGATGTTTGTTGAAGGATAAACAAATGTTGTATGAGTTTTGGGAAAAAGCTGCAGTTTCATCAACCTATCTTCTGAAATGGTGTCCTACAAGAGCTATAAGTGAAATAAATCCATATGAAGTCTACTTTGGAAAGACGACAAGTGTAAGTCATTTTCGAATTTTTGGATATATAACTTATGTTAAATATCTGAAATTATGATGTGAGGAAACTTAATGATCGAAGCAACAAAGTTGTTTTTCTTGGCTATGAACCTGGTTCGGAAGCATAAAGGTTTTTGAATCCAAAAACAATGAAAATCCTAGTTAGTCGAGATGTGGTATTCCGAGTTTGAAAAATGGAACTTGTCGGAAACTGTAGAATCCCTGAAACTTCAACGAAGTAACTCCATCACCAATAGATACTCAACTTAAGATATGGAATGTATGAATCTTGAATCACCATCAATTGTTTCTCAAACTGAACTAAATGGGGATGATACAAGATCATATGAGAAACCTAGCAATGAGGACGATGAAACTCCACTGGAAAAGTTTTGACCTTTACAAGAGCTATATGATGAAACTATTGAAATTGAGTTAGATTAAGATATGAGCCTTATGTCTATTGAAGAACCAACTGCGCAATAGGAAGCTTTCAAAAATAAAAATTGGAGGTTGGAAATGGTGGAGGATCTTGAGGCGATTAAGAAAAATGGAACCTGGGAGCTTAGAGAATTACTACCGAAGCACAAAGCTATAGGTTTGAAATGGGTTTGTAAATTAAAGAAAAATCCAAACGGTGAAATTATTAAATATAAGACAAGATTTGTTGTCAAAGGCTACATTCAAGAACATGGAATTTATTATGATGAAGTTTTTTCTCTAGTTGCTCGATTAAAAACTGTGAGATTGCTTCTGGCACTAGCAGCACATAAAGGGTGGCAAGTACACCATATGGACGTGAAATCAGTGTTCTTGAATGTGTATCTAAAGGAATTGGTTTGTGTTAAACAACCACCAGGTTTTGGTGAGAACGAAGAGAAGATGAATTTCTGAGATTGAAGAAAGCATTATATGGTTTGAAACAACCTCCAAAAGCCTGGAATGAAAAACTGGACTTTTGTTTACAAAATTTGGGTTATAAGAAATGTAGTCTCGAGCATGCCGTTTACAAGAGAAAAAGTGGATGTGATATGCAATATGTTGGTGTTTATGTAGACGATCTACTAATCACCGGCTCAAACTTGGAAAACCTGAAAAGTTTCAAGACAAAGATCAAATAAATGTTTGACATGACATATTTGGGTTTATTAAGCTTTTATGTAAGAGTTGAGGTTAAATAGAGGTCTGGTCATATAACATTGAGCCAAATAAGTTATGCAAAAAAGATTTTGGAGCAAATGAGAATGCTGAGTTGTAAACCATATCGTGTACCAATGGATTCAAGGTGAAAGCTAAGCAAAGCTGATGGAAATCCATTCGTAGATGGTGTGGATAAAAGTAGCCTGGGGGTAGGCTGGTAATTTCAAGTAGAGTTTTAAGGCGGCGTGATGGTGTTTAACAGTGTTTAAAGGTGTTTCACAGTGTTTAAGGGTGTTTCACAGTGTTTTAAGGGTGGAGAGAGAGAATTGTGCAGCTTGGCAGCAGTCAATTTTTCTTACCCATAGTTAATGCTGGTGGTTGGGCATTTATAGTGTGAAATTTGGGCCCTTATGGGCTTTCGGGTCAAGTTTAATGGACCCGGGTCATGTTTAAAGACCCATAAGTTTTAAGTAGATGTGCAGGTAGCTTAGTCAGATAGTGTTTAGGTTTTTTAGTACTTTAGTCATAGTTCGAACTGCCTTAAGTTTACAGTGTTCGAAATCATCTGTCCGGTTAAAAAATCCTGTCCGAATTGAATACTTGGAGTCTGTCTGAATTTACGGGGAGATTTACTTTGGACTACCCCTCCGGGGAGCACTTCGAATTCGGACTCATCAGGAGCCCCTTTTTTAGGTTTTTGAACAAGTGTCTTTGTCAAAGAACTGAAAAACAGTCCGATTGAGGAAGTGGTCTTCCAATTCGGAGAGAATTGAGGACGGACCCGGACAGGGCAATCGTTTTGAATTCCAAACGGTTCTTTGCCAGAGTTAGTGGGACACGTGTCACTCTCTGGTTGGTTACTTTTAGCCGTTTTTTCACCTCGAAAGTTGCACCACTTTCTCGAACAAGTTACCTCTTTAAATGCTATTGATGACGTCAGCGCCGTTTTTTAATCATTGCCCAACTTTTCGGATTCTCCTAGGAATCAAACCCTCTTTTTTACATTTACTATAAATTTCATTCATCTTTCACAGCCTCACTTATCACTTTCACTCTGCCATTTTACTCAAAGTTTCATCTCTCTAAAACTTCAAGATTTCCTTAGTTGTTTTATGTTCACAGCAAGGACAGCTCTAATCAAGGGTGGCTGGCTTAATCTCTCAGAATTGGAGAAAGCTCAAAGGGTTGAAAAAGAGAAAAGACTTGCAGCAGGGCTTCCAGCGTCGCCTGTCGAGAAACCAGCCCCTTCAATCGAAGAATTTGATAGAGGTTCGTCTTCTTCGAAAGGTACGAAACCCAGAAAACTCTTTCAATCAACACTTTCTCCCATAGTATCTGGCTCTTCAGTTCAAGAGTCAATCCCTATCGTTGAACCGGGGGTCACTGTCACAAGTGTCAGGAAGAAATCCACTTTCATTGCTATGGGGTCCGACTCCGATCATTCTCCAGACAAACTAATCATGAAAAGACCAAGCAGATTGGTTAAGGGACTTTCTTCAAAAAATACCAGCGATTCAGGGTCCGAAGCAACTGTTAGGACTCTCCGGGAAAGGCCAGTCGGTCCGGGGGATAGCAGCCCATTACCTCCCAAGGAAACTTCGACCTCAGAAACTCAAACTGAGGTGAGAACTCAAAAACATACAAAGAGCCAACAGTCCGGAGGATCAGCCGCGCCAAGCTTCATCCCTCCTCGGGCTGTTTCTGCTGAAGCTCCCCCAACAATAATGGAGGAGAGGATGGAAGACTCCACTGAGGAGGTTAGGTTTGAGTCCGAGTCTTCCGGACAAGCTGAAACTGCTGTAGTTGTTGCCAAGAAGGGCAAAGAGGACTTGTATCTGAGGCGTCCGGATCTGCCGGAGAGCCTCGAAGGGAGAGTAGGGCCCTGCTTTCATAAGGTAGAGTTCAAGTACCTTTTATCTTTGTTAAAGACCAAGTATGCGTTTATCCATACTAAAGATTTGGGACGGTTTCGCACTAAGTGGGGGATCCCTGAAAACGTAAAAATCCGAATTCCCATCGATCCGGAGACCCCGATGGATTGTAAAAGGAACGAAATAGTCTTCTTTACGGAGCTATTCAACTGGGGACTTAGGTTCCCACTGGATCCAGAGATAGTGCGCTATTTCCACCTAGTCAAGCTATGTCCATCACAGCTAAGCCCTAACGGATGGTACACCTTGATGTCATGCATTATGGCATCTAGGTTGTCCGGAATCCCTCTTCCAATGGAAGAGTTCGCTGCTGTAGCTAGTTTGTGCAAACACCATCAGTTCCCTTTATATCATTTTAACATGGGGAACGATCTTAAAGCTGTGAATGATCTCCTGGAGTCGGAGAGCAAGTGGAGGAGCCAGTTCTTGTTTGTGAGTGGCTCGTGGGAGAATGGCAAGAAAATCAAGGCCGGGGAGAATCCTAGCCTTATTCGAAGTAGATGGAGGAGCGATCGTAAGTTTTACTTTAAGTTTCTATTCGAATTTCTCTTTTTGTTTAGTTTATGCTAATCAATTACCTTCTTGTTTTATCAGAGCTGCCAAAGGAGTTCGGAGACTACCTAAAAGCCGGACAGGTCACCTGTGGCAAGATAAACGCATGGGCCGCAGAGAACTGGGAGAACCGGTTTCACAAAGCTTTTACCCCTGGGAATTTAGCGAGATCCCATCTGTGGAACACCACAGGTCGAAGGGATCTAACCTGGGAGGAGTTCTCCACCCCACCTGATGAAGATGTAGTGCTGAGAAGGTCTCATGAATTGGATGGGACTCTCTTCCTTCCTGCCCGGGCCAAAGCCCCAAGTAAAATGAAGGGCAAGAAGAAGAAAGGCAGGAGAGCGGTAGAGGATACGGAGAAAGAGGCTCCCACAGGTTCAGAGGTGCGAGCCCAAGCTCAAGTTGACGCAAACCTTCTACAAGTGGTAGAACATGAGAGTGAGAAGCAAGGGGTGAACTCTTCAAAACCTACAAGGGCTTCTAAACGGACTCGCAAACAAGCGAGTGACAGTGCTGACAGGGAAGTCAAAAAGAAAAAGACTTCTCAAAGTGAAGAGCTCACTCTCCGGGATCCGGAGCCCACCTTCCCAACCGATCCAACCTTGGCTGAAGAGATCCCAGGGAATCTTAATGAAGGGATTCCAAGGGAATTCCATACTGATGAGATTGAACGGGGAGAGATTAACATGGATGAAGTGGACGTCACCGGTCTGGGTCCTCTAGGTGACTACTTCCTTGGCCTGTCTAGAGATGAGTTCGCAGGGCCATATGTTCCCCCAAGTAGCTCCAACACAGTAAACTTCAATGGTAAGACTTTCTTGGTTTCCAGTGAGAGGGATGTTATAGCCCATTCCCTCTTTAGCAACGTGCAACCAGTACTCACCCTGGAAAGGCAAGTCCGGAGTCAGGCAGAAACCATCAAAGACCTTAAGTCTGAGAAGGAGAAACTGTCCGATGACCTCAGGACTGCCACTACTAAGGTTGACTTGCTTAAGGAGTCGAATGAACAGCTAAAGAAGAATCAAGAGGAAAGCAACACAAAAGTTGTTTCTTTAGAAGAGACCGTAAAAGATCTCCAGGCTAAGCTATCCGGATTGGAGAAGGACTTGACAGCCTCAAGAGGAGAGACTGCAGCACAGGAGAAGCTTGTCACCAACCTGACTACTGACAAACTTGCTTTAGAGAATGCAGTGACTCAGGCTGTTGAGGAGAAAGCTGCTTTGGTGAAGGATCAAGAGGCCATGATCAAGGCCAAAATTAACGCTTATGCCAGGGAGATGATACGGAGTGAAGAATTATTGATTGAGAAAGTGAAGTCTGATATGGTCCTCCTGTTTCACGAGAAGTTCCCGAAGAGGAGACTAGGGGACTTATGGCGTTATGTGGATGACGATGATCTCCCCTACTGGACCATGGTTGATGAAGGGTACACTGATATATCCTCGTCTGGTGACGAAGAGGAAACCGGAGAGAGTCCGGGTGAGGAAGAGGTTGGCCCCAAAGGCAAGAAGGTCCTTGAGGAAAAAAGCGATATCAAGAGCAAGAAAACAGACGAGGGTGAGCCATCTTCAAAGGCTCCACCTTAATTTATAATTTGTTTTGTTTATCTTTTACTTGAACCAAAGTCCTTGGAAGGCCAAGGCACCTTTTTGTGATGTTGTCCGTTCGGACAGATTTTTGTTCTGCACCCAAACTTGTTTAAAAAGTCCTTGGAAGGCCAAGGCAATTTTAAGTTGTTGAATGGATGTTTTGTTTTGCTCAACCATTCTCTTCTTTCATAGTCTGTTTAAATAGCTGGAGTTTAAGTAGTCTTGAGTTATTGTGTTGTGAGAGTGTTTAGTTTCTCTGGCTAGAATTTAAGTAGCCCTTAGACCTTTCAGTCCGGATAGTATGACAATCAACAGAATTTTGCAAAAACTTAGAAAATTATTTAAGAAGGCTCCAAGTTTTATTTAAAGCTCTCCGTGGCGCCGAAGAGAGGAAGTGGTATGCCCCCAAATATTTACATGGATGTTTAAACAAGTAAATATTTACATAAGTTTTATTCCAAGTACATTCGAAGGTGTTCAATATTCCAAGGGTGAGTTAAAACCCTGCCATCTTTATCTTCTAACCAATACGTTCCAGGCTTGATTCTTTCAACCACAGTATAGGGACCCTCCCAAGTTGGGGCCAGCTTGCCGAAGAGCTTTTCTTTAGTATGCAAGAAAACTTTCCTCAATACTTTATCTCCTGGTTGAAAGTCCCTTCTTTTAACTTTAGAAGAAAACCTGCTTCTCATCAAGCCTTGATAGTGTGCCACTCTAAGATGAGCTTTTACTCTCCTTTCTTCAATTAAATCAAGTTGATTTCTAACTACCATTTCATTAGCCTGTCCGGAGAAGTTGTGGACTCGAAAGGAGGGGAGTGTCTTTTCTATGAGGGCTACTGCATCCATCCCATAGACCAAGGCAAAAGGTGATTCTTGTGTTGCAGCCCCAGGCGTTGTCCGGTAGGCCCACAAAACTTCTTGTAAATAACTAGGCCACTTCCCAGTAGCCCCTTCCAAATTTTTCTTTAAACCAGACAGTATTGTTCTATTAGCCACCTCAACTTGCCCATTGGCCTGTGGGTGGAAAGGTGAAGAAAAGCAATGCTGAATACCCCTTGAGGCACAGAAGCTCTCCATTTCTATGTTGTCAAACTGTGGCCCATTATCTGTTGTTGTTCTCTGGGGGACACCAAATCTGCAACATATGTTGGATAGAATGAATTTTATAACAGCCTTTGATGTTGTCCCTGCCAAGGGGGCTGCTTCTATCCACTTCGAAAAGTAGTCAATGGCTACAATTATGGTTTTACGCCCTCCGGACGCCACAGGGAGAGGCCCAACTAAGTCCAATCCCCATCGAGCAAAAGGGATGGGCTCAGAAATTGATTCCAAAGGAATGGATGGTACATAAATTTCATTGCTGTACCTCTGGCATGGGTCACATCTTCTTACCAGCTCCTTAGCATCTTTCATTATTGATGGCCAATAATATCCGGAGAGAAGCACTCTTCTTGTTAATGCTCTAAATCCACAATGGGCTGACCCCTCACCATCGTGCAATTCAGAGAGAACCATTTGTGACTCATGATCCCCTAAACAGCGTAGGAGAGGTTTGCTATAGGATTTCTTGTACAAGACCTCTCTAATCATGATAAAACCACGAGCCCTGTGCTTTAACGTTCTGGCTTGTGGTTTATCCAAAGGCACGATGCCATAAGAGGAGACCTCCAGTCTTGAGGCCGGTTTACTTGTATTTCAAAGACTTCCTCTTTTTCACCTTCATCAAGTTGAATAGAAGGGCTTTCAAGCACATGGATCCATGGATAGGACTCCGTATATGCTATTGTTGCCAATGAGTCTGCTAGCTCATTCTCTGCCCGGGGAATATGCTCATAGACAACGGCTTTAAACTTCATGGCCTCACTTTTCAAGAGTAGTAAATACTTGATCAATTGTTCTTTTCTAGCTTCTGATAGGCCCAAGGCATGGTGGACAAGCAATTGGGAGTCGCTTAGCAGCTTGACCCTTTTTGCTCCACAGATGTAAGCCAATTTCAACCCAGCTATAGCTGCTTCATATTCGGACTCATTATTGGATGCCCTGAAAGCAAAACAAATAGCTTGGAACATGTTGTCCCCATAGGGGGAAGTGAGACATATTCCTGCCCCAGACCCTATGACACTGGATCCCCCGTCTGTTCGGACAATCCACACTTTTTTGTCTTTTGAATCAGCAGGTTGTTCTGAGTCCCTATCAGAATGGAACTCAACCAGAAAATCAGCCACAGCTTGAGCTTTTACTGCTGTCCGAGGAGCGAAATCTATGTCGAAGTCCCCCAACTCTACTGACCACTTTGTCATTCTGCTCGAAATGTCTGCTTTTTGAAGGACATTTTTTAAAGGGAAAGATGTCCGGACAATGATCGGATGAGCCTGAAAATAAGGCCTCATCTTTCTTGCAGCTATCACCAAGGCCAATGCTAGTTTTTCAAGTTTCAAGTAACGCCTCTCAGCATCAATCAAGCTTTTGCTGATGTAGTACACTGGGTGAGGATACCCATCAACCTCCCTTACTAACACAGCACTGATGGCACAACTTGAAACAGCCAGATACACAAAGAGAGTCTCCCCATCGGTTGGTTTGAACAAAGTCTTGGGAGAGGACAGATGCTTCTTAATTTCATTGAATGCCTCATCACATTGTGGTGTCCACTCAAACCCCTTTGCACCCTTCAAGGTTTGAAAAAATGGAGCACATCTGTCCGAAGACCTGGAGATGAATCTGTTCAAGGCTGCTAACCTCCCCGTTAACCGCTGTACTTCTTTAACGTTTCGAGGAGGCTCCATTTGGAACAAAGCATTGAGTTGGTCCGGGTCGGGCTGTATCCCATGCTCACTTATAATATACCCTAAGAACTTCCCGGACTGCACTCCGAACACACATTTTTCAGGATTTAATTTTAAATTTACTTTGGCCAAGTTAGCAAAAGTCTCCTAGAGTTCGGACAAGTGTAGCTGCTCATCCACACTTTTCACCATCATATCGTCAATGTAAACCTCCATATTTCTTCCAATTTGATCGGCAAATGCCTTATTGACTAACCTTTGATAAGTAGCCCCAGCATTTTTCAAGCCAAAGGGCATCACCTTATAGCAGTGCAAACCTCTATCGGTAACAAAAGTGGTATGCTCTTGATCTTTTGGATCCACCTGGATCTGATTGTACCCGGAGAAAGCATCCATGAAGGAGAGTAGCTTGTTCCCAGAAGTAGAGTCTACTAACTGATCTATCCGGGGAACCGGATACAAGTCTTTTGGGCAAGCTCGGTTGAGATCTGTAAAGTCAATGCACATTCGCCATTTACCGTTTTTCTTTTTTACCAAGACTAGATTGGCAGTCCACAAAGGGTACTGAGATTCTTTAATGTGCCCCATATTTGTGAGTCTGTCAACCTCTTGTACAATGACATCAGCCTTTTCTTTTGAGAAATCTCTCCTCTTTTGCACCACTGGTGCCACGTCTGTCCGGACAGATAGGTGATGGGAAATCACCTCTGATGGAACTCCAGTAACATCAGCGTTGCACCAAGAAAAAACATGCTGATGGTCTTTTAAGAATTTCAACATACCTTCTTTCAACATTGGTGGCATTTTGGATCCTATCTTGACGATTTTTCCTTCTTCCAAGCAGTGTGTTTCAACCTCCTCAACTGGGATCAACACTCCGGGGGTCTCTCTGGGGTAATCAATTTCACCCTCACCCCCAGAAAGGCCCTCAAACTGCTATTGGTCATTTATACGGACTGCCCCCAGAGTTCGTGGAGCCAAGGCAGTGGCATAGCATTCCCTTGCAACTTTTTGACTGCTCCGGACAACCCCAACCTGCCCCTGAACAGCATATTTTAGACACTGATGGACTGTCGAAGCCACTGCATGCATCCTAGAGAGCCAAGATCTCCCTAGAATAGCATTGTAGCAAGTGGGACAATCCACCACAATGAAAAGTATTCTGACTGTTTTCTTGAAAGGGCCTCTGCCCAACAATACTTCTTCTTCGAACTCACCGATTACATCGGCTGAGCTGCCCGTGAAGCCTACGATCGATCTGTCTGACTTTTGAATCACAGCTGGATTTTTCATTTTCTTGTAAGTATCTAGGAATAGGATATTGGCAGAGCTCCCAGTATCTACCAGGATTCGCCTTATCTCATTGCACCCTATCGATGCTCCTATAACAACAGCATCTTCATGAGGGCCAGCAATGTTTCTCAAATCATCCCCATCAAAGACAATAAATGGGAATAAACTTGACGATTGATAAGAGGTCGTGCCCCCTTCTAGCTGGGTAGCCAAATTATGAACATGCCTTTTTCTTGATGAAGTGGTAGGAGCCGTTACAGTGTCCCCTCCGAAAATTGTCAAGGACTCAAAGAACTTAATGAGCCCGGAGATCGACCTAGAACGCTCCTCTATTGCACCCACTCTATTCCTTGTTGGATCAGGATCCAAGTATTCAGATTCCACATCAAACCTTTCAATGATTACCATAGCTCCTTCTGGGGCAGCATTAACCGGACCAGCCCGGTGAGTGTTGTCAGGCCTGTTGCCACCCCTCCTTTTAACGTATGCACCCAATTTCCCTCTTTCGATCAGGTTTTGAACCTCTTGTTTCAATGCTATGCAATCATCAGTTGTATGGCCAATATCATTGTGATATTGACAAAAAGAACTGTTTCGATGTTCTCTGGGAGACTGCAAGGTTGCTGGTCTCCGGTAGTGTACTTCATCTTTTGTTTTATCGAAAATGGTTGCCACACTTTCTTTGAGTTGTGCAAACCACTCCGGTTGGACCCATGGTCCCCTTTTGTTTCTAGACTGTTGGCTTTGTGCAGGAGCAGCTGGTTGGGACTGAGCTTTTCCCCTTCCATGCCCCTGTCCGGTTTCTCTAGCTTTGTTCCCGGACTGGTTTTGATTTGGAGTTGGTGCCACCGGGGTGGATCTCACCTGTCTGTGAACCCTGGTCTTCTTTGTTTCATCAACATTTATTTGTTTGCCAACTTGATTTAGCAATCCTCCCCAGGTCATGGCCTTCTTCCTGGTTACTGAATCGGCCAGGTTGCCCGGGTTCAAACCTTGTCTCAGGGACGCTATTGCCACTTGTTCAAAGCAATCAGCCAGCCCATTTTTTGTGTTCACAAAACGACTTATGTACTCCTTTAACGATTCATTTGGTTCCTGGGCACAATGGATTATGGTATCTCCATTACCCTTTAACTCCTTACTCCCCACAAATTGCCTTCGAAAGGCCACCCAAAAAGTATCAAAGTCTCTGATACAACCCTGAGGAAGGCTGTTGTACCACTTCAGAGCACTCCTCGTGAAGGATTGGGAGAATGCCCTGCAGAGCAGTTTATCATCATCATCAAAGTTCATCATGAAGTTCTTGAATTGCTCCAGATGATTGTCTGGATCAGTACTACCATCGTACTTCTCCATCTTGGTGCTATCAAACCTCTTGGGGAGATTTCCGGACAGTATTTTAGAAGACAAAGGCGATTGCCTCCAATTCCTCCCACGACTGAACGCAGTATCCTCATTAGGTGTTGCAAAGATACCTGGCTCATCATGGAAGGCAAAAGGATCTACCAGCATCCGGTCTACATGCCTTCGGTTGTGAGATGATCCTTTCCCAATGTGCCTTTTCATTCTTCCATGATGATCTCTTTTTCTGGAATACTTTTTAACTTGCTTTTGTTTTTTCCTGGTTCGCCCCTCATCACTACTGGAGGACAATGATTTTTCATTTCCCTCACTGTCCGAAGAGCTGTCCGAAGATTCTGAACTTGAGTCAGAACTCTCCACAGGCTTGGACCGGTGAGACTTTTTAGAACTGGCATGTGTCTTTTTAGTGCTCACATGAGTTTTTGAAGCCTCATGCTCTAGAGGGTTATCAGAGCGATGAGCAACTGACGCTTTGGATTTCTCCTTCATGCCCATCTTGGCCTTTTCAGCCCTCAGAGCTTCTATTTCAACCCTCAACCTGTCACACTCTTGGACAGTATATTCATCGTTCTCTTCCACCACTTCGAGCAAAGCTGGTGGAAGCTCTGGATTATCCGGATTCATTCGGAGAGAATTTCTTTACTTGGTTTTGAATACTTGATTCAGACACCGTCGCCTCCCACTGTGGTCGCCAATTTGGTGTGGATAAAAGTAGCCTGGGGGTAGGCTAGTAATTTCAAGTAGAGTTTTAAGGCGGCGTGAGGGTGTTTAACAGTGTTTAAAGGTGTTTCACAGTGTTTAAGGGTGTTTCACAATGTTTTAAGGGTGGAGAGAGAGAATTGTGCAGCTTGGCAGCAGTCAATTTTTCTTACCCATAGTCAATGCTGGTGGTTGGGCATTTATAGTGTGAAATTTGGGCCCTTATGGGCTTTCGGGTCAAGTTTAATGGACCCGGGTCATGTTTAAAGACCCATAAGTTTTAAGCAGATGTGCAAGTAGCTTAGTCAGATAGTGTTTAGGTTTTTTAGTACTTTAGTCATAGTTCGAACTGCCTTAAGTTTACAGTGTTCGAAATCATCTGTCCGGTTAAAAAATCCTGTCCGAATTGAATACTTGGAGTCTGTCCGAATTTACGGAGAGATTTACTTTGGACTACCCCTCCGGGGAGCACTTCGAATTCGGACTCATCAGTAGATGCAACAATGTATCGCAATGTACTTGGGAGTTTGAGGTACTTAGTCCATAGTAGACCCGATATAGTATTTTTTGTTGGCGTGGCTAGCTGTTTCATGCAAAAACTCTCTATAAAACATATAAGTGATGTCAAACAAATTCTTAGATATATAAAAGGTACAGTCAATTTCAGTTTGAAGTATGTTAAAAGAGAACAACAACATCCGGAGTTGATTGAATATGCTGATAGTGATCTCGATGGAGACATTGATGATCAGAAAAGTACCTCTAGGGTTTTTTTTTTCTGGGTAGTATTCCGATTAGCTGAACTTCATAAAACCAGAAGGTTGTAGCACTGTCTTCATGTGAAGTTGAATATGTTGCTGCTTCAGCAAGAGCTTTCCAAACAACATGGTTCAAGAGGTTGTTGGAAAAGTTATGCGAAATTAAAGTTGAAAAAGTTAGTTTGCGAGTTGATAACAAGTCTATGATTTCTTTTGCAAAGAAGCGAGTCTTCCATGGAAAAAGTAAACACATATATATCAAGATTCATTTTTTGTGTGATTGTCTGAAACAAGGAATCTTTGATATTGCGTATGAGAGAACAAATTGCAAATTTATTTACCAAGCCATTGCCGTGTGACAAATTCGAGTTCTTAAGTGATACAAAATGGCGTGTTCAACTTGAAACATGAGTTACGAGATTAAAGGGGAGAAAAGTTGGCATAATCTCGTATCTTATGAAAAATAAAATTTATATGCAATGCACATGACTAATCCGCAGTTTTATGTTATTAATTTCGGTTTAAATTAGTTGCAGATTGTTATTTACCTCCAAAAATTCAACAATTTATTGTTTTGATTATGTATAATGTTGTGGATATGTAATTTGATCAAGATAATTTCAGCGAAGAAGAATTTCCATAAATTCATTTTCTACCATACCTACGAAATACCAAATATTTTATTTTACAGCTATTTCGTGTTTTCACATATCTGATTACGAATAATTACGAAATAATTACGCTAAATTATTTGAGGTATGAAAAGATTGAGGAAAGGCTTTCTTCTCTCCCAAGAAAGCTCCAAGATTGGTTATGGTTTCTTAACCTTTAAGTAATCTTTTCTCCTCCATAGTTGCTTGTGCTTTCTTCTATTCTTCCTGCTCTTCATTGCTGTTGTTTCGTCAGTCTGCAAGGCCCTTGCTGGCTGTTGCAGCGTGGATTTGAGTTATGGCTAATAACTCTTGTGACGCTAGCGAATTTCCTCCATTAAACAACATTCCTATGACCAACAACAGTCCTAATGTTGCTTCGTCGGGTCGCCTATACTCTGAAGCATTAAAGAATAGGGTGCTGGTTGCTGAGTTTCGGGCTGAAAAAGTTGTGTTGTGTGAAGATCATAATGTAATTCAATTTGACATGAAAACTAAAACAGATCTTCTGTCTCAATCAAGAATCACTCTCATTGTTAAATTCAGTGATGGTATCCCCAAGAAGCTGGTATTTCAACGATTTCTTGATTCTTTCAAGTTTAAGGGTATGTTCTCTTATGCTTCTATTGATTCAAGACAAATCTTGGTGGAGTTTTCGGTGTTGGAGGATGCTGATAGACTATGGGTAAGAAGGTTTTGGAATGTTGAAGGTAAAGTTATGAGGGTGATTAAGTGGTGTCCTCAAAGTGGTAGAAATTTCGAGTCCCCGGTGGCTTTACTTTGGGTCAGGATTGAGAAGGTTCCTGAGTATATGTATAACAGATCAGTTATGCAAGAAGTGGCTGCTTCTCTTGGTTTTGTGCATCAGGTGGTGGTGCCTGAGATAAATAGGGCTAAAGTTAACGCTTGCTTTGCGTTGATTGAAATTGACGTATCAAGATTGCTTAAGAGGAAATTGTGGGTGGGCTTTGGTGAGCAGGATGGGTGCTGGTTGGGTGTAAGTTACAAAAATGCGCCCTGTTATTGTAGGATTTGCCATCATTTGGGGCATGGCTTTGAAGATTGCAAAAAGAATTCTGAAAGGGATTCCAAGATTGAAAAGGATAGCATTGAGATTAATGATAAAAGGCTGATAAGCATGAGTTGTTACATGATAAGGTTACATCTGTTCATGTTTCTAAATCTACTAAGGTTCAGACCTTTACTCAAGTTTACACACGAAAACTAAAGTCAATAATTACATCTAAAGATAGATCTTCTGTCTCTTGCCCTTCAACAAGCGTGGCTAGTCCTGTAAAAGAAAAGAATGTTGTTGACAATGACCCGATCCTCATTAGTGCTCTTCAGAGTCTTGAGGAGGATGACTATTCTTTGGGCAAGGATAATATGCAGGTGTCTCCCTGTTGTGAGGATACTGGAAGTTATAATCCTTCTCCAAAGACTAGCTGCAATGATGACAAAGGGTTTGAAACTATTATCTCTGGCAAAATTAAATCTGCAAACAAGTTCAGTAATTCAAGAAGATTATCTATAAACTCTCTAAGAAAGAGAGAAAATGGTCACAACAGGTCTGTCTCTGATAATGTTTAAAGTTATCAGTTGGAACGCCCGAGGTATTCATAATAATCCTACGATTGCTAGGCTAAAGTTTATTATTAAAAATGAGAATGTTAAATTTATCACTATTCAAGAACCTATGACTAGTCTTGATAAGATTGATCTAATTGCTAGGAGAATTGGTTTTGAAAACTATATGGCTAACACTTCTAATAAAGTTTGGTGTTTCTGGCCTAACGATATTAGTGTGACTGTCATTTGTGATCATATTCAGTTTTTACATCTTGATATTTCTTATGCATCTTTCAATTGTTACTTTACTTCTGTTTACGCTAAGAGTCAGAGAACCCAGAGGCAGCTTCTTTGGAATGAGTTAGGGAATCTTACCTGTGATTTGAAGCCTTGGGTCATTGCTGGGGACTTCAACTCTACTAGAAGTCCTGATGATCAGCTGAACTGTGTGAGCTTTGATGGTGTGGGTGCTGAGGATTTCAATGAGTTTATTAGACACTGCAAGCTGGATGTGCCTGGCCACACTGGATCTCGCTATACCTGGAGCAATAACAGGGTTTGGAAGCGGTTAGACTGGGTGTTGGTCAATCAAAAATTGTTAAATGATTTGACTATCCAGGTTTGTCACATGGTCAGAACTTGTTCTGACCATGCCCCTCTTTTAATTGCTATCAACAATGTTTCCAACATCAATAATCACATTAAGAAGGGTTCTTTTAAGTTTATCAATGCTTGGGCCATTCACCCTGACTTCATGAATTGTGTAAGTCAGAGCTGGTCCAAGCATTGTAATGGTGATGAGAGTACTATTTTTTGGTATAAGCTTAAAAGGCTGAAAAAGCATTTGAAAAACTGGAATTTTACGATTTTTGGAAACATTTTTAGCAAGGTTAAAGATGCTATTATTGATGTGGAAAAATGTGAGATAGTTCATCAGAATTCCAAGGATAGCATTTCTAAATCTCAGCTTTCTAAAGCCAATAGCATCCTCATTCTGGCCTTAAAGGATGAGGAATGTTATTGGAAGCAGAAATGCTTCAATTCTTGGCTAAATAATTGTGATGGGAACACCAAGCTGTATCACAATTATGTAGCAAAGAAAAGGAAAAGAAATCATATTGTTGGTATTAAAGATGATGAAATTTGGCTTACTGATCAGTGTGATGTTGCTGCATCTGCTGTGTCTCACTTTAAGATGATCCTTTCCTCTGATCCTGTTAATTGTAATAATGTTAGTTCTCAAGATTCTATACTTAACAATATTCCAAAGCTTGTTTTAGACAGGGATAATGAAGAGATTATTAAAGCTACATCTAGGGAGGAGGTTAGATCGGTCATTGAGGATATGAAGAGGGACAGTGCCCCTGGCACTGATTGTTTTAATGTTTTCTTTCTTAAGCACTGTTGGAATATTATTTGCTATGATTTGTGTAAAGCTTTGAATTCTTATCTTGCTGGTAGAGCTAGCCCTAAAGGAGTGTTTGCCACTGGTATTGTGCTTGTTCCTAAAGTGGACAATCCTATAACCTGGAACAATTACAGGCCTTTAAGTATGTGCACTATTGTGAATAGATTGTTCTCTGCTCTTATTAATAGAAGAATTTCTTCTATTTTGCCTAGAATTGTTTCTAGAGGGCTTAGTTCTTTTGTCAAAGAGAGGCTTATTCACGATAACATTTTAATTGCCAAGGAAATGTTGCATAATATTAGTAGAAGGCCTTCTAAAGGTAACATTATTGTTCAGTTAGATATGACTAAGGCTTTCGATAGAATGTCCCATTCCTTTGTTATTAAAACTTTGGAATGTTTTGGGTTTTCTAATAAAATTGTCTCTCTTATTTACAATCTTATCTCTAATGTAATGGTTTATGTGCTTCTTAATGGTTCGTGTTCTGGTTATTTCCCTCAAAAGACAGGTTTAAGACAAAGAGATCCTTTATCTCCTTGCCTTTTTATCCTGGCTGAGGAGGCTCTTTTAAGTGGCTTAAATAACCTCTATGTGGCTAATAATGATATGCAATTCTATCTTAAATCAGGTTACATCTTACTTTGCTTAGCCTTTGCAGATGATGTAATCATCTTCTCCAACAGTGCCTCTTCTACTATCAACAAGCTGAGTCACCTGCTTGACATTTATCAGCATGAATCAGGGCAATTAATCAACAGGGAAAAGACTAAGATTATTACCTCTATAAGATGTTCTAATGTCCATGTTGCTAGAATCAACTCCTCTTTGGGCTTCCAGTCTGAGCATGCTCCATTCAACTACATGGGAGTCACAATAGCAGCAAATAATAAAGGAAAGCACTATATTCCTCTGTTAGCTAAAATCTATAATAAGATCAATGAGTGAGATCTGAAGAATCTGTCTTATAGTGGTAGACTGTCACTTATAAGACATGTTCTTCATCCCATAATCTACTTTTGGATGCAGAATAGTTTAGTACCTAGAAATATTCTGAACAAATTGGAACTTTGTTTCAATAAGTTTTTATGGAGACCTAAGTTAAATGAAAAGGCCATTCATTGGTCTGGTTGGTCTAACTTGTATAAACCCTTTGGGGAAGGTGGATTGAATATCAAATTGTTGACTGATATTCAACTCACCTTCTCCTATAAATTGTGGTTTCTTTTTAGGAAGGGAAAGTCCCTTTGGGCTGACCTTTTAACTAGTTCTTACTGTAAGGATAAGCACCCTGTTTCTGCTAATTGTAGTATTAATGACTCTATTGTGTGGAAGAGGCTCTGTTCGGTTAAAAATGATGCTGATCAGCATGTTCACTGGAAAGTTGGGTGTGGGAACATAGACTTTTGGCGAGATTCTTGGCACAATATGAATCCTATTATTACTGAGCAAACTTGTGGTATCTTCCAGCCAAAGTAAATACATTTTGGAAAAATGGTTGTTGGGATTCCACTCTTGCTTCTTTCCTTTCCAATGAAAGGTATCAACACATATGCTGTGTTAATATCAATCATGATCAGGAGGATTCTATAGATTGGAATCTTTCAAAAGACAAAAAGTTTAACACAAAATTGACTTGGGAAAATATTAGACTGAAAAAATAATAAATCCTTCTTTTTTCAAAAACATTTGGCACAGTTTTATTCCTTCGAAGTTTTCTTTGCTCAGTTGGAGGATTCTGAACAATTTTGTTCCTATTGACAGTATTCTCATCAAAATGCATTTCTTCATAGTTTCTAAGTGCCAATTTTGCTGCAATTGTGAAGATGTTACTCATCTTTTCATCAATTGCAGTTATGTTTGGCCCTTATGGAATTATTATGGACTCATGTTCAAAATTCCAGTGAATCGTTTTATGAGTCTTCGTCATATGTTCTTTGTTTGGTTTAAGTCTTCTTACAGTATATTTTCATGTTACCCACATTGTCCCTCAATTGATTGTTTGGACAATATGGTATAACAGAAACCACTGTAAGTTTGATAAGTCTGTGGACAATTTTAGTAATGCAATCAGTAGGATTAATAGATTTAGTTTAGCTATTGATACTAATCTTAAACCTAAACACTGGGTTCGAGTCACTGAAGCAGGTATTCAGGCTTGGGGCTATGTCTATTAGTAAAAGGAAAGCGGCGTACCTGAAGTGGAAAGCTCCTGGTGCTGGTAGAATCAAGATAAACACCGATGGTGCTTGCTG